>CM049860.1:15947679-16547679 GCA_027422415.1 Schizothorax lantsangensis
GCGTTGAGGAGCAAAACTTTGAGGGGCTAAGTAAGTTGTCTTTTGAACATCAGAGATAATAGACTGCTTACACTTCCAGTCAAAAGTTTGGAATAATTGATTTTTTAAAAGGTTTTTGAAAGATGTTTCTTATGCTGACCAAGGCAGCATTTATTTATATTTTTAATATATTTTAAAATGTATTAATTTATTCCTGTGATGGCAAAGCTGAATTTCCAGCAGCCATTACTCCAGTATTCAGTGTCACATGATCCTTCAGAAATCATTCTAATATGCTGATTTGGTGCTCAAGAAACATTTCTTCTTATTATTATTATTATCAATGTTGAAAACAGTTTTTGCTGCTTAATATTTTTGTGAAAACCCAAATGATTTCTGAAGGATCAGGTGAAACTGAAGATCTGGAGTAGTGGCTGCAGAAAATTCAGCTTTGCCATCACAGGCATAAATTATGGTTTAAAATACAACCCCAAATCAGAAAAAGTTGGACAGTATGGAAAACGCAAATAAAAAAAGAAAGTAGTGATTTCTAAATTTACTTTGACTTGTATTTCATTGCAGACAATATGAACACAAAATATTTCATGTTTTGTCTGGTCAACTTCATGTCATTTGTAAATATACATCCTTTCCTGTCATTCAGACCTGCAACACATTCCAAAAAAAGTTGGGACAGGAGCAATTTAGGGCTAGTAATGAGGTAAATTGGTTAAATAATGATGTGATTTGAAACAGTTGATGTCAACAGGTGATTGTAATTATGATTTGGTACAAAAGCAGCATCCAAGAAAGGTCTAGTCCTTTAGGAGCAAAGATGGGCCGAGGATCGCCAGTTTGCCAACAAATACGTGAGAAAATGATTGAAATGTTTAAAAACAATGTTCCTCAAAGAAAGATAGGAAGAGATTTGGATATTTCACCTTCAACAGTGCATAACATAAATAAAAGATTCAAGGAATCTGGAGGAATTTCAGTGCGTAAAGGACAAGGGCCTAAGCTGAACAACCGTGATCTCCGATCCCTCAGGCGGCACTGCATCAAGAATCGTCATTCATCTATAAGCGATATCACCACATGGGCTCAGGACTACTTTGGCAAACCTTTGTCAAGTACCACAATACGTAGTTACATCCACAAATGCCAGTTAAAACTGTACTGTGCCAAAAGGAAGCCCTATGTTAACAGCGTCCAGAAGCGCCGTCGACTTCTCTGGGCTCGGAGGCATCTGGGATGGACCATCACACAGTGGAAACGTGTACTGTGGTCAGATGAATCAGTATTTCAGGTATTTTTTGGGAGGAATGGACGCCGTGTGCTCCGGACCAAAGAAGAAAAGGATCATCCAGACTGTTACCAGCAACAAGTCCAAAAGCCAGGGTCTGTCATGGTATGGGGTTGTGTCAGTGCCCTTGGCAAAGGTAACTTGCACTTCTGTGATGGCACCATTAATGCTGAAAAGTACATAGAGATTTTGGAGCACAATATGCTGCCTTCAAGAAGACATCTTTTCCAGGGACGTCCATGCATATTTCAACAAGACAATGCAAAACCACATTCTGCACATATTACAAAGTCCTGGCTGCGGAGGAAGAGGGTACGGGTACTTGACTGGCCAGCCTGCAGTCCCGACCTGTCTCCAATAGAGAATGTGTGGCGCATTTTGAAGCGCAAAATGCGACAACGAAGACCCCGTACTGTTGCCCACCTTAAGACTTGTTTGCAGGAAGAATGGGACAAAATTACACCTGAAACACTTCATCACTTGGTGTCTTCAGTCCCTAAACGTCTTTTAAGTGTTGTGAAAAGGAATGGCAACATTACAAAGTGGTAAATGCTTTACTGTCCCAACTTTTTTTGGAATGTGTTGCAGGTCTGAATGACAGGAAAGGATGTATATTTACAAATGACATGAAGTTGACCAGACAAAACATGAAATATTTTGTGTTCATATTGTCTGCAATGAAATACAAGTCAAAGTAAATTTAGAAATCACTACTTTCTTTTTTTATTTGCGTTTTCCATACTGTCCCAACTTTTTCTGATTTGGGGTTGTATATTAAAATAGAAAACAGTTCTTTTAGATTGCAATACAATTTCACAATATTATTGTTTTTATTACTGTATTTTTGATCAAATAAATTCAGCCTTGGTGAGCATGAGAGACTTCTTTCAAAAACATTATAACATCTAAATTATTTTTAACTTTTGACCGGTAGTAACTTATTTGTGTCCTTTCAACTTCTGCAGCTTTAAAACATCACACCTCTAAACTGAAAGATTTTTCCGACTTGATACATGTGGAGACATTTGGGTTCCGTGGTGAAGCTCTGAGCTCACTTTGTGCTCTTAGGTAACACTTTACTTTGGATATGTCCTCTTAAATCTTACAGTATATGTATTATGAATAATATTATTATAGTACAGTGATGATCTCACAGTTGTTCATGCTTTGATATCTTGTTTTATTAATCTCTTTATTAATCTTTCTAGTCACTAGTGCTTTGTTAATTTACCCTGTTTTATATGATTGCAGTGATCTTAGTGTTGTGACCTGCCATGAGAGCGCTCAGATCGGAGCTCGGCTGGTGTATGACCATGATGGTTGTCTCACTCAGCGTGTGCCACATCCCCGTCAGCATGGCACTACTGTCATTCTGCAGAAGCTCTTCTCCACATTGCCTGTTCGACACAAGGAGTTCCAACGCAACATCAAAAAGGTCAGCTGGGAGATACTTGGGATCATGGGTTTGTACACATGTTAAGGAAGAAATTAACTAGAGTTTCTTCACAGGAATATTCCAAGATGATTTTCGTCTTGCAGTCCTACTGCATCATCTCCACTGGTGTGCGTATTACATGCACCAACCAGATGGGACAAGGCAAGCGCACCACAGTATTATGCACCAGTGACAGTAACAGCATGAGAGACAACATTGGAGCTGTGTTTGGACCTAAACAGGTGAGAATGACCTATTCTTTGTAGTGGATAATTTAAGAAGATAAATTCTGACGCCAAAATTAACAAACAGAACACACTTTGTTATATTATCATATTAAAGTACATGTATTATTATTTATCCCTGTTGTTTGAGTGTAACATGTATTTCACATTTTTACTTGTTCACAGCTACAAAGTTTGATTCCCTTCCAACAAATATCTCCCAATGAATCAATTAAGGAAGACTATGGCCTCGGTGGGGTAGATGTTCCTAAAGACCTTTTCAGGTGAGTTTTTCTGTGTAAACATATTAACTTGTTTGTCCACTTAAGATTCACTTATTACCAATTTTTGCAAATAAGGTAATGAAAACCATTTTATAACTTGGAATATTTCTGTGTAAAGTGATGGTTATTGTTATTATTAAATTCTAGCATTGATGGATTTGTGTCACAAGCGGATCATGGTGTTGGTCGAAGTGCTACTGATAGACAGTTCTTCTTTATCAATAAAAGACCCTGTGATCCAGTAAAGGTGTGGTCTTTTTATTTAAGTATGTTTATTGTGTTCGTAAATATATGGAATAAGTATGACATCCTCATTTTTCATTTATTTTGTAAAATTTGCAGGTCTCTAAGCTTGTGAATGAGGTTTATCACATGTACAATCGGCATCAATACCCTTTTGTCGCTCTAAACATCACTGTTGCTTCAGGTAAGACTTGACAGAACAATAAAAAATAAATAAATTATAATATGTAAAAGATATTTATTTCTGGATATATAGCACAGATTCCTAAAAGATGTAAGCAGCTGTTTTCTTGGGCAGTAACGGCTGCTGAAAATTCTAATTTGCAATCACAGAAATAAATTACATTAAAAAATCACAATATTAAAATTAATTTTTTTATAATATTTCACAATATTACTATTTTTACTGCATTTTTGATCAAATAAATGCAGTCAGGGTAAAAAAAAAAGGAACTTATTTCAAAAACATAACATCTTACCAACCCCAAACATTTGAAAGGTAGTGTATATAATACAAAGTGTGTAAAATATAAATGCTAAATGTACTTAATTTATTGATACTTGTCATTTATCCCTTTGTTTTGATTCTGTGTTTCACATTAGACTGTGTCGATGTGAATGTGACTCCAGACAAACGTCAGATCCTTCTACAAGAGGAAAAACTCTTACTGGCAATTCTGAAAAGCTCACTCATTGCTATGTTTGAGACCGGTGTGAATAAAATCAGTCTCAATCACATTACTCCAGCAATTACCAGTAAGTACTTCAGACCTGTTAAGACATATCATATGTTGTCTTGAAGTGTTATTACAGATGTTGATACTGTTTTTCATTCAAGACCTGTGCAGACTAACCGAGACAAGTGCTGGTTCAGAAGATCAGGATATGCGTTCTGTCTCTGAAGCACTTCCAGATGATGGACCCCCAAAGACCTCCATTAATCTAGCTGGACTTAAAGAAGCATTTTCTAAACATCAGTTTCCTGGAACTGGCTCAAAGCAGTCTAGTCATAAAGCTGCTTGTGCTGGTCCTTCTCAGAAGAAGATGTTTTCCTTTGTGAGCTGCTCTAAAAAAATGACAGACATTATGATGTCCTCTCCAAGTTTCTCTGCCGTTTCTTCCATAAAAAAATATAAAAGCACCATTGATATTGATGCTGAAGATTCTGGGGCTGCAAACCAAAATTCAGCTGAAAATGATCCAGAGATTCTATATGAAAACAATTCTGAGTCAGTTTTACACCCTAGTATACATGAAACTGATGTTAAAGCTGAGACTATTGATAAACCTGTAGGTGAGTTCTGGAGTTATAAACCTTTGGTGCCGGAGACAAAGTCAGAACAATACCAGGACAGAATTTCCAGTCCTGAAGCTAAAAGAGCTCGACATGAATCTGAACCTCTAGCACAAAGCTGTTTGGTGGATTCCAAAAACAAGAATGCTTCTCTGCAATTGGATTCACCTGTCAGCATACAGAAGAAAACAGTTATTTTGCAGTTTTCTCTACAGGAACTTTCTAAAAGGATGCAGAGGCTAAAGGCTCAGAAGACCGAGAACAATGATCAAGAGCCAAAATATAGACGGTTCAGGGCGAATATTAACCCTGGTGAAAACCATAGTGCTGAGGATGAGCTTAAGAAAGAAATAAGGTTACACTGATGTTTAGGTTGATTTCTTAAAGTACCAAAATCAAGAAGTTTATATGCCATTTACAAGATTTCAACCTTTTCTTGCAGCAAAGATATGTTCAAGGATATGGAAATCATCGGTCAGTTCAACCTGGGTTTTATTATCACCAAGCTGAAATCTGACCTTTTCATAATTGACCAGCATGCCACAGATGAAAAGTACAATTTTGAGATGCTACAACATAATACGGTCTTAAAGGGACAGCGACTCATAGTGTAAGTCACACTCTGCAGAGATAAGTGAAACTGGAAGCAGTTATTTATTTTAAAGCTAACTTATATTTTTTCTTTCTTAATATGCAGTCCACAAAGTCTCCACCTTCCAGCTATCAGTGAAACTGTGCTCATGGAAAACCTTGAAATCTTCAGAAAGAATGGTTTTGACTTCCTCATTGATGAGGATGGTGAGTTATCTACTATAGTAGTGTTTCATACAGTATCTTATATGGTACCTTTTCCCCCAGATTGACGTGGGATGGTGTTGTGTTTTTCAGCTCAGGTTATGCAGAGGGTAAAGCTGGTGTCTTTACCTACAAGCAAGAATTGGACCTTTGGCCCAAGTGACATTGAAGAACTCATCTTCATGCTTAGCGACAGTCCTGGAATCATGTGTCGACCTTCTCGAGTTAGGCAGATGTTTGCATCCAGGGCATGTCGCAAATCGGTGAGTGCAGTAGGTTTTTCTTCCTGTCAAAATAACCTAACCTACCTGTCTGCTATTTATCAGTTTTACCCAAATAAATACCTGTAAGGTGGAACAGAATGTGTGATTGAGCTGTTGCATGTTTGTGTTGTTGTCTTGTACGGTTTGTTAATGTGTGTCTGTTTACCCAGGTGATGGTTGGCACTGCCCTGAACACCAGTGAAATGAAGAAACTTGTGCTCCACATGGGGGAAATTGAACAGCCCTGGAATTGTCCACATGGTAGACCTACCATGAGACACCTTGCTAACCTGGATATGATTTCTCAGGACTGAAGCAACTTCTTGTTTTTGCTGTTTTTTCCCAAATTTTATATTGTCTGTCAAACACTATTGTTTTAATAAAACATTTTATTATTTGTATTTTTTATAATAAAGTAAGTTTTTCATTATGTGTTTGCACTAGTGTTTGTTGTTGTAATTATCTAACTGTAATGTCACCTTTCACTATGTATTTATTATTTCTTTAAAGTGGGTAGATTTTAAAGTTTCAAATCCATAACGTGCATGTGTTTTACAGAATATTAATAATTATTAAATAATTTAATCAAAGGGATTAGTTTTAGTACAAAAATAAGTTGTCATTGTTTACACACCCTTATGTCGTTCCAAACCTGTATAACTTTTTATTTTGGTGGACTATAAAAGAAGACATTTGAGAAATAAATTATTTTTGTCCATACAATGTAAGTCCTCAAAAACGGTTTGGTTAACAACATTCTTGAAAATATAATTTTCCTTGTTCCACAGACGAACGCAAGTAATTGGAACGACGAAAAGGTGTGTAAATATTAACAGATAAATAATGAATTTTTATTTTTGAGTGAACTGTCCCTTTAAATGTGCTTGTACAAAAGCTGACTTTCAAAAAAATAAAACTCTTATGAGAAATATTTATTAAGAGTTTTTCCAGGTTATATTTTAATATTTGTATTCAACACAGGTCCACTTATTTATTTTGGCAAGTCTAACTTGCCGTACTTACCATTCCCTAGCAACCGATAGCGTGTTACTATGTACACTCCACCGGGATTCCAGCTAGGTCGGTGTATTAGCGAATACTTCTACCTCTCTGCACCACCAACGATGGCTAAAGGATACAAAATAAAAAGTTCTAACAGATCTACACCAGAACCAACGTTTAGTTTGCTGTCAGAGTCCGTCGCAGAGCCTGACGATGTACAAAACTCGCCGAGATCCACTGTGTGTTCCGCATCTGCCGCGTCTCTACCCACCAATCACCAGCAACAGAACCACGAGCATGATCAGTGCCGTAAAGTTCCCATTCTTCATCATATAATCGTGGAAAGGTTAGACACGCATTCTTGCAAAAATGATAACACCCAGATTTGTTGACTGATGGTGTTTGATCTCTTGTTCTCAGATATGAGGGTGATAAGAGCGGAGACATGTTTCATGGAGAAGGTGGCGCTTATTTTCAAGGTGGCCACATTTACAAGGTGACTGATGAACGACGGGAGTAAACTTTAGACCCTGCGACCCCAGTATAAATCGAATTAAAATATAATTTAATCGAAGTAAAATGATAATAACTTTCATTGACTTAAATTACTAACGTTACATTATATATTACCCAACAGATCTTAGTTAGAAAATTAAAAATGTGTAAATAGAAATGTCTGAAAATGTAAGTTGTATACTTTATACATCCTCTATTAACCCCCTGAAGTTTACACTGTAATGGAAAATTTCAATAAATTATTTGTATATCACTTTTTATAATAAAGATAAACTATAAATAGCAACTGTTTAATATGTAAGTACATTGTAATTGTAGAAAAAAACATTTAGAAATGGAAAAAAAACTTTTGTTTTGTTTTTTATTTCATTCTTGCTGATAAAATACACATTCTTGTCATTGGTTTCCTCAAATGTCCATCTACAGACCCTGCTTGAAAGAAGTATTTTATCAACTGATTTCTAACATTTTGCAATCTTTAGGGTAGTTTTTCACACGGGTTAATGCATGGCCATGGTGAATATATCTGGTCAGACGGTTTAAAGTATCAGGTATGTAAAAAGTTAACGCAGGTCACTAAGTTGTGCTTCATGTAAATTTTTAAACAAGTCACATAATACCCCCCAGTGTTTTTTATTTACACATACACCTTCTGAAATTTTGCCAATAATTACAAAAATTCCCTCCTGTTGCATTTGGCAGGGTGATTTCAAATTAAATGTTCCCATGGGACATGGGACGTACACCTGGCTGGATGGCAGCACTTATGAGGGAGAGGTACACAAAGGTGTCCGTCATGGTGTCGGAGTGTATAAATGTGCCAAAACCTCTACCGTGTACAGAGGTCAGTGGTATCTGGGCAAAAGACAGGGGCAGGTATGTATGTGCACACATCCATTGTCTCAATATTCCGCACATGTATTTAATAATAAACATCTTTACTGGTGTCCTGTGATGGTTACAGGGGGTAATGTACTATAACCAAGCAGCCACATCATGGTACAAGGGAGAATGGGTGAACAATTGCAGAGAGGGCTGGGGAACGCGGTGGTATGTGATATTAATGCACATTTCTTTATTATTATTTTTTTTCATTTAAAAAATACTTTCAAATTAAGTTTATTATTAAGCTCTGCTCAATATCTCCTTACAAACTACATTTTTTTTGTTTCACTAAAGTTACCCATCTGAAAATGTATATGAGGGACAATGGAGGAACAATGTTCGGCATGGAGAGGGAACAATGAGATGGGTTCAGTTGGATCAGCAATATAGTGGGCAGTGGGTAAACGGCATCCAGGTCTGTTTAACTTTGCCCATTTTTTAAGGGTCATTGCCTGTATTATGTCTGATTTCATAGAATTTTGTATTGAAATTCTAGCAGAAGTTTCTTATTTAATGTAGGATGGAAAAGGAACACACACGTGGTTCCGTAAAAGAGTTCCGTGCTCTCAGTACCCTCGTATGAACGAGTACACAGGAGAATTCGTTCAGGGCATGCGTCATGGTCAAGGACAGTTCTTTTATGCCAGTGGGGCTGTGTATTGTGGAGAGTGGAAACATGACAAAAAACATGGACAGGTAAACCATCTTTCAAATGATGAAGATCTGAGATGGTTTTGTGATTCCAACACCGCAGATGGTCTTTTGCAGGGGAGGTACACTTTTGAAAATGGACGGGTATATGAAGGGGAGTTTATTAAGGACTGCATGGCTGAATTTCCTGCCTTCACTCCTGGACTAAGTGGAATTACGACTCCTTTTCCAGATGAGAGTAAGTAATTTTCATGGACAGAAGCAAAATATATTAGCAGCTCTCCGGAATACTTGATTCTGATTAGTAAAATAAAGGCTGCTAAACCGTAGTCACCCCTAACTGATTTCCTACATTGTCTGTAGTTAAATTTTTATATAAAAACATCTAGTTTAAAATGTGTACTTTTGAATATTTATTTCACAAATATGGGTTACACTTTATTTTAAGGTGTCCTTGTTGCAGTGTAATTATACATTTAAGTACTGAGTAATATTAATTAACTACATGTACTTACTACTGTATATGGTTAGGGTTAAGATTAGGGTTTGGTTTAGGGTTACTTGCATGCAATTATGCATAATTTATTGTTATTATAATAGTAAGTACATGTAACGTGTAACAAGGACACCTTAAAATAATGTGTTACCCAAATATGTATTGTTTTAAACTCAAATGAATAATTAATGTCCATTCATTTTGTTAGTAGATAATGTACAGTCGGTTATTCTTACAACAAATCTCATCAAGATGTTATGAGACGACTGGTTCACGCTGGGGTCTTGATTATTGTCAGGGTTTCGTTTCCAAAAATGGCTTGCTGACAGTGCATTATCCCCTACATACAGGATGTCAGAGTTTTACCTAAGTTTTTTATGTCCTTCTTTAATCTAACAGTGTTTATCTCTGTACATTAGATGATTCATCAAACAGAGCTTCACAGTCAAGCACAAGCTCCTCACCGCTTGGATCTGACATGGTTTTGAACATTCAAGCCCTGTTAAGTAGATTACCTGAGGCCCACAGAGATCAAGAACTTAAACAGGTTTTTGTCCTATTTTGAGATGAATCCCAAGGTAAATCCAGAGCCAAATCTGTGTGTAAGTACTATTTTTATTTACATTTGTTTAGGTGGAATTTGCGGTAGTGAGACACATTGGTTTGTTAAGGGAAATATACAACTTCTACAGCTGCCTTGGACATGAGCAGTCTTCAGACAAAATATTCCCTCTGACCCACCTGCAGTTCTCTCGCTTTCTCATGGACTGTAAAGTTCACCAACATGGAATCACAGTAGCGCAAATGGATCGTCTTATCAACGGTAATGCCTTTGAGCATAAGAATGTTAAGTGATGATGCTTTTCTATTGTCACAAAATCTATAACACATAATTAAAAGTTGTGCTTGTTGTCATTGTCTGAATTTAGATGAGGTTCATTCTCCTTTTGCTGCCATTCTACCGAGAGAGTGTATCAGCTATATTATTATTGTGGCATATCATATTTGCCACAAAGATACTGAGTGAGTACATTCATACCATAATTAAACGTT
The DNA here is from genome assembly GCA_027422415.1 of Schizothorax lantsangensis. NCBI lineage: Eukaryota > Metazoa > Chordata > Actinopteri > Cypriniformes > Cyprinidae > Schizothorax > Schizothorax lantsangensis. The sequence goes on from CM049860.1 coordinate 15,958,103, forward strand.
TTGAGATTTTTAATGCTTTCATCAAGTCACAAATTACTTTGTCATGTTTTAGATCCTCTAACATACTCGCAGCATGTTTTTCGAAGCTCATGAGGCAGAACATCATTCCCAATGCAAAACATGTAAAAGGTAGAGATAAAGACTGTAGAGAATTAATTTTCTGTATAAAATTATATATAAACTCTAATAAATGTTATAATTAATCCTTAATATATTCTTTATTATTACAATGGTTAATTTTATATATATATATATATATATACATTTTTTTTAGGGCCTCTGTTCTGTCATCCTGTCCATGCTGCGGTTGCATATAACTACTCAGACAGATGCTGGGAAATTTACCAGGCTCTGTGTAAAGCCAGTTCAATCCAGTCTGACACAAACTTGACTGTAAGGCAATTTGTCTGGATGCTTATGGTAACAGGCCTCTTACTCTGATCTAGTTTCAGCTTACTAAGAATTGTTCATACATGATTCTTATGCATAGTCCTGTTCACAGGACCTCTATCTGTCTGACAGTGAGCTAACTGTGTCTAAAGTGTTAGAGATCCTCTCTGTGGACAGTCCTGCGATTTATGATGGAACCTACAGCAACCTGGACCTGGAGGTCAGTAGCTGATGGTATTTGGTTGATGATATTTTGATTCGACTTGATAAATGATTTTGGTTGTAGATGAGCTTTCTGGAGTTTTTTGAGGCATTGTTGGGCTGTGCTGAGGTGAAAGGCCAAAGAATCCAAACTGATGTTGAGAGCCAGATTGACACAAATCATCAGGAGGACACTGTTCTGAGTTCACTTCAGGTCTGTGACGCCTGTCCTGCTGTTCTTGTTCACTAAATTATAGTTACATAATTTAAATGGATTTTTTTCTTGTTACTTTTAAGAAATCATCCCTTTCTAGCATTTTCTCTCATGTTGACAGTACAAAGTCTTTTGAGATTTGTAGATATGACTCGGTCTCACATTAAGTGGATCATTATCTCAAACTTGGGTTTAAAGCTAACCAGACTGTCTCCATTAAGGTGTTCTCATCTTTTGAAATGTTTCAGTCATCCCTATCTGAGGAGACCGAGCGAAGCCAAAGTCCTGTTCTTGCTTTCAAAGGTTTGACTTCACAATTGCAGTTCTTGATGGTCAGTCTTGTTACTGTATCAGTGCTTCTCAATTAGGAGGCCTCAGCAAACTTACAAAGGGGTCTCAAGATGATTTTAAATGATTTAAAATAACAAAAACAAGCATTAATATTTGTTAAAACATATCAAGATATTTCTTATTTTCATTCACCCCCTCAACAACTGTTGTTTCCTTTGAAGAACTAGGGTTCTCGCTGCCTTGAAAAACTTGGATTTATGAGGTAGCCTGATTTTAAAAGTGTCATTTCTAGACCTGGAAAAGTCATGCAAATTAATAAAATATTAGTGTGAAACTGAAATATTTATCAGAAATTGAGTTCAAATGTCTTTTTGAGTTTGAAGAAAAATCCTAGTAAATCATGAACTACTAGAAGAGTGATATAAATTCATCGTATCAAGGTTAAAGAGTAGAACAGAGATGCAAACAGGTAAGGCAGAAAAAAGGTGAGAACATTGTGCGGATCGGGGGCATGCTCCACACTTAAATTCTTTTAAAGATATTTGCTTTACATGCTCCTTTAATGTATTTTTTTTATTACTTTATATGTCCAAAACTGTAATTTTTAACAAAAAAAGTAACATTTTGTTGCAACATTTTACAAAAATCAAGATTGAATATATTTGGTCAAAATCCCATGTTATAAAAGATGAAATGCTATGCAGGCTATTTAAGACAGTATTGGCTGATTAGACGGCAATTCTGACCTAAAATGCAAAATGATTGCCCTCTCTCTTCACTGTTCCCACATCTCAGACCTCAAATACATAAAATATTACCCTTTTTAAACAGTTTTTGAAGTAAAGAGTAAAGAAAATACTATACAAAACTTATTGAAATTACCAGTTCATTTACCCTTGTAAGACACCCCCTCCCCTCCCCCTCGTGGGTACAGAACATTCAGCTCCTAAAAGTTTTGGAAAGTTAATATCAATTATAAACATTTTTCCCTTTTTTATTTACAATTACACTGAAACTGTAGGAGTGGACAAAAAAAAACATGTTGAAAACAAAACTAGGGGGCCTTGCATTGAAAAAGGTTGAGAACCACTACACTATATTGATTAATCCTTTATCATGTGTAAAGTAACTACATTATTACAGAGCTAGATAGTCTCAGATTACTGTATAGTTATACTGGCATTAGTACTTCATATACTTCCTCCACAAACAGTACATTTCTCTATCTCTGATCAATGACTAATAGTGGGGTAATTTCATATTCTCAGAGACAGAACTGAAGGGCTGGATGCAGAAAACACAGCAGTTCTTCACTCAGATATTTTTCCCTGCATATGAGCACAGTGTGGAGCTACAGGAGGAGAGATTCAGGCTGAGACAAAAGAGAATTTCTCTTGCAGAGGCTGACAATGCAAGGTATTTAAAAACGAGTGCTTTCCCCGATTCCAAGAAAAGTTCTAATTCACACTGCACCGACAGATGCTGACATACTGAATTAAACATACTGAATCTGTATTTATTGGGTTGTGGAATGTCTTGAGACGTGTCGGCTGTCAGCATTGGTCTGTGTCTGTCGGTGTAATGTGGACTGGCCTTTTGAAGCCCATTTAACCATTTTCAACAAAATGACTTTTTTCAGATATATAGAACAGCTGGAGGCTGAGGAAAAACAAGAGGAAGATGGTAACAGAGAGGTTCCAAACAATGATGTTAATTGCTCGCCTTCTACCCCCATGACCCCTGTGACCTCCACCACATCGGTCATTCCAAAACAGTCAGTCACCAGTAGTAGTAAGAAAAAGAAGTAAATCCACAGAATGGTATATTGTGTTTTCTTGTTTAATTAGCTTTCACAAAATCTTTTGACATTAAAATCCTTAAAAATATATTGCATAACTGCATAGAAATATTATTGTTGTATCTAAATATGCTCATTATGAAATACAAAAAGTAGTAAACAAATTAAGTATCAAAGGAGTCTAATTCAACAACAAACCAAATAAATCAAAGACATCTAATTCAAGCACAAATCAAAAAATAAAATAAAAAATGATCCACATCCAAACAGTGAGTGGATGTGCTTTTATTTGTACGTGGGAGGTGTGAATGTGATCAGGTCACGTTCACACACTGACTGTCTCACTTTCTCCTTCCGCTCTGGAGAGTACAGCAACAGATTCTCCGACATCTGAAACACCAGAGAACAAGACGTTTATAGATAAAATACTACAGTTAAAATTGTGAAATTTAATAAGTTGTGATATAGTGGTTGAAAGTTCCCAGTGTCATAGAAAACCTGGAAACAGGACAAAGAGGGAATGACAGTTCATAAAGGAAAGATTTAACTCACCTGACTGATCTGGGGTGAGAACACCATTCCGTGAAGAGCTGAGACAGGAGTGCATGAAAGAAGTGTGAGTGCCCACGTGCCCCCAATAAACCACATGTGAGCATTAACCACATTGTGATGTGATGTCAGGGACATAAACTACCTGTAGGTGTTGCCAAGACATCATGTGGGCGCTCCTCTGCCACCGGACTCTCCATCTCAGCATCCACTGGCCCAAGAGAGAACCTCTCTGCTGCAGGACTCATGCTGTATCTCACTATTGGCTGCAGGTAACGCTCAATGTCCAAACCAGTAGCACCCTGGGAAAAATGCGAGTAGGATTTGGGGATATACAATATAGGTTAAAGCTACACTAAGAAAATTTGTGGCCCTCTACTGGTTAAACCTGTATGCTTCTTGCAGAGGAACATTGTTTTGGTTATGCTTCGGCTTTGTACCTCTGTGTGGATATAAGGAGTTGACCGATTATCACATTTTTAGGGCTGCCACTAGCGACTATTTTTATTTCGATTAATCAAGATTCCAGATTTTCAAATAGTTGTATCTCAGCCAAATATTGTCCCATCCATATTTATTCAGCTTTCAGATGATGTATAAATTTCAATTTAAAAAAATTGACCGGGTCACATTTGTTTTTCAGGGCCAATACGGATTATTCATCTGAAAGCTGAATAAATAAGGATAGGACAATATTTGGCTGAGATGCAACTATTTGAAAATCTGGAATCTGAGGGAGCAAACAATAAATAAAAATAGTGAGAAAATCGCCTTTAAAGTTGTCCAAATTAAGTTCTTAGCAATGCATATTACTAATCAAAAATTAAAGTTGATATTTATGGTAGGAAATTTATAAATTATCTTCATGGAACATGATCTTTACTTAATATCCTAATGATTTTTGCTACAAATAGATTTGTGCTACTTCTGACTGGTTTTGTGGTCCAGGGTCACATATCGGTCAACCCCTAATATTTATATCCATTTTGGGATGAACAGCAACAGACTGTCTGACAATCAGTCATTTTAAATGGTGCAATTGATTTAAAATTTAGGCACCACAATATTAAAATGTAAAGTGAAGATTACATTTAAGAGTGTTATTAAATTATTAGGGGTTTTAAAAGATTAACTTTAAATTATATCAATATCAATTAATAACCCATTTGGTAGCAAATATTGTGCATCAATAGTTAGATTTTCTAGATAATTACCTCAGCATCTTGAATTCCAGTCATTTCAACATCCATACTAGTTGGAGATCTGTATAGACCGAGGAAAGAGTATATAAGATTATGAACCACAAAACATGACATAATTCACGCTACAACTAACATACACATGAAGCGTAGCGTACCCATTACTGGCCGGAATGAAGACCTCATTACAGAGAGCTGTAGAAACTGTGAAATCTTTGGTTGGTGTGGAGGGCATCAGGGTAGGGGAAGCAGGCACACAGACACTGGGTTCTGCTTCCACTGGTTCTGAAGAGCTGTGAGATGAGCCCTGGGATAGAGTATCAAGACCAGCATCTGCTCCAGGCTGGACATGCAAACTCTCTTCAGAGACTTCACAAGAGATGTCCTCTTGTGGTTCCTCTTGGGAAGAAGGACTGAGCATAGACTCTGGAATGCAGTCTTCATGCTGAAGGTTCTGAAGAATCAACAGGTAGCTCACACTTGCTGGGTGAGTCATGTGTTTGGGCTACTGGACTGTTTTCTGGTCCATTACTGATATCTGATTGGGTGTGTTGGGTACAAGTAGAGCTTAAATCAAAATTAATACGGCTGTTGCAGCAGGTCTCTGTGTCTGGCGAAATATTTTGGTTATGGTCAGGACCAATCTGAGGAGCTCTGGGTGACTGTGGGAGGGCCTCAGCAGAACGTGGAGGAGTGGAAACAGGCAATACATCAGGTTGATGGGTTGGAGGAGGTGTGGCAGACAAGCTAGGTAGAGGGGAAGCTTGAGTAACTGCAGTAGATCTGCGCTGCCTGCCTGGAGTGCTGAACTTAGAAACACAGGGTGAAGAAACTGCACTGGTTCGACACGATCTTCTAACAGCACCTAAAAACAAGAGAATTATCTATATTAAAACAAAGACAACATTACAAAAGGATATTGAATTAGGTTAAAAAGGTTAATTAAGTTAAGCAATTAAGCAAAGCTTAAAATATAAGGAATATTTTAAGCATAACATCAATATTTAAGTATAAATAACGTCAATATTTAAAACCCCTTAACTGTCACCGTCCCACCTGTGGGACGCTTGGCGCTCTTTTTTTCGTTGTCTTTTTTCCCTATCAAATATTTTAGTAATCATCATAAATTATATATCATTTGAAAGCTTAAAACCTCAAAATTCATCCTGTGAAAACCATTTTGAAATCGGATATTGCGTTACCATGGAAATGGTACTTTAAAATCTTTTGGTGGTCTCCTCCCCCTTAGTAGGCGGTGTCAAGTGTCATATTACACAATGCATTACGGTCTTTTAGAATCAAAACTTTTTATAATCTTGACAAAATTCATATCGCCGGAGAGGTCTGACTCTCAGGATTCCATATTTGGTGGTCTTTTTGTGATCAGAGTAATATCGACAGAGAAATTTAGAAATTTGTTGCAGAAAAATGCATAAAAAAACAATTCAATGGCGTTTGGATGGCACCCGGTGGCTGTTTGAAGTATGACGCCCTAAATAAAATCTCACAGAAACCTCAATTTTTTTCATATCAACTTCAAATTTGGAACATAACTTATTTAGACATAAGGCTTTAATTTTATATCAATTTTAGAGTAAAACCTGTTATGTAAAATATTTATTTTATATAAAATATAAAAAATTTAATACTGTGTATTTTCTTTACAGTAAATTTAAACTTCTATAACTTTGTTACTTTCATATTTTAAAATAATTCCACTTCTACAGTAATCTGCTGATTGTCTTCTTAAAAAAGAGACCAAACTTATATCTGTATTCCAAAGCATTCATGAATTTTAAGAGTTTAAGTTTGGATAGTGCACTCTCACGTATATTTTCAAAAATGGGGGGTGACAGTTAAGGGGTTAAGTAATATAATAAATATAAATATTATATTATTATAACTCTGGTAGTTTTATAGCTGGAGGCAGTAATGAGAAATGTGATAAAAAAAAGAAAAACATTTTTGGTTTGTTTTTTTCTTCTCTATTTGAATATGACTATACAATAATTAATATACAAGAACTAATAATAATAATAATAATAATAATAATAATAATAATAACAACAATAATATTATTATAATAAAAATAGTATTATTGCAATACCATTATACTGTAACAAAAAAAGTATTTAATAACAATTAATTAATACTACTAGTTACATTTTCTTTTACAGAACAACAGTAAAATTACAGTACTAATATTCATGGCTGTCTTAATTTCTTTGCTTTGAAAGATTAAATTATAGAGCTTTTGAGTTTTTAATTAAACCACAGCACTTGTTTGAGTTCAAGCTGCTCCGAGACACTCAAAACACTGTATGATCAGCTGGTCACATGTTTAAAAAAAAAAAAAAAAAAAAAAAAAACCTTGCCGTGCTTTACTCTGAAACTTGCAGGGGCCAGTTATCAGATCTCATCCCATGTGTTTCGATCGTACCTGATGGCTTGACTGGACTTTCCACCTGGAAGAAGCCTCCATTAAACACCACGGTCTGTGCAGGCAGTGTGATGGCAGGGGCTGCAGGAACAGAGCTCGAGTCATCCTGGATGTTGTCTGAAGTCTCAGTGGCTTTCTGTTCAGCCTGCTTGGCTCTCATGGCGGCCTTTACAGCAGCCAGTCGACTCTTAGCTGCAGCACTGACACCTGTTCCAACCTTCCCTCCCACGACAGGAGGCTTCTGTAGGATAAAAGTACAGGATATGAAAATTACACAATTCACCTCTTTAAAATGCTTCATTAAAATGGTGCTGATAATGTTGTTTACTTTGGCCACTCTTTTTCTGGACACAGGCCTGACTTCCTCTTTCCACTCCCTTGCCTCTGCCTCTTTCAAGGCATTAAATTTCTTGTTAACATCTTCCACCTATTAAAAATAAATTAAGTTAAAATAAAATACATTAAAACAAGGCTTGGAAAGAATTTGAGCACTTTTAAAAAGTAACATCAACCCACTTGAAAGTACACCATGTCCCAGAAGCCCTGCAAGTCAGTACAGGTTGTTATTTTCTCTCCACGGCCCAAGTCGCAGTCATCCACCAGTCCGCTGAACTGACCAAAGCGCTCTTTTATCAACAATCTAGCCTGGCCCACAACCGTACGCATCTGGTCTCGCGCTGCACGAAGAGGGAGAAATATACTTACTCCAAATAACTGTATATTAAACATCAAATATGCTGATTAGATACGATTGTCTCATTTTCACTTTCAGTATTGGCAGAAAAAAAAAAAAATCATCCTTTCTGGAAAACCTGGTTAGAATACCGTGTTAGTCTTGAATTAAGACTTTTTATTAAATACGGGCAAATTTAAAGACTTACTCTCCTCCGGGATAGAAGTATCATCAAATCGTGGCTTCCACAGCTCAGAAAGTCCAGTCAAACGCTCAGTCTCGCTGGCCATCACTGCCCTAATGAAACAACATGCACTACTGTTTAAAAGATCGGAAGATTTTTGGAAAGAAAGAAACTCACTTATTCAGCAAGGGTGCATTACACTGCTCAAAAGTGACAGTAATGGCATATATGTTACAAAAGACTTCCATTTCAAACAAATGCTGTTTTTTTTTTACTTTCTGTTCAAAGAATACTGGGAAAAACGTATCGTACTATAACATACTAACTCTGTGCTATTAAGAATAGTAGAGCTCTGCCTCACCTGAAATAGGCAACATCATGCTGAGGCTCCAAGGGGGCCAAGGGAGGTGTTGGTGCTGTAGAGATGGACGGCTGAGGGGAGGACGGGGCAGGAGGGGGAGAGGACACTGAGGGAGGGTTGGCAGGATGATCTGGTGGAGGGGTTGACAGAGGTGGTGGAGGGGAGGAGAGGGAAGGAGCAGGGAGAACAGGTTTTGGGGGAGAGGGGAAGGTGGGCTCCACGTTGCCATCAGAAAGAATGCTATGAAAAAGAAAAACAAACAGTATTTCAAACCAACTTAACCTTAATGAATTATCAAGTAGTTTGTTAGAATAAATTCTAAAAGGTACCTCGGTGAGAGGAAGGCACTGGCTGAACGTGGAGAGAGGGGTGCAGGCTCAAACGACCTTAGACCAACAGGAGGCTGGAACACGAACCCCTGAGGGGCAAATGAGGGGGCAGCAGCTTTGGGTTCCTCTTCCTCAGGTCTCAAAGATTCAACTGCAGTGTCCTTTTTCTCAGCAGTCTAAAAAAACAAACAAACAAAAAAAAAAAATCATAAAATATAATTTGCAATTTTCAGAAAATTTCTAAGCCAAAAAAACTTGACAAATCACCTTACCTTATGTTCAATAATTGCCTTTGTGCTGCCTGAGAAAGATAATGAGATCTACTGATTAATGACACATTTATCCAATAATGCTAGAATGATGCAACATTACTGCCTTCTGAGCAATACTATGGCAATATAAAGCAATATCATGTACAATATCAGAAAATATGCAAGAAGAAAATAGCTGTATATGTCTTACCTTGTAAGTCTTTCCCTTTGCCTGAAGAGGGTGCTACAGGACATTTAACAGTTGATCTTGTTTTGGCAGTCCTTGAATCTAAATCACAGAGAATGTGGCTTTCACGCATGCAAAACAAGTACAGCAAGGCTTAAAATGTTGTAATGAAACTCACCAGTAACCGGTTTAACCACAGCTGCTGGTGTTTTAGCTGCTGATCGTGTGGTTGGAGCTCTGACAGATGGTTGAACTGTAAAAGAAGTTCATGCACAATCATGCTCTGCATGGGGTCCTAATTCAAGAGTACACTACTGTACAAAAGTTAGGGGTCAGTAAAAAAGCTCTCGTGGAACTTTGAAATGACAATGTTAACCTCTAACTATATCTAACTGCATCTTTCACATCTTCTTAAAATTAAGTAGATTTTACCTGTAGCTGCTCTGGTTTTGGTGGTATGGTCGTAGATTTTGAGTTCGTCTTGGCTAAAGCTCTGGTGGTCAATACATTTTCAACTGTACAAATACAAAGATTGTTCATCAACAACATGAAGCCACAGTTTGTTGATTTGTATGATTCACATTAGGCAATACAAAAACATGAGAAGATAAGCACAACAAACCTTTCTTTGGAACAGCACGTCTGTCTACTGCTGGCTGTAATATAACAGAGGTACATAAAGCATACATGATATAAAACCGTGAATAAAGAAATAAAATAAAAAAAATGCTATAGCACACATTTACAGTCATTATACATACAGATTTATTTACATGATGACAAAACACAGAAGTATTCAGATGTTTGGGTTTGGTAAGATGTTTTTTTTTTTTACATTTTTGAAATTTAAATGAATTATCAGCAGCCATTATTCCAATCTACAGTGTCACATGATCCTGCAGAAATCATTCTAACAAGTTGTTTTGTTCTTATTATGATCAATTTTGAAAACAGTCCCCTCCCCCCACGATTCTTTGTTGAATAGAAAGTTCAATAGAACTTTGGTAACATTACAAAAGTCTTCGCCAAATAAAAGCATAGATGTCAATTCCAAATAAATTGACCCCAGACTTTTGAAAGGTAATATACATAAAGATAAGCTGATGTGTGCATTTTTTCCCCTATTTAGGACATTGTTTGAGGGTTTTTGGTTTAACCAATGTTGTTAATTTGGGCCGGGTCTAACTGTTTGTTGAATAATGGCAGATGCTCGGGGAAACATGTTTGAAAACAGACATTATTTCTGTCAATTCATTTGGTGATGGCAGTGACACAGAAATTAGACACTTCAGCTTTTAAATGATACCTTTTGATTCTGCGTCATTGAGCGGGTCACTCGTGTGGACTGGTTAGTTTCTGTGATCTGTCATGATGAGGAAAGAGATGGGAAATTAGGTACTCTTTATTAAAGTCTGAGAATTTTCTAACCGTTATTCCCATCACTCACCTTGCCTCTGCTTTGTGCAACAGTGTTTGAAGGCAGATACCCGAGTGGCTGTGGCTTATACAGGCTGACCTTAAAAACACCTTTCTTCTCTTTGTCCCGCTTTTCCTTCTCCTTCTGCAACATCTTGTTTTCTTTGTAACGAGCAAGCATCTTCTTTCTCTCCTCAGCAGCAGCATTTACATCTGTTAAGTACAATTGCAACTACTTGAAAAAAAAAGGCCATGCCAAAACAAAATCAAACAAAAATAACTAAGATACTGACCATTAGCTGCCTTTGTTTTTGGTGCTTTGTCTTGGGTGGCCATGAGGCTGGATGTATCCATTGAGAGCTCGATCTCCGGCAGCTGGTCCAGGTGTCTGCGCAGGTTCCAGACCTTCTCTCGGTTCTCTTTCTGAGACTGAGACCGGCGTCTGGACATCTTCAGCCGGATCATAGACACACTGCTGTCCCGCTTGTACAGGTGAGCGAAGCGAGTGTCCATCCTATAAGAGTTTTTACAACAGGAACATAATTATTTAAAGTAGAGAGGTCACAGCTTATCTATAACAGGCTGAACGTTAGGTCTATTTTAATGTAATAATTCAACTCTGTAAAAATCATATAATTTTGCTTAGTTAGGACAGCTTATCTATAGACAGGCTTATCAACTATTACAAGGGAGATTAAACGCTTTCATATCTTTGTTTTTGACATCAAAAGCTGTGTTTCCAATCAAATTTAATAGCTTCTTTTTTGGTGACCTGGTAAAAACATGGATAATGTCTCTGTAACTTTTTGTGTTCTTTTATTTATTTCATGCTGACTTCATGTAACGTTAACGTTAACGTTAAATCTTTTTTCTCCGAGCAGTCACCGAACGGGTTGTTTTAGTTAAACAAAAAAATAAAATAAAAACACAAATACAACCAAACCTTAATGTAGCAGAGAACTAAGAAATAAACAGACATCTTGATTTTTTACAGAAGGTCCGAGTTGTAATTTTGTTGACATCACATGTAAAAAGTAAATTCCTAGCCAAATCCTTCAAACTGATGTGTGCGATTAATATTACATTTGTAATATAAAATTATAATTGTATCATGCCTGAATCAACATATTATCGCAATTTTGCTTACTATACTAAACCAGACGTTTTACGTTACGTCTTTTGCACTTGTACACAATTACATTTTATGCGCGTTGAGACCACGGTTAACGCACTAAATTTATTTGTTATCCATCTGTTTGAAATAATAGGATATATTTCTTACCTTTATATTAAGGTGGGTTACGGTAGTCCAAAAAATGCTAAATCCAGACACAAAATGATCTGCAATATTTATATTCTGTAACGTTTACCTGCCCAACGCATACGGCATGCAAGATGGCGGGCAGGTTTTGAAAAGTGAATACCTCTCTTCTGATTGGCTGCTCTGCTACGCAGAACCATCCGTTGATTGGTTACATTCAGATTACGCGTAATTCACCGCCCACTTGCAAATCCTAAACACTGATGGTCACGCGTGACGCTGGTGACCAGTGTTGCCAAATCCGCGGTTTTCCCGCGGAATTGGGCTACTTTAACACTCTTTCCGCGGGATGTTTTTCATGTCCGCGGGTTGAGACGACCCCAATAATGTGATATTTAGCCCCTGGAATGCGACTTTTACCCAGGGGAACCCCGCCAAAAAATGTGTATTTTATCCCCCGGAATACGATTTTTACCAGGGGATCTCCTCTGAAAAGCAATTGGGCTACTTTTGGGCTAGTTTTGAGTAGCAATTGGGCGGGTTAGTTTTGAGTAGCAATTGGGCGGGTTTTGCTGATAAAACCTGGCAACCCTGCTGGTGACTGTATGGTTCATCAGCTGTCTAGGACATTTCAAAATATATTTATATTTTTGGCACAACTATAAACAACTAATCCATTACACTCCAAACTTAAATAAATAAATAAATAAATCATATATGCTACATGCTGCTCTGTCCGTTAATATTTTGAATGTTTGTGTTCAGAAAGGTAAGCCTCTTGCTGAGGATAAAAGTCAAGGTGGATCACCCTGACCAGATGTCCAGCGGATATAATCATACTTTATGGCTTTTAAACAGTTTGTATGATGCAATTAGCATGTTATTCTCCCCAAGCCATGCAATGTTAATAATCTTCATTCTGGAGCATTCACATTAATGGCTGTAACACTGAATTATAACTAAGATGAAAATTACTATAAACCAGAATCAAGTATTTTTTTGTTACCCCTTCAGGCTATATAAAGGCTGGAATATATGAATTCAATATGTAAGGAAAACCTGGATCAGATACATTTCACACAATTCATGTCTTAATTTGATCAGCATGAGGCAGTCAGAGGCTTGAAATCTATATTAAAAGTGGAGCATGATAGGAAAGTTATTCAAGATCATATCATTTTAAGAGTGAAGTGTAGTTGAACAAGAACAGCAACCTACATTTAATGAAAACTGAAATTTATTGTGAAATAATGTATGTTAAACCACGATACTGATGACATGACATTATTTAAAGGGATAGTTCACTTTGAAATTAAAATTTGGTATCTATCAGCTTACCCCAAGGGCATCCAAGATGTAGGTGTCTTTTTTTCTTCAGTAGATCCAATTTTGATGTTTTTAGGTCAAACCGTTCTAGTCTGTCAGTCATATAATGGCAGGTATAGGTGTCCGTCTCTATAAGAGGGAAAAAGAACATGCACAGAGAAATCAAAATTAAACAATTCCCCATCGTAATACACATTGATGGCCTAAGACACGAAACGAGCGGTTTGTGTGAGAAAACGAACAGTATTTATATAGTTTTTTACCTCTTGTACACAACCATGTCCAAGTGATCTGAGTGCGTGTCTGAAGCGTGGTGCTGACGCACCGTCATAGTTACAACAACCAATCACATACTTCTCTGGTGTTGCATGAACTGGATTGGGTATTTGCATGAGGCGATCTGATTGGCTGATGCCTCCATTGGCGCTTGAAAAGTTGCGTCAGCACCACGCTTCAGACACGCCCTCCGTCAAGCGTTGACGCCGACGAGCCAGAGCGCGCGCGCACACACACGTCACACACCGGATGTGTGTGCGCACTCAGATCACTTGGACATGGTTGTGTACAAGAGGTAAAAAACTATATAAATACTGTTCGTTTTCTCACACAAACCGCTCGTTTCGTGTCTTAGGCCATCAATGTGTAATTACGATGGGGAATTGTTTAATTTGGATTTCTCTGTGCATGTTCTTTTTCCCTCTTATAGAGACAGTGACCTATACCTGCCATTATATGACTGACAGACTAGAACGGTTTGACCTAAAAACATCAAAATTGGATCTACTGAAGAAAAAAAGACACCTACATCTTGGATGCCCTTGGGGTAAGCTGATAGATACCAAATTTTAATTTCAAAGTGAACTATCCCTTTAAAATAAGAGAAAAATATAGCTTGACAGATTTATATCCTAAATGTTAACTTAATTGTATCTGTATGTGATAAAACTAATCTGAACAATGGGAATGAAACACAAAAGAGAGGATAGCTGATGGATAATTAAACATGATATGTACATACAAACAAACGAAAAGAGGTAATTGCAGTAAAATTCAGATTTTATAATTAATTACAACGGAAGCAACCACATTTTTGTATAGATTAAATAAAAATCTAAAAAATTGCATGATGTGAAAATTCTTTTTTTACAATGCAATTATTGCATTACACTGATGCTGTCAGTAAAACCTGAACAGTTGACAGTTTTAGTGTAGTGAAGTAGTCCATGCCCATCATATCTCTTCAGTCCAAGAAAAAAATATTATTGAATTGTGTTGCACACAGCCTTTTCACTTCCTCTGTAACAAAAACAGAATCATGGTGAGAGTTTAGGTCAACAGAAATGTTTTTATAACGCTACTTTTAAAATAACTAAACAACTGTGATCAAAAGTTAACTAGAAGATTTTAATAACTTCACACCATTATATCACCTCAGTGTTGGTCAGTTAATTTTTACATACCATTCACTTCAATGAGGTTGGCATTCTTCTGGTTCAAAATGACGTACAGCTCCCTCTGATCAGACTTCTTTCCAACAACCCAGTAATCGGTCATCGCTTTAACAATGATTTCCTCGTCCTCATCAACCCTACAAAATATGCACAGACACAGTCTCATTCACTAACCGTGTGGCCTTATAAACATGTTACGATGAAACTTTATACATAGTTATTTAATCTTAAAATCATACACATATACTCAGAGAGAGAGAGAGAGAGAAAGAAAAAAAGAGCGGTATAGCTCAAGCTGTGTTTTTACTGCTAATGCTACGTGTCTTTAGAGATTGTTGTATAGAAACCCCTTATAAGGATATGGTTTAGACATGCTTTATGCAAATTAGTAACCTTGAGCACGTGGTCACTCATGTAGAATACAATGAGTTTAAGAAAAAAATTTGATTTGTGAATTAGGCTGAAATTTATCGTGAGAAATTCTCGTGTGCATATAATGACGGATAATGCATGCAATTATTACTCAATACATACTATTTCACCAGAAAATAAACATTGTTTGGGAAATGATGCTCATTTTTGGTCCTATATATTCATTTATTCCAAATACAATTACAAAATGTAATTCAAACATGACTTGAATACACCTCTTCAGTAGATCAGTGGCATTGCTTACCGTGCAAAATCGCAGCTGATGTCTCCAAGGATTTTCATGAGGTCCGGATGGACAGAGGTGAGGGACACGCTGGCCGTCTTGCGCATGTGGATGGTGCTTTTCTCAGCCAAGTTCATGTGGTTGAAATAGATGAATTTAAACTGAGGCTCCTTCTCTGGCCTACAACAATATTTTGAGAGAATTAGTGAAGCTGAGGTATAGTTTTCCCTCCCAATGTAACATGCACGGAAGAATAAAAGCAGTTATGTGTCTTTAAAGTGTGATAAGTGGCATGTAAGTTGATCTGAGGGATTGTACCACACAAAACAATACTGCACACACCACATAGGGCTCAGGTAAGATAAGGACACACTGTTTAGATATGATTAATGAATAAGCTCCGGTAACTGCTACTCGAAGAGAGATGATACAGTGGACACTTGTATTCAGCATGCGGGTAAGTGAAAGCCTTGTCAATATTTCTGAATGGTTACCTGGGTCACAGGATGACCCACTCATTTAAGATTGATGCATTTACGAGCAGTGAAGCAGGACTAACTTGACAGTTGCAGTGACAGCTCAACATAAATATAAATAGTTTAAAACTGCTGTGCCACAAATAAAATGTCCCATCTACCTGACAGATATCATTAAAATAGTTGAGTGAGTGTGGTTCAAGGGCTAATTCAGTGACTAAGTGTGGCAAAAAAAAATCACTTACAATGCCTTAATTATATTATTTCATGACTTGACAGAGTGTTTTTCTGCAAACATTAGATTTTCTTCATTCAGCAGTTGAAGTGAAGCTCTGGAGTAATACTGACCCTGATATCCTTCGGTTGATGTTGTACTGCTCACATATGTCAGAGGCCAACAGGGTTAGTTGGGGACCAACCAGGCTGTCTAGTTGTTCACAAAACTCACGATTCAAATCCACTGCCACTACGTGCACAAAGGGAAGCAGGGTTTGAAAGATAAGTTAACAGTTAACTGATTTCCTGATAATATGATTACTAAATCAACTGTTAACAAAACAAGAACAAAAATTAGTCAACATTACTTAAAAGCGGACACTTACCATTTACCATGAAGCATACTGCTGCACTCATTGCCTGGATAAGGAATAACATTTATATAAAATATGAAACAATATATTATATAAGGTATTTGTTCTATGTCTAGAAACAAAATGATTAACCATAATTGAGCACTTTTTGTTCAACAGATTCTCACAGAAAACCCACAACTTTGGAGCCACTGTTGCTATATTTAAGTATTTTAACTTAAAATCACACACACCACCTTATAAGAATGAACAACTAAACAAATAAGCAAATGTCTTATTTGAATTAGTGGTAGTTTCCATTTGCCCAGATGTACTAAATTAAATACAACCCCAAATCAGAAAAAGTTGGGACAGTATGGAAAACGCAAATAAAAAAATAAAGTAGTGATTTCTAAATTTACTTTGACTTGTATTTCATTGCAGACAATATGAACACAAAATATTTCATGTTTTGTCTGGTCAACTTCATGTCATTTGTAAATATACATCTTTTCCTGTCATTCAGACCTGCAACACATTCCAAAAAAAGTTTGGACAGTAAAGCATTTACCACTTTGTAATGTTGCCATTCCTTTTCACAACACTTAAAAAGATGCTTAGGGACTGAAGACACCAAGTGATGAAGTGTTTCAGGTGTAATTTTGTCCCATTCTTCCTGCAAACAAGTCTTAAGGTGGGCAACAGTACGGGGTCTTCGTTGTCGCATTTTGCGCTTCAAAATGCACCACACATTCTCTATTGGAGACAGGTCGGGACTGCAGGCAGGCCAGTCAAGTACCCGTACCCTCTTCCTCCGCAGCCAGGACTTTGTAATGTGTGCAGAATGTGGTTTTGCATTGTCTTGTTGAAATATGCATGGACGTCCCTGGAAAAGATGTCTTCTTGAAGGCAGCATATTGTGCTCCAAAATCTCTATGTACTTTTCAGCATTAATGGTGCCATCACAGAAGTGCAAGTTACCTTTGCCAAGGGCACTGACACAACCCCATACCATGACAGACCCTGGCTTTTGGACTTGTTGCTGGTAACAGTCTGGATGATCCTTTTCTTCTTTGGTCCGGAGCACACGGCGTCCATTCCTCCCAAAAAATACCTGAAATACTGATTAATCTGACCACAGTACACGTTTCCACTGTGTGATGGTCCATCCCAGATGCCTCCGAGCCCAGAGAAGTCGACGGCGCTTCTGGACACTGTTAACATAGGGCTTCCTTTTGGCACAGTACAGTTTTAACTGGCATTTGTGGATGTAACTACGTATTGTGGTACTTGACAAAGGTTTGCCAAAGTAGTCCTGAGCCCATGTGGTGATATCGCTTATAGATGAATGACGATTCTTGATGCAGTGCCGCCTGAGGGATCGGAGATCACGGTTGTTCAGCTTAGGCTTGCGCCCTTGTCCTTTACGCACTGAAATTCCTCCAGATTCCTTGAATCTTTTAATTATGTTATGCACTGTTGAAGGTGAAATATCCAAATCTCTTCCTATCTTTCTTTGAGGAACATTGTTTTTAAACATTTCAATCATTTTCTCACGTATTTGTTGGCAAACTGGCGATCCTCGGCCCATCTTTGCTCCTAAAGGACTAGACCTTTCTTGGATGCTGCTTTTGTACCAAATCATAATTACAATCACCTGTTGACATCAACTGTTTCAAATCACATCATTATTTAACCAATTTACCTCATTACTAGCCCTAAATTGCTCCTGTCCCAACTTTTTTGGAATGTGTTGCAGGTCTGAATGACAGGAAAGGATGTATATTTACAAATGACATGAAGTTGAGCAGACAAAACATGAAATATTTTGTGTTCATATTGTCTGCAATGAAATACAAGTCAAAGTAAATTTAGAAATCACTACTTTCTTTTTTTTATTTGCGTTTTCCATACTGTCCCAACTTGTTCTGATTTGGGGTTGTAATAAAAATAATTATTATTATTATTAACAATATACTTTATTAATAATAAATTAAAAACATGAATATTAGGTAATTGCTCAATATCATGTTAAGCTTATAGATTAAAATGCATAAAGAATAACACTGAGTTTGATTCTTTCGCTCACCTTGTAAACAATCAAATGTAGCTCCTCGTAACTGTCCTCTGTGTTCACATATATCCTGGGAAATCTGAATTTTGCATCTGGATCTTTAAGATTTGCTGGTCCTGTTAAAAATCTGTTTCCATAACATAACACAAGATGTTAGTACAACTCTGGACTTTTCATGCATAATACAAATATTCACTGACTTCTTAAGAAGCCATCAAAAGCCACGTTACACAAATATCTCTTTCAGATGATGAATAATCTGTGATCATCTCCCATGCCTCTGAATAAGTGCCAAGTTCTCAGTCCTTACAGCTTGCTACCAGCTACACTGTCCTGCTAACCTCCATGAGGTGGCCCGGGCCTCAAGAGTCACAGCCGACCCTCGGCAGAGTATGTTCCCATTCCACATTACACACTGAAAACATACCAACAAAGAAGCTCTGGCAATTATTCATCAGTCTCTCCTTGATTGATCTCACGAGAATAATCTATAAATCTTACTGGAATCAGGCAAACGTAACCCCTTTGTGACATCCACTCGTCGAAAAACCAGACGGGTTATTGTGAAGTCTGTTGGGCTTATTGTTTTCTCTTTGCCACTAAAGCAATTAAATTACCCTTGTGCAATCTGATATTTGGCTGTGTTGGTTGATCTGTGTTGTCTTAGCGCTGCGCTTGGCTGCTTGTGTCCCCGAAGCACTGAGCCCAAGCAGACAGGCAGAAGGCCAAGAGCCCGCTGTTCCAGCCCTGAGTTCAAAGCAGGAAATATCTGGATACTTGCCTCCCGTAGTGCAACAGATTCCCAGCCACCTCTGGCCTGAGCGGAGAGTCTCTTCCTGCAAGCTGCCGAATGTTTGCACACACAAACACACACAGATCATTCATAAACACAGCTGTAGATGGCACAAGTCTTTGGAGCACATTCCAAAAATCACACACTGAATTGTTATGGCATGACATCAGTTACACTGTGTCTCCACTCAAAATGATTGTATCCTACTATATATTTAACTGAAATTCACTGGTATAAAAATCTAATTTGCACAGAATGCACTCACTATCTTAAAATAGCAAAAGCAAGTCACACATACTGTTAGTAACTGTATACACACAAAAGATTGTATTAGTAGGCCAGAGATTATAAACATTAGAAGCTGGCTTTGCTGTTACAACTGGGCTTGTAAATAAATTCTGATAAATGCTTTTGAATTTAATCAAAGTAGTATCACAGATTGCACAAAATATTGAATAAGTAAACTATTTTCAACACTGATAAGTTTCTTGAGCACAAATCAGCATATTAGAATTGTTTCTGAAGGAGCATGTGATCACAGGAATAAATTATAATTTAAAAATGTTTAAATAGAAAACAAATGTAACCAACTGTTTTAATGTATATTTCACTAAATAAATAGAGTTTTGGTGAGCATAAGAGACTTTTTTCAAAAAACTATTTTTGCTTTTTCACATTTTTACAAAAGTTTTGAATGGTAGTGTACAACAAAACGTATAGCAATTAATTGACACACATGATGTTTAAGAATTAAAAATGTAACAATTAAAGACAGACAGGGAATAAAAATGCTTTAAAAAAATTATTACATTAAGATGTTAATGGGGCCAATTTGACACATTGATAGGTACCCCTAGTGTCTACTGTATAAAGTGTTAGACGGGGAAAAAGGGAAATGATTCAAATGGCTAATTCTATCTATTATGTATCTAGGGCTTACACATTTACAATATAATAGTACAATGTACTAATGCTCAGTCTGTGTCTCACCTCAGGTTCAGTGTGTCGTGGGAACAGTGAGGTCGTCAGGTATTTGTACAGAATACGCATGTCATCCTGCTCAAGACCACTCCTACAAAATACAGCACAGAACATAAGACTAAAACTCAGACAAACTTGCTCATTTGAACACAAGAAAGTGTTTCAATAATATGTTGATTGTTTAAATTGTCTTGTGTTTTACAAAACTTGGTAGCTGGTAATATGTTATCAATGCGACACTTTAATTTAAACAAGTAATCAGTCAAACAACATTCAACAGGCATAAACACAGGCACTTCTGTGAAAGCAATTTTTGAAAACAAGATATGAAAGTCATGTTGTGAATTCAACAAAGAGGATTAAAAGTCGTATTTAAAGTCTATCTGGATCCCTGTGCCAGACAGTTTGTGATTAAGAAGCTTTGGCTGTGCCGCTTTATTGAGTCCCTGCAGACTCATCTCTCAGACTTCATGTCCTCTACGGCACTCAGTTATTTAAGGTAAACCCTCATTCATATCATGCATTTGCAGTTTTAGTGAAAAATCCTTCATAATTATAATTCAACAAAATATAATTTAAATTTAAAGCTATAATCTATAAACACAATCATTAATTATCAACATAAATTAATATTAAACATAGCTCATTTTGTCCTTTTTGAGCTTGACAGCCCCTCATCAAAATTCACTTTTAAAAGAGCAGCTTGAACATTCTGCTAAATAGTTTCTTTCTCTGTCCACAAACAAAATAAAGTCTTATAGGTTTGTAATGCCATGAGGGTAAGTTAAAAATTACAGAATTTAACATTTGTGGGTGAAATATCCCTTTAAACGATTCAGAGGAGTGTATAGATTGACATTCACCAGATCAGCTGGTCGTTGTAGAGAAAGGCCGTGTATTTGACAAGACTCAGGCTCTCTTCTACTGTATTGACAAAAGACTGGATCTTCAGGTAGGTCATCTTATCAAGAGGGAAAAAGCTGATTCCCCCGAAGACATCCAGCAGGTCACATGACTGGAGATGAAGTGTCTGCAGGTACTAAGACAAAGCATACAACAACAACGTGAAAAAAAAATATTTTTAAAAGATATATTTTAAAAATCTTCTCAATTATCAGATAATTTTATATATTATATATAAAAAATAATACAGTATAAATAAGTACAGATTAATATCAGGACTGACATTTTTCTTATCAAGAACGGTCTAGAAAAAAAACTGTACAACAACACTATGCCCTCAAACATGGATGAAATTACCAAAGCGTCCCTGATAAGGCTGACGTAATGTAATTTGACAATTTGATGTGCTGAGACGCAGCCCTGGTGTGACTTTACACAGCAGTCAGTGACATTTAACCAAAGCCACAAATTGCACTTTCACTGAGAGCTTCCAGGCACAGCTCAGGTTAAGGAGGGGGTGACGTGAAGGGTTTCCCTTGACCTAAGCTGAATTATTCAGACAGGTGAGTAAGCATGATGCCCTCAGCAAGGAAATCTGAACCGAAGAACCAATAAGGCAAACATGGACAAATAAGATTGTCAGGCCTCCTTTTCATATTTGTGTCTCACATTGACCATTTACACATATGTGGAATATGAAAACAGAAATAAAGAAGAACGTCACATATCTCTAAAATTTTGAACTATGAAATATCTTTGCAATTTATCCTCTTTCCTTAACTGTGGGACCTTAATTTCAAGTGGTCAGATTATCAGTGACGTCTTAAAAAGTCAAGCAAAGAAGATCTCATAGCAGGGCAACAGTATGACTATAAAGAAAAGCAATAGTCAAAGCCTAAAATTAATGGTTGTTCCTTTTAAAACATGCATATGCATGTACCAAACAGACCAAAGGTATACACTGTCTATCTTTTATCCAATTAAAGGATTGAGTTATCTTAATTAATACTTTATTTACCCTGTAAAAGAACTTTTCAAGCTTTTGGGTAAGCAGTTCCACTCCACCAGCCTCAAATGCCCTGATGAATGTGCCGTTGAAGAGCTAAAGATCAACAACAACGACAAAAAAAAAAACTGTTGGAAGCATCAGCTGTTTGTAAAAATAATGAGTAAATAATAGATTATTAAAAATGAGAAAATTAGAAGTGAGAAAATAGATAAATATAAACAGTGTTTACCTTATACATGCTGTAGCACTGTTGTAATACAGACCCATAAACTGAATCCTAGAACACAAAGAGGGGAACAACTTATTCTACACAACCAATCAAAAGTTTGGGGTTGGTAAGATTATTTTAAATGCTTTTGAAATAATTATCTTATACTCTGCATTTATTAATATAGTAAAAACAGTATTTTTATCATATATATAATTTACATTTCTTTAATCATTTTTATAGTTTTTTTAAATATATGTATAATATTTAGAAAAATGTCATTTATATTTCTGTGATGGCTAAGCAGAATTTCCAGCAGCCATTACTCCAGTCTTTAGCGTCACATGATTCTTCATAAATCATTCTAATATGCTGATATGGTGTTCAAGAAACATGTCTTATTATTATCAAAGAATAGACAAAACCTCAGCATTTATTTGCAAATTTTTTTTTTAGAAATATTGTGTCAATTTTAATCAGTTTTATGGATCCTTGCTGAATAAAAGTATCTTACTGAGCTTAAACATTTGAACAGAAATGCACACCAGCCTGAATATTATCTTTCTTTTTTCTGTAGGGTGTGTAAAAAAAAAGAAAAATGCCTTAATTAAATATTTTCAACAATCATTCCATACATTACTTACAATAATCTCTTCCTCTTGGTATTCTACAGTGGGTGGTTTACCATCTTTGTTGGGTTTTTCAACCATTGGATTCCGTACAACCTTGAGAGAGGAATTCAAAGGTGCTTAATATATACATTAGCATCACTGTGTCAGTCTAGTTTGTTTTTTTCTGGTTTCTTTTGTTTAACATTTGGATTGAAACTAAATCTCTACAAAACATCACTGATGCATAGATGTACCATGACCATCCAGTAGTTCTCCTCCGGCTCATGGAAAAACTGTCGGTTCTTCTGAGTGTGGAGGGATTTGGCAGGTTTTGTTGGACAGAAGGTTCTGTAAATAAGAAAATCTCTCATTTATGCCCGTCTCTCTCTGTTTGTTTTTAGTTTTTTACCCCATCATTAGTAAAGTGCTAACCTGGTGAACTGAACGATGGCCTCACAGAGTCCAACATTGCGAATCTTTTCATTCTTCTCTATTTCAATGGGATGGTAAAACAAGATTTTCTTTTCCTCCTATAAAATACAATAACAGCTCTATAAACATATGATTAATAACATACAGTAACCAAAACATGACTTCTGCCTGCATTAGTTCACCTTTCAGATTATTATCATGCCCAGAGAGATTTTGTAGACATTTTGTACATTTGCTGTGGAGATTTTTTTTTTTTTTTTTGCAAAACAATTACACTAGTTGTTAATTTTTTTTTAAATAAACAGGATTTACCTCGCCCTCACGTGGTCCAAACTTAGGGTTATAGACGAAAAAACTGAGCAAAGATGGCGTGTACTGTTTCTCTTGCATTCCAGATGCCATTCTTGGGCTTATGAGATGATGATATAAAGTGGGAATAAAAAGTAGATAATTAACACATCACGTCTGATTTAAAAATAATTCACATTTAGACCCCAGGTATTTGATAAAAATACCTGATCATCAGCATTAGTGTGGTCTGTGTCTACGGTTCCCTCTTTTTTCATTGAGTTTGGCGTGCATGCCTTTGATCTGTACACAGAATAAACTTTATTGGGATTGTTGTCAAAGGACACAGTGAATACATTTTCAAGAATAAACAGAAACTTTAGATAAAAGCGAATAAACTGTAACTAAACTGCCTTCTTTTATACTTTTCATATAAACTGCTGATGGAAAGCAGTTAGTTGTTTCTTAGACTAGTGAAAAGACAAAAAAGATACATAATTATGTACATAACCTATATGGCTAGAAACGTGAATTTGATAACTGAGGCAAATAAACAAAAAAAAAGGAACCAAAAGCATTTCACTTTCCATTAAAACTGTGACGGTGGTCAGAAAAATTAGCCTATTAACGTTACTTACAAGCTAGCTGGTTAGCTACAGCATTAATCTGACTGTTTCATGCCATGTTTCAAAAGCGACAACTATCACAAAGAGCGTTCAACCAATTGGTGCTTACCTGTTACAGCATAACAACAGAAACAAAGTGCTTGATTTGTTATCTCATGAGGAAAAACAGAGCTGAGCTCAATGGAAAAAATGTACTTCCTGCTCTTGACAGTCGCCTGTGTGTTACAGTTGGATGCGATCGGGTAACGTTAAATTTCATCCACAGTTCCGTTTCACTATTAGTCCTGTCACTCAGTATTTACCCCATGATTCAGAACGTTTTACGTAGAAAGAAAATAAAAGCACTTTAAGGGTTATTTTTTAAATCAGGTAGGCACACATTAAATTTATATATTAGATTAGGCTTATGTCATAGTCCTGTCATAGGCATGTACCTATTTTGAGAGTCTTGTGACACTTGTGATCTGTTTCTTTACTACTTTACTACTACCCAATTCTCACAAAAAAAATAAAAATTAAAAAAAAATAAGAATAAGAAAGAATAATTACGCAAAGGATTTTCAGACATGTCAGTCGATTAATTATCAAGCAAGCGTTTTGTTTTCAAAACCAATACAGAATGATTACACAGTTTAGGGTACATTTCATGTCCATTGATGATAATTATATTTTTTCCGTAACAATTTTCCTCTGAAATATAATATTTAAGGAAACTCATATTGTTGGCTCACACAAATAATTGTTGCATTATTTAATTTTCTTTAATTTGCCTGTTCCTTTTTTACAGGTTTTGCAGTGTTTGTTTAAATGAGTGGGTGCTAAGTTCAAAATATTAATTTAGGGGTAAGTTCAGGTAAATCTGGGCACTTTTTGCCACTGATATAACTAAGAAAATACTCCAATTAACATTATTTCAATATAAATACTTAATTTTTTAAGCTTGAGTTTAAATGTAATTTTCTGGAAATTAAGAAAATGCTTATTTTATTTATAATATTTTTCTTATGTCTGCAAAAATTCTGTCAGCTATGTCACTAACTGAACAACCAAAAATGATTTACCACATTGACATGTGGCCAGCATCATATAATGTTGTTGTTTTTTTCTGTGGTCAATATTTTGAACACATTATTGCAAGTATTCTCTTCATTTTTTCAATATTTTGTCTAAATAACATATTGTCAAGACGTATATTAATTGACTGTCGACTGTGTTTGGTATTGTTATGGTTTGCAATATTTGTATGATTTAAGTTCAAATTTAAATTTGAGATTAACCTGATTAATAACATGGTTGGTCAGACAAGGTCATCGAAATTATGAGTCAAAATGTTGAAACTGTCAACTAAAATGTTAAAACTGCCAACCCTCTTGGAAAGTATCATGATCGTTGTCATGGCCCTACTGTATTGATTGAGTCCACTGAAGATAATGAATTGTTTTTCATAGATTTCCATAGATTGGTTGTCATAATTCATAACTGAACCTTCTTTGTATCCGTTCTTTCTCTTGTAATATCAAAATGGTCTTTAATGATAAATCTAGACAAGCATCACGTTATATAAACTGAAACCAATAGTCATTCCATTAAGCTTTCTTGTATTGTTTATAATATTTTTTTATGAAACTTTCTTATTTATATCATATTTTTGTACTTTTTTGTTGATGTGAAATGTCCACCCAACTGCAGAGTTAATTAGAATACCTCAGCAATATTTTTACATGTTGGATCAGTTTAGTAACACACCAGCCCAGTGGTTACAGATATTGGCTTGTAAACTGAAAGTTGCTAGTGAAACAATGCTAACGTTGTTATATTTAAACACGTGACCTCTGGCTGAATAATATGGAGGATAAGCTTCGTAGTATAATTGCTGTATAAACTCCCCCATTAGTTGTTTGTTAAATCTAACATATTGGGCCATGCATGCACACTGATTATCTCAGTGGAGCTGATTAAGACACATGTTTGCCTGGCTCATCTCTGGCTTCAGTGCAGAAAGGGGATAATCAGAAGCCAGGATTGATGCAGCATTTTCAATTCCATTGTTCTAATGGGCTAAGCGGTAACCTGAGTGGGATGTCCTTGCCATTCAGTATTGAGAGGCCCTCTTCACTGAAACTTACACCTGCTCTCAGTGTCTGTACCTTTTGTGCTACTTAGTCTGCTTTACATTTGAACTCCCTTGGTTTAAGGCTTTGGTTACATTTAGGATTTAAAGGTTTATATTTTGCAGTGAGCTATGTTGTATATATTGATTAGAAAAAAATGGAAAATGCATTGCTTAAAAATATTAACAAAGGACCAAATGAAATAACTTGACTAAAAGCTATATGCTGCTAGATCCACGCATTTGTGAAACGTTACATATGCAATTTAATATTTTGGTTTCTGAAAGTTCTCTTCGCAAATGAAGGTGCATTTATGTTTCTGTTTTCTATTGCACTTCAAAGGTTTGCTGAGAACATCAGGTGTCGTCTTATATATTGGTCACCATAACAATTTAAAGTAAGTCTAGTTCGGTTTTAAACTACTGAGGACATTAGAACATTCTTAGTATACTGTATTTACTTCTAACAACAATCATTTGTATTAAAAAAAACATTTCTATACACCACTGCAGACATATAATTGTAGGTGTAAAATATGCAATGTTGAAACGTGTAAACAGGTTTAACCAACTTTCTGAAATGTTCATCTCAAAGCTAAACATTAGACGTGGAAACAGTATCAGTATAGTTCAAAATTTATGCACAGTCATATGCTGGTGGTTTTGTGTTACAGAAATGCTGCAGCTTGTAAGTAAATATCACAGAATCCATAAGTATGTCTTACAATTCTATGTGCATGAACCTAAAGCAGATTTAAAACACAGTAAACCAGATGCATCAGTTTAGTGACTTTATTTTATTTTCCCTGAACAGTTTTGTCATTGGTCATTTCCGGGTTGACAAAACAGACACATGTATTCAAAAGTCAAGTACATTTACTTTATGTGCTGATTCTTCTTTTTTGAAAAGAAATCAGGTGTAAAAAGTCAAATGAAAGCTGAGGTTGCAGTGCTTATAGCCGAGGGCTCAAGGAGTCTTTCAGGATAACACCATAGTTTGAAACTCTGTAGGGAAGGAGGAACATCAGAATTTAAAATATAGTAAAATCATTCAGACAATGATATTATAATAAACTGATTTAACAGGGTTAGTCAAAAATAAAAATGTTCTGTATAGTTCTCACTTAAGTGTTTGAGCATGTGCTAAAGAGGTGATTTGATCAAATTAAACACTAATGTAAATAAGGAGACAATTTTACTCTGAGCTCTCTTTTTAGTAATTTGAATGCTGCTTTTAGACTTTGTATTGTCCCAGTGCGTGTGCATGACCGTTACTCAGGATTGAAATAATAATTTGAGGTGACCCTGATCTTTGATCCTCTTATGTAATGCAGTGATATGTTTTTTTTTCCACTAGAATTTCCATGAGCTAAGACAGCTATTAAATCTGTATAATGATCAGAGAAATTACATAACAGACAAGCAAAGGACATAAAGTGACAGATTTAACAAAGGAAAAATGCAAAATAAATACGTCTTTCCCACCATTTTAAAGGGAATAAAATCTTTTGAAATCTGAAAACTGTGCATACAAAATGATAAAACATGTAGATGCATAAATAAGACAAGAAAAACCAGGCGCAATCTTATGAGAAAACATTACCGTCTACTCCAATCCGGCCATCGCTATCATCATCTGCAGCTGTAAGGAGGCTCTTAATCTCCTTTTCTGTCAGGGTTCGTGCCCCCGGGAGAAATCGCTGGAGAAAGAACCTGATTCACACAAATCCATTGATGAGAAGAATGAAGTGCTGCACTGAACTGTGACTCTTCAACTTCAAGCAGCTCTGCATTTTAACCCATTTTTCATTTTAGATCTTTCACATACAGCTCATCAATCAAATGATCAAATCTCTTTCACCTGTCCTGGCTAAAATGTGAGCTAAAAATGAAACCCTTCAAAGGACTGTTGTGAATGTCATCTCTCCAGCCCTGGGTTCTAGTTCTGCTGATATCATTACATAATGCGGATAAATCACATAAAGCAGGGACAGAAAAAAAACATAATGACAGCATCTCCACGGATTACATTTGAAAAGGACTTAGATTAAATGGAACTGTGGTATTATCAGGTAAGACATGGAGAGAATAAGTAATTCTCTTTATGCATCGGATTTCATGTATGTCTATTACGAGCATAGTATTTTTAGCATTAGAAAGTGCTTTCTCTGATCACACTGAACAACAAAGCAACATATTGAACATATCACATTACATCATTGTTTGTGATGTATCACACATGAATTTAATACCAGCCAAAATGACATACTTGAGCTCAGCCTCCTCAATGAATCCACTGTTATCTTCATCTATGATGCGGAAGACATCCTTCACCTCTTGGGGACTTTTCTGGCTCAGGCCACAAAGTTGAAAGAACTTTTTATAACAAAAGGAGTCTGGAGCTGTTGGAGAAAAAGCAACATGAGAATTATTGTCATTGTTGTCTCAACATGAGACGATTAAAACTTGTCTCCACATGATTATTTATTATTATTAAAATGTTTAGTACATACCTTGGCAGTCTTTGACAGCATTTTCAATGGCCTCAGCCGAGAGGATGGAAGTAAGTGACATATTCAATCTGTTGAAGAAAAAAACATTATTTTTTACCTTTATATTTTGTTATATATTTATTTTGTTACTCTTTATTCATTTATTACTTAAATTATCCTAATTATATATTTTAACATATCTGTGATGGAAATAAATTTATTAGAAATTCATTGAATTCAAAGAATGCACAGAAATTAGAGCAACATCAAAATTAAAGAAACATTAATGGCAATACAATAATACAGACAATTTGTAACATTTCCAAATCATCATCATCATGCATTTTCTAAGATGTTTACACTATTTATTCTAGTTTACGTTCTGTCACTCTCCTATTGCTGAAAAATAACATTTCAAACTTTAAACGAATATAGTCAAAATCCGAAACACATGTAAGACAGTCGGGATCAACAGTCATAAAGTATAGCAAATGCTATTTGATGGTAAGCGGAAAGCAGCATCTGACCTGTGAAGATTTGTCCTCGCGCTGATCCAGAGCAGAGGTAAGGCTGTGATAGCGCCTCTCATCCACTGACAACTTATATATATGTACATGCTAATGGGATGGACAATGAGAGATGCTTGGGTTACCCGTGCGTGTATCAAATTCGTGTTGCAAGGCTCGACTTGAATTTCTTGCCTAACTAATTATCCGTTACTATTTAAATGAGCCTCGGACCGAATGCACACACACAGGTACCTGGCTGCACTTCTCCCTAATATTGTGCGTACTTGATTGAAACGAAACGCTCCGTGTGTGTGTGTGTGTGTGTGTGTGTGTGTGTGTCACTCCGTTACAAGGGTGCTGTTGTGTAGATAGATAGATAGATAGATTGATACCTTGATTTTAACAATTAATGTCTGTGCATAGACATTTCAAGTGACATGTGTATATACATATATATATATAGTATATATATATAGTATATACAGTATGTGTGTGTGTGTGTGCATGCGTGTGTGTGCGTGCGTGTGTGTGTGTGTGTGTGTGTGTGTATTAAGGATAGGTTATGCCTCCTTGGTATCATAATTATTTATTTATTATTTTATCTCAGTTAAGTGTATTCACCTTTTATCACTTTATCATGATAGCACTACTAATTAGGTTAAAGGGGTGATTTCATATAGTCAACCCTGTGACCCTGTTATCATTTTGTACAATAAACAAACTGATAATTGAAAACTGGATATTTGTATTAATGGACAGCATTACACTAAAAAGTTAATTTATTTAAAGGAATAGCTATATATCACAACATATTTTACAGTTTTCACATTTAGCTTGAGATAGTACAATGCTCATTATTAGCACTTAAATACATTTGTGTGTGTGTGTGTGTGTGATAGAATATTTAACATATTAAAATTTACATGATAAAATCATGTTATAAAAAATGAAAAAGTTGCCACTTTGTGGACACAAGTTTCACTTATGTATTTCTTATGAACTGTTTGACCCCTGTTGTGTGAATCACCTTTGATCTGTTTCACAAGATTTGGTTAACATCATCACGTATTTTGTAGCCCATAGCAGTTAATTAATAACAATACTGTAAGATACAGTATTTGATGCTGATGTACAAGTTTTGCTGTTTAACAATTATACATGCTTACTCAGATTCTTACTGTATGCTTGATATAATGCCATGGTTCTTTGTAACTTAAATATAGCTTTACATTTAATGAGATTCACTTTGTCTTAGTTTTCAATAAGTAGTCAGGAGTCCAATCCACTGAGACTAATCATCTACTCATGCAACTTGAGACTTTTCTCTTACTTTGTCACTCTGACCGATATCCGAGTAATGATTGAGCTTACAGATCATTTTCTGCATCGTTTACTATTCAGGAAAATCAGTCAGAATTCAAAGTAAATAGTATATGTATAGCAAAGATAATAGACGACTTGTAAAAATGTATTTATGTGAGAACTAAATGGTTAAAATGATTACTTATGTGTCCTTATAAAAACATCTGTGTCAAAATCCACCACGTAATTTTCATATTGCAATGCAATGGATCGAATAAAAAAAGTGCATTAAAGATTTTTTTTTGATAATTAAGCAGATGTAGTAATCTACTGGAAATTGATGAAGAAATGGCACTGCCGTGTTCCTTTGACCTGTCATGGAAAGGGGAAGACAAGACATTGGAGCCACCCAGCTAACAAACCAATACACTCTAATGTCACTGAACTGACTGGTAGTGTTACTGTATAGTGATCTATCCATTTACATTCTCTAATTTGTTAGTACAATACAGCCAACATGTCTTCTGCTCTCGTTTGTTGAGTCTGCAATTGACATTAATGACAAAAAAAATAAAATAAAATAACAACACATTTTTCAAAAATCCTAAATAAACAGCATACTTTTCAGATAAGAATACGTTGTCGTTTAAATCAGTAAAGTATGCAAAAAAAAGTTTATGTGTTTACATGTTTAAATCAAATAAATTGTGGCACCAGACACCTCCTAGTGGCGGCCGCTTTGTACTTCAAGATACCTAATGAAAGCTCAGTTTGGTTCACACTGTGCTTTCTAATGTATGTAATAAATAAACAAGCAAACATTAATGTAACATAATAAGTTACAATGTAACATAAAACCATTATGTACATAACTGATTATAACAGGTCATCTGTGTTTTGTGTTTGCTTTATTTGGACTTTGAGTTTTCACTGTTTATAGATCATTTTCCTTTGTCTGTGTCCATTAGTTACTATATGGTAACCTACTCATTTTGCACTTGATGTTCTTTTACTTTATTGGTTTGTTTCAGTGTAGCTCTGTGTTTTCTTCAGTTCATTGTTAGTTCTCATTGTTATTTTGGTTGTTTAGTTCCTGAGTTCCTGCAGTGTAATGTTTACACAGAGGAAAGAGACTCAAAAATGAAAAATAGTATTTATTTTCTCATTGTCCTTTCCCAAAAACAGCATCAAAGATTTTACAGAAACCAACATGCATATCTACAACGCGAAAGACCGTGTGACGTTGACAGTCATTGTGGACCAGGTGCAGCATGGGAGTGGACAGTTAGAATTGTGTATAAAAATCAGCCACCCCGATAAAAAAGTGGAGATCTCAGGCTACAATATTGTCAGCAAAAGTTGTTGGTCAGGTGCCATTTATGCTTTGACCATGGCAGCAAACTCTGGAAAATGAAGGAGAAAGAATTCATCAGAAGACATTGTGGAGCAGCTGGCAATATTATATCCAAAATATTTATATTATTTCAGTCATTATATACAGTTGGTACATTCAACGAGGAGCAAATTCCTCACCATCAACTCCAATCTTGCCATCACCATCAGAGTCTCCAGCTTTCAGGAAGGCCTTTGTCTCTGCATCAGTGAGTGCCCTGGCGCTAGCAGAGAAGTTCTGCAGGAACAGTCTGAAGAGCACAACAGGCAATTACCCTTAAAGGAACACTACACTTTTTTTTGGAAAGGCTCATTTTACAACTCCCCTAGAGTTAAACAGATGAGATTTACCGTTTTTGAATCCATTCAGTTGATATCCGGGTCTGGTGGTAGCACTTTTAGCTTAGCTTAGCATAGATCATTGAATCAGATTAGACCATTAGCATCGCGATCAAAAATGACCAAAGAGTTTCGATAATTTTCCTATTTAAAGCTTAACTCTTCTGTAGTTACATCGTGTACTAAGACCGGCGGAAAATGAAAAGTTGCAATTTTCTAGGCTGATATGGCTAGGAACTATACTCTCATTCAGGCGTAATAATCAGGGAACTTTGCTGCCGTACCAAGAGTGCAGCAGGCGCAATGATATTACGCAGTGCCTGAAAGTAGTCCCCAGCTATATCATAGGCTACTGAGCTGGGGACTACTTTCAGGTGCTGCGTCATAATGGTCTAATCTGATTCAATGATCTATGCTAAGCTAAAAGTGCTACCACCAGACCCGGAGATCAGCTGAATGGATTCAAAAACGGTAAAACTCATCTGTTTAACTCTAGGGGAGTTGTAAAATGAGCCTATTTCCAAAAAAAGTGGAGTGTTCCTTTAAGCTTTTTGTTCAAGGAAGTTTATTTAAAAGTATTAAAAATAATTTATTTAATATGAAAAAGTGTTTTAGGACCAGACTTACTTAAGCTCATCCTCCTCAATGAAGCCGCTCTTGTCCTGGTCAATGACAGCAAAGGCCTTCTTGATGACATCAGGAGTCTTGGCAGACAGACCAACCTTGGCGAAGAAGCCCTTGTAGTTGAAGGAGTCAGCAGCTGGAAGGTAATTTCATCAAGATTTTAGCATGATAGTAGAGATGAATGACTACAAGAAGAACTTAAGGGTCTTGAAAAACACGGTTGCTTATCCACAGTTTCAAGCTCCATACTCTAACGAATGATGTTTACAGAGGTCGACACCCTAGAATGACAATTCTGTCATCATTTACTCACTCTCATGTTGTTCTAAATCCACGTGACTTTCTTTTCTCCGTGGAGCACAGAAGGAGATGTTAGGCAGAATGACAGTCTCAGTCACCATTGACTTTCATTGCATCTTAGTCCATACATGAAATTGAATAGTGACTGAAGCTGTCGGTCCCTATAGCATTCTGCCTTTTGTGTTCCACGGAAAGAAGAAAGTCATGCGGGTTTGGAACGACATGAAGTTGATGTTCTCGCTTTAGCTTGTAGGTCAATGGGACGGTCCAGAAACATGCAGGTTACCTTGACAGGCCTGCAGGGCTGCAGTGACGTCAGCATCATTCAGAATACCAGCGAATGCCATGATTAGCCTAAAAAATGACAGGTTTTATTTGACTTGAATTTATATATATCCATTTGAATATGAATACTAATAATTTAAAAAACTCTCATAATATTCTAGCCATATAACAGATCATCAGAAATGATGTGCTCCATGCTTGGTAAAAGGCACACATTATTGCATATGTCTTTAACAACAGTGTTATGATAAATCCCACCCAGTCCTGGCGTAATCAAACCGCTTAATAAAGAGCGATATCCCAACACGTCCAAATTCCAAGACACAAATTATTCCCACTCCAGGTGGCCGAGACTTAATAGATCAAAACATCCTCTCCGGATCAACCCGAAGTTATATGGCCGTTGTTGTTTGTCGTTTTTCTTTCTTCCTTGCAAGATATTGTGAGCTCTTGTAGTTTCAGCTTTGAAGACACTCACCTCTGGTTGTCTTTAGGGTTTGGGTTTGGATTCGCAGGGATGAAACTGGCCACTGCAGTGAGCACCAACTCCGTGGCTTCCACCTTATATACCACTACTCAACCGAAATATGAGGCATAATGTAATGGACACCGCGCGACGGGCAGTTGGTTGAAAAACTTGTCCAGTAGTCAGACTGTTCTATTTTTATTACACTTAAATGAGGATGCTTAAAAGGTACGTATGTATAAGTCCTTAATATCGCGTCGGCTAATAATATACGATGCTGATATGGATGAAAGCGCTATGTATCTGAAGATGAGCGGGAAGAGTTAAGGTCATTTTGCCTGAGAGAAACTGAGCTCTCTCTGCAGTTGTGTAACTGGAGCAAATCATCACACACGCTTTGGAGCTTCAAGAGGAAGCGCGTGAATTACAAATGAACCCATATACTTTTTTTCAGTCGTTACTTGTTTTCTTTGGAAATATAAGGTAAATGCAAACTCACAGGGCGTCGTAGCGCTTGTAACGTGTGTTTATTTGACATGAATATATAGGCTAGTCAAAGATTTCAGCTGTTGGTTCTTGTTTTCTTTAACGTTCATCGATTGATTTTAAATACATTTATAACATCGACAGCTATTGTGTGTATTGGACCAATGATAAAATGTTCCTGACTAGAATTTGGACCTTGTTTACAGAGAAACTTTTTATAGATGATTATGTTTAATCAAAACGTCGCTAAGCCTTGGACTTGACTTTCATTGACTTTTGTCTTAATTTCTCTGCATTTCTTTTCTAGCTTGCTCCCTAATCATATTAGCCTATCTAATAAATCTGGCATATTATGTCTATAAACCTGGTGTATTGTTGGCTCTTTGATGCATTGCTTTTCTTCCTCTTGTGTAAGGCGCTTTTGGAGCTTCTGCTAAATGCACAAATGTAAACTGTAGGCTGAATGTAAAATAAAAAGAAACTATAAATCTAAAATTCTCAAATATTAACCTGTTTGGTACTGATAACCAATAAAGCAACTGTCAGATCATGATGCAGGCTAAAAGTCTTAAGATGAATAGCCTACCATCTCCCATAATAATTGACAGGTGCATTGGGGACAATGGTTATAAAAAATATTTGTTACAATATTTTAGAAAATTTTGAAAAGCATTTTGGAAAACATGATTTTGGAAATCGTGTATAACTTTTCAGCATTCTTTACATTATGAAAACGTAAATAAACAGACAGCTGTTTCAAAATACCTAATCCTTTACAATTAGATGGATGAAAATGATTAGAAAGACACTATAAGACTAGGGTGAAGTCAGCTAAAATGGGCCACGTTTTGGTAAATTACTTATAATACCATCAAATAAGCTATGCATGAGATCTAATGATATTCTTATAAATTAGCATGGGTCTCTTAAATATACTTATATTTTTTAAATGTGAAAGAGTATAAAAGTTTTAAAATGATGAAAGTTAGAGTGTCAGCAGGTACCTTCTTGAGCCACTGCACAACATTCAGGTAAAATGGGCCAGCTGTTCAGTTAAAATGGACTAATATAAAAAGGGAACAACAAAGGTAATTTCAGCTTAAATAATTTGTATTTTTTTAACAGTAAATTGACACTATGGTCTTTAGTGTGCCATAGCAACACCATAAATGTATTTCATTAAATAGAAATTTGAATGAATATTTAATTAAACAATGCAATTAAAAATGAACTGATCATGTTGCATTGGTGTGTGTTTCTGTGCATTGGTGTCTTTTGTGTGCATGTATGTGTATGCTTGTATTTTTTTTAAAGACTGTTAAGATTTTGTATGGATATATATCTAGGCCTATAAACCTATTTTCACCCTCAATTTCTTTCTAAAAGTGTGTGTGTGTGTGTGTGTGTGCAGCCCATTTTAGCTGAAAATTGTGGCCCATTTAACTTAACCAGCCATCTCTACCTAAAATGACCTTTTTCACAAAAATCGAAGTTTCTTTTATAAATTAAACTTTTTTATTTGAAAGAGCATGTCAAAAGATTGTTCATAAACCTTTGCTTTGTTGTAAGCTTACTTATAATTGCTTTAGTACCCTTATTAGTGATTAATGAAATTTACTATGTCAGGCTCAATTACCTTACAATTTCTCTGACAAGCTTCATGTAACACTCTGCCCTGCCCGTCTTAAAAAACTCAGACCAATAAAAATTATTGTTACATGTCAACAAGTGTTGAAGCAACAATGCAAGATCAGTTATACTGATTTTTGGTAAAAATGTAAAGAGATATGATGCTGCAACCTTATTTGGCCCATTTTACCTGATAGCCCAATTTAGCTGACTTCACCCTACATCTACAGGTGCATCTCAATAAATTAGAATGTCGTGAAAAAGTTCATTTTTTCTTGTAACTTATTTCAAAAAGTGAAACTTTCATATATTTTAGATTCATTACATGTAAAGTAAAACATTTAAAAAAATTTTTTTTAATTTTGAGGATTAGAGCTTACAGCTCATGAAAGTCAAAAATCAGTATCTCAAAATATTAGAATATTTACATTTGAGTTTCAATTAATGACCATCCCTACAGTATAAATTCCGGGTATCTCTTGTTCTTTGAAACCACAATAATGGGAAAGACTGCTGACTTGGCAATGATCCAGGAGACGAACATTGACGCCCTCCATAAAGGGGGTAAGTCACAGTGTTGGGGAAAGTTACTTTTAAAAGTAATGCATTACAATATTGCGTTACTCCCTAAAAAAGTAACTAATTATTTTACTTAGCTACTTTTTATGGAAAGCAATGCGTTACGTTACTTTTGCGTTACTTTTGCGTTACTTTTTCAATATGAGCAGGGCTTTATTGTTTTTAATACAAGAAGTTCTATATATAGCAAATGTAAAAGCCCTTTCACACCAAAAAGTGTAATGAATAAACCTCAGGCTGAAGGAAGAGTAAATTCACGTCTGTACAGTAGAACGCAGGAGAAGAAGGTTCAACAATCTTCAGCAATAAAAAAACAATGAAGCACAATTGTTAGTTTATCTAAAGTAATTATTGGTTATTAGTATGGTTTAACTGGATCATCAAAGGTCAGCAGCAAAGACATTGGTTAATAAAATGGGATTAGATACATTTGTGTAATTTAAAATATTTAATTATTGCAGGTTTGCGTCATATTCTGAGTTTGCATTTCACTGTTTTAATTCATTTTGATGAATACTAAATCTTTTGCGAGTGAGATGAATTAATGCACATTTACATTTAGTCTAGAACTACAGTAATATGTTCACACAGCGCACTGTCAGTCAATAAATGGGAAAAAAGTAACTCAGATATTTTCTTGTAAATTAAAAAGTAATGTGTTACTTTACTAGTTACTTGAAAAAAGTAATATTATTACGTAACTCGCGTTACTTGTAATGCGTTACCCTGAGGGTCCAAGGTGTGGCTGTTTACTGCTGAGCATATTAAATGCAAAGTCTGGAAGGAAGAATTTGGGTAGGAAAAGGTGCACAAGCAACTGAAAGGTGTGCAAAGCTGATTCAAACACTTGGGAGAGCTTACAAGGAGTGGAGAGTGCTGTCAAGATCACCACAAAGCATACCAAGCCATGAACCAGAGACAACGTAAATGCTGTGGAGAAAAATAAAGTTGAGTCCTCTTTTCTGGAAGCATTTCATTTTGAAGTCCCAATTGGAGGAAGAGTGGAGGGCACAAAATAGGAAAAGGTGTTTCCACACAAGCAATCTGCTGGTGTTGGTCCAGTTTTCTGGATCAACGCAGACCGCAAGCTCAGGGCTGAAATTAACTTTTTTAGAACTGGTGCTACAGTAGGAGCACCATAAAATATTTAAGCTGAATATTAAAGCAACACAACTGATGAGCGGAAGGGCTCAAATCCTTCCTGATGATTAAAAACTTGGGATCCTTAAGAGCTTTATTTTTTATTCAAAAGGAGTGTAATTTAAACTTTTCTCAAAACCCCTCAGAAATACATTCATATAAACCCACTCCCAACAATATTTGAATTTCGCTGGAGTCAGTGCAGTATTTTCTTTTCTTTGTGTCCGTCTTTCAATGGCTGAGCAATATTTCACCAAATGAAATTTTGGAAAATGACACAGTTTGTCAGTGCGGTCACAAAACGTCTTCAGCAAAAATATATCAATATTTCATGAAAATTCTTTGGGTTTTACTATTTTGTCCAAGCCACTTCTGAAACAGAATATAAAAAAGATGGTGGATATTTACAAAGTGGGTGAAGATAAAAACGTCATTATTTTATCTTTGTTATTAAAAAATAAGAACAAAGATACACATTACAAATACACATAATATACATCTTACCTGGGCTGTGGAGAAAAATAACTGGACTTTGTGTTTTGTTGTTAAAGAATAAACATTCTCAGTGGTCCAAAGTCCTCTTTTCAAAATTAGTTTTAAAGAGTTTCTTTCTTCTGCTGAAAGCTATTTAAATTTCCACAGTGACTTCCATAGTATTTTTTTTTTATTTGGACCAGCATTTTGAAATTCTTCAATCTTCTTTTGGTCCCATGAAAGAAATTAATACAGTCATGTGAGTGTAAATAATGACATTCAATTTTAGGAACTATCCCTTTGATGACAGTGGAGAGGCTTTAAGAGCTGCGCGCAAAATACAGGCACCATCCGTTCCTCTCAGCGGTTTACTTTTATTTTGACATAACTTAAAGTCTTGTGTGTTTTGACAGTGTCAAAAGACTTAGTCAGTTCAGGCCTGTTAGACAGCTTTTCAGTTCGCGCGCTTCATGTAACATATCAGAAAAAGCGCACGTCAGACCAGCGCGTGAATGAAAAGCTAACCGGCAAGGCTTTAAAACACCAAATAATGTCTTTTGTGATTGTGAATAATCTGCTGGTGTAACTCTACCGCTGGTAACACTGAATGGATGTGGCGTTGTACTACAGTACATACAGACGGCGCGGCACCAGAACTGCAACTGAAAGAATTGCGCTGTAGCACGATACTACAATATTTCTTCAAAAAGTCGTGGAGACATTTTTATGCAGTAATTCGCGAACGTTTACAGAGAACTGTAGAGGTCGCCAAAAATTATGCACTCGCACAAATGCTCCCAAATATATTTTGGAGTCGCACAGATTACATTTCGGGAGCATAGATGGTCGCAATTTCGAGCCCTGCTTCATGCTTCCTTCTGCTGACAAGCTTTATGGAGATGCTGATTTCATTTTCCAGCAGGACTTGGCACCTGCCCACACTGCCAAAGGTACCAAAAGCTGGTTCAATGACCATGGTTTTACTGTGCTTGATTGGCCAGCAAACTCGCCTGACCTGAACCCCATAGAGAATCTATGGCATATTGTCAAGAGGAAGATAAGAGACACCAGACCCAACAATGCAGATGAGCTGAAGGCCACTGTCAAAGAAACCTGGGCTTCCATACCACCTCAGCAGTGCCACAAACTGATCACCTCCATGCCACGCCGAATTGAGGCAGTAATTAAAGGAAAAGGTGTCACGGTTCATGGGCTCACGGTCCCATCCTCGCTCTGTTGTGTGTGTGTGTGTGTGTGCAGGTGTCTGTGTGTGGGTGTGTCTGATTGAGGCTGATTCGCTCCAGCTGAGGATCATTTACAGGGGCTATATTAGATCCTGTCACGCTGTCTTGTGTTGTCAGATCCTCAGATTGTCTGCCGTGTCATGGTCAGTGGTTTTCGTCCGTTCCTGCTTCCTGCTTCCGTGATTCCTGATCTCTGCCGTTTCCTGGACTATATCACCGGACACTTGGCTGCCCATTGTTTCCCTGCGCTACCTGCCCCAACCTACGGAGAGCTCAACCCTGTTTTCCTCAGTTTCACCTGTCTGACGTGTTTGCAATAAACCGTTCTTGTTTCCGCAACTTGAATCCTCCAGTCTTTATTTATGACAGAAGGATCTGACCACAGTATGGATTCAGCGGATGCTCGTGGTTTTCAGGAACTGTTAGCCAACAACAACGCTCGTATGGATCAACAGGAGGAGAATATGTTGAACACCGGACGAGCTGTGCAGGCGTTAGTAGCGCAGGTGTCCGAGCTCACCACCCAGTTGCAACTATTAAGATCACCCGCTGCGCCACCCACACCGCCGATTCTCTCAGTCCCCGGGAACAACAACCCTCAGCACGAACCTAGACTCCCTACACCGAAAGTGTATGCCGGAGATCCTAACCTCTGCAGAGCGTTCCTGACTAAATGTTCTCTGTTTTTCTCCCTCCAGCCCCAGACTTTAGCCACGGAGGCATCTAAGGTGGCTTTAGTGCTGATGTTGCTTTCAGGGAAGGCAGCATTGTGGGGAACGGCGGTGTGGGAGAATTGCCATCCATGTTGTTCCTCGTTCCGCTCACTTTCCCAGGAGATGAGGAGAGTGTTCGATCGCGCGCTGGTCGGGCGCGAGGCAGTGCGCATGCTGGCCGATCTCAGCCAGGGGGAGCGATCCGTTTCCGACTACTCCATTCAGTTCAGGACCCTGGCGGCGGAGTGTGAGTGGAACGAGAAGGCGCAGTGGGATATGTTCCTGCATGGGCTGGCTGACCGTATCCAACAGGAAATTTATACGGTGGAGTTACCCACCGGATTGGACGAGCTTGTGGATCTAGCCTTACGCGTGGATGCACGGCTTCAGCAACGCAATCTGCGTGGTCGACGCAAGTTTACACCAGAAAATCCTTCCCTCGACACTGGCGATACGGTTAGTCACGCGTCGGTTGACGAACCCATGCAGGTGGGTAGAGCTCGGCTCTCCCGGGAGGAGAGAGATCGTCGGAGGATGAGGGGACTATGTATTTACTGTGGTGCGGCTGGCCATTTCCTGGCGAGCTGCCCAGTAAAAGATCAAGCCCGACAGTAGGTCTGAGGTTACTGTCGGGTGGAGTGTCTCTTAACAAAGCCTCATCCACTACCCTCCTCACGGTGAGGTTGCAATGGGCGGCCGGGCGACACGATGGGACGGCGCTGTTAGACTCCGGAGCCGAGGGTAACCTGTTGGACATTTCCCTGGCACAACTTCTTCACATCCCTATGGTTTCACTCCGTCACAAGATCTCTGTCAGCGCCCTTAATGGACAATCACTTCCCGAGATCAGCCTCTCCACGGTACCCATCACCCTCATCACCTCAGGCAATCACTCAGAGACTATCACGTTTCTCGTCACCCACTCACCACTGGCTCCGGTTGTGTTAGGTCACCCCTGGCTCACACAACACAATCCTCGGGTGGATTGGGGTCGCAACACCATCTCTGAGTGGAGTAAAGCCTGTTATGCCTCTTGTCTTGTGTCTGCTGGTTTTTCTGTTTCTTGTTCTTTGTTGCAGGATGAGATGGGGAGCCTGTCAAACGTGCCCGAGGAGTATCTCGACCTGAAGGAAGTGTTCAGTAAGTCCAGGGCCACTTCTCTCCCTCCTCATCGTCCCTACGACTGTGCTATAGAGTTAGTACCAGGTATGTCTCCGCCTAAAGGCAGATTATACTCGCCTTCTGTTCCTGAAAGGGAGGCCATGGAGAAATATATTTCTGATTCTCTGACAGCTGGGATCATCCGCCCCTCTTCTTCTCCAGCGGGGGCAGGATTTTTTTTTGTCGCAAAGAAGGATGGCTCTCTGCGACCTTGTATTGACTACCGAGGCTTGAACAACATCACGGTAAAGAATACTTATCCTTTGCCGTTGATGTCTTCAGCTTTTGAGAGGTTGCAGAGAGCATCCATCTTCACCAAGTTAGATCTTAGAAACGCCTATCATTTGGTTCGCATAAGAGAGGGGGATGAGTGGAAGACCGTGTTTAATACCCCCAGAGGGCACTTTGAATATTTGGTTATGCCGTTCGGGCTTTCTAACTCTCCCGCGGTCTTCCAGGCACTCGTCAATGACGTGTTGAGAGATATGGTCGATCAGTTCATATATGTCTACCTGGATGACATATTGATTTTTTCTTCTTCTCTCCAGGAACATGTTCAACACGTCAGGCGAGTGCTCCAGAGGCTGTTAGAGAATGGGCTTTTTGTCAAGGCGGAGAAATGCGCGTTCCATGCACAGTCGGTTCCGTTCTTGGGCTGCATAGTGTCGCCTGAGGGGGTTCGCATGGATCCTGACAAAGTTAAGGCTGTGGTAAGTTGGCCAACCCCTGATTCCCGCAAGGCCCTGCAGAGGTTTCTGGGGTTCACTAATTTTTACCGGCGTTTTATTCGCAATTTCAGCCAACTAGCCGCTCCTCTGACTGCCTTGACCTCCACCAAGACGGCGTTCAGGTGGTCGAATGCAGCCAAGGCTGCATTTACCAAACTCAGAAGCCGCTTCGTTTCGGCGTCTATTCTCCGGGCCCCTGATCCCACACGCCAGTTTGTGGTGGAGGTCGACGCGTCAGAGGTGGGGGTAGGTGGACGACCTCGGACGACAAGATGCATCCCTGCGCGTAATTTCCCATCGATTGTCCCCTGCCGAACGCAATTACGACATCGGTAACAGAGAGTTGCTGGCCGTCAAGCTAGCGTTGGAGGAATGGCGTCATTGGTTAGAGGGTTCGGGGGTTCCTTTCGTGGTTTGGACCGACCATAAGAATCTCGAATATATTCAGTCCGCTAAACGTCTTAACTCCAGGCAGGCTCGTTGGGCACTATTTTTCGGACGTTTTGATTGTTCCATCTCCTATCGGCCGGGTTCTAAGAACATCAAACCCGATGCTTTGTCACGCATTTTTGATCATTCGGACCGCCCGGTGTCTCCCGAGTGCATCGTACCTGAGAGGTTGGTTGTCTCTGCAGTCACTTGGGAGATCGAATCGAAGGTCCGCACGGCCTTAGAAGGGGTAACGCCCCCGCCCGGATGCCCAACGGGCCGGTTGTTTGTGTCGGAGAGGTTACGGTCCAAGGTCATTCAATGGGGTCATTGTTCCAACGTGGCTTGTCATCCAGGAATCGGTCGCACCATGTTTTTGGTTAAACAACGATTCTGGTGGCGGGCCATGGCTCGCGATATCCGAGAGTTTGTTTTGGCCTGCTCAGTCTGTGCTCGGGGTAAGACTTCCAATCGACCTCCAGAGGGGTTACTTCAGCCGCTGTCAGTCCCTTCGAGACCCTGGTCCCATATCGCGCTAGATTTCGTTACTGCCCTCCCGCCCTCCCTGGGTAATACGGCTGTTTTAACCGTAGTGGACCGGTTCTCGGAGACGGCTCATTTTATTCCCTTGCCCAAATTGCCCTCAGCCAAGGAGACAGCGGCTACTGTAGTTAATCACGTCTTTCGCATTCATGGCCTCCCGGTAGATGTGGTTTCCGACAGGGGTCCCCAATTCGTGTCCAAATTTTGGAGAGAGTTTTGTCGACTACTGGGGGCGACTGTTAGTTTGTCTTCTGGGTTTCACCCTCAGACCAACGGTCAAACTGAGCGGGCCAACCAGGATCTCGAAAGGGTTTTGCGATGTTTGGTCACTCAGAATCCCACTTCCTGGTGTCAGCAACTATCATGGGTTGAGTACGCTCATAACTCATTACCGGTGTCGTCCACGGGCCTCTCGCCGTTTGAGTGTAGTTTAGGTTACCAGCCACCTCTTTTCCCTAGTATGGAATCCGAAGTCGCGGTCCCCTCTGCTCACGCCTTCATCCAGAGGTGTCACCGTACCTGGACGAGAGCCCGAGAGACTCTCCTCTGGGTGGGGGCGTGCACCAAGGCTAAGGCTGATCGCCGCTGGTCGAAGCCTCCCTTCTACGTCGTTGGTCAAAAAGTGTGGCTTTCTACCAAGAACATTCCACTCCGATCCGTGTGTAATAAATTGGCTCCCAAATTTATTGGCCCGTTTCCTGTCACTAAAATTATTAGTCCAGTGACAGTCCGCCTCAAACTCCCTCCTGCATACAGGAGAATTCATCCCGTGTTTCATGTGTCCAAGATTAAACCCGTTTTTCGGTCTCATCTTAATCCGCCTACTCCGGTTCCTCCCCAGCCGCGACTCGTAGATGGGGAATCCAGCTATTCGGTAAATCGTATTCTGGACTCGAGGCGGAGGGGACGAGGATTCCGATACTTGGTGGACTGGGAGGGTTACGGTCCGGAGGAGAGAAGTTGGGTTCTGGCCAGGGACATATTGGATCACTCCCTTATTGATGATTACAATCAACAGGTAAGATCGGCTGGGAGCGCCGAGAGGCGCTCCTAGGGGGAGGGGTACTGTCACGGTTCATGGGCTCACGGTCCCATCCTCGCTCTGTTGTGTGTGTGTGTGTGTGCAGGTGTCTGTGTGTGGGTGTGTGTGGATTCGTCCAGTGATCATTTACAGGAGCTATATTGATTGTCAGCTGCT
This sequence comes from Schizothorax lantsangensis, assembly GCA_027422415.1. NCBI lineage: Eukaryota > Metazoa > Chordata > Actinopteri > Cypriniformes > Cyprinidae > Schizothorax > Schizothorax lantsangensis. The sequence continues at coordinate 16,002,392 of CM049860.1, forward strand.
TGTGTTGTGTTCAGATTGCTGCCGTGTCAGCAGTGGGTTTTCGTCCGTTCCTGCTTCCTGCTTAAGTGATTCCTGATCTCTGCTGTTTCCTGGACTATATCACCGGACACTTGGCTGCCCATTGTTTCCCTGCGCTACCTGCCCCAGCCTACGGAGAGCTCAACCTTGTTTTCCTCAGTTTTACCTGTCTGACGTGTTTGCAATAAACCGTTCTTGTTTCCGCAACTTGAATCCTCCTGTCTTTATTTATGACAAAAGGAGCCCCTACCAAGCATTGAGTACATGTACAGTAAATGAACATACTTTCCAGAAGGCCAACAATTCAATAAAAATGTTTTTTTTTTATTGGTCTTATGAAGTATTCTAATTTGTTGAGATAGTGAATTGGTGGGTTTTTGTTAAATTTGAGCCTAAATCATCACAATTAAAAGCACCAATGACTTAAACTACTTCAGTCTGTGTGCATTGCATTTATTTAATACAAGAGTTTCACAATTTGAGTTGAATTACTGAAATAAATGAACTTTTCCACGACATTCTAATTTATTGAGATGCACATGTACTATAGTTTTTGAAATCAGAATTGTTATTATACTATGCTGTTAGACAGAGTTTGTGCACATTCATATATTAGATCAGAGAATAAACTTTCTTTGGCTGTGAGACATTTTAATTTAATACTGTTTTTCAGTAGTAGCAATTAGGCATAGAACTGTGTTGTTATAGTACATTCCAGCATTCAGAGAGTCAGCTTCTCCTGCTTTGCTTCAGTTGAGTTGTGTGTGATATGCCTTTGGGATCAGAGTATAAAGTGACATGTTCACTCAGTCACTGAGAGCTGTAAGTGATGTCTGTAGCCTGCACAAGGCTCATTAGCTCACTTCCTGTTGATTGTGAGGGTATTCATTTGAGCATGTGTACAAATCCTCATGGTGAGTCCCTGTGCTGGACAGGGGTCATTACATGTTTAAAAACTGCTTATATCTCTGTGATTTTAACTAGACCACTACATGCATAGGTTGTGCTTATACACTGTGGAATCTTAACACTAGTGTCCATGTCTAGATATTCCTATATTTTCAAAGTAAAAGTTTTAACACTTGAAATGTAAAAATTTGGATTTCACTCAGAAATGTCAAAGTTAAGATTTTTGTACTTTTGTAAAAATAAGAGGAAGATGCAGAGAATGTTGTTTTAAATCAAATGTATCTTTATTTCCTTAAAGTGCAAAAGAGATTGTAAGTTTGCACACAAAAGTTTTTTTACAGAACAATACAATGCAATGAAACAACATTAATAATAAATAGCTTTTCAAGACATTGAACGTGCGTTCTTCGAAAGGAGGAGTTTGCAGGGCATTGATAAATAAATATAAAAAAGATGATAGGTAAGCAGAGCTCTGGTTCCAAAGACAAGGGTCCATGAATGCTTAGGCCTTTACAAGCAAAGCAAACTCTGTGGAAAGACATTGATAAAGAAAAAATAATTAAAGTCTGGCACTGTTCATTTTAACAATTCGTTCAGTTCAAGCAGCTCAAAGTTTAGAGGTACCTTCTATCTCAACATCATTTAATCATTTATAGGCTACTACATATGACATTATTACAAAACTAAACAATTATTGATGTGTTTCATGAAGATTTACTGCACTTTTATTAGGTCTATTGCTTCTAGTTGGTTTGCTGACCTGCTTTAAATATAAATATAAATGTAGCTACAAAATCAAGAGCTATAAAAGATGATAAATCAGTTAATATTAGGACTTATTAAGCAAACATAAAAAATGTTCTGTAACAGAGTTTTAAGTTTGATTGTATCACCAGAATTCAGAGTTTAACCATGTTTTATCTTGATATGCTTTGTATCCTCAGTTCTATAAAGTCCTAAATATTATGAATATGAGATTAAGTACCATCAACTCCGATTTTGCCGTCACCATCACTGTCACCAGCTGCAAGGAAGGCCTTGGTCTCAGCATCAGTCAGTGCCCTGGCACCAGCGGAGAAGGTCTGCAGGAACAGTCTGGGAACATTGAGGAGAATAGAAAAGAGAATTAAGAAAACTGCCTGTATATTAATGTAATATACTAAATGCATAACAATGAGTTCAATAATTCTAAGTCTGTTGCTTTCATACTTCAGCTCATCCTCCTCAATGAAGCCACTCTTGTCCTGGTCAATGACAAAGAAGGCCTTCTTGATGTCATCGGGGGTCTTTGCAGTCAGGCCAACCTTGGCGAAAAAGCTCTTGTAGTTGAAGGAGTCAGCAGCTAGAATCACATAAAATAGAATCCATATTAAAAATCAGCAAATTAAACAATAGTCTATTGTTTTTCTGTGGCGAGTTATAGCAGATGTGTCTTACCAGCGCAATCCTTAAGGGCTGCAGCCACATCCTCGTCCTTGAGAATTCCAGAAAATGCCATTTTGATTTATCTGGAAATTAGACGCAAACAAGATGATGATGCATTAAGATGCATAAAGGTTTCTGACATTGAATTTGGACTAAATTATTGTAACAACACATTAACTGCAACATTTAGTGTAATTTCTCCCATTAGGGTTAAACTTCTTCCTACAGTTAAAATATGATTTCTGTGAGCTCGTGTGAGATTGCCAAATAAAAAACACCAAAAAAGTCATTAAAAAAATTGACAATCATTGCAAGCTCATCCAATAAGTAGAAAGTAGTAAGTAGAAAATATGGTCCTTGGTTTGGTTTATTGAAGAGATGTATTTTCGCATTTTCAGTCCTGCTGCAAATCCATTCACATCCTTATTTTATTCCTCCATTTCTCGTTAATTATATTCCATGGTGATTAGAGAAATTCATCGACCCCTGGTGTAAGATCCTCAAGGTGTCTCTGGTAAACTCACCTTTGCGCTGCGCTGGCAACTGTTCCACAGATGTGTGACGACTACTCAAGCACCCATGGCCCTTGCTTTTATACTTTTGTCTCTGGGGTTGTAACGGACACCGTTTGCTTAGGTTGGGTAAAGTTTCAAACAAAAATGTGTCCACTAGTCATATAGCTCTATTTTTATCCTTTCGAAAAGGGGATGCTCTGAGTCCTTATGGGAGACATAGATGGGATATCCTAGTGCACACTCTGCATGAAGTGTTTGTATGAAAATGTGTGCAATGCATTTATATGTAAAGTAATTCTTTGTACCATAATTCTTATATTTTGCCCATTCAGCCTTGTACTATGATCATTTGAAATCATTTTTTGGGGGTCAAACAGCAATCCCTTTAGAGAAATTCCTGAAATTCCTATTTGGCAGTCTATTAATTATTTTATTTATGAAGTTTAGTACAGTAAATCCAGTAGAATTTATGACTTCTTATCTCATTAGGATTCTTTATTATTCATTGCAAATTATTATTTAATTCAATTTAAGATATTTCTCAACAGGGAAATGTGTAAGAATATTGTTTTATGTGTTTTTTTCTTGGGGTGGAAGAGGAGGGGGGTGTCAACCCATTTACAGTCTCTGTACCATGTATATTCTATACATGCAGTAAGACGATGCTAAGCAGATTCTGGGACAGCTGGAGATTTGAGCAGGAGCAAATGTTTCAGAGTTTCTGATTACTGGCAAATATGATAAAACACTTAAAGGAACACTCTACTTTTTTTTGAAAATAGGCTCATTTTACAACTCCCCAAGAGTTAAACAGTTGAGTTTTACTGTTTTTGAATCCATTCAGCTGATATCCGGGTTTGGCGGTCTCATTTTTGCTTAGCTTAGCATAGATCATTGAATCGGATTAGACCATTAGCATCTCGCTCAAAAATGAACAAAGAGTTTTGATAATTTTCCTATTTAAAGCTTGACTCTTCTGTAGTTACATCGTGTACTAAGACCGATGGAAAATGAAAAGTTGCAATTTTCTAGGCCGATATGGCTAGGAACTATACTCTCATTCCGGCGTAATAATCAAGGAACTTTTCTGCCCTACCATGGGTGCAGCAGGCGCAATGATATTACGCAGCGCCTGAAAGTAGTCCCCAGCTATATCATAACTAGTTACCTAACTGGGGACTACTTTTCCGTCGGTCTTAGTACACGATGTAACTACAGAAGAGTCATGCTTTAAATAGGAATATTATCGAAACTCTTTGGTCATTTTTGAGCGAGATGCTAATGGTCTAATCCGATTCAATGATCTATGCCAGGGTTCCTCAAATCTTACCCTGGAGTGTTGGGGAAAGTTACTTTTAAAAGTAATGCATTACAATATTGCGTTACTCCCTAAAAAAGTAACTAATTATGTTACTTAGCTACGTTTTATGGAAAGCAATGCGTTACGTTACTTTTGCGTTACTTTTGCATTACTTTTGCGTTACTTTTTAAATATGAGCAGGGCTTTATTGTTTTTAATACAAGAAGTTCTATATATAGCAAATGTAAAAGCCCTTTCACACCAAAAAGTGTAATGAATAAACCTCAGCCTGAAGGAAGAGTAAATTCACGTCTGTATAGTAGAACGCAGGAGAAGAAGGTTCAACACTCTTCAGCAATAAAAAAACAATGAAGCACAATTGTTAGTTTATCTAAAGTCATTTTTGGTTATTAGTATGGTTTAACTGGATCATCAAAGGTCAGCAGCAAAGACATTGGTTAATAAAATGGGATTAGATACATTTGTGTTATTTAAAATATTTAATTATTGCATGTTTGCGTCATATTCTGAGTTTGCATTTCACTGTTTTAATTCATTTTGATGAATACTAAATCTTTTGCAAGTGAGATTAATTAATGCACATTCACATTTAGTCTAGAACTACAGTAATATGTTCACACAGCGGACTGTCAGTCAATAAATGGGAAAAAAGTAATGGGTTACTTTTTTGAAAAAGTAACTCAGATATTTTCTTGTAAATTAAAAAGTAATGTGTTACTTTACTAGTTACTTGAAAAAAAGTAATATTATTACGTAACTCGCATTACTTGTAATGCGTTACCCCCAACACTGCTGAGGGTCATTACTGAAAGGTGTGGCTGTTTACAGAGTGCTGTATCAAAGCATATTAAATGCAAAGTTGACTGGAAGGAAGAATTTGGGTAGGAAAAGGTGCACAAGCAACAGGGATGACCGCAAGCTTGAGAATACAGTTAAGCAAAGCTGATTCAAACACTTGGGAGAGCTTCACAAGGAGTGGACTGAAGCTGGAGTCAGTGCATCAAGAGTCACCACGCTCAGACGTCTTCAGGAAAAGGGCTACCAAGCCACTTCTGAAACAGAGACAACGTCAGAAGCATCTTACCTGGGCTGTGGAGAAAAAGAACTGGACTGTTGCTCAGTGGTCCAAAGTCCTCTTTTCAGATGAAAGTAAATTTTGCATTTCATTTTGAAATCAAGGTCCCAGAGTCTGGAGGAAGAGTGGAGAGGCACAGAATTCATGTTGCTTGAAGTCCAGTGTGAAGTTTCCACAGTCTGTGATGATTTGGGCTGCCATGTCATCTGCTGGTGTTGGTCCACTGTGTTTTCTGAAGTCCACAGTCAACGCAGCCATCTACCAGGATATTTTAGAGCACTTCATGCTTCCTTCTGCTGACAAGCTTTATGGAGATGCTGATTTCATTTTCCAGCAGGACTTGGCACCTGCCCACACTGCCAAAGGTACCAAAAGCTGGTTCAATGACCATGGTGTTACTGTGCTTGATTGGTCAGCAAACTCGCCTGACCTGAACCCCATAGAGAATCTATGGGGTATTGTCAAGAGGACGATGAGAGACACCAGACCCAACAATGCAGATGAGCTGAAGGCCACTGTCAAAGAAACCTGGGCTTCCATACCACCTCAGCAGTGCCACAAACTGATCACCTCCATGCCACGCCGAATTGAGGCAGTAATTAAAGCAAAAGGAGCCCCTACCAAGTATTGAGTACATATACAGTAAATGAACATACTTTCCAGAAGGCCAACAATTCACCAATTCTTTTTTTATTATTGGTCTTATGAAGTATTCTAATTTGTTTAGATAGTGAATTGGTGGGTTTTTGTTAAATTTGAGCCTAAATCATCACAATTAAAAGAACCAAAGGCTTAAACTACTTCAGTCTGTGTGCATTGCATTTATTTAATACAAGAGTTTCACAATTTGAGTTTAATTACTGAAATAAATGAACTTTTCCACGACATTCTAATTTATTGAGATGCACCTGTACTATAGTTTTTGAAATCAGAATTGTTATTATACTATGCTGTTAGACAGAGTTTGTGCACATTCATATATTAGATCAGAGAATAAACTTTCTTTGGCTGTGAGACATTTTAATTTAATACTATTTTTCAGTAGTAGCAATTAGGCATAGAACTGTGTTGTTATAGTACATTCCAGCATTCAGAGAGTCAGCTTCTCCTGCTTTGCTTCAGTTGAGTTGTGTGTGATATGCCTTTGGGATCAGAGTATAAAGTGACATGTTCACTCAGTCACTGAGAGCTGTAAGTGATGTCTGTAGCCTGCACAAGGCTCATTAGCTCACTTCCTGTTGATTGTGAGGGTATTCATTTGAGCATGTGTACAAATCCTCATGGCGAGTCCCTGTGCTGGACAGGGGTCATTACATGTTTTAAAACTGCTTATATCTCTGTGATTTTAACTAGACCTCTACATGCATAGGTTGTGCTTATACACTGTGGAATCTTAACACTAGTGTCCATGTCTAGATATTCCTATATTTTCAAAGTAAAAGTTTTAACACTTGAAATGTAAAAATTTGGATTTCACTCAGAAATGTCAAAGTTAAGATTTTTGTACTTTTGTAAAAATAAGAGGAAGATGCAGAGAATGTTGTTTTAAATCAAATGTATCTTTATTTCCTTAAAGTGCAAAAGAGATTGTAAGTTTGCACACAAAAGTTTTTTTACAGAACAATACAATGCAATGAAACAACATTAATAATAAATAGCTTTTCAAGACATTGAACGTGCGTTCTTCGAAAGGAGGAGTTTGCAGGGCATTCATAAATAAATATAAAAAAGATGATAGGTAAGCAGAGCTCTGGTTCCAAAGACAAGGGTCCATGAATGCTTAGGCCTTTACAAGCAAAGCAAACTCTGTGGAAAGACATTGATAAAGAAAAAATAATTAAAGTCTGGCACTGTTCATTTTAACAATTCATTCAGTTCAAGCAGCTCAAAGTTTAGAGGTACCTTCTATCTCAACATCATTTAATCATTTATAGGCTACTACATATGACATTATTACAAAACTAAACAATTATTGATGTGTTTCATGAAGATTTACTGCACTTTTATTAGGTCTATTGCTTCTGCTAGTTGGTTTGCTGACCTGCTTTAAATATAAATGTAAATGTAGCTACAAAATCAAGAGCTATAAAAGATGATAAATCAGTTAATATTAGGACTTATTAAGCAAACATAAAAAATGTTCTGTAACAAAGAGTTTGTAAGTTTGATTGTATCACCAGAATTCAGAGTTTAACCATGTTTTATCTTGATATGCTTTGTATCCTCTGTATATATGATATGCTATAAAGTCCTAAATATTATGAATATGAGATTAAGTACCATCAACTCCGATTTTGCCGTCACCATCACTGTCACCAGCTGCAAGGAAGGCCTTGGTCTCAGCATCAGTCAGTGCCCTGGCACCAGCGGAGAAGGTCTGCAGGAACAGTCTGGGAACATTGAGGAGAATAGAAAAGAGCATTAAGAAAACTGCCTGTATATTAATGTAATATACTAAATGCATAACAATGAGTTCAATAATTCTAAGTCTGTTGCTTTCATACTTCAGCTCATCCTCCTCAATGAAGCCACTCTTGTCCTGGTCAATGACAAAGAAGGCCTTCTTGATGTCATCGGGGGTCTTTGCAGTCAGGCCAACCTTGGCGAAAAAGCTCTTGTAGTTGAAGGAGTCAGCAGCTAGAATCACATAAAATAGAATCCATATTAAAAATCAGCAAATTAAACAATAGTCTATTGTTTTTCTGTGGCGAGTTATAGCAGATGTGTCTTACCAGCGCAATCCTTAAGGGCTGCAGCCACATCCTCGTCCTTGAGAATTCCAGAAAATGCCATTTTGATTTATCTGGAAATTAGACGCAAACAAGATGATGATGCATTAAGATGCATAAAGGTTTCTGACATTGAATTTGGACTAAATTATTGTAACAACACATTAACTGCAACATTTAGTGTAATTTCTCCCATTAGGGTTAAACTTCTTCCTACAGTTAAAATATGATTTCTGTGAGCTCGTGTGAGATTGCCAAATAAAAAACACCAAAAAAGTCATTAAAAAAATTGACAATCATTGCAAGCTCATCCAATAAGTAGAAAGTAGTAAGTAGAAAATATGGTCCTTGGTTTGGTTTATTGAAGAGATGTATTTTCGCATTTTCAGTCCTGCTGCAAATCCATTCACTTCCTTATTTTATTCCTCCATTTCTCGTTAATTATATTCCATGGTGATTAGAGAAATTCATCGACCCCCGTGTAAGATCCTCAAGGTGTCTCTGGTAAACTCACCTTTGCGCTGCGCTGGCAACTGTTCCACAGATGTGTGACGACTACTCAAGCACCCATGGCCCTTGCTTTTATACTTTTGTCTCTGGGGTTGTAACGGACACCGTTTGCTTAGGTTGGGTAAAGTTTCAAACAAAAATGTGTCCACTAGTCATATAGCTCTATTTTTATCCTTTCGAAAAGGGGATGCTCTGAGTCCTTATGGGAAACATAGATGGGACATCCTAGTGCACACTCTGCATGAAGTGTTTGCATGAAAATGTGTGCAATGCATTTATATGTAAAGTAATTCTTTGTACCATAATTCTTATATTTTGCCCATTCAGCCTTGTACTATGATCATTTGAAATCATTTTTTGGGGGTCAAACAGCAATCCCTTTAGAGAAATTCCTGAAATTCCTATTTGGCAGTCTATTAATTATTTTATTTATGAAGTTTAGTACAGTAAATCCAGTAGAATTTATGACTTCTTATCTCATTAGGATTCTTTATTATTCATTGCAAATTATTATTTAATTCAATTTAAGATATTTCTCAACAGGAAAATGTGTAAGAATATTGTTTTATGTTTTTTTTTTCTTGGGGTGGAAGAGGAGGGGGGTGTCAACCCATTTACAGTCTCTGTACCATGTATATTCTATACATGCAGTAAGACGATGCTAAGCAGATTCTGGGACAGCTGGAGATTTGAGCAGGAGCAAATGTTTCAGAGTTTCAGATTACTGGCAAATATGATAAAACACTTAAAGGAACACTCCACTTTTTTTTGAAAATAGGCTCATTTTACAACTCCCCAAGAGTTAAACAGTTGAGTTTTACTGTTTTTGAATCCATTCAGCTGATATCCGGGTTTGGCGGTCTCATTTTTGCTTAGCTTAGCATAGATCATTGAATCGGATTAGACCATTAGCATCTCGCTCAAAAATGAACAAAGAGTTTTGATAATTTTCCTATTTAAAGCTTGACTCTTCTGTAGTTACATCGTGTACTAAGACCGATGGAAAATGAAAAGTTGCAATTTTCTAGGCCGATATGGCTAGGAACTATACTCTCATTCCGGCGTAATAATCAAGGAACTTTGCTGCCCTACCATGGGTGCAGCAGGCGCAATGATATTACGCAGCGCCTGAAAGTAGTCCCCAGCTATATCATAACTAGTTACCTAACTGGGGACTACTTTTCCGTCGGTCTTAGTACACGATGTAACTACAGAAGAGTCATGCTTTAAATAGGAATATTATCGAAACTCTTTGGTCATTTTTGAGCGAGATGCTAATGGTCTAATCCGATTCAATGATCTATGCCAGGGTTCCTCAAATCTTACCCTGGAGTGTTGGGGAAAGTTACTTTTAAAAGTAATGCATTACAATATTGCGTTACTCCCTAAAAAAGTAACTAATTATGTTACTTAGCTACATTTTATGGAAAGCAATGCGTTACGTTACTTTTGCGTTACTTTTGCATTACTTTTGCGTTACTTTTTAAATATGAGCAGGGCTTTATTGTTTTTAATACAAGAAGTTCTATATATAGCAAATGTAAAAGCCCTTTCACACCAAAAAGTGTAATGAATAAACCTCAGGCTGAAGGAAGAGTAAATTCACGTCTGTATAGTAGAACGCAGGAGAAGAAGGTTCAACACTCTTCAGCAATAAAAAAACAATGAAGCACAATTGTTAGTTTATCTAAAGTCATTTTTGGTTATTAGTATGGTTTAACTGGATCATCAAAGGTCAGCAGCAAAGACATTGGTTAATAAAATGGGATTAGATACATTTGTGTTATTTAAAATATTTAATTATTGCATGTTTGCGTCATATTCTGAGTTTGCATTTCACTGTTTTAATTCATTTTGATGAATACTAAATCTTTTGCAAGTGAGATTAATTAATGCACATTCACATTTAGTCTAGAACTACAGTAATATGTTCACACAGCGGACTGTCAGTCAATAAATGGGAAAAAAGTAACTCAGATATTTTCTTGTAAATTAAAAAGTAATGTGTTACTTTACTAGTTACTTGAAAAAAAGTAATATTATTACGTAACTCGCATTACTTGTAATGCGTTACCCCCAACACTGCTGAGGGTCATTACTGAAAGGTGTGGCTGTTTACAGAGTGCTGTATCAAAGCATATTAAATGCAAAGTTGACTGGAAGGAAGAATTTGGGTAGGAAAAGGTGCACAAGCAACAGGGATGACCGCAAGCTTGAGAATACAGTTAAGCAAAGCTGATTCAAACACTTGGGAGAGCTTCACAAGGAGTGGACTGAAGCTGGAGTCAGTGCATCAAGAGTCACCACGCTCAGACGTCTTCAGGAAAAGGGCTACTAAGCCACTTCTGAAACAGAGACAACGTCAGAAGCATCTTACCTGGGCTGTGGAGAAAAATAACTGGACTGTTGCTCAGTGGTCCAAAGTCCTCTTTTCAGATGAAAGTAAATTTTGCATTTCATTTTGAAATCAAGGTCCCAGAGTCTGGAGGAATAGTGGAGAGGCACAAAATCCATGTTGCTTGAAGTCCAGTGTGAAGTTTCCACAGTCTGTGATGATTTGGGCTGCCATGTCATCTGCTGGTGTTGGTCCACTGTGTTTTCTGAAGTCCACAGTCAACGCAGCCATCTACCAGGATATTTTAGAGCACTTCATGCTTCCTTCTGCTGACAAGCTTTATGGAGATGCTGATTTCATTTTCCAGCAGGACTTGGCACCTGCCCACACTGCCAAAGGTACCAAAAGCTGGTTCAATGACCATGGTGTTACTGTGCTTGATTGGTCAGCAAACTCGCCTGACCTGAACCCCATAGAGAATCTATGGGGTATTGTCAAGAGGACGATGAGAGACACCAGACCCAACAATGCAGATGAGCTGAAGGCCACTGTCAAAGAAACCTGGGCTTCCATACCACCTCAGCAGTGCCACAAACTGATCACCTCCATGCCACGCCGAATTGAGGCAGTAATTAAAGCAAAAGGAGCCCCTACCAAGTATTGAGTACATATACAGTAAATGAACATACTTTCCAGAAGGCCAACAATTCACCAATTCTTTTTTTATTATTGGTCTTATGAAGTATTCTAATTTGTTTAGATAGTGAATTGGTGGGTTTTTGTTAAATTTGAGCCTAAATCATCACAATTAAAAGAACCAAAGGCTTAAACTACTTCAGTCTGTGTGCATTGCATTTATTTAATACAAGAGTTTCACAATTTGAGCTTAATTACTGAAATAAATGAACTTTTCCACGACATTCTAATTTATTGAGATGCACCTGTAGCCTACTATAGTTTTTGAAATCAGAATTGTTATTATACTATGCTGTTAGACAGAGTTTGTGCACATTCATATATTAGATCAGAGAATAAACTTTCTTTGGCTGTGAGACATTTTAATTTAATACTATTTTTCAGTAGTAGCAATTAGGCATAGAACTGTGTTGTTATAGTACATTCCAGCATTCAGAGAGTCAGCTTCTCCTGCTTTGCTTCAGTTGAGTTGTGTGTGATATGCCTTTGGGATCAGAGTATAAAGTGACATGTTCACTCAGTCACTGAGAGCTGTAAGTGATGTCTGTAGCCTGCACAAGGCTCATTAGCTCACTTCCTGTTGATTGTGAGGGTATTCATTTGAGCATGTGTACAAATCCTCATGGTGAGTCCCTGTGCTGGACAGGGGTCATTACATGTTTTAAAACTGCTTATATCTCTGTGATTTTAACTAGACCTCTACATGCATAGGTTGTGCTTATACACTGTGGAATCTTAACACTAGTGTCCATGTCTAGATATTCATATATTTTCAAAGTAAAAGTTTTAACACTTGAAATGTAAAAATTTGGATTTCACTCAGAAATGTCAAAGTTAAGATTTTTGTACTTTTGTAAAAATAAGAGGAAGATGCAGAGAATGTTGTTTTAAATCAAATGTATCTTTATTTCCTTAAAGTGCAAAAGAGATTGTAAGTTTGCACACAAAAGTTTTTTTACAGAACAATACAATGCAATGAAACAACATTAATAATAAATAGCTTTTCAAGACATTGAACGTGTGTTCTTCGAAAGGAGGAGTTTGCAGGGCATTGATAAATAAATATAAAAAAGATGATAGGTAAGCAGAGCTCTGGTTCCAAAGCCAAGGGTCCATGAATGCTTAGGCCTTTACAAGCAAAGCAAACTCTGTGGAAAGACATTGATAAAGAAAAAATAATTAAAGTCTGGCACTGTTCATTTTAACAATTCATTCAGTTCAAACAGCTCAAAGTGTATAGGTACCTACTATCTCGACATCATTTAATCATTTATAGGCTACTACATATGACATTATTACAAAACTAAACAATTATTGATGTGTTTCATGAAGATTTACTGCACTTTTATTAGGTCTATTGCTTCTAGTTGGTTTGCTGACCTGCTTTAAATATAAATATAAATGTAGCTACAAAATCAAGAGCTATAAAAGATGATAAATCAGTTAATATTAGGACTTATTAAGCAAACATAAAAAATGTTCTGTAACAGAGTTTTAAGTTTGATTGTATCACCAGAATTCAGAGTTTAACCGTTTTATCTTGTTATGCGTTGTATCCTCAGTGCTATAAAGTCCTAAATATTATGAATATGAGATTAAGTACCATCAACTCCGATTTTGCCGTCACCATCACTGTCACCAGCTGCAAGGAAGGCCTTGGTCTCAGCATCAGTCAGTGCCCTGGCACCAGCGGAGAAGGTCTGCAGGAACAGTCTGGGAACATTGAGGAGAATAGAAAAGAGCATTAAGAAAACTGCCTGTATATTAATGTAATATACTAAATGCATAACAATGAGTTCAATAATTCTAAGTCTGTTGCTTTCATACTTCAGCTCATCCTCCTCAATGAAGCCACTCTTGTCCTGGTCAATGACAAAGAAGGCCTTCTTGATGTCATCGGGGGTCTTTGCAGTCAGGCCAACCTTGGCGAAAAAGCTCTTGTAGTTGAAGGAGTCAGCAGCTAGAATCACATAAAATAGAATCCATATTAAAAATCATCAAATTAAACAATAGTCTATTGTTTTTCTGTGGCGAGTTATAGCAGATGTGTCTTACCAGCGCAATCCTTAAGGGCTGCAGCCACATCCTCGTCCTTGAGAATTCCAGAAAATGCCATTTTGATTTATCTGGAAATTAGACGCAAACAAGATGATGATGCATTAAGATGCATAAAGGTTTCTGACATTGAATTTGGACTAAATTATTGTAACAACACATTAACTGCAACATTTAGTGTAATTTCTCCCATTTCTGTGAGCTCGTGTGAGATTGCCAAATAAAAAACACCAAAAAAGTCATTAAAAAAATTGACAATCATTGCAAGCTCATCCAAAAAGTAGAAAGTAGTAAGTAGAAAATATGGTCCTTGGTTTGGTTTATTGAAGAGATGTATTTTCGCATTTTCAGTCCTGCTGCAAATCCATTCACATCCTTATTTTATTCCTCCATTTCTCGTTAATTATATTCCATGGTGATTAGAGAAATTCATCGACCCCTGGTGTAAGATCCTCAAGGTGTCTCTGGTAAACTCACCTTTGCGCTGCGCTGGAAACTGTTCCACAGATGTGTGACGACTACTCAAGCACCCATGGCCCTTGCTTTTATACTTTTGTCTCTGGGGTTGTAACGGACACCGTTTGCTTAGGTTGGGTAAAGTTTCAAACAAAAATGTGTCCACTAGTCATATAGCTCTATTTTTATCCTTTCGAAAAGGGGATGCTCTGAGTCCTTATGGGAGACATAGATGGGACATCCTAGTGCACGCTCTGCATGAAGTGTTTGCATGAAAATGTGTGCAATGCATTTATATGTAAAGTAATTCTTTGTACCATAATTCTTATATTTTGCCCATTCAGCCTTGTACTATGATCATTTGAAATCATTTTTTGGGGGTCAAACAGCAATCCCTTTAGAGAAATTCCTGAAATTCCTATTTGGCAGTCTATTAATTATTTTATTTATGAAGTTTAGTACAGTAAATCCAGTAGAATTTATGACTTCTTATCTCATTAGGATTCTTTATTATTCATTGCAAATTATTATTTAATTCAATTTAAGATATTTCTCAACAGGGAAATGTGTAAGAATATTGTTTTATGTTTTTTTTTTCTTGGGGTGGAAGAGGAGGGGGGTGTCAACCCATTTACAGTCTCTGTACCATGTATATTCTATACATGCAGTAAGACGATGCTAAGCAGATTCTGGGACAGCTGGAGATTTGAGCAGGAGCAAATGTTTCAGAGTTTCTGATTACTGGCAAATATGATAAAACACTTAAAGGAACACTCCACCTTTTTTTTGAAAATAGGCTCATTTTACAACTCCCCAAGAGTTAAACAGTTGAGTTTTACTGTTTTTGAATCCATTCAGCTGATATCCGGGTTTGGCGGTCGCATTTTTGCTTAGCTTAGCATAGATATTTGAATCGGATTAGACCATTAGCATCTCGCTCAAAAATGTACAAAGAGTTTTGATAATTTTCCTATTTAAAGCTTGACTCTTCTGTAATTACATCGTGTACTAAGACCGATGGAAAATGAAAAGTTGCAATTTTCAAGGCCGATATGGCTAGGAACTATACTCTCATTCCGGCGTAATAATCAAGGAACTTTGCTGCCGTACCATGGGTGCAGCAGGCGCAATGATATTACGCAGCGCCTGAAAGTAGTCCCCAGCTATATCATAACTAGTTACCTAACTGGGGACTACATTTCTGTCGGTCTTAGTACACGATGTAACTACAGATGAGTCATGCTTTAAATAGGAATATTATCGAAACTCTTTGGTCATTTTTGAGCAAGATGCTAATGGTCTAATCCGATTCAATGATCTATGCCAGGGTTCCTCAAATCTTACCCTGGAGGTCCAATCTGCTGCAGATTTTAGCTCCAACCCTGATCAAACTCACCTACCTGTGATTTTCTAATGCTCTTGAAGACTCTGATTAGCATGCTCAGGTGTGTTTGATTAGGGTTAGAGCTAAACTCTGCAGGAATGGTCCAGATTTGAGGATCCCTGATCTATGCTAAGCTAAGCTAAAAGTGCTACCGCCAGACCCGGAGATCGGCTGAATGGATTCAAAAACGGTAAAACTCAACTGTTTAACTCTAGGGGAGGTGTAAAATGAGCCTATTTTTTTTTAAAAAAGTGGAGTGTTCCTTTAAGCTTTTTATCTCTAAAGGAGGCTATTTCACTCAATACCTTAATAGTCCTATGTGTATTCAACATTGTGATGACCAATGCACAAAATGTCAAAAGTATGCAAAACAATAGAAACTTTCTACTTCAGTCAGTGATTACAAATATTGCAGTAGCCTACTTTACACATCATTGTAGTTTTAATGTTAGCTTGTTTACCCAACAGCTGCAAAACAGATTTTGTTTGAATTATAAAACTCACTAAATAAATAAATGAATAAATAAATAAAAATGGCAAGATATACAATATGCAAAAAAAATTGTTGACAACTTTTTATTTTGTGTTCCTTTCTCTTGTAGAATTTTAAACAATAACATTACAGTAAAACATAGAAGACAGAGCACAATCCTGAACAATTGCGCTTTGAAAACTACTGAGTGACAAGACCCCAGTGGCAAAGCTCGTCATTTTTCTTTGCCATGTTTGACAGTCACAGCTGGTCTCAGGAAGCATTAACGAGGGCTGAAAATTCGACAGGAAATGAGGAGATGTAGATTAATCTCTTACATTTATACATCACTTATCTTATTTATAAAATATCTGAGTATTTTAGATACCAACCTTCCCAGCCGATCTTCCCATCCCCATCCAGGTCTCCAGCCACGAGGAAGGCCTTGGTTTCAGCTGCTGTTAGTGCACGAGTCCCTTTAGAGAAGTTCTGCAGAAACAACCTAGAAAATGAGTCACAATATAATAAGTGAACATGTAGAGATTATTTGGTTGAAACATTTTGTGCAATCATGGAATATAAAGGTCACATTTATTTTTTACAGTGAACATCAGCTGTGTGATATTTCCAATTTTTTTCTATGGCAATTCTGTATATCAGTGTGATTATCAAGTAACTAAAACCGGCACACTTTTATGTCTCTTGTATTATACAGCAGACTCACTGCTTTTATTTTATTTTTTTTACAAACACAACTGCTGCCATTTTGTGTATCAATTATCAGTTGCATTGAAAATGAAGTCAGAGAACTAGTAACATTATTGTAATATTGTCCGTCTTATTACTGTATTGTACATTGTAATGCATTTTCTTTTTCTTAGTGAAATGCTTTAAGATAAGAGAACAGTAAACTCAAATCAATATTTCATGCCCATGTAAAAAATGTATTGACCGTGTAATAAGCTGAATGACTACACAATCTCTAACATATCACACAGGATTGTGCAACTCAGTTTTTTAGTCACTCTAGCCAGCCCATAAACATATATGAAAAAAAGTATTTAGGCAAATTACTCAACTGTAGCTCATCCTGTTCAATGAACCCACTCTTGTCCTGGTCCAACATTTTAAAGACCTTCTCTATCTCAGGAGAAGACTTCTTTGACAAGCCTACTGTTGCAAAAAATGTCTTTGGGCTGAAAGAATCCTTTGCTGCAAGACTCAAATTAAAAAGAAAAATTCACAATGGATATTCTGACAAAATATATATATTTTTTTTTCTAACTAAAAAGCAAACAACTCTCATACTAATATTCACAGAGGTGAATCTGAAGTATTGTTCATTGGAGTATCATTCACACTTTACCTTTACATGCATTGATGGCAGTTGAAATATCAGAGGCAGCCAAAACGTCTGTGATAGCCATTTCTCAACGGATCTGAGGAAAATCCGAGGCCTCTACTTGCAGTTGTATCTTCGCTGATTATAACAGCAAAACTAGTCTGACCATCACTACATGATGTCAAAAACCACCAGTGTTTGTTTGTCAGCTGCAGCTGTGTCCTTTACACCACCTGACCTGTCCTGGACACAGAAGTACATCCCATTGTAATTGTGACTCGAGTAAAGCACCTCACAATCGACTGGCTTAAACAAACAAACACAAATCTTATGATTTATAATAAATGTGATGTGTTGCTAAATATCAGCAGGTTATATTTGGTTCAGCCATTATGTTTCATTCACTTAAAGTGAATATCTTTGTAAACATCCTGTTATTGTTTCACTATTATTATTGGACGTGTGCCTACACAATATGATTTAAAAGCAGTATAGCCGTGAAATAGTTTCTGTGGAGAATTTTGCCCAGAAAAGTATGTTTATTTTCCTCACAGATCAAAGGCAGAAGGCCTGATCACAGTATTGAAGCACAATGAGATGAAGTCCACCTGCTTTTGTGTTTACGTGACTCTACCGATAGCTTTGTCTTTGCGCACGTGCTGATCTGACTGTGACGTCAGCTTCACTTCCTCCGCAGGCTCTCTTCCTGAGGATGGACGTCTGCCTGCCTGTGTTGCTGCCATGCAACCAGGGGCCAAAGCAATGACAAAAACATCCTTCCAGCCCACTACCTGCCCCTGTGGCCTTGTCCTGCTCCATACTACCTCTTGTTTGCAGGAAGGCCATGTTTCCTGAGTGACAGGGATTTGTGGGGATCGGGGCTGGACTTTTCGTTTCTTAATAACACTGTTTGCTTTGTCTTTGTTTATAGGTTACATCAGGTGCATTGAAGAGTGTCTGGAGCTTTATGATATTAAAAATGCATTTTAAACGGACAAAGAAGACATTTGACCTGGTAAGTTAAGGTGATTTAGAATATACCATTATTTGGTATATTTTAAACAAATAGTAGAAACTATTAAATATCTTGCTTTTCTTTGAGTCTTGTTCTTAAGAACAGCGTTAATGACTGTAAATGCATATTTCATGACAAGGGCATTGTTTTTGCTACATTTGGACCAAAAGAGTGTGTTTAAACCATAACGTAATGGTGCTTGTTTATTGCTGGTGAGTGTTTATTCCCTCTTTTATTGAATGTATGGCTTTTTAATAACTGAACATGTTGAGCTCATAGAAAATGTGCAAAATCGTACCTTTATGGGTACAACAGCACTTTGTATACCTTACTTACTCAAAGGTGCATTTTAGGCACCTTAGTAATTTGTACCGTTAAAATGTAGTAGTTGATGCTTTTGGGAAATGCTTCTGGAAAATTGAAATGTCCTGCAAGGTGATTTAAAACATAATTTTCTTTTATAATTATTTTCATATGTACGTTGTATTTGTCATATCAAAGGACCATTTAAAAATAATGAAGATCGTTTATGGTTCCCTTATACCTTAACAGGTGCCTTTCAAAATGAAAATGAGATATTATGTACTCAAAATTTGATATTTATAAAATAAGTTTATTTTTTTAGTTAGTTAGTTCGTTTAATAAAATGAAAGCCAATGGAGTAAAATGTTTTGGTCCCCATTCACTTTCATTGTATGCACAAAAACAGTTGAAACATTGTTCAAAATATCCTCTCTTTTGTTTAATAAGTCCTACTGGTTGGAAATGGTAAGGTGGTAAATGACAGATATCCTTTCCAATTTATGCATCAATTACCAAAGTATTTGTTTTATTCCCGTGGTTATTTTCATTAAATTTGTCAGGGGGTAGTTAGGTTGTTGTAAGTACTGTACTTAAATCATTACATGTCTGGAACACTCCCTGTTTTATTTTGAGACACTTTTTTCCATGCCAAGGTTCTCAGTAACAGACTGAGGTTTCTCACGAAGTCTCTCTTGATAGATTTACAACTTGTTTGATGTATCATCAGTTGCTCTTGATCCGCCAACGGCATTGTCATCAGAGCATTAGGCATGTACAAAGGTGACTCTGCGGATGGGAATACCTTTCAAAAGCCATCCCTAATTAAAGCTGATTGTGTTTTTCATAAGCGAGGACACAGATTGCGCTGTTCCCCGTCTCTCGGGTTCAGTTGCATCTCTATCTATTTCCAGCTGACCAGCTGTGATGGAAGCATGCCGATGGGACTCTCAGATTTAGCCAAGACGGCCGCCTCAGTTTCAGTTCCCGCCCCTCCTCTTCTCTAGCATCAATCACTCAACACCAAGTGTGTGTGTGTGTGGTTTGGAATGTTTGTGTGTGCATGTATGGACATCCTGAGGTGACCTCAGCCCAGATCACATCATTAGCCGTAAATCTGAAGACACCCACAAAACAAACAGATTTAGAGCACATTTGGGCATTCTTCCTCACTGTCTGATTTACACGCAGATGAAATTAGGTCTTACGCAACACCTGTCTTTCCTATCCCACGATTCCCCCTGCACGTGAGTGATGTGGCCATGAGCTGCTCCACTTCCATGTCTGTGAAATACACCAAGGCGCTAATTGAGCAGCCTATCTTGCCAGGCTGCGAATTCCCCTTGTACTGATCGTTGATATGCCCCTTGGGGGCCTGTAAAAGTGGCAAGAGGCCAGCGAGAGTCCTGAACCTGCACAATGAGATCACCAAGACTTGGATCAGTTGTGTAACAGCACTCATGTATCATGCCACAGAGTTGGACACTTCACACTGTGGATCTCATGTACTCTTCATCCAACAAAGCCTGTGAGCAGTTGGTTTCGTGTCGCTGAAAATTAGAAAAGCCCCCCCAGGAGCTCCAGGTCTTTCCCAATGCCGTGCTGACATGCAGAAAGAGGCCTTGGAAGCTGTTTGTGACTTACTTAAAGGGACAGTTCACTCCAATATTAGAATTCTGTCATCATTTATTCACCCTCAAGTTGTCACACACAAGGAACACAGACAAAGTAAATGTTTTTATCCATATAATGAAAGTCAAAAACAACTTTGGTCCCCATTGACTTTTACTGTATGGACATTGAGCTTTATTTGTGTGGTCAGTCTGTTAAAGCGGTCCCAAGTATCTTTTGGACTGAAATGCAGTCGGCCATGCGACAGGAGCAGAGCCAGTTGCATTACGACTCAGTGACTGTACCTCTGCTTGTACAGTACCTTTGGGGTTTCCCTGAGCCGCCACAGGCCTGGCTCTAGTTTTATGAGTATGACAGTATCTCTTGGATGGACTTCACACTTAGCAGAATGGCAGCATACAGCCATGACATTGGATACAAATCTGGCATCGCATTTTTATAGCATTTCATCCCGTAAATGTTTTTTCCTTTCTCTATTTTGAGATCACATACATGTTCTCAGCCTGGTACAGATCTCATCTGGCAGTTTTAGTGCTCCGGTAAGTGAGACGTCTGCCAGACTTAAAACAGGTGACATTTGTCTTTGCATAAACTCTATCCTGTAAACAGTTAACAGTTAAATAAAAGTTATTATATAGGATTCATTTTGATCTTTAATTAAAATACTATTTAAATTGTTATTAATATTAATGTTTTTAACAATAAAATATTGTTGTAAAAATGTATTCC
The DNA here is from genome assembly GCA_027422415.1 of Schizothorax lantsangensis. Lineage (NCBI taxonomy): Eukaryota > Metazoa > Chordata > Actinopteri > Cypriniformes > Cyprinidae > Schizothorax > Schizothorax lantsangensis. Next base: position 16,023,310 of record CM049860.1, read on the forward strand.
TACATCACACTATACAACAGACTAAATTAAACTAATGATCTGATTAGTATTATATCATGTAGTAATGTGGGTTAACATGCTTAATGAATGTTATTAATGAAACTCACAACAACATAAAGTAGTAATCTAGATAATTTTAATGATTTCTGGGTGTCTTCCAAAATTTGCGTTTTATTTCTTTAGCAGATGTTTTCTGTAATCTAATTTCTTGGGCATATATAATTTATTTTGCATAAAAGCAGCTCAGCATATGTACATATTGTAAAAGTCTTTCCAAATAAAATGATTTGTGCAATATCGAATAAAATAATTATTTTCTCATTATGTCCTTTCACCCACAGGACCTGTAAACCTGATCCATGACTGCAGAGCAAAGGCAGGCAGACTGCCGAGACTGACAGAGCTTTTTTATTTTTAAATTATAGTGACACAGCATATAGAGAAATCTACTGAACATCCCTGCCCATATATAGTTACTATACAGGATTAGATTAAGGATGTAAAGCCGACAACTGAGAGTACAGAGTGTTACACTTTGATATGTTCCCTATAAAAATGAATATGGTGCTTGATCTGTTTGCTAATCTAACTCTTTAATAAAATATATCCATTAAAATCATATTGTTAAAACTCTGGCATCATGTGAAGAGCTTTGGGCATCTCTAAAATAATATTTCAGTCCATTTAATTCTCAAAATCACACCAAATCCCTGTGTAATCTTTGGTATAAAGAGTATAATCAAAAATATATTGTATTCTCAATCCACTGTCAAGTTGTAATGGAAATCTTAGAGCCACACGTGAAGACACTTCACCTCAGGATCCACTAGGGGGACTCTTGCTGCAAAATGTATACAGCTTTGAATAGTAAGGTATTTCTATTTTATATATTTTATTTAAATGGCAAACAACCAACATCCCATTCAAAATACTGTTTTTTGGAAAGGATTTGGAAAAATATAGTGAATTTTGTAGCATGTTTTGTAGCTTTTTTTTTTTTTTTTTTTACAATGTTTTGCAACAACAGAGTTTTTGACTTATTACAGATTATACAAAGTTAGGTCTTTTGGGCTCTGATAACATTATGTCAGATAACATGTTCATCCTTATGCATCCTCAGTCATGTCACAGCAAGAGGACTGTAAATAGTTAGAGTGGAGTTAGCCCTAACTGGCCTCCCTGTTGCATCTCTGGTTTACAGCCAACTGCACCACTCTAATTTAGACTGTTCAGTTCACACCAAGTACCAAATCAACTCATCCTTAGATCAGGGTCACTACTGTTAACTAATACTAAAACTATAAAAAATTATTTTCATTTTCGTTTAGTTTAAGTTGAAGCACTAAAATAAATAAATAAAACACTAAACAAACTAACAACTACAACTTCATAAAAAATGATATAAACATATTTAAATAATAATAATAATAATAATAACAAAACATAATTACTTAAACTTTAAAATTAAATCACAAAATGTAAACATAAAATCTAATTAACAAAAATTATAATAGTATATTGATTATACTAAAATAATTCAGATTAAACAGCCTTTGTGGCCAAAGATTACAAGCAGATATCTGATCCACTGGAACTTTATGTGTTTGCATAAATATTAATAGTATGTGCATTATATTATTTACTATAAAATAATTTATGTTAAATAGGATTATTTCCCTATTTATGCAATAAAATATTTTATATTTTAAACAATATTTAAATGCAAAAAAATAACATATTTATTAAAAAAGGGGATTTAAAATTTGCATGCGGAGCTGGAACTGAGAAAAGTCAGTTATTATGGTGATATTTATACTGTATTAAATTCAAATGGCTTAGTATGGCTTGCAATTTTATTGGCAGGAACCTGGGCTGATTTATAAACACATAAATTAATGATGTAATGTACGGCACCATTTTAATTTAAGCAGAAGCTGGTAATATATTTGTGTTTACAAATCCATCTTGAATTACTCTCACTATTCAGGCCGTCTGTACACCAGAGCTGCTGTACGAGGCACTTCCCAACCTTTCCAAAAAAGGTTACGACAGCCAAGGCTGATGTTTCATTTTTGTCCCCTACCCAGAATGCAGCGGGGCACCAGACGAATGAGTTGCTGTTGTAGTGGGGCATGTAACTCTCCACGCCACTGGCTCTGATTTGCATGCTCAGAATAAGCCCAAAGGCATCCAATTACACAGCTCTCATGGATTGTTTGGTGTCACATATCATCTGTTTGAGGGATATGATGATTCTGCTCTTCATGTGTAAAAGGATAGCGTGAGGTTCTGGGACCCTTTTTTTTGTGAAGTGTTACCACTCAGTTGGTGGGAAGATCAACACAAACCCACTTAAAATAGTGAACCTCCTCCCTTTTTGGTAGCATGCTAGGCTTTGGGACCCCTACAAGGTCTGTTGCCATAGTTCAGGGTGAGCACATTCCCCTCAGTGATTTATGAAAAATTAAGGCTAACACAGAGAAGCACTTTTTACTGAGAGTGAAACATGACTCAAGATGATTTATCTGAGAACTTTGGTCTCGTGATTTCTTGTGTCTGATCATTTCATTTATATCACAAAGAGCTGTATTGGTATTTCTAATGTTTTATATCATAGTCTCTTTAGAAACATAAAAACAAATGAACAGCACCTGGGCATGACATAAGGATTTGGTTTAGGAATAATACCTTAATACCTCTGCTCCAGTTTCTCTGTCTCAGTGCTTTAGCTGCTCATTTTAATGGTAGCTGTTCTTCGGTTTCAGAAGCTTGGAGCAAAACCACGACAAGTGTACGAAATTCCTGATGAAGAAACCCGTAGCTCCCTGTACTTTCTTGTCAGGCGTCTGATTGAACTACCAGCTGCATGCTTGCTCCTCCCCACGCTCAGGCCTGATGGGTATGTGTATGCGTGCATCTGTTGCCAGCTGGGAACAATATCCTGATGCTGAATGAGTGTGTTGTGTAAAACTCCAGCATCAGTGATTTTGTTGCCAGAGGAGCTCCTTGGACATCCTGTGTGTGTGTCCTCAGAGATGGAGCTTCCCTCGTCCTGATCCGCACACGGTCGGAGAGCAGTGCAGAAAATGCCTCAGAACTGGTGGTATTAGGTTAAATGTATGTTTTATACCTGTAAACGTTCCACTCTTATTAGTATACAACAATAAATAAGTGTCTATTATGTTCTGCAAAGACAGAAATGCCTTACACTATTTATTTACTGATATAAATGCAGAATATATACATATATTTATGTATATTTAAATATGAAAAAGAGCTGCTGTGCAATAAAAAAGTCATTTTGAGACTCCATTGGCATTCTTCATAAGGTGTTATGTTCACGATTGTCCACTGTGTGTCCTAAGTTCTATTTGAGGTTGTGTTTCTGGAAAATATCCAGCAGAGGGCACACACACACTTTAGCCTTGTTTCAACCCCAGTGCAGGGCCTTGTCTGTTTGAGAGCACAAAGAGCACAAAGTATTACAGGACCAACAACTTCTACAATACTACTACTACAGTGAGTACGTAATTATTATAATAGTACATAATATTATTTTCCAAGGACATTTTACCAGTTCCAAACCACATCAATCTTAACAATTAGCCTAATAGGCCTATAATCGTTAATGGGGAAAAGTGTGGAGGTGTAAAGTCAAAAGTTGCCTATGAGAAGGATGCAATTAATAGGTTGAGAATAAAATCTGCATATTAACGGTTTAATTGTTTAGCCACACTTTGTATATAGAGTTCAGCAGTGATGAAAATGTTTTGTAGGCCATCCCGGAAGTAAGCATCACCCTGGTTCCCTCGACAAAAAAAAAAAACAAATATGTTTTTCCACTAGCTTTTGGATTATTGTAGAAAATAAGCTCTGCAGTCCCATTTAGCCACTTGTTAGCTACTAGCTTTTTTAAGACCTTTAAAAAAGTAAAAGCTTTAAAACTCACAAGGGGGGTATTACTGATGTATTTTATGTCATAAATATCTTGAGTGTTTACATACTTTATTTCAGGCATATAACCAAAGAATCATTCAAAAAACCTATTGATTTAGGGACAGTAAACCTGGAGTACACAAAGTGCACACTGCTAACAAATATGATTACATTACATTGAATAAAAAAAGCAAAATTACTAGATTATTTACAAGATTATAAAGCATGCTACTTACTTGCAGTGTGATGAGGTCATTGTTGAAACAATGTTTCGAAACATTTGTTGTTGCAAAATGATTATTGTTTCACAAACTATTTATTTATATATATATTTTTTTTCAAAATAGTAGGCAGTACACAGTGTGTAGCTACTGCACATTATTCAGTATTCTGAATATAGCCGGCCCCTCAGTGTTTTTTATTTAACAACTGCTTGGAAAATACTTCCTTAATTTCAGTCAATTACACACAAAACTTGCACTGAAATGATTTATGCATTTTTATACATAATTGCATACAATATGAAGTTAATTTCATCTAGCTAGTGAAACCAAGATGAACTAGGTGGTATACATCTTAATTAAATGTATTAAATTGCTTAGCTAATTAATGTAGGGTCTTTATTTGTAAAGTAGTTGTTTCAACAAAGTTTGCGAGTAAGTGGGTAGCTGCTGGTGTGTGTGTGTGTGTGTGTGTGTGTGTGTGTGTGTGTGTGTTTGTATTTATTTACAGGGTGTGGAGAAGGCTGGGTGGAGGCTGTCAGAAGATATGGACACACACCTGTTGAACACAGAGGTGTTGAGCCAGCAGGTAAAGAAGCAGGGATTAGTTCTCTCCCTTAACTAAGAGATTTCCTCTATGCATACAGATGGTGAGTGTGTGTGTGTGTGTGTGTTTCTTGACTGACTTCGTCACAGTACCTATTGAGTCAGCTCTCTGAGTCATCCATTTCGAGGTTGCCTAGTGACAGCGGCGGGGAAATGTTTCCTATTGCGCATTCGCTGATGCTTGGTACCAATATTTATTCAAGCACTGCAGTAAGAGGGCCAGAGAAAATAATTGATGCATTTCACATGATTGCATGGATGTTCGGCCATCCGTGAAAAATGTTTACCTGCGGATTCTGAACGTCCCTTGTTTTTCATGCTTACCGAATCAACTTCCTAATAAAACCGATATATGGTGGGATTCGGTTACTCTGAATCAGTGTTTCTGAAGCTTTCTCGTCTTGACTTTTCTGAAGCCCCCCCCACCCAGCCTATCATGATGTAAACTTTCATGGACCCCAAAGAAGTAATGTACTTCTTTTGACTCATATTAAGCTGGACATCATTTAGCATTTATATTAATAGTATTAAAATGTCCTCTTTTTAAGTTTTTTTAATGGACTATTTTGGCCAGAACCAACAGTTTAAATACACAATGTTATAATGATGGATGGTGTTTCAAACATGTAGCTTTTCACCTCACAAGATGCTAATTGAAGGACTGGAGTCGTGTAGATTACTTGTGGATTACTGTGATGCTTTTATCAGCTGTTTGAACTCTCATTCTGACGGCACCCATTCACTGCAGAATATTGATTGGTGAGCAAGTGATGTAATGCTAAATTTCTAAACGTGTTCAGATGGAGAAACAAACATCTACATCTTGGTTGGCCTGAGGGTGAGAGAATTTTTTCAAGCAAAATATAATTTTTGGGTGAACTATCCCTTTATGGTTGGGAATATTTGCTGAAAGCATTGTTTCCTCTCAGTTGGTTGTTTCACTCTACGCACTGAGGTATCATTTAGTAGCCTCACAGCTAAGATAAGAGGCATTTTCATTTGCCCTCATTGGTCTTTTCTGGAGGACATGATGCTCCTCCTACAAGGCTGGCACACTCCTCTCATGAAAGATGTTACAATCAGTGAAAATGAACTGAGTTAATATAACCTCATACACCTCAGATATGCATTTGAATGCTGATGTTTAAGTCAAAGACAGTTGAAACCAGCACACATATACAGGAAAGCCAACAGAACTTAGAAATTATGTAAAGCCTGTTTGGTTCCAATAGTGTGTTGAATGATAGCTCATGAAGTGGTTTTACAGGTTTCCTGTGAAAAGAAGCGTCATAACAGAAGATCTAGTGTTGCTAGACAAATATTTACCGCTACCAAGTAATGCACAGAGGGTAGTGTGTGTGCTGCAAGACAATATTTCCTGTTTTGACACCTTCCACGTTAACAAGAAAACAACCAACTCTAAAAAGCAGGTGGAGACACCTACTGCACATATTCATGGCTTCTGAAGCTCCGAGGCATCCCCTTACAGCAGCAGGATTAGTTAGTGTTGACCTGCTTTTCCCTCAAAAGCAGAAAAATCCATGTTACTGTTAAATTATAGTTTTCAATTTTCAAATGGTCAATGGAAAGTCATGGCATTATAATTATTTTTAATTATCAGCCATTTTTGCAAGTGTATGATCTTCACCAGAAATATGAGATGGGCATGCTTTTAAATAAATACAAATAATTAAAATAAATAAAAATAGTTTTTAATTGTATTATTTTGTATATAAAAAAATCTATTTTATTATTTTATTCTTTTTATATTATTAAATGATTCAAATAAATAATAATTTACACACATTAATAGTATATAATAGTATATATAATAGTATATATTAGTGCTGTCAAACACTTAATAGCATCCAAAATAAAAGTTTTTGTTTACATAATATATATATATATATATATATATATATTTACATGGCAGATGTTTTCTGTGTGTGTGTATGAAGATGCATTTCCTTAGCATCTGTTCAAGCAATACTGATATAACAGGTTGTACTTTTACCCCTCTCGTCTGACCAGCTTTTGGGTCATGGAAAAACTGACTTGTCCCCCTCTTTCCCTTTTTATGATGCTGTGTGAGTCAGGCTTTAATGCACTAGTCCCTGGCTGCTGTTTTGTCCAGTCAGATCACAGATGATGACATAAGTGGCAGTATGACATCAATGAATGATGCATGAAAAATAACATCTATTTACTCTCATTACAGATCAGATTAAGGGATCAAAAGTGTGTATAAGCACTAAAACTAGATAGTCTGTTTTTTTAAAATCATTATGTAATTTTGAGGAAGCAAAACAGAGAGCATTATTAGCATAATGTTATTAGATGAAGCATGCCAGATCATTTTGGAATAGTTCACACCACAATTCGGTCATCATTTGCTTTACCCTCATGTTGTTCCAAAATCATATGAGACAGAATATGCAGGATGAATGTTCACACTGCTTTTTTGACCATGGTGACCAAGTCTTTGTCTTTTTTCTTCACATAATTATGTCACTTGTAATATATTACAAGTCATTTTAAGTGATTTTAAGTCATATCAATGCTATTATGTTGCTTTTTGCCTTTTTTTTTGTAGCTTTTCAGCCCCAGGTTACCAATAATTGTCATATGAAAAAGAGCAACTTGAACATTCTGCTAAATATCTCATTTTGTGTTCCACAGTAGAAAAAAAAAACATGGATTTGGAAACAAAATGAGTTGGAGTAAAATACAGAACTATCATTTTGGGATGAACGGTCTCTTTAATTAGTAGTTTTCATATCTAACATCATCTAACCCTTCAAATAAGCATTCATTCAGTGAAACAAATTACCTTTGACTTCATTCAAACACTGTTCTGTGTGAAGAAACATCAGGTGTGCAGAGCAGCGGAGAAAGGCTCCATGTTTAAACAGCTATTTTTGCATTTAGCCTTGAAGGCAGCCAGCTGTGATCTTTGGGCCTTGATTAAGCCATGAAACATTATATTTGTTTACTAATCAAAATAGTTTGTGTGTACATGGTCCCTTATCTCCTTAAGTTCTCATCAAACTGCCCATTAAGCTTCTGACAACGTTTTCATTTGTCATTTACATCTCACAAGCTCCCCTCGCTGGAATGTAGCGCTTAGCATGGGGTTGCTAATGAGTGACTTATTTACTCAAGGGAAATTTGAGCAGGACTTTAAAGATACCTCCGAGTGGAGTATGCAAATCAAGAAGTTATCTTGAAATTTAACAAGATGTTGAGCAGTTGTAAACTATAAAAGGTGTGTTATGCATGAGGTGCAATTTATCAGTACTATCAAGTGCTGATAAACTAGACTACTACTACAGTGAATACCTGGATGGATTTGCATGAATGAATGTTAGTTGTGTTTGTACAGTTTTTATGCCTGCTTGTGAGCATGATTTTGTATGAGGCTGTTTTCTGAGCTCTGTCTGTAATGCTTTGCTTGCAGGCAGATTGTTATCAGTGTAAGTGGTGTATACCGGAGGTTCCACACTGAATAAACTGAGGGTTGGGATAGAAACTGTTTCCATAGTCTCAGCGTTGAGACCGGAGCAGGGAGTAAGTCTTGCCCAGCCTGTGTCCAAACGCTGCTCGACCAAGGCCATCAGTGATGTGGGGGAGGGAACATTTGAGCTGATAGCTGCTGTGAGTTAAACAGGTGTGAAATGTACTTGTTCCCAGAAACTATGTGAAAATGTCCTGTTTGTCCAACACCACGTTACTTGTGCCTTAATATTATGTCAAATGTTAAAAGTGTGCATCCATCCCTTACTCAAAATTATGTTTGCAGTTGTGCTTTATGAGACGCTGCAAAGAAAGCTCAAAACACAAATTTTAAGATTAGAATAAGAGACTTATCTTAACGCAGGCACACTTAGAACAGGTTCGCTGTACTCAGGTACAAAATAAACATGTCTGTGTTTGATCTGTCTGATACCACAGTTTATGAAAAGGGTGGTTCTTTGCAAACATCTACACTTCTACAAATAAAGGATCCAGTAGAAGCCTGATCTATTGTAGAGGTTTAAAAGAGAAGAGAGGTTCCACAAAGGACTTTTTATTTTCTTAAGATTTTGTTCTTTAGACAACCATGATTCTGGTGCTTTAAAACAGTGTCTCAAATTTCATTTCAAATTTTTTTTTTTTTTTTTTATTTATTTATATATTTTTAAATCTTATTAATCCTCACAGCCCCATCAGTAAGACGAGATATATATATATATATATATATATATATATATATATATATACACATACAGTGGGTACGAAAAGTATTCAGACCCCCTTAAATTTTTCACTCTTTGTTATATTGCAGCCATTTGCTAAAATCATTTAAGTTCATTTTTTTTCCTCAATGTACACACAGCACCCCATATTGACAGAAAAACACAGAATTGTTGACATTTTTGCAGATTTATTAAAAAAGAAAAACTGAAATATCACATGGTCCTAAGTATTCAGACCCTTTGCTGTGACACTCATATATTTAACTCAGGTGCTGTCCATTTCTTCTGATCATCCTTGAGATGGTTCTACACCTTCATTTGAGTCCAGCTGTGTTTGATTATACTGATTGGACTTGATTAGGAAAGCCACACACCTGTCTATATAAGACCTTACAGCTCACAGTGCATGTCAGAGCAAATGAGAATCATGAGGTCAAAGGAACTGCCTGAAGAGCTCAGAGACAGAATTGTGGCAAGGCACAGATCTGGCCAAGGTTACAAAAAAATTTCTGCTGCACTTAAGGTTCCTAAGAGCACAGTGGCCTCCATAATCCTTAAATGGAAGGCGTTTGGGACGACCAGAACCCTTCCTAGAGCTGGCCGTCCGGCCAAACTGAGCTATCGGGGGAGAAGAGCCTTGGTGAGAGAGGTAAAGAAGAACCCAAAGATCACTGTGGCTGAGCTCCAGAGATGCATTCGGGAGATGGGAGAAAGTTGTAGAAAGTCAACCATCACTGCAGCCCTCCACCAGTCAGGGCTTTATGGCAGAGTGGCAAGACACATGAAAGCCCGCATGGAGTTTGCTAAAAAACACCTGAAGGACTCCAAGATGGTGACAAATAAGATTCTCTGGTCTGATGAGACCAAGATAGAACTTTTTGGCCTTAATTCTAAGCGGTATGTGTGGAGAAAACCAGGCACTGCTCATCACCTGTCCAATACAGTCCCAACAGTGAAGCATGGTGGTGGCAGCATCATGCTGTGGGGGTGTTTTTCAGCTGCAGGGACAGGACGACTGGTTGCAATCGAGGGAAAGATGAATGCGGCCAAGTACAGGGATATCCTGGACGAAAACCTTCTCCAGAGTGCTCAGGACCTCAGACTGGGCCGAAGGTTTACCTTCCAACAAGACAATGACCCTAAGCACACAGCTAAAATAACGAAGGAGTGGCTTCACAACAACTCCGTGACTGTTCTTGAATGGCCCAGCCAGAGCCCTGACTTAAACCCAATTGAGCATCTCTGGAGAGACCTAAAAATGGCTGTCCACCAACGTTTACCATCCAACCTGACAGAACTGGAGAGGATCTGCAAGGAGGAATGGCAGAGGATCCCCAAATCCAGGTGTGAAAAACTTGTTGCATCTTTCCCAAAAAGACTCATGGCTGTATTAAATCAAAAGGGTGCTTCTACTAAATACTGAGCAAAGGGTCTGAATACTTAGGACCATGTGATATTTCAGTTTTTCTTTTTTAATAAATCTGCAAAAATGTCAACAATTCTGTGTTTTTCTGTCAATATGGGGTGCTGTGTGTACATTAATGAGGAAAAAAAATGAACTTAAATGATTTTAGCAAATGGCTGCAATATAACAAAGAGTGAAAAATGTAAGGGGGTCTGAATACTTTCCGTACCCACTGTATATATATATATATATATATATATATATATATATACACTCACAGTATCTCACAGAAGTGAGTACACCCCTCACATTTTTGTAAATATTTTATTATATCTTTTCATGTGACAACACTGAAGAAATGACACTTTGCTACAATGTAAAGTAGTGAGTGTACAGCTTGTATAACAGTGTAAATTTGTTATCACCTCAAAATAACTCAACACACAGCCATTAATGTCTAAACCGCTGGCCACAAAAGTGAGTACACCCCTAAGTGACAATGTCCAAATTGGGCCCAAAGTGTCAATATTTTGTGTGGCCACCATTATTTTCCAGCACTGCCTTAACCCCTTTTGGGCATGGAGTTCACCAGAGCTTCACAGGTTGCCACTGGAGTGGCACAGGTTGCCACTTCTTTAGCAAGGCAGTGGTCGTCTTGGGGTTGTTATCATGTTGGAATACTGCCCTGCAGCCCAGTCTCTGCTTCAGTATGTCACAGTACATGTTGGCATTCATGGTTCCCTCAATGAACTGGAGCTCCCCAGTGCCGGCAGCACTCATGCAGCCCCAGACCATGACACTCCCACCACCATGCTTGACTGTAAGCAAGACACACTTGTCTTTGTACTCCTCACCTGGTTGCCGCCACACACGCTTGACACCATCTGAACCAAATAAGTTTATCTTGGTCTCATCAGACCACAGGACATGGTTCCAGTAATCCATGTCCTTAGTCTGCTTGTCTTCAGCAAACTGTTTGCGGGCTTTCTTGTGCATCATCTTTAGAAAAGGCTTCCTTCTGGGACGACAGCCATGCAGACCAATTTGATGCAGTGTGCGGCGTATGGTCTGAGCACTGGCAGGCTGACCCCCCCCCCCCCCCCAACCCCTTCAACCTCTGCAGCAATGCTGGCAGCACTCATACGTCTATTTCCCAAACACAACCTCTGGATATGACGCTGAGCACGTGCACTCAACTCCTTTGGTCGACCATGGCAAGGCCTGTTCTGAGTGGAACCTGTCCTGTTAAACCACTATGGTCTTGGCCACCATGCTGCAGCTCAGTTTCAGGGTCTTGGCAATCTTCTTATAGCCTACGCCATCTTTATGTAGAGCAACAATTCTTTTTTTCAGATCCTCAGAGAGTTCTTTGCCATGAGGTGCCATGTTGAACTTCCAGTAACCAGTATGAGAGAGTGAGAGCGATAACACCAAATTTAACACACCTGCTCCCCATTCACACCTGAGACCTTGTAACACTAACGAGTCACATGACACCGGGGAGAGAAAATGGCTAATTGGGCCCAATTTGGACATTGTCACTTAGGGGTGTACTCACATTTGTGGCCAGCGGTTTTGACATTAATGGCTGTGTGTTGAGTTATTTTGAGGGGACAGCAAATTTACACTGTTATACAAGCTGTACACTCACTACTTTACATTGTAGCAAAGTGTCATTTCTTCTGTGTTGTCACATGAAAAGATATAATAAAATATTTACAAAAATGTGAGGGGTGTAATCACTTCTGTGAGATACTGTATATATATAAACTTTAAGTCACTTCAAAACCTATATTAGATACATTTTCTTTCCTCAAACGGGAACTGAGATTAATCACAATCATTTATTTTAATTTCTCTATCAAAAACATACATGTAAATGCAAATGTAACAAAGTAAAAGCTGAATAAACTATTTTTTGTTTTCCCCTGGATTAAAAACATAGCTTTAATGAAGAGTGCAGAAACCAATACAGTGATCTGAAGAGCCTAATGTCAAAAAGTAAATTAATACACGTCAGAAGTCAGAAAGAGCTTTATTACCAAGGCAAGTAGGCCTATGTTTACACACACAAGGAATTTAACTTGATGATAGGAGCTTCCAATGCAGAAGAAAGTACGGAAATAGTGCAACATACATGCAAACATACATATGGAATAACACAGTAGAGATGGAATATAACTCTAATATAAGAAAACTGAAAATTAAATAATGCACTATACAGACGTAGAAGTGTAGAAAAAAATGTGATTGTTTAAATGAATGTACAGAAGTTATTTACAAGTGTGAATAAATAATAAATAAATAGGCCTAATAATCTCCAAAGAACCATATAAGCTCAAGAATGCATCACCATAAAGTAAAGATCTGAAAAGTGCTTAAATGATATGTATGCAAGGCCCATTTGAAATGCAAAGGTCTAAGCAAATATTTCTCTTGATAAAGTACCATGGAAATAGTACAACTTAATCATCTGCATGTACCCACCCCAACACGTCTGCATTTTACTTTCTTTCTTTCTTGCAAAAATAAAATAATTAATCTAAATAAACGTATGCATGTTTATCAGTGGAAAGTCCCCACTAATGTAATGCAACAGTATGTGATTTGAATCGTCAACTCCGACCACAGCTTTAAAACAAAAGCATTTATAGTGCTCACTGCATATCCCACCTGCAGCATTAGCAGCTGCTGTATCACAGACCCGCTATTATCATCATCTGAAAGCCTCTGAAAGTTTCAGATCGCTATTTCCGATGCTTGCGCCAGCTCATGGGTGACTCGAGACGAAACGGATCCCTCCTTTGATTGGCCACAAAAGCGCTACGTGGACATCGAGCAGCAACAGGTAGAGCGCGTGACCGTTATCATTTCATTCTGTCTGCGGCTGTCAGGAAGACTACAGCGCTTCGCAAGCCTCTTATCACGCTCACATCACCACGAGTTTGGTGGACATTTATTTCGAGGTAAGCAAAACTTTGTTTCCCGACAGCAGAGATGATTGACAGCTTATAAAACAGAAGCGACAACGTGTAGAGACAATGCGCATTTTCGTTGTTCACTTGATCGTGTCAGCATCTGATTCATTATCAACAGTTTATTTCATTATCAATAGTGGATTTTTTCAGTATTTTCTGACAAAGTCAAAGTTTTACAATTTTGAATAGATAACAGTTACCCAGGGACGAATGAGATGCTACTATAGTGACACTAACTAGGGAAGGATATTTCACATTATCTAGAAGAACGTCTTGTAATCTAACCAGACAGTTAGTACAGGATGTTCAAACAAACACTTGAGATGTATTTAATCCTCATATAACATTATTTTCAGTATCCACTGTATTAAAGCCATTTGTATAGATATATGTGACCCTGGACCACAAAACCAGTCATACGTGTCCATTTTTCGAAATTATTATATCTGAAAGCTGAATAAATAAGCTTTCCATTGATGTGTGGTTTGTTATGATAGGACAATATTTGGCTGAGATATAACTATTTGAAAATCTGGAATCTGAGGGTGCAAAAAAATCTAAATATTGAGAAAATCACCTTTAAAGTTGTCCAAATGAAGTTCTTAGCAATGCATATTGCTACTCAAAAATTAAGTTTTGATATATTTACGGTAGAAAATTGACAAAATGGCTTCATGGAACATGATCTTTACTTAATATCCTAATGATTTTTGGCATAAAAGAAAAATCGATCATTTTGACCCATACAATGTATTTTTGGCTATTGCTACAAATATACCCGTGCTACTTATGACTGGTTTTGTGGTCCAGGGGCACATATAACATTATTTTGCATGTTATCTTGCTCCAATCAAATGTGAATGATAATATCCTAGGGGCCTACACCAGGGTGTGGGTGAGTCAAGTATGAAGTCCAAAGGAAAGGGGTCAAAGCGGGGCAGACAGTGTTGGGCAGAGCAGGACGACCCAGACTTTACGCTGGAAACAGAGCCAGGTTCCAGCGAGCAGGAGGGTTCAGAGGCATCCGTGAGGCTGGGAGGGACATGGAGAACACTGAGGCATGGTGGTTCCCACGTGGGCACACGTCGCAGGCGGAAGCACGGCAGCACTAAGGAACGCAACGTCCGCAGGCTGGAGAGTAACGAGAGAGAGAGGCAGAGGATGCACAATCTCAACAACGCCTTTCAGGCCCTACGGGAGGCCATTCCTCACGTCAAAACAGACAAGAAACTTTCCAAGATCGAGACTCTCACGCTGGCAAAGAACTACATCAAGGCCTTAACCACAATCATCCTGGGCATGTCGAACGCCTGCCTGCCTCACGCTGAGAGTGACATGGCGACTCATGCCTCCCGGCTCCTGCAGTGCTATCAGCAGCATCTACAGGATGAGGGAGAGGAGGATCTGTCCAACTTCCTGAGCCACATTCACAGCTTCAACCAGGACAGCTAACACACGCTGCCACAGACTCCGAGAGCTGTGATGAATACCAGCTCTGAAGACTAACAAAAGGGTCCATCTGAATAACCCTGAGGTTACAAGCTAAAACTGGTCCATAAACAGGTTCATTTATGTACAGAATATGCACAGATTATGTTGCCCACAAACAATGTGGTAGTTATTTGCTATCATCATTGCTAAATTACTAACCAATAACTCTTCGGATTATGAAGGGACACAATTGGCTGGTCATTAATGTAGTTCACCCAAAAACGTCACAAAAGAAGATGCTTTGCTCATATAGTGAAAGTCAATGGGGTCCAAAACAACAATGGACCCCTGATTTTTATTGCATGGACAAACAAAATAAAATCATCTTCCTTTGTGTTCCATGAAATACAGTCATACAGGTTTGGAACGACATGAGGGCAAGTAAACAATAAAATTCTCATTTTTGGGTGAACTATCCCTTTAACAGGGTAAGTAGTTCATATTAAAAATGCAAAGTTTTGGAGCAGATTTCATATTTATTGAGAGGACATATATACCATGCACACATGACACTGAGAGGAGTTTACTGTACACAAATAATGACTCTTTACCCTGTTATTTGTCTACATTTAATAATTTCAAACTATATTATCCTTTTCTTTTTCTAGTGGTTTCTCTCATACCTGCATAAAGTTCTTTATATGTACAGAAGCAACCATAAATAATGCCCTATAGCAGGGGTCCTTAACTCTGGACCTCGAGGTCCACTTTCCTGCAGAGTTTAGCTCCAACCCTAATCAAACACACCTGAACAAGCTAATCAAGGTCTTCAGGATCAATACAAAATTGCAGGTAGCTGTGTTTAATCCAGGTTGGAGCTAATCTCTGCAGGAAAATGGATCTCGAGGTCCAGAGTTGAAGATCCCTGCCCTATAGGATGTCACACAATTGATGCAGTTTCACATTAGGACCGTAAATTACCCATAAATATTCAAAATTTATACATCCACATGTACAATATAACTTAGCAGAAGAGGAATAAAACTAACTATTCATCCTAATAAAACCATTTGGAAAGATTTGTTATAAACACTGTTACTTTTTGAAATTTGTGCTGCCTTTAAATGGAATTAAACCACATATATCTATGTAGAAATAAAATATGCTGACATCCTGAGAAATGTTTCACAACATTGTCTTCACATTTTCAAGTGCAAAAGTAAATACTGCACTCTTTCATCAATGACAACAGCTAAATAAGTGTCTGAACATACACTACCATTCAAAACTTAAAGGTCGGTAAGATTTTTTTTTTGTAGTCTTATGCTCACCACTGCTTTTATTTGATAAAAAAATAAAAACTATTATATTGCGAAAATTCTGTCATACGATCCTTCAGAACTCATTCTTATCAATGTTGAAAACAGTTATAGAAGCAGTTTAATATTTTTGCAGAAACTGAGTTTTTTTGTTGTTGCAGGATTCTGAATAGAAAGCTCAAAAGTACAGCATTTATTTTTGAAACGGAAATCTTTCACAATATAAAATCCTTTACTGTCATTTTAGTCAATTTTATATATCCTTGCTGAATGAAAGTATTAATTTCTTTAAAAAAATCTTACTGACCCCGGATTTTGGAACTGTAGTGTATTTGTACAGTACCGCTGTGCTGTATCAGCTTTGAATAAGAACATAACCGATAACCCAATACAAGCAGATGATGAACGTATTATAGACTCTTTTATGCTTAAACCTATGTTTAGTGGCACTGCAGCAGAGCTGTAAAATTCCCAGAAGCAGGTGTTTGTTAAAAATGTTGTTTGTGTGTGATGTTCAATATAAAATGCTTGTAGTGTACCTACAGTAGCTTACACTGTGACATTTTGTATTTAATGCCCCTGAATTCAAATAAAAAAAGCAAATGGGCAATCTTGATTTCTACCACAGACGAATAAATAAACATTAAATTAAGATCCTCCAAACAAAAGTACTATGTAAAAAAAAAATGACGAATGATGGGAGTGTTAAAAAGGAGAGGGCATTACTGAAAGTGACTCTCAATATCCATGAGAGCCCGCAAAAGGAGAAGACATCTTTCAAACTAACTAGAAAATGTGAATTGAGATGAGGTACAAACAAAACCACAGAGTCATCTGCATGTGCAGGAGCTCGAGTCACACGATTTGTTAAGTGGGATTGAGTAATTCTGCTCTAAACAAGAGAAGCGCTACAGAAGGGAAGAAAACAGTTCATGGCTACAGTAGAGACGGTTAGCATAAAGAGCTCAGCTGTTTGACTAACAGCCCACTGGGTTTCCGTTCATCTCTGGCTGGTTACTGGTTAGCAGTGGACGTGTTGCCGTCTGGTTGTCAGTCAGGGATGGCATCAGGATGCGAGGTGCCTCCATGGCATTTCCTCTGACTGTTATATGATCCCATCCACCCTGAAAGAAAAAGATGATTTCTTATTTTCTATCCATTCTGCACAGTACTATTAGTAACTAGTGAGCATAAAGACAATCAGATGCCATAGCCCACGAGTGTCCTTACACCTATTAGCACCTCCCTGTGAGCGGCGACACACAGTGCTCATGCCACAGCTCACTAGTGGCTGCCCTGCACCATCGCATCCCCTACCTTAACACAAAAAACACAGCTCAAAAGCTGAGCAAACCTATCCTTAGAAACAAGGAAATAGTCTAACCAGGCAAGGTAGCAGACACCTTGCGCACATTATTGGAGATGTGCTCCCATCTTGAGCCCCAGGGAATGGGGGTCACACCGATGGGTACCACAGGAGCTCATCCCACAAAAGACATAGCTATAACCACATAACATACCAAATATTATATACCATATATACTATATATATATATATATATATATGGATATATATATATATATATATATATATATATATATATATATATATATATATATATATATTTTTTTTTTATATATATATTTTACTATATTTTATAATGTAATTTATTTATGTAATGGCAAAGTGGAATTTTAACAGTTTTCAAGTGTCAAGTTTCAGAAATCATTCTAATATGCTTATTTAGTGTTCAATTTCTTTTTTTTTTTTATTTGAGTTGTGAAAACAGTTGCACTGCAAACTGTGATATATTTTTTTCAGGATTATTTGATGAAAAGACAGTTAAACAGAACAGCATTTAAAAAAATGATATATATATATATGTTTGTGTGTGTATAACATTATAATTATATAAGTGCCCTTGCTGAATAAAAGTATTAATTTATTTTTTTAAAAACTTGGTGACCCCAAATATAGAGATGCAGTTATAATACATTTAGTCTAGCATTCATAATCTTGCATCTTGCTGTAAAATACAGTTAGACTTAAGTGTGATCAATTATTGATGATAAGTAATTTTAGTCATTAAAGCTGCAGTCCGTAAGTTTTGCCTCTTTGTCGCCATCTCTGTTTGAAAACGTGGAATTGCAGTTACTTGCGGAATTATCTTCATAATGTGGGCTGTACTCTGGCACGGCTCCAGTGCGGATGAATCTAATGTTTTGAGGTGAATGTGTAGCTGTCAGTCACCACACCGGTGTGAACCCTGTATTTAGTAATCACAGATTCTAGCCTATGTCTTGGAATATATGACCCAAATAAGAATTTTCACCGTATATTGCCTACTGAACAAGTAAGTAACAAGTCTGCCATGCTTGTTCTGACCAACTGAGGAAAAAAGCATTACAATAAATCACGCTACCAATGGTGATTAAATCTAACGATCGGTTAGCTCATATCACATCAAACCGTGCAAAGTATTATAATTGTTATACTTTATTCTCAAATTATTAATGCTAACAACATCAGCATTGCGTGACTATGAGTACAGTGTGTATTAGCATGTAGATTTCAATTTCTGTAGTCTAATATCTAATTGTCATACCATTCGAATTTCATATTAAGAAATTCTTTTAACCCAAAAAGCAAACTATGCTCCCTTCGAACTGGTTTTCTATTTAAAATACAAATCTTGTGTAATCCCAGGCTATCTGTAATCAGAAGCACATTTAAAACTGGAATATAATTTAATTTCATTCACATGTGTTTCATATAATCCTTTCTGGATTACAAGCTGCCATCAAAATAATTTTTTGACATTGAATTATTCTAGCGGCTGTGAGAAAAGGCTAAACGATCCGCCACCTGCAGGATCCTCAAATGTGATAGCCTACTAGCCGGGAAAACTTCTTTATGTTTATACGTGACGTAATAACGCAGTGCCATGCTCGAATTTCCCACGAAAACCTACCCGTACCACTCAAATTAGAAAACATTATTATAAGCTAACCGTTGTGAATCGGGCTAAAGTAAGGCGATAGTTTTGAACACTGGCTGGTTATGTACTTGCTCAAATATTGAATTTGGATAATTTTTAACCAAACAAAGTTACGGACTGCAGCTTTAAGTAAACTGCTTTTAGGAGCAATACTGCATTATTATACAAACAGATCAGATTACACATTTTTCCATTGATTAGTAACATCTGTGCTTCCCCACTTTTGAAAAGTACCAGTGGCCACTGATGTATTAACACCTTTTTATCAGTGTGACATGTATAGGTGTACCATTTTCATCCACTGTGTATACAGACGTCCTGCCCACTGACACCTGTTTGAGCTTCTGTCCGGTCGGAGAGGGGATGTGATACCAGCAATCTCCTGCGAACAGATCAAACCTTTCTAATGCTGCTGCAGAAATAGAGGCAATGTTGCAATAGCAGGATGACAGGCATGACTTGCATTAAAATGTAACGTAAGCGACAAGTATGTATTGTTGTATTCTCTTGCAGTGATACACGTACAGGCTTTGTGATAGAAGGTTATTCCCTCACCTGCTGGGTTCTGGGCAGACACAGAGCCCCTGTAGAATGCAGAGCCATCTTTAGCGATGGCCCAAACCTGGTGGACGGCACCTATGGAAATCGACTTGAAAGGCTGGTCAGTTCCAACATGTAACCATGATGACCCCTGTGAGCAAGCCATGTCATCAGTCAGGGTTACATTATTCTGGGAAGACTCTCACAGTGTCAGTGCTGGAGTTTGTGAAGTATCTGTACACTATTTGCATGGGAACTACTGAATGCTAAACATATTAGCCAACTTCTAGAAAATAAGGAACTTGGCTCTTACACCAGGGGTAAGTGAAGTGACACCCAGACGGCACAAGACATCTCCTTTGTTGCTGATGGCCCATAATGGCACCTGTTCCACTGTGCTCTTCGGTCCACAAGGCAGGATTGTGATGTCACTCAAAGATATAGGCGGGACTTCCTGCCAGGGGCCAGTTGTTGTGAGTTTACACTTTCTAAGGTGGAAGAAGATTGGTGGTGGGAGTCAAATTTAACAATTACAAAAATGGTTTCATTATGATTACCAAAAAAGTATTTTAGTAATTTTGAGTAATTGCAAACTGAACAATATTTCTATATAGGCTACTAATCAAAAAAATACTAAAACAACACTATGTTTGGTTACATCTTTTTAATATTTTTACTGTCCTTTTATTTTTTACTATTTACTACTAACTAGGGCTGTCAAATCGATTAATTGAGATTAGTAGCAACCAAAAAAATAGTTTGTTTACATAATATATATGTGTGTGTACTGTATATATTTTTATGTATATATAAATACACGCTGCAGTACGTAACTTTTTTGTGTTCAAAATTTACAAAAATATAAGTGAGTACACCATGAATCCATTTTCCAAACCGTGTTTTTGGTTTGTCCTGAATCACTACGGTACACCTATAATAAGTGTTTATATTCAGACTATTTTAGACTGGTTCGGGTAGGTACCGCCACAGAGTAGCCCAGTACCTGCGTGATTCGTCATAGACATAAACAGAGACTTCTTCTGCAAGACACATGCAGTTCTGTTTATTAACTGCTAGAGCGCCAAAAGTTACGGACTGCAGCTTTAAGAGATATATGTAATATATATATATTTATATATAATATAAATCATACATAAAAGTGAATTCATATATGTGACTCAGGACCACAAAACCAGTCATAAGTGTAAATTTTTCAAAATTGAGATTTATACATCATATGAAAGCTGAATAAATAAGCTTTCCATTGATGTATGGTTTGTTAGGATCGGACAATATTTGTCTGAGATATAACTATTTGAACATCTGAAATCTGAGGGTGCAAAGAAATCTAAATATTGAGAAAATCGCCTTTAAAGTTGTCCAAATGAAGTCCTTAGCAATGCATATTACTTATCAAAAATTAACTTCTGATATATTTACTGTAGGAAATTTACAAAATATGTTCATGGAACATGATATTTACTTAATATCCTAATGATTTTTGGCATAAAAGAAAAATCGATAATTCTGACCCATACAATGTATTTTTGGCTATTGCTACAAATATAGCCGTGCTACTTATGACTGGTTTTGTGCTCCGGGGTCACATATACTGTACATGTGAATATTTCTTAAATATATACATTTATGTATGTGTATTTATATATACATATAAATATATACAGTACACACACATATATATATATTATGCAAACAAACTTTTATTTTGGATGCGATTAATCAATTTGACAGCCCTAACAATTTACTAAATTAATACCTCCAAATGTGAATTTCAGTACAGTGGTACTGCACAGGCAAAATGCAAATGATCAAAAACCTCTGCCAAATTGTCATAAAAATAATTCAGTTATAGTACTTTTTAATTTATTTATTTTAACACTTTACAATTAGTTTCAATTTGTTAACATTAGTTAACTACATTAGTTAATGAAAAATATTCCTAAAGTAAGTGCTAGATACCTGGCCCAACGTCTGCGGCGGACAAAGTCCTTCAATGTTTTATTTCCGTGGTATGACCTAGAATGGTGAATACATTCAGAAAAATCAAAAAAGTTAGGTCTCGCTCACACTTGAAGATTGCGCTTTTTATTTTATAAGATATACTAATACCAATTTAACATACGCAGGAAAGTCAGCTGCATACTGCCAGCCCTCTCTATCTGTGCCACCTGGCACAGCATAGTCAATAGTCCAGTCTGACACCTGCAAAATATTAGGGAGCATTCACACATACAGCGATCTGCAACTATAAAGCAACCATAAGTCATTCACAGTCAATTGCAGTGACATGTTCTTTATGTATTTGGAGGAAATGCATAACAGCACAAACCCAAGTCCAGTTGGGGGAGGGTGTTTTTGTGTTGTTTTTAGTGCACTCCTTCAGACCTGAGGCATTGCTCCACATGTAACGGTCAGTAGGGAGACCCCTGGAGGAGAAACAGTGAGGCACAGCAGTGAGCATACAGAACACTTCTGGATTACAAACATCATGCTCAGTATTAACCTGTTAGTGTAACCAGTGACAGGATTCCAGCGCTGGTTCTCATAGATATAAACACTCTTCACGTCAGTCTGTGTGTAGATGTTATCTGTGCTGCTTGCCAAACCTGTGTGTGTGAGATAAATACATTATGTGACTAAAATGCATGAAAAACACTGATTGGTTTAGAAAGAGGTGATGCATTTACCCTGGAAGAAGCCTCCTCCATAGCCTCCTGTGTGGACCCAGGCAGTGTGGTCATAGCCAATCCCCCACACCACACCAAGACTGTTGGACTCAATAATACGCAAATGCCCTCCGACTTGACGCCAGAACCTGCCATGATGACAACGATTGTAGTTTGTTTTTTTTCATATTTCCATAATGACTATTCATGAATTGCTATAAGGCATAACAGCAAGACAACAGACAAATATAACATTTATGAATATACGTTTGTTCAAAAGTTTGGGGTGAGTAAGATTTTTTTTTCATGAAGAAATCAATACTCTTATTCCATAAGGATGCAAATTAAGGATGTAAGAAAAATAAAGACTTGCACATTCAATGTTGCAAAGGATTTCTTTTCCATAAAATGCTTTCTATTAATCAAAGAATCCTGAAAAAAAAAAAAAAAAAAAAAATAGTTTCCCAAAATATTAAGACAGCCGTATTCAAAAGCTGTAGAAGATTGCTGCAGAAAATTCAGCTTTAACATCACAGGATATATATGTCATCATAAATTACATTTTAAAATATAATTAGGAAACAGTTATTTTAAAATAAACAATATTATTAGTAATATTATTTCACATTATTACGGTTTTATTCAAATAAAAAGTGACTTCTTTCAAAAACATTAAAAAAGTCTCACTGGCCC
Organism: Schizothorax lantsangensis; assembly: GCA_027422415.1. Taxonomy (NCBI): domain Eukaryota; kingdom Metazoa; phylum Chordata; class Actinopteri; order Cypriniformes; family Cyprinidae; genus Schizothorax; species Schizothorax lantsangensis. Next base: position 16,046,360 of record CM049860.1, read on the forward strand.
CAAACTTTTAAAAGGTAGTTCTTTAATGAGGGGCCCTTTTGACCTCTTCATTATGTTTTTTGTTTTACCTCATAAATTATGTTTCAAGTGAATTTAGAATTTTTTTTAATGTTATTTGTGACTGTAATGATGCATGCTGTTTTTTCAAGTTTTGGGAAAAACTCAATGGTTCTGGTGGGAAAATGTTCTTAGTGCATTTTTTGCTTGATTTTCACACTTAATAAATTTACTATAAAGGTTAGTTAAAAAGCTAAATGTCTGGATGGGGGACAGGCTTAAAAATTAAACATTTTAAAACTCTTAAAAATAAAGTTTAAAGAATGTACTATAATACATCCTTTTTTATTAGGTAGTAGGAAGCTTGTTGAAAAAAAAACACTTAAGGTACAGATTAAGGAAGAATCACCTATTTACATCAAACTTGTTCCCATAAAATCAATCAATCATCTTATTCTTACATCTGATCACATTGTGTAGGGTAGGGAGATGCCTCTAGTTCTTTTGTGGGTTCGCTCACAAAGATGTCACCTTTACAGGTGACCGACCAGATGGCTTGTTTGGAGGGAGGGCCCTGAATACCTCTAGAGTCACAGCAGGACACACTGAGCAGAGCCAGCTGAAACGATGAACAAACTGTCAGTCAAACAGCAAGGTAATCACAAAGTGCAGTGCAAGTTGTTGAGAATCAATTTCCCATGATTAATGTTTTCTCCTCACCCAGTCGTGCAGCTCCAGCTCTGTGGCCGCAGCCAGGCGGATGGGCCACCTTTGTTTGGTTCGCTCTGCTGTATAGATGGCAAATGTGTGTTTGGAGTCATTCAGTACTGGCACCAGGATTGTCACATCGTTAATGAACACGTGGAGATACTGGACAGAGAAAAGAGCAGAAAAACAGGGTAAAATAGGGGTTGAATTTAGACCACATGAAACTTTACAAGCACAGATTTCTTTCCTGTGTTCATATACACTTCCATTCACAAGTTTGATGTTGATAAGATTTTTCAATGTTTTTGAAAAAAGTCTCTTATGCTCATCAAGGTTGCATTTATTTGATAACTAATATTTATTTTGACAATTTTTTTTTTTATTTGACAAAAATACAAAAAACAGTAATATTGTGATAGATAAATGAATGTAAAATATCTGTTTTCTGTTTTACTAATATGCTAATTTGGTACTCATGAAACCTAAATGTAACTTAATACTTTTGTGGAAACAAACTCATTTTGTAAAGATTTTTTGATGAGAAGAAAGTTCATAAGTATAGCATTTATTTGAAATGTAAATCTTTAGTAAAATTACTAGTGCTGTCAAACGATTAATCCCACCAAAAATAAAAGTTTTTGTTTACATAATATATGTGTGTACTGTGTATATTTATTATGTATGTATATATATATATATATATATATATATATATATATATAAATAAATATAAATACACACACATGCATGTATATATTTAAGAAAAAAATTATATTTGTATATTAAATATATTTATATACAATATAAATTATATAATTATAAATATATACATGTACATATTTTCAAAATATATACAGTATGCATGTGTATTTATATATACATAATAAATATACACAGTACACACATATATTACATAAACATAAAACTTTTATTTTGGGTGTGATTAATCGCAATTAATTGTTTGACAGCACTAAAAATGACACATCTTTACTGTCACTTTTGATAAATTTAATGCCTCCTTGCTGAATAAAAGTATTACATTCTAGGATCACGTGACCCTTCGACAGCGATGCACGCGTAGTCTTTCGCTCTGCTCACTTTGTCAAATATTGTATTATCCTGTATTTCGAACCACTCTGCATTGGACCCATCATGAGTATTTCGGCAGGCAAAGGCGATCGGAAAGGAGAGATTGAGCAATCGCCAAAGAAGAAAAAATTCAAAGATTCCACCATCTCCAGAGAGGATCTCGACGATGCTATCGCTAACGGTATCAAGCTAGCACTTAAAGAGCAGCAAAGCACTTTGGATTCGGTTGTGACTTCGGCAGTAAGAGATGCGGTGGACTCTGTGCTGACTCCAGCATTGTGTGAACTGTGTGAGGACATACAAGCGACTAACAATTCTGTTAAAGAGCTAAGAGCGGAGCTTGAGGCACTGGCTAGCGTGGCAAAGCAGACACGTGACCAGGTCGATTCCATTTAAGCAGCTGCACGTGAGGATAGGAGGACAGTCACAGACTTAAGAAATCAGCTGGATTTCTTAACAACGGAACAACGTGCGGCTGGTGGGGTTGCCAGAGGGGGCGGAGGGCTCCGATGCAGCTGGCTTCCTCAAGAGCTAATCTTTCCAAGTGGATCCCTTCCTTGAAAGACCGTGACATCGAGATTGACCGGGCGCATCGTGTGTATGACGGAAGGAAAAACTCAGATCGGCCGCATACTCTCATCTTCCGTGTACTAAGATGGCATGACAGATCGGAGATCCTGAAAGGTGCTCGGCAGGCTTATCCGGTGAAATGCATGCAGGACAATGTCACACTACTATTTTTCCCGACTTTAGTCCAGCCACAACCATCAGGAGAAAGACCTTTAATCCGGTTTTGAAGAAGATGACAGCGCTTGGTCTCCAGCCCTTCCTCACCTATCCGGCGGTAATTAAACTACGGCACAAAGGTGAGCAGAGAAGTTTTGACTCTCCTCAGAAAGCGGAGGATTTTATCAGCTCCCTGTCACAGAGGAAGACATATGCTGCGGCTCTACAAGGCAACGGGAAAACGGTGGCCATCATCTCTTCGACACGGCGGGAGGGGCTTGAAGGCCGGGATGGAGGTGATCCCAACTGCCCGGGAGAAGATGGTGGCAGGGTGGAGATGGATACTCGCTAAATCTCGTTTTATTTATTTTTTCTTCTTTCCTCTCTCATCCTGGGATATTGTTCATATTTATCCGACACAACTGTCTCTTTACTGGTAAGACTAACACCCGTTTTTTCTTTTTTTTTTGGAGGGGACTAATGGAGAGTAGGTTAAATTACAATAATTTTTTGGCTGTGTGAGCCTTTCGTTCTTGCGTTGAAGTGGACCGGTCACGTATCATTGCCATTTTTTGTTGCTCAGTCAGACCTACGTTCTCAGTAATGTGCGGTCTGAGTTGTTTCCAGTTTATAGTTGTTCCTTGTTCCTGTTTATATGTGGCTTTTATTTTTTACAACAGACATTCATATTTTTATTTACTTCACCTTATTTCTAAAAGGATTTTTCACCTAGGTGGTTTGGTATCTAAAATGCACATCAGCGTTTACATGTTATTTACAGAATGGAAGTGCTTTTGCTTTTCTTCATTTACTGAATACAATTTTGGGATTATGAATATTCAATGCATACTCTAAATATTTTATCACTGAATGTGAATGGTTTAAATTCTGCTGTTAAACGAACCCATGTGTTAGAATATTTACACCGTAAATCTATTTCCTGTGCCCTAATACAAGAGACACATCTAAAACAATCTGACATGGCACGTTTCCAGAATAAGTATTATAAATTGGCAGCCTTCTCCTGCGCTCTCAATAAAACTAAGGGGGTGCTTATTCTTGTTAACAGGAAGTTACATTTAACGATTGAACACCTCGGAAGTGATGAGGAGGGTAGATTTGTTTTTATCCGTTGCAAAATACATACTAGTAGGTTAGCATTGGTCTCTATCTACGGTCCGAATGAGACAGACAGTGCATTCTTCACAAATATTTCCAAAACTCTACTTGAGCAGATTGATTGCCCTCTAGTGGTGGGTGGTGATTTTAATGCTGTCGTAAATCCTGCTTTAGATAAGTCTCAATCTGATACAACAGCCAATCCATCTTCTAAATTACTGAATTAATTTATCACTGAGCTCAACTTAATCGATCTTTGGAGAATTCAGAATACTAAATCTAAGGATGTCACTTTTTTTATAATAGACATAAGACTTTCTCTAGGATAGACTACATATTTCTCAGCCTATCTTTAATTTCGTCTAATTCCTCCATCTCTATATTACCAATTTTACTATCTGATCATTCTGCTGTGTTATGCAATATTCCTCTTTCCGATGTTAAAGCCAAATCCCCTAGATGGCGCTTTAACATATCATTACTAAGTAATCAGACTTTCATTACTTGAGTTTACACAATTAGAAAATAAAATCCAATCATTACAAAACCTACAAAAACAACATTTTACTGCTCACACTACAGATTTTTAAAATCCAACGATTATGAAAGGCTGCAGCACACACAGCTGTCCTCTTTAAAAGAAGAATATGATTTACTTTCACACTCAAAGGCGGAATTTATCTTACATAGGACTAGGCAAAAATATTATTTAGAATCAGAGAGACCTAGTCACCTATTGTCCACAACCTCAAACAGCCCTTAGGCTGAAAGAATGCGAGTCTAATGCCTGGCTCACACTACAGGATTTTTCCCAGAACCACACGGGGGGAAAATCCTAACAAAGTAACGATTATGCGCCGCCAGGGAAATCTGGCTGCAGCACACACATAAGGAGAATCTTCGCAGTAAAAACTCAATTTTCTTCCCTCAAATCTTAAACATGCACACACTACAAGATTTGAATATCGTGGCGCATCACACACTACAAGATATTATTAAGATATATTGCCAACACAAAGTATTGAGATGAAATTTTGTTATTGACCAAATACTTATTTTCCACCATAATTTGCTCACACAGCAGCTGGTCAGCAATGTTTACATATGGCAGCTTTCTGCACTCACCCTGTACGTTCAAAAATGAGGCGATTTCACCCTGGCGCTTCTCTTTCGCCTTACAGTTGTGATACGTTTTCGACACATTATACAGACAGTGTTACTACAAAACTTCAAGAAGCCGTTTCCTCAGTGGCGGCTCCAGGATTTTTTTGTTGGGGGTGCTAAGTGGGGCTTAACAGTTCAGAGGGTGCTAAAAAACGAATTAAATTGATAGAAAGTAATGAACACCTAACTTTAGCTATCAGATTTTTATAAACAGCAGCTTTGAAAAAGGCATATTTAACTTTTTTCCTGTGGTATTAAACTTCTCATATGCCACTGATTAGTAATATACTAATGCCAACTGCCAAATATGACACTTACAAAGTAATATAATTTATGAACGAATATAGAAAAGAGAGAAAGTTGGGATTTTTTCTTTTTTCATTGTTTTATTTATTTATTTAAGTTATCTTTATTTTTTTTATTTTTTTTACACACATCTAGTGATTTTTGTCTAACCATCAATAAGAGTAAGTCACTCAATGCCAAATGTTAGGAAAACATGGTAAATTCTAACCATTTATAATAGATATTACAATTCATAAACCTATTTCCACACGGGCACACATTGCGGGTGATAACCTCCCCGTGCTGATTTGCATCATGTGTAGATGATAGCCAGAGATATTGTCAAACGCATCAAAAAATGGCAATATTAAGAGGATTTAGCATTTCCAATTAATGTAGGCCTGTTACATTCTTATTATTATTAGGCATATTATTATTAGATTACTTTTATTATTAAATTAAATTAAATTATTGCCCCGCAATAATTTAATGGCGCATCACCGCATGATGCGCTGTGAGGATAATAAAATAAGCTAGCTTACTCCTCATTGAAAATGTTTTTAAAAAGTTTTTTTTTTTTTTAAACAGGTCTATTAATTTATACAATGAATTATAGGCCTATAATTATTATTATTAACACTGTCACATCAATGAACATCAATGAAAATTCAGAGCAGCTTTATTTCATGCACCAATTTTCAAAAACAACCTGTTTAACGCGAAATAAAGTTTATTCTCATGTTTTTCACTATACCAGCCACAAGAGACAATTTAAGACAGTTATATAGCGTTATCAGCATATGTTAAAGTAGATTCGTCTCTCGTTGTCTCAGAGAGAATATAGAGAGAATATGCGCCATTAATGCAGCGTTAGCCGTCAGTTGTTTTTTTTTACTTTCACTGACTCTATAGTGAATTGACTGACGTTCACCGTCTTGCGCAAAGTTTGCGCGTTGCTTGCTTGAGTTGCTTGAGTTGAGTTGCTCCCCCATATTATCAATTGTTTATAGGCCACATATTAGGCACTTTTTAGGTTTTTAATGTTTATTTTTCAATGTTAATGAGAGTGACACCGAGAGTTAAAAAAACAGGAAAATCATTTGGGAAATCCTTGGGGGGGCTGTGCCGGGGCTAAGCAAGTTTCTGATGGGGCTATAGCCCCGTCAAGCCCCGCCCTAGCGCCGCCACTGCGTTTCCTCCATCTCCACTATCCAAGGGACCTGTGCAGCAGCTGTTTTGCGGTCGCGCATTGGCTATTGTGAAAGTACTGACGTAATCAGTCGTCATCATCCCGATTTAAATCTTAAATATCAAACATGTTTGATATGATCGGGGTGGCCCCGATTTGTGTACGAGCAGATCGGGAGGTGCAAGGTTCGATCTGTGAATGCCTCACATTACCAGATAATCCGCGCCGAACATCGGGACCGATCGAGGTGCTCGACAAGATTTTTCCTCCGATTCTCGGGAGGGGGAAATCGGGGCTAAATCGGGCTAAAAATCCTGTAGTGTGAGCCAGGCATAAGGCATATATTAGCGCAATAAAATCATTGAATAATCAGGTCACCACGAACCCTGTGCCAATTAATGACATGTTTAAAGGTTTTTACACAAATCTGTATAAAGCCGAAACAGATTTTGATGAACCAATTTGTAAGCAGTATTTAGATAAATTGGAATCGCACAGATGGATAAAGAATCTTTGGAGGCCCCATTAAGTATGGAGGAGCTCCACGTCTCTCTAAAAAGCCTTCAAAAGGGCAAATCGCCGGGTCTAGATGGTCTCCCCCTGAATTATATTTAGAAATTTGGGATTTGGTAGGGACACTTATGCTTAATTCATTTAATTTTGCAATTGAACATGGTGTATTTCATAGAGATCAAAAAACATCATTGATATCATTACTTCTTAAAAAAGGGAAAGATCCATTAGATCCATTGTTCCAGCTACAGACCGATTTCTCTTATCCCATGTGATCTAAAAATCTATGCTAAAGTTTTTGCTTCTCGTATGGAAAAGGTAATTCATAGCTTGATCAAGGAGGACCAAACCTGGTTTCATCAAGGGGCGCAATGCGTCTGACAATATGCGTCGACTCTTTCATATTCTTGACTTTGCAGATTCGCATCCGAGCCCATGTGCGGTTTTTCACTTGATGCAGAAAAAGCCTTTGACAGGCTAGAGTGGAATTATATGTGGGCAGTTCTGCAATGTTTCGGCTTCGGTGAACACTTCATTTCTATGATTAAGACATTATACCACTCACCTGCAGCATCAGTCATAACTGGTAATATTATTTCCCCCCCATTCCCTTTACAGCGGGGAACGAGGCAGGGATGTCCACTTTCCCCCTTATTGTTTTGTCTATCTCTTGAACCCTTAGCACAAGCCATCAGGAAATCTGAAGTATCGATTAAGATTCATGATCATAATCATAGTATTTCATTATACGCTGATGATATTATTCTATATTTAGACCACTTCGATGTTTAGTCTCTAGTATAATTAAGGAATTTGATCATTTTAGTAGCTTATCAGGATATAAAAAAAATTTGAGCAAATCTGCTTTAATGCCAATTAACAATGTTAAAGTTAATTCTTCTATTCCCTCATGTATCCCTATTAAGGAATCTTTCATCTATTTGGGCATTACCATATATAAAAACATTCATAAGATTGCCAGAGACAATTTTAATAATATTTTAGTTAAGGTAAAAAATGACATTCAAAGATGGAAGAATCTTAAAGTCTCTCTCCAAGGAAGAATCTCCACTGTTAAGATGAATTTGTTACCTCGATTTAATTTTTTTTTCTCTATGCTACCACTTTCTCCCCCTCCAGGTTACTTTAAGGAGATCAACTCCATCATTTCTAAGTTTATCTGGAATGATAAATGCCCCAGAATTAAACTTACCACATTACAACATCCTAATAGCGCAGGAGGACTGGCTGTACCAAATTTTGAATTGTATTATTGGTTGTTCCAGCTTAAGGCTCTTCATAATTGGGTTGATCCTCAATCTAAAGTTTCATTGAGAGTGATTGAAGCTGACAAGGTTAAACCAAATAGACTTCAAGATATTTTATTTACTGGCACAGGAAAAAAAGGGGATAATTATAAATTTGGTCCGGTTGTGGCTAATTCTATTAAAATCTGGAAAACGATTGAACGTCGGATAGGAGGACCCTTCAAATTTTGTAACAGTACACCTTTATGGCACAATCTTAATTTTGTATGTGGAAATCGTCCATTTGTCCAACCCTCTTGGTCTTCTTTAGGGGTAAACACGTGCGGTGATATATATATATATATGATAACCAGGGCCTCTGTTCATTTTAGACATTAAGAACCAAATTTTGTCTACCAGCATCCGCATATTTTGTCTTTCTTCAATTACGTTCTGCTCTCAAAGCGTATGGCGTTCCTTGGGCATTTCCCATTTCCTCTCATCCTATGCGGGATTGGATTGCACCATCTGCTGGTCAGCCATCTGTTTCTTTGATATATAATAAGATTATTGATTGCATTACAAAACCTCTTTCTATTAAATCTATTTGGAATAGGGAATTATCTGACCTTAATTTATCTGTCAACTGGGAGAGGGTGTGGTCTAACCTCAGCTTAACATCTAAAAACTTGGCTCATTGTCTTGTTCACTTCAAAGTCATTCATAGAGCATACATAACTCCTTACAAAAGATTCAAAATGAAACTACAACCAAATTTTAACTGCCATATATGTAACACTGCATCAGGTACTTTTCTTCATATGTTTTGGGAGTGTCCCATCGTCATTGATCTATGGACACATGTGGACCTGGTTTTATCCTCCTTGCTACGAATTTATTGGTTTGCTAACCCAAGTTTGTGTCTTCTTAATGATGATTCTGGTCTCTGTATAAGCTTAATACAAAAGAGAATGTTGTTTGCTGGTTTTACAGCTGCGAAGAAGACAATAATACAGAACCGGTTTACACCACTCATGTGTGGGAAAACATATTGGATCCATAGCCTCCTGCAAATAGTGACTTATGAATGTACAACAGCGTGAATTAATGGGGCCAAGCCCTCTACTATTGATGCTTGGCAGTGTTTTTTCTCTAACATACGTGATTATATAAAGGAATTACTTTTTTTTTCTTTATCTCCCTCTCTCTCTCCCTTTTGATTGTACTTTTGGAATAGGGAGTATACGTCTGTTGTTTTGTTGTGTTTTGTTTGTTTAGAATGGATATTGTGTTGTGATGTGTGTGAAAATAAATAAAAAATGTTGATAACAAAAAAAAAAGTATTAAATTCTTAAAATAAAATCACTGACTCCAAACTTTTGATCAGTGGTGTATTTCCAACAGAAAGTTATCAAGGTCTTGTACTTTTTTTTTAAATAGCCAATACATTTTAGATTAGTTTTTAGCTACAGTATAAATAATGTGACATCAATCTTTAAAGATGACAAAGATGAATGTGAAAAAAAGTTTTTATCAACTTTTAGCTGTACACTAACCTTACTAGATGGCATCAAAGCTAATTAACATGGATTAAAAGCCACAAAACCACAATTCTGATTCCATAAGGGATGTGAGATTACCTTCTTTTCATCATTAAATGTGTAGTAGATAAACAGAATCCCATCCTTGTTACCCTCCGCTCCTGAAAACTGCTCCAGTGCAAACTGAACATCCACCCACTTATGAGGTTTCCAGTCTCGCCACCACTGCATGGTGCCCTTCTTCACCCACACAGACTGTGAAAAGGACAGGATTCAGGGTGAATCATTCATCAAATTATAAGCATTTTTTAAGGTTTAAGACAAAAGATTCATTTTCTAGGGGTAACTCCTCGGTTCTACCAAGCTGAGGGCCACTGTCATTGTTGCTCTGACTATTGATCTATCTCTTGGAGCACTTGTATGGACACTTACTGTTGGTATATCAATGACAGTCTGGATATAATTTAAAAAAGATAAATGACAAAACTGGTTAGTATAACCAAAAACATCAGATGAGGTAAACAGTTATGTGTGTGAGCACTACCTGTTCAATGGCCTGCTCATAATGCATGAAATTCTCCATTTCTCTCTTGGAGCGCTCGCTGAGCTGCTCAAATATCTGTTTACGCCATGCTGCCGTTTGAGCAGGTGTAATGGAGAGAGACATGGCCTGCATGGAGGAGTTCAGGGCTGAGGAGACAATCACATTTGATAAGGTCAAGGACAAAGTGAATCATCAAATTCAATTACACAGATGGCAATAGGGCTGCACGATATTGGAAATATACAATATATGAATACTATATTTCCTGCAAAATTGCAAAAAAAAAAAGGCTAAAAATTCATTTTTACTCTGAAGATTTTTTTTTGTATAAAATCCTTTTAGGGCTGAACGGTTTAGGAAAAACTTGAAAATATGGCTTTTTATACTTAGATTTACCAACTCAAGTATCTTTCTGCAACAATTTCAGAAATATCTTTCCACTTGAGGCCATATTTCAAAGGGAACATTCCCACTGTTTTTGACCAATTCAATATTACTATAAAATATATCATTATTTTTATTGTGATGATTATTAAATAAAAATATTAAACAAAATAAAAAATATATTGTAACAATATTGTACAATAAATACAGAAAACTTACTGTAATTTCTAATTTCTTTATTTTCAAATGGCAAACCATTGAGCTTTTATTTTGATAGTTTGCCAGCAAATAAAAATATGCGCTGCAACTGTGCACTGTTTGTTCATTTACACGCATGTAGCCCATGATTTCAGCGTCTCAGAACGGCTCGATTCATTGTATATGAAACAAGCTGTTTTTAGAAACTGAAACACTGTGTAAATGCAGCACTTCACTTAAAACCGGCAAAGCATATATTAAATTAATCAAATCTTGACAATTGCACTACACCATATCGCAATATCGATTTTATTTCAATACGTCATGCAGCCCAACATGGTACCCGGCTGACCTGTGGCTGTAGATAAGTTGAACCAGTTGAGCTGTGTGTGACACTCAACTAAACATCCCCCACCGCTAACCCAGGCCCATTTTGGATGTTCATCTGGCCCGTAAGGCTCCTCTAGGGCCAAGTTATAGGTGGCTACAGAGGACAGGCTGCTGGTTTCAGCTGCGTCTCCTCCATGTCCAGATGTGAGGTGCGTCTGGGCTTCCTCTAGGTCCACATTGCTCCATTGAGGATCCACCCCACCTGATTGGCTAGGAGACAGAACCTGGGCTGGGGAAGCCCTGTCCTCCACCTCTTTTTCTGGGTCATCCTCCTCAGGAATAGATGGGCCAGCTGGGGGGATGTCACGGTGACTGATTTGGCCTTCACGGTCAGACACGAGCTCTGAGATGAAGCTGTCACTGGTCACTTTGGGGATGCGTGGTTTAGGGGCGTCTCCTATCTCAGGTGTTGGGACAACTTCACCCCTAGCTCTCTCAGTCTCAGGGTCTGCATCACTCAACACTGATGCCTGGGACTGCAGACGCACCTCACCACCAAAGAAACAACCAGCGCTGTGAGGTGTAGAGACACAAAGTGTTAACATGTACAGCACCAGAAGTTTGGAATCACTATGACACATTTATATTTTTGAAAGAAAATGAAAAAACAAAACATGTTTCAAATAACTGTTATAAATTTGAACCTGTGATGGTAAAGTGCTTTCAGTATCCATCAATCCAGTCTACTAATGAAATTATCTATTTATTTGTTATCTATTTGTTTATCTAAACTAATTATCGCATTTGAATTCATTGAATTGCAACTATTATTGCAAATTAAATAACTAACTATTTAAAACACTATCATTAAAAGAAAAAAAAAAATAGAGAGAGATTATTTGTCACATAAGACAACACACTCCAAACTATTTTTTAAAGAATACCTAGCATTTCATGAAAAATATAAATATAATCCTATCACATAAGACAACACATTTTTTAGACTCTTGTGCCACATTGTCTTTTTCAGATTCTGAATTATTGACTACACTTGCAATGCTGAAGTCTACTTTTGGTTTTAAAGAAACTTCTTTAGAAATTGATCATGCTGTGACAAAGCAACTTGATTCCATTCATTTGACTTCTGCCGTTCATTTAGTGACTTCTAGACAGATGAGCGACAGTGGCTGTTGGTAACAGGATGTAGGCGTGTCCAGCAACATGACAATGTTGAGAATTTTTTGCTGTAGTCACCAATAGCAGAATATTACTTTTAATTCTTTTAAAATCTTAGTTTTAGTGGCAATATATGTAATTTGCAATAAAATGTCTGAAGAAATGTCCAGAAAAGTCTACCACAACAGAAACTAGGTATGTCGCAACTAGGACATGCATCGCAATGTGCACATTTTAAAGTCCACTAACCTCTGAAGGCTGCTTGTGCTGGCGCTAGAGTGGGAACGTTCACTATCTCTGGGTACAGACACAACTTTCCAGGCCTTTCCACTCAGCTCGCTGGCAGTCACACCCTGGCGGAAATATACCGCCCGGTCTTCAAAACCAATAGCCCACACCTGAGCACAGAGATATCACATGATCTTCACAGATCTAAGTGTAATAACTGCTGAAATGATTTCAGAACCATTCTCGTTCGAAACATATACTCAGATGAATACATTTATATGGCATAATATCTGATATTTTAACACACCAATATTTGTACATTTGTGTGTAATGTTTCACACAGAAAAAAAAAACCCGTTTATGCCACATTTTCATTTCTGCTTTTTATGTTGAAATATGTACCACGTGTACAGTTATTCAAAGTAAAAAGTACATCAGAGACAGAAATTAATGAGATAAACCAAAGAGGAAACAATACTGATCTCTGACCTGATCATTGAGACCCACGTTGATCATGACCATCTCTCCAACCATACCTATCCAACCTGAGCCACAAGGATTATGAGAATTCACACCCCGTCTAAACCAGACCTAATAAAAATAAGGAGACGTGGAAAAACAAGCTAAATAAGAATAGAAAAAATTACGTATCTGTTCAAAAGTTTGGGGTTGGTAAGATATTTTTCAAGTACCTTTTTCTCAACAAGGCTGGATTTATCTTAACAAATTTTATAAAATATTACATAAATGTTTAACATAATTAACATCACTATTTTCTATTTTAAGATATTTTAAAATATAATTTATTCCTGTGAAGGCAAAACTTATTTTAAGCATCCATTACTTCAGTCTTCAGAGTCACATAATCCTTTAGAAATCATTCTAAATAAAAGTATTAATTTCTTTAAAAAAAATGTATTGGCCCCAAACTTTTGAACTGTCCTGCATGTAAAGAAAATAAAAAATAATTAAAATTCTGCACCATTTGTAGTATAGGCAATATAATATGAATGATAATATAATTTGTAATTAAAAAATAATAATACATTGGAAAATAATAGAACCATTTTTATTAGTGGTCTCAGATTTTGGAACCCCACTGTATGTGCAAGTGTATATTAAATTAAAATATGCCTTACTTTATGATCTTTAGTGACAGCCCACACTACATTCACACCAACAGCTACGTGTACAGCACCCGCACCAGGGCTTGGCGACTCCACCGTGACCCATGATGACCCTGTGATTACATCAATATTATCATATGTCTATCATCTACCTAATTTTTTTTGTGTGTGTGTACTGCACCACTACACTCACCCTTCAGGCAGTCTCTGCCAATGCCCTCTCTGACCAGCAGATGACCCTCCCACAGGACAGCCCACACCAGGTCACCCGGGCCGCAGCTGATCTGCACAACCTCCCCTGGTACGGGCACCTCCTCCCAGCTGGAGCCCTCAGGATTATGATGATTGATGCCACACCGAAACCACACCTGCTCGAATGTAAAAAAAAAATTGATCTTTATGTGGATTAATGGAAATTCATCTGAGTTCCAAGAATTCATACACTCTGTACAGCTTTGTAAGAACTGAAAAATTAATTGATTATAAAAGCACGAGGTGTTGTTGGACACTGTATGTAAGCCTGGAACAAACTGAGTTCTGACCTTTCCCTGCAGAGAGACCGCCCACAGTGCCAAACACCCTCTGGGCTCCTCGGTGATCTCCCAACCACCACAAGTGATGTCATTAAACGGGTCAGGAAGAGACCCAGTCTGCTCTGAGGGGATCTGCTCTCACATATAAAATTCAAGGACACACAGATAAGTTTTTCCATCAACATTAAAGAGAAACAATTAAGATAAGATATACTGTATAATTGCTTTCAAGACCTTTGTGCTGGTACACACCTTGACCCAAGTGTCCTGTGCCTTGTACCTTCTGTATCGTATCCATCTGCGACGACGTACGCAAGAGTTCCATTTTTTGTCTTTCGTGTAAGTGGCTGGAAAATCAATAGCATATGTCCATCCCTGAAAACACACAGAATATCAGATACGGCTTAACGCAAGTGAAAGCTCTTTCTGTGGTTTTAAAGACCTCAATACTGACCTCTTTCTCTGTGGGCTCTCCTCCAAAGTTTTCATCCATGTACCAGTCCGCCTCCCACTCCCAGTTCTCAGAGGGCAGCTGGAAGTCACCCAGAGGCTGGTGCTTCAGCCCTGTGACATCACTCCACTGCCAGCGGTCACTGGGCAAAAGCCGGTCCGAGAAGCCATCGACAGGGTTCCACCTCTGCCAGGGAACAGGAAACACATAAATGAGTCTCATTTGATCATCAATGCTCTAGAGTTAATGAAAAATAATAGTGTTTACAAAAAAACACGTGCAAAGATTTTAGGCATGTACTCTTTGTATTCATGTTGGTTTCATACAGTTTTGAAAAATGTTATACTGTTTCGTGAAGAGTAACTATTTAATGACTCTTAAAATGCAATGTGGTGAAATCAAACTTATTTTTATACACCTTGAATATATGTAAGTGAATAAATCCTAATATTTCAAAATAAACAAAATAAAAATAATAAGGTAACTATATGAATTCTAATAAGTTAATCCTATTTTTAAGCAAGGACACATTAAATTGGTCAAAATGCATTTGATGAATGCATTTCCATCACCCGGTGGTCTGGTTTCATTTGTAGGCGGTCCGGATTCAGTGCCAAGACTTAAGTTTCATTTGGGATATTCAATACTTTTTAAAGACTGATTGAGGTTTGTTTCAATATTTTCAAATTCAACTTTCAAATTCAACACTATTTTCAAACACGTGCATTTTACTATTATGTCCTTACGTTGTAAACATAAATGTGGGTGGGACTAACTGAAACTGAGGAATCATCATGGACCCTTTTCACAAGACTGTGATGGCTCATTTTTGAACATTGTGAAAGCACTATAGTGGAGTTTTTCTTTTGTTATTTGAGCAAATGGGAATGCAAAAAACATATTTGTGGTACTCTCCCATTCACTGCTCTCGAAGTTTACTTGGATATAATTTCCTGTATATATTTTTTCTGCTTGTTGGTCAAACCCTATAATGATGATTTGACAGATTTGTACTAATAACATACTACTATAGAGCACACCTGGTTTTCATATGTCTCCTCTTGGTAGCGGATGGGCACGTCACTGGCATGGACGCACAGATAGATGTTGTTGTCACAGGCAATGCTCCAGCAGCACTGTTGTACAGCCGTAACACGCTTGAACTCCAAGTGGGCATCGCAACAATGCTCCCACTGCTGTCCCGCTGTCGAAAGGCTATAAACCCTCCCATACACATCAACAGCCCACAGGAGGGAGCTCGGCATGATGCACCCTGCTACAAGAGACAAGATACAGATATCTGCAGATAAACAAACACCTCACCATCAGTTTATGGCTACAAAGAGTGTTTAGAAGCAAACAAGGATACACAAAGTTAATTGCTTTCAAATGAAGCAGAATTTCCTGCCTACTCTTTTCTCTGCTTTGACAGCAGATCTGGAGTCAGCTGATTCTCGTTACTGTTCCTCATGCTGTCAAAACAGTGCTGATACACTGAAAGAGACCTGTTGACAACTGTTCTTTTGTTGCCTTCTGAGCTATAAATGAAACCTATGATGCCAGCAATACACAATAAACTCTATAAAGCTCTAACTAAATCACAGACCACCCAACTGTGGTGGTACCATGTCAAGCATAATACAGTATGAGATTGTAATTCCATGGAACCTGAATGATTACTATATTTAATTACTTTATCAACATAGCATCGCAAGGTAATTTGCAAAATGCCATCATATTAGTACTATAACTGAGCAAGAAAGTATTACTATGGCAGATACTATGGTATAAACAAAAAAATGGGATTAACATGGTGCTATCCGGGTAAAAAAATATAGCAATACCATGGTATTTTTGTACTTTTGTTTTTAGTGAAATTCAAAATGTTAAAAACGTTTCTAAAGCAACTGATTTAGTAAGAACAATCACATATATTTTGATACTGCGTGTTGTGTTGTTGAACGCTTGTTTGTTGATGCAGGTAACGTTAATGATAGCACGCTAGCTAGCAATGACAACACATAAGAAATAAACCTGTAGAGTACTTGACAATAGCATATTATCTGCAAAAAACTGGAATACGACTAGGATACAGTCAGAAGAGAAACATTTTGACATGAATGGCTGCAGCTGCCTGTCTTCCACAGTGACAGGTGCATGTACATTACAACAGACGGTAAATATCATGGCAGTTTATGCATCCTCAGTAGCTGACAGTACGTTATATAGCAGCTGCATCCAGCGTTACATACCTTATCTGTGTCAGGGTGTAAGCACTTAGCTTATGTTGTCATTTTGAGATCATTCGGCTTTGCGAAATCTGCCTGTGATTTGCACGGTGTTGACAACCCAGAGATCCCAAACAGGAAATGGCAGGATTGTTGCATTGGCAGTATTGGCCCGGCAAGGGGCGCCAATAACTCGTTAAAAGATGGCAGAGGTTGTTACTATGGTGCACTCAAAGAATATACACCATCTTCGAATTTTAATAAGTTAATACACATATATATTATTAATTTTCTGTTATTATTATTATTACTATTAACATCTCTCTCTCTATCTATCCATCTATAAACCCTCAAATAACACTAAATTATAAACATTTCTTAAAGAGAGAGGGAAAAAAACATTCCAAAATCGAAGCCTTTGGCAACATTACTTTTTTTCAAAAATGTGGAGGTCTTTATAAAACATTAAAACCGATAATTCCAGTGACTTCTGATTGGTCAGTTCATGCAGTGATAAAATCTAAGAAATAGTAACAGATGACAGGAAACTTATTTGCACTGAGCACCACCCATAGGATAATTACTTTTGTTGCCTAGCACCATTCTGTTATGTCGTGTGATATATCTTCAAATGGAAGCCTATGGATTTGCTTAAAAAATAACGTTTTAAAAAAATCTGTGTCAGAGACTATATTACTACTGTTATATTGTAAATATAGTAACGGGATTCGCGTACATTATTGCTAATGTTTGGAGAAAAAGACAAATGCATCAAATTGTGGATAATTTTCTGTAGGTTAAAGTCTGATTAGAAACACCCAACGCAAATATAGCTGCAATTTTTTTGGAAGTCGCCGCCTTGACTACAGCTCTTAAGAAAAGTGCTGAAGCAAATCCGTTATCTGCTATTTGATATGATCCAGTTTTACAACATGCAGCATACCTTCACCTCATATAAACCCACTTATGATAGATTCTGATTTTTTATAATGAACACAGTAAATTTCTTACTCACCTGCACCAGTTTAACCAATACAGCATTTGTATAGAGTATGGGATTAATAAAGTGTGTTAGAAAATTAAAAATTGATAATCTAGACAGAATAAGTACTCATCTTTATCCTGTAAGGAACAGGACAACTATTACTGAGAATAGCATTTTTTCAGATAAAATATAACAGAACAATGATAAAATAATAATATTTAACACATTTCAAATAGACATATCTTTATTTCGGAGTAATGTGGTATGACAAGAAATGGGGCAATGAATCAATATCACAGCACAAAAAGAAAAGGGTATGAAAGAAAAGACAGTATCCCCTAAATGATAACATGCTTGCAAAGGCATAACATGTACACAAATTTACAAGACTAAGTAAAATAAAAAATCAGTATGTATTTACTTAGGACCCAAGGATTTCTCTTCCATAGTGAAGAATGCTCATGAGTTTGAGGCTGATGTCCAGCTAAAGCCAATAAGCCAACATTCAACTGTGCAGCTAGTAAGAATGTTATCACCACACATTGCACTCATCTTTAACATTAGGAATTTACATTGTCCTCCTTTAAATGTGTAAAAGGTGTGAAGGATAAGGAATCCATAAGCATTTTAAAACAACAAAACCATGACATTGTATAACAAAAACAGGCTAAAATCTATCCATACCAAACAAAACACTTTGGCAAACCTCACACTACTTCACTGGATTTTGAAATGAAATATGATCTGGTTATGCAATGTATTTCTAATTAGGGGCTGCAATACTCCAACCTTCGGTTTTCGGTTTACCTTTACAAGGCCCCAGACATAGAGGACCAATATGGTCAGAAAATAGCTATTCAAGAGCCTGTTTGGTGCTGTGCATTCTCTTGGAAGCTCAAGTGTATGAATCCAGTTAGAATTTAAAATAATTTAATCAAAGTCTAAAATTCTTATAAATAATGCCTCCTGGAAATTTTTATCTGCTGGTTTGCATTTTTAGAAACTTTAAGGATTAAAATTGATGTTGTAACAGAACCCTTTCATTTGGTTCCATTGCCATATCTGCAATGAATCAATATAGGCAAAACCTCTGAGACACAACTTCACATCAGGGCAGGGGCTGCATGCCGTCTCATCATATGATTGGTGCAGATCTGTCATGTGTGATGGTGGGTCGTAGTTTGACCGTGGCAAATGGATTCCCACCCCTGATAAGTAAAACAGACATTGTGATTGCAGAGAATGGGTTAAATGCTAGTGCACTGTAGTAATACTGATAATTAATTCTGTTAAAAGATACTCACTCAAGGAATGGTGGCACTGAATGACCATTTGGCAAAGATGCCTGCTGCAAACACAAAAATAAGAATAAAAAGTGATCAGCATAAACTGTGCTTCCATTCTAGAACTTAAAATGCAGAGTGGATTTCCCTGTCAGACTGGTTCGATTAGGATGTTAACACATAATTCTGTCACTTCACCAGCCGACTAAGTACCTGGAACAATCGCAGTGTCCTATGACCTCATCATATACGTCAGGAATCTTGATAATCTTGAAATGCTTTCGCTGTCTGAGTGTTGAAAATCTAATCATAACCACTTCAAGTGACTATGAACTGTAAACAGTCAGGGAACATCCATGTTTCCTTATGAATAATAGAAGGGTGTACTGGGAGTATTCTAGAGTTAAAATCTGTCCAAGGCAGGGCTTATTTCATATTACAGGAGTAGGTCACTCAAAAATGAACACACTGTCATTATTTACTCACTAATGACATTCCAAATTATTCCAAATTTTCCGAACTACAGTTCATAGTGACCACAGGCTGTCAAAACACCCAATATTATCAAAAAAACAAAAACAAAACTAACAAACAAAAACACCATAAAAGTACCCCATATGACTCTTTTTTTCTGAACAATGAATTATGACCACAGGCTCTCAAGCTCTAAAAAAGGATCCAAAACAAAACAAAAAAAACAAAAAACAAAACAAAACAAAACGATGCGTGGACCTTTACAGACCCCCCCCCCCCCCTCTCTCTCTCCCACTTCCCCTCCTGCCATTACTCTACTTTCCTATCAAAATAAAGGCAAAAACTGCAAAAATAAATCTAAAAAACTCCCAAAAACATACAAACATAACACAAACTATAGAAGTACACCATGTGAACACCCCCCCCCCCCCCCCCCCCGCACCAGCTCTAAAAAAATACTCCACGTGACTATTATAAGTCATAGCATGGTTTAAGGAACAGAATGGCAGACAATTAGCCAAGGCTTCTTGTTTTACAGAAAGTTGCATTAAGATTTGTGTGTTCCACAGCAAAAGGTAAAGGCATACAGGTTTGGAATGACAGAATTCCTATTTTTGGGTGAACTATACCGTAAAATGCTCATCAAAAGACAGACTCTGGTCATCAAACCTTCCACAACAGTCCACACGCTTTTACCAGAGTCACCAGTCCATCATCAGATGATCACATTCAAGGTGAGTTAGTTGTGACCAAAAACTATCAATTTGATCTCAGTGCCCTGAGGCAGTACACGTGGTTTGAGGTCATTCAGAAGAGGGAGCCAGATATTCAGATTCAGTGTGACATCAGCTGATATAGTACAGCTTTAAATATCTCCCCTCTCCCTCACAATGTGAAAACCAGGTAGGGAGCATTTTTCAGATGTCTTTTTATTTTTCACAATGATAGTAATGCAGAGCATTCATCTACCCCTCCCTAGGCCCCCTGGCAAAGAAGAAAGGTTACATTATTGCAGGTCTTAGAATGTATCCTTTTGTGGTTATTGCCACTTATGTAGATCTAATTTATAAATTCAAAGTCTAATGTATAGCTGAAGAAATATAGCTGGGTCCAAAAGAGACTAGTGAAAATACTTTACATAATTTTATATTACATAACACATATTTGCATTATTTTCTAATTGAATGAAATTGGTTACAAATGATATTAGAAGCCATAATTTGAAATAAAAGTTTAATTTGAAATAAGAATTTCAGAATGTCTTAGTATTTGTTTGAAGTGCTTTTGCTTTAATGACAGCAGCTCTCAAGCTGCATAAAGTTTCTGTAAAACCTGATGTTCACGTTCTCCAACATGATTTGAGATCATCTAAAGAGCATCTTCAGCTTCAATGGAAGAACATCTACACCGTCTATACAAAGAGTTTACATGATGAGTGTCTCAAACTTATTTTTTTTATGATCAGTGACTTAAAAATAGTGCAGTCTTATATATTTATTTTTCATTTTACAAATCTTTAATGTATATATATTTTTGTTATCAACATTTTTTTTTCCACACATAACATAACATCCAAAATATAACAAAACAAAACAACAGACACATACTCAATATCTCAAAGTCCAGTCAAAAGGGGAGGGAGAGAGGGAAGGACAAGAAAAACACAAAAGTCACTCCTTTATACAATCACGTATATCAAAAAGAAAACACTGCCAAGCATCAATGGTCGAAGGCTTGGCCCCATTGATTAATGTATATATATTTTTGAAAGTCTCTGAAGCTCACCAAGGCTGCATTTATTTGTTATTTGTAATATGCCGATTTGGTGCTCAAGAAACTTTTCTTATCGATGTTGAAAACAGCTGTGCTGTAATATTTTTGTGGAAACTGATACATTTTTTGACAACTTTTTAAAAGAACAATATTTATTTGAAGAAATCTTTTGTAATGTCTTTACATTTTTTAGTTCCCAGTTCCAAGTTAAATATTTTATAAAGCAACATTGTTGTATGCATCTTCAAACTGCATTGTATGCATTTTCTATGTGCACCCTCTGTGCAAGTAATAGTGGTTTCACGTTCACCCTAGAAGGAAACCTGATCCGATCAGGGGACTCCCTCTCAGAATACACCAAAGACTTTGCCTACTTTATGTCAAACACAAAAGAATAAGAGGCCCAGATACTCCTCTCCATCTCTCTACAGAAAACAGCTGCATTTCCAACTAACTTTGCACTTAGCTTTCCTATTCACAGTGTGTTTACCATGTTCTGTGGAGAGGGGGTGGAGGGCTTGATGGGTCTGTCCCTGGATGAGTCACTGTAGTCAGGCGGGGGCAGCAACATGGGTTCCGTCACCTCCTCGTCTTCCTCCGGCTGCTCTGGATCAGTCACATTCTGTCTACGCAATGGGCTCTCAACTCTGCTGAACAAAATACATAAATTGATGTCTTAATGTTTTGTTAATGGATAGATAAACATTGTTAGTTTCAGCTCAAATCACATGATTTTCACTCAAGTTCAAAGGAAAAGCAGACTCACCTGTTGGCAATCACTGGCTCATTGTAAGCCCGACAATAAGATGAGGGAAACCAGCCCCGCCTGCAATTAAAAACAAAAAATATCCATAATTTGCATCATGATTTTCTTAACAAAAATGGGTACCGGCTCAATTTCCATATGCATTAAGGCTTTTTGATTTCAACTACTGTACGACTAATCAAAAACCACTGTATTGGCACAAATGTAAAGTGAAACACCGTGTATCACGAAGAGTACATTTGGTTTTGGTTGCTTAGGAACTGTCACACAGCCAGCTGTACATAACTTTGAACTGAGCCTTCAAGAGTGCGTCAGTGCATTAAGACATTTTCACATCTCAAAATAGTGGTGACAGCATAATGGGTAGTGAGGGGAAAATCTGTGGACATTGGACCTCTGAAATGGCAGAGCTGCTCATTAAAATATGCAAAACAATCAAGTATAAGACCACACAAAGCACAGCCACTGATGCCTCCACTGCAGTAGGATCATTTGACCTCTCGTTTGTATGTTGCTATGGGTGAATGATTAAAGGGGTCATATGATGCTTTTTTAAATATCATTATTTGGTGTATTTGGTGTAACAGAATATGTTGACATGCTTTAATGTTCAAAAAACACATTCTTTTTCAAATACAGTACATTATTGTATGTCCTCTATGCCCCGCCTCTCTCAAACGCTTTGTTTTCTACAAAGTCCCTCCTTCCGACAAGCACAGTCTGCTCTGATTGGCCAACTGGCACAGTGCATTGTGATTGGCCGAACACCACAAGCCGCGTCGGAAATGTAACGCCCCTTTCCATAATCGCGAGCTTCATGTCGGCATTATGTGTCTAAATAAAGGCAACAGTTTTGTTTCATGCAAAGTACAATAAATTTAGGCCCATGCAAAGGCTTACGGCAGCAGCATGTTTGTTTCCTCTCAATGACGTACACAAGCACCTCTAACATGTCTGACATGTTGAACATGTCTCACCAAATTCTGCAGAAAATCTAATGAACAGAAACATGTAACCAGTCTTTCCAGCTCAGGAAAGCTGATGTGGCTAACATTCGAGTCAAAGGGCAGCATGGACAAAGATAATGTATGACTGAAAATTTACAGTGTCCTCAATGTCCCTCATATTATTCCAAACCTGTAAAATGTACTTTTTTCTGCAGAACACAAGAAAAATTTTGAAGAATGTTTCAGCTGTTTTGTCCATATAATAAACATTTTTTTAATAAATATATATATACAGTATATTCACTTACTGTCCAGTATGTTCTAGTTCTCCATACAGCCATCCATCCCTCTCTTCTTGAATAAGCAGTGTAATGATGTCTCCATCATCAAAGCTCAGCAGGGTCTTGTTATTCCCTGCTGTGTGGGGGAAGATAGTTTGCACCCTGGTCTTCTTTGCCATATCTATACCGCTAGACACAGACTCCGACCTAGACAAGCCGTTTCCATCTAGGCTGTCTTGATCTGTAGATTGAAAAGTGCAATTTATGTGATATTAACGAAAGATATTTCGTGGCAGTAATCAGCTAGATCAGTAATCACAGCAACATTTCAAGGAATGCCTCATCAACACAAAGACTAGTACGCTTGATTGTTGAGAGCGGAAGAAATGAAGTCTGATTAGATCAAAGTGTAAGAAGCCGTCAGCTTGCCTGAGTAGCGCTCTGATGAGATGGGGCTTTGAGAAACGTCCTGGTAGAACATGCTGGCCAGTGGGCTTGTGTGGGCTTTGAGTGATGGGGCCGGTGGCGGAACAATTGAATCGGAATTGGTCTGAGGAGGAAATAAATGCGACCACGCAGAGACCTTAAAGTCAGTGTGCCATTTTGAACAAAACTCAATCAGTTGGTGTTTTACTTAAATTAATTTTATGTGGCTCTCAAACAAAAAAAGTAGCATTTACACATACAGGAAATGTGTATGTTAATGGTGGTACATTCTCTTCTGTGTGAGACTAACTCTGTCACTGTGCTCCAACGTAGGCGAGGACTCTGGTATGACTGACATTGGAGTCCGCAGACCCTCAATCATGGATATCACTGTGTCGGGCACCCTGGTGGCATCAGTACACTTATCTTGCCAGCTGGGCAGTGTGACGGTCAGCATCTCCTTGGCCTGTGGGGGAAAGTGCAAAAACTGTTCAAAGGAAGAAAGGCAAAACTAAGGTAAACTACCATTAAAAGGCCAGTATTATTTTTGTGAACAAATGAATACATTTATTCAGTAACTGATCAAAAGTAACAGTAAAAGTAATATTACAAAATATTTATTTTGAACTTCAATAAAATAATCCTGAAAAAAAATGTATCATAGTTCCACAAATATATTAAACAGCACTAATGTTTTCATCATTGATAATAATCAGAAATATTTCTGGAGCACCAAATCAACATAATAGAATCATTTCTGAAGGATGATATGACACTAAAAACCTGGGTAACGGCTTCTGAGAATTCAGCACTACCATCTCTGGAATTAATTATATTTTAAATTTTTCCCAAAATTTTAAAAGTATTAAAATTGTAAATATGTTTATACATTAAAACAGTTATTTTTAATTGTAATAATACTTTACAATATTACAATTCTTACTGTATTTCTAATCAAATAAATGCAGCCACGGTGAGCATAAGAGACTTCTTTCAAATACAATCAAAAAATCTTAACAACTCCAGACTCTTCAACAGTATTGTACCATTACTTCTGATTTCTTGTTGCTGCCACGTCTAACAACATTAACTGGAACACCAGTGAGTTTAATATTTATTAATTTAGAAAGCTGAATATTTTCAGTGGGTCACCTTGTCGTGGAAGGC
The DNA here is from genome assembly GCA_027422415.1 of Schizothorax lantsangensis. Lineage (NCBI taxonomy): Eukaryota > Metazoa > Chordata > Actinopteri > Cypriniformes > Cyprinidae > Schizothorax > Schizothorax lantsangensis. The sequence continues at coordinate 16,071,239 of CM049860.1, forward strand.
TGTTAGCTGATAGGTGAAGGCACAGTGTTTCTCCACTAAGAAGCAGAACCTCCTTTTCTCTTCCAGCAGAGCTTCCTTACATCCTTCTGCAATAAAACTCTGCATGTCTGTCTGCCGGGATGAGATGGTCTCCACACACTAAAGATAATAATGATCAGAAGATATGGCATCACATCATACTCACAGTAGTCAGCTAGCAAGGAATAGATATATTCTTGAATTCTTGCTTGAAATAAACCTTTTTTTGGGACATACTGCATTGAGAAACAAACAAAACATCACATTCAATAAAATGAGACATCAATTATATCATTATGAAGTCCACATAGTCAACACCTCATGCTAATGCAGTAATTTTCTCGTGAGTAACTCTCTTTCCAGACTGAGGATTCATTACTTTTATAGAACAGAGCTGCTACCCAGTAGACCTGTGAAAATGACACCAGAAACAGAGCTCTGTTCTTCTTCCCAGGATTCCCCTCTCTATTATAGTTCTGTGCAAGTTGTCATAGTGACCGTGAACGTTGCTTGTTTCCTTGGAGTTGTTTTCAGAAAAATTTTTGTATTTGCAGATCATATCTGGACAAGAAAGTCCTACACAAGTATTGTCTCTCAGTGGCTTTAACAACATCAGTGCATTACAAATACGAATGATATGACTTCATGGCTATATGACATTATTATTTGGTGGATTTTATCAGGGACATGACCTGACATGTTTTTGGATGAGATTTCAGTCCCAGCCAAGATAAATTACATCTCAACAACTCAAAATATAGATATTTTCATGATGGGAAACAGGTTCTCATATATGTACTTCATTTGCCCCACCCAAAATGTTTTTGGGCTTTTTTACCTTAATTTTAGATAGGACAGCAGAAGGACAGACAGAAAATCATGGAAGAGGAGAGAGGGCAATTTGACCGGGAAAGCACCTCAGGCCCGGACTAAAACTCAAGTTGCCCAAAAAAGCAACCTTACCATACACACGTGGTCAGAATTGTTGGTACCCTTGGTAAATATTATCAAAGAAGGCTGTGAAAATAAATGTGCATTGTTAATCCTTTTGATCTTTTATTAAAAAAAGAAAATCACAAAAATCTAAGCTTTTATTGGAGAATAAGTATTTAAAATGGGGGGAAATATCATTATGAAATAAATGTTTTTTCTCAAATACATGTTGGACTACTGGTACCCCTAGAAATTCTTATGACGAAAATATATCTGAAATACACTGCCCTCCAAAAGTTTGGAAACGCCCTAGAAAATGGGGTTTTGGACAATATTGGCATGAATCCTTTTTAATTTGTGATAATTTTGCACTGATAAGGGACAACACAAACTACGAAAACATATTTTATTACATAAACAGTTTATACATAAGAAAAAACGTACATTTTCGATTCATCAAAATATCCACCATTAGCAGCTATTACAGCTCTGCATAATCTGGGCATCCGAGCTGTCAGTTTATTCAAACATTGACTTTGAATTGGCAATCAATTGTTGAAGCTACATGTCTTCTTAATGATGATTCTGGTCTCTGTATAAGTTCAATGCAAAAGAGAATGTTGTTTGCTGGTTTTACAGCTGCAAAGAAGACAATAATACAGAACTGGTTTACACCGCACATGTGTGGAAAAACATATTGGATCCGTAGCCTCCTGCAAATAGTGACTTGTGAATGTGCAACGGTGCGAGTCGGTGGGCCTTCGACGATTGATTCTTGGCAGTGTTTTTTGTTTGATATACGTGATTGTATAAAATAGTGACTTTTGTGTTTTTATTGTCCTTCCCTCTCTCCCTCCCTTTTGACTGGACTTTGAGATGTTGAGTATGTGTCTGTTGTTTTGTTTTGTTATATTTTGGATGCTGTGTTGTGTTATGTGTGAAAAAAATAAAAAATGTTAATAACAAAAAATTGTTGAAGCTACAGTATTAAGGTGTGCTGACCCAAAAATCTTTTAAAAACCTGGGCCAAGTTTAAACCAGTAACCAGGCATCACAGCTGGCAAAGGGGCATGTCTGACTTTGACATGTATATATTGCCATTATTATGTTTTATTGCTGGTCTTCAATGATAATGTCAAGTTACTTTAATGTATTTGCACCAAAAAATGATAAGGATTTATGCTGATATCGTCCAAAACCACACTTTGCCAGGGGTGTTTCCAAACTTTTGGAGGGCAGTGTATATTCCCATTCATATTCACAATTGAGCACACCAGCGAGATTATGAACATGAAATTATCCAGCCATGGCTTCCTGTTTCACAGAAATATAAATAGGAGGGAAAACAAAACAAAGGCCAAATTCCAAATTAATCATCCATCACAATGAGCAAAACCAAAGAACATATTTCTGATGTGCAGCAAAAGATAATTGAGCTTCACAAATTAGTGAAGTGGCTTTAAGAAAAGAGCTAGAGCAGTGAAAATTCCCATTTCCACCATCAGGGCAATAATTAAGAATTTCCAATCAACAGAAAATGCTATGAATCTGCCTGGAAGAAGACGTGTGTCTATATCGTCCTCCTAATGCACGGTGAGAAGGAGAGTTTGAGTGGCCAAAGCATTACAGCTGGAGAATTGCAGAAAAAGGTTGGGTTTCGGGGTCAGAAAACCTTAAAAAAATGATCAAACAACACCTACATCACCACATGTTGTTTGGGAGGGCTTCAAGAAAAAGAAAAGAAAAATCAAGAAAAGAAAATGCTTTCACCAAAAAACAATCTCCAGCATATTCATTTGTCAGACACGACTGGAACTTCAAATGGGACTGGCTTCTATGGTCAGATGTAAAATTTAGCTTTTTAGCAGCAAACACTCAAGATGGGTTTGGTGAACACAGGGATAAAAAGTACCCCATGTGTAGAATGAAATATACTGCTGTATTTTTGATGTTGTGGGCCTATATTTCTGCTGGAGGTCCTGGACATCTTGTTTAGACACATGGCATCATGGATTCTATCAAATACCAACAGATAAAAAATCAACAAGTGACTGACTCTGTTAGAAATCTTATAATGGGCCATGTTTGGATCTTCCAACCGGACAATAATCCAAAAACAAACCTTAAAAACAACACAAAAATGGGTCACTGGGCAAAAAACCAAGCTTCTGCTATGGCCATTCCAGTCCTCTGACCTGAACCCTGTAGAAAATGAGTGAGGTGAACTGAAGAGAAGAAGCACCAACATGGAGCTGTGAATCTGAAGGATCTGGAGAGATTCTGGATGAAGGAATGGTCTCTGATCTCTTGTCAGGTGTTCTCTAACCTCATCAGGCATTACAGGAGAAAACTCCTATACTATTTTGGCAAATGAAGGTTTCAAAAAGTATTGAATAAAAGGGTACCGTTAATTGTGTCCAATGTGTATTAGAGAAAAACATTTATTTCATAATGATATTTCCCCCCATTTTAAATTCTTATTCTCCAATGAAAGGTTAGATTTTTGTGATTTTTTTTTAATAATAGATCAAAAGGATTAACAATGCAGATTTATTTCCACAGCCGCCTTTGATCATATTTACCAAGGGTACCAACAATTCTGACCACGTGTGTATGTCAGAGCACTTGCCCACATGGCTATCATATGGCTTCAATCCAAAATGATTGTTTTAAGTATGATACTGTGTTTACAATGGCAATTTTAAACTAATTTCAGACTCATTGTGATTTGCAAAGCAAACACAAATCACACAATGACTGAAAAGCATTTTATTCTGAACGTTTTCTTCAGTGAAAACAATTTACATGATTGTGAGTGATGCTTTGTTAAACTCAGCAGCAGCTCAGTTCAATTTTCTTTCAGACATCTGTCTCAAAACAAGACTGAAATGAACTCAGAAGCAAACACATTACATAAAAAGGTTTCCATTGCTAACTATTCAAATAAGCAATGTGCCTTTGAAAGGAGGAACACAATGGTGACTGTTGAGTAGGGCTGGGCGATATATCTCATGCTATAGTCATGCGCATCTCGTCAGTAAAGCCGGTTCCTTGATTAGCGGTTAATCTCCATCACCTGTTTTCAAATGGAGCGGCATTTAATACACAGAGCCGTAGATCACTGACAAGCGACGCAATATCGCTTTCATTATCGCAGATGAATCGCCTTCGATTCTGAACGCGATATTGCGTCGCTTGTCAGTGATCTACGGCTCTGTGTATTAAATGCCTCTCCATTTGAAAACAGGTGATGGAGATTAACAGCTAATCAAGGAACCGGCTTTACTGATGAGATGCGCATGACTATAGCATGAGATATATCGCCCAGCCCTACTGTTGAGCTATTAAAACTGACTATTAAAATCTACTGCAACAGATTCTGCACAAGTGTCAAATCATGTTTCTGATCTTGAGCCAGAAACTTAATTGAATAGAGCTGAGAATAGAGATGTTCCCATTTGTCATGTAGAGCCAACCCTTTGTGATGGCTTTCCTCTAGAACTTTCTATTTGCTTTTAGAATAATAGGTTTGGATTGGCGAGTAATATAATGTCTGTCATGAGTATTACTTGAAAAAATTCCACCTTATGCCCTACAAAATAAATTACAAACTATCAAATGAATTTTGAAGTCACTGTTGTTGTTGTTTTAAATACACTATATTGCCAAAAGTATTGGTACACCCCCTTCTAATGAACAGGTTTGACTACTTTAGTAATTTCCATGAGTTCAAATCTTAATGTTTAAGCATATAATGATATTCTAGGGAATTGTGTGCTTCTAATTTTATAGCAACAGTTTGGACAGGACTCTTTTCTATTCTAACGTGACAATGCCTCTGTGTATAAGACAAGGTTCAAGAAGAAATGATTGATTAAGTCAGTGTGGAAGAACTTGACTGGTCTGCATAAAACCAAGTCCTAATCCCAGTTTAACACCTCTGGTGTGACTGTAAATGCAGACCTTGAGCCAAAAACTCAACACCAATGACTTGTACATATGGGTACAGTCATTTTAGACACTTCCAAAACTGTTGCAACAGAGATTAAAATACTATTTTTAAATACATGAACTATGTTTTCATCTTTGTTGCCACAGTTTTGGAAGTGCATTTTTCTGTTCTAAAGAAGACTTGTACACACCCATATAGTGTGTGTACAAGTCATTGGTGTTTGGTGATGAGTTTTTGGCTCAAGGTCTGCATTTACAGTCACACCAGAGGTGTTAAACTGGGATTAGGACTTGGTTTTATGCAGACCAGTCAAGTTCTTCCACACTGACTGAATCAATCATTTCTTCTTGAACCTTGTCTTATACACAGAGGCATTGTCACGTTAGAATAGAAAAGAGTCCTGTCCAAACTGTTGCTATAATATTAGAAGCACACCATTTCCTAGAATATCATAATATGCTTAAACATTAAACATTGTACTCATGGAAATTACTAAAGTAGCCAAACCTGTTCATTAGAAGGGGGTGTACCAATACTTTTGGCAATATAGTGTATGTTGCTATATAAGAACTATAATGGTTGACTCATCAAGCATGTAAACACATCCTTGTTATAGTTGCAGTCTTCATTAAAGTTTTTTAACCCTATCTCATGAATAAATGGTTTATCTCATCTCTATTCACTGAAGGATCTTTCATGACAGACTTCTCTCTGGTGATTCATCTGCAATCAGTTTTGAGTGCAACACCCACATCTCAAAATCCAATCAACAAACGATGCACAGAAGTCCCTGCCTATTTAAGTCCTACAAGTCCTATCCATATTTTTTCTTTTTAGATAATCAGTTACACTCATACATCAAAATATGACAAAAATTGTTAGCAACTTAGTACACACAGCAATTATGTTGAGAAAACCTGTATGTCAGTTCAAGTAATATTTATCTAAAACCCCAGAGGAAATTACAGAAGAAAAAAATGGCTCAAAAATGCAAATGTTCTGCTAATTGCTCATTTTCTTCCAAAATGTAGGACTACAAACTGAACAGCTCTGTTATGTACGATTAAATGATCAGACAGAAAAGACTGCAATTTCATAAGAAAAAAAAATGCAAGAAACCTCACCTCATTTTCTTTGATCTCATACTTGGACAAATGCTTCCCTTGACTTTTTCTGCGCAGTTTCTTCAGGTCAGCCTGTGATTTGTCTAAAAAGTCTTGCTTCAATTTGTGTTCTGACTGGTATCTTTTGTAAGTGGCCTAGAGGGATTGTAATACCACAACGTTCATGAGATGTCCCTGCTTGCACGGATGAGGGAATGGGAAGTATTGCTTGATTGAACGTTACTTACATTCATGTACTTGATATCCATATCTGTTTTCCTTTCCAGTTCAGCGATGAGCTCTCTGTGGAACCTCTTGAACTGTAACAGCAAGGTTAATGGAGATAAATCACCAAAGAGCGATAACAATCAATAACAGTGAAATTGTATTAAGTCACCCTATAATTCCACAACAATGATAACATTATTTAGAGAAGTTGAACAAAAGGGTTATCTTATCAGCTTAGGTAGCTAAATATTCACAACACCGTGAGTCTGAATACCTAAGATCATCTGATTAAAAAATGGTTTGGGAGGAAGAAATGCTCTGAAAGTCAAGAGAGCAGAGGGTCAGCCCTTAATACAGTCACATACCACAGATAGGTTCAGCACACACACTATCCCGAAGGCAAAATATTATTGTATGATTTATAATGTCCGCATTTATGTTGAAGCTTCAAGATCAAGTGACTACAAGAATGTTTGAAGTTACAAATACATATAAATAATACAATCAATATAATACAAATACAATGTCCTAAATTTTTTTCTCCAATAGCACTGGCTGCAACAGTTTTGCTCATAGGTTTAAATATTCATTGAAGATTTTTATTTCATAAAAACATCCTGTAAGTTTCAGAACTCAAAACTTCCTAATTGGTCCAAAAACAGCTTTTACTGAAACCAAGCTGCCAAAATGAAGTGTTTCGGATTTTGTCTCAGTATGACATAATACTGTGACAAAAGCTTGGCCCTACAGAATCAGATCAATGCCTACTTCTACATCAATGCATCTTTGGCCCTGCCCACTGGCACATTAGTGAGATGAGAAGTAGAGAACACAGCACTAAAAATAACATTATATTCCAACAGATCCTAATGGTAGGAAAGCTACAATTATGCTATAATCAACACTTTTTACTATAAGTTAATATCAGCAGTTGTAATTGTAAAAAAAAAAAAAAAATGTAATTGTTTCATATGCAAAGATGTTACCCGGGTATAGCAGAGGGAGTTTCCATGAAGTCTTCAAGGAGACATGCCCCTTTTTAAATTGAGCTTTAAATAAGAGGGCTAAAATTAGAGTAGAGTTTATTTCTAAATTACAACAATATTTAATGTAAAAATCAAAACATTTCTTATTATTATCAATGTTGGAATAAAACACATTTATTTTAAATAGATTTTTTTTTATAACATTGTAAATGTCTTTACTGTCACTTTTAACTAATTTATTGCATCCGTTAATAAAAGTATTCATTTATTTTTAAAAAATCTTATTGTCCCCAAACTTTTGAATGGTTGTGTACATTCCATAAGGCGTAATGATATTATTAATAATTCTGAATTTTAGGAAATTACCCTAAAAAAAATTATGTTCAAACATGTTCAAAAATCACAAAAGGCTCCAAGATGTTACTAATACTCGAGAAGACAATGCATTATATGAAGAAACAAAGGTATTAAAACTACACAGAATTAACGAGGAACATACTGAATACCTATTAATATCTACAGTTTCTTCTGGAGTTGGAGAGGAATACAAGAAAAAAACGTGATGCATCAAGATCTTAAACCATATTGCATACTTACAGTCTCCTCCAGCTCCAGTTGGACCTTCTTATGCACTTCTGAAATCTCCATTAACACCACTCCTGAGAAGAAAAATGAAACATTATTGCTACTACTGATATTTATAGGGGTTTTTATAGTTTTATTTCCATCTCGACTGGAAAACAGTTCAAAGTTGTCTTCGGAGAGGTATGAATTTGTTCTTTGGACTTGAACTTCTCTGTACACGACTCCCCTATGACTATATATTTTTCCTGCATTCTCCTACTCTGTATGATCAGTGTCATTTCATCTAGCTGGGGCTCCATTAGTGCTGCTCATAAAAACAAACATTACAGCAAACAAGCAGAGGTGAGCTGTAGCATTATCACTCATCCAGCAGTTATAATAGCATCATTAACATGGCAAGGTCAGCAGAGAGAGTAAGTAAATGCCATCTTTGTACTGAGAGTGTCAGCACCTGCTCTGTGTTTTCACAACCCCTAGAAATGTTGCATAAAAGTGCACAACCTTACAAAGGTTACAGGGCATCCCTGCCAATGGATTATGGAAAGCCTAAATGGATTATTAGTAGTGCCTACAAATGCAGATGAATCAGTATCAGTAAAATCAACTTTTGATTGTATAAAAGCCAAATGAAAAAGTGTAATGCAAACAGTGTTGGGTTAGTTACTCAAAGAATGTAATATATTACTCATTACTAGTTACTCCTTTCAAAAGTAATATTGTTACTTTACTTATTACTTTCTGGCAACAGTAATTAGTTACACTACTAGTTACATTACTTTTTCTTCACGCCCCACAGAAGTTTTAGCTGTGTATCTTCCACATAAAATTCTTGTAGAATGTTACTAACAACATATTTCTGCCTCATCATTTGACCAAAATCCACATTGGATCACAGTCAGAAGTTATTACAAACACTCAATAGTGATTGATGACATTCAAGTAGAAGTGTTGTATTCATCTCATTAATTGTCATGTGTAGCTTGAAGCTAATTGTAATTTCTCTGTTACCCATATACGATTATATTTCATTATGTATTTTATCAAATCACGTAAGTTTTTAAGAAACTGTTTAATTTTCCAAAAATATGTTTAATTATAGTAATATAATGTACCACATGCAGATCAGAGATATGTAACGCAAGAGTAAAGTAATACACAACAGTGTTCAGATCATCTTTTTTCCTTACAAAATCAATATAATGCAATATTTCTATCTGCTGAATGTAAGCTTTTCCATATTCCAAGCTTGCCTGCTGCACTGGGGACATCACATGCATGTGTGAGTCATGAAAATTATGAAAATAAATCGAGGAATTATTTGATTGTTGGATTTTAAATCAGCTTGAGGCATCAAAAGTAACTAAGTAACTAAGCTGTTTTATGGATGGTAACTGTAATATTATTACTGAAATCTTATTGTAATTAGTTACTACTAGTTAGCCAGTAACTAAGTTACAGTAACTAGTTACTGCCCAACACTGAATGCAAATTAAATTTTACATTATGCACATTAATGTTCAAACTTGCACATAATTCATCAGTGCACATTATTCCTTTTTACTCTGCTTAATGAATCTCTTTGATTGGGTCAGGAAAAAAACAAGGGTGGCAGATTCCCATCCTACAATTTTCCACCTTGAATATCCCATTTCATAAAGAAAAAATGGGATGCGAATGATGTTTGATGTTTATTTCAGATGATTTACAGTAGTCAGTTAGTTACAATGGATAATTTAAAATCAAAGAGTAGCTGCAAAGTCATAGTTTTGTTGCATGTGTTGTGTTCTTCATGATTATGCATATGCCAGTTTGAAATGCATTTAATTTTTGAAAAAAGCATTTAATGAAGGAAATATCAATGTGCAAATAAATATACCTGCCAGAAACAGAATAATTATGTGTTTGTGTGCCATATTATGTTCTGTTTATATTATCTTTGACATAAAATATGAGAGAGTGACATCAGAGAGACTCTGTAATTTGGTAATACCATCAACAGCTGAGATGGTTTTATTTTTGGGATGTAAAATTTTTGCAACCTAAAACAGCACACCAAACCATTACAAGTGTCTCAGATTAATAATATAGATTAGGCTTAAGAATTGATACATTCAAAACACCAGGTGTTCTTATACAACTCATTTTTAGTGTAAACATCACACTCTTATGACAAGGAAGAGGGTTTCCTGGACGTGACAGGCGATGCTTTCAATGACAAGATAATATTACACAAGAGACATGAGACCTGATTTCTGACAATAAAGCCATGCTACAACAACAATAACTGAAATTACTGTGTGAATCACACTATTCCCATGATATGTCATTCAAGTACACCTACATTTATTTGGATAATATAAACAGTAGTGCACTCTCAGTGAAACGTGTTTTTTTGTTTTTTAAAGTATAATTAGAATGCCTCAGGTATAAAAGAACAGGCTTGGGGATTTGCATGTCACTGTGATCTGTGAACGCCACATGCATGAGAAATCTTCTGTCCTACCACAGACACATCCAAGGGGAAAAAATGTAAAGAAAAATTTGCAGACTGAAAACATTTTGATGAGAAATATGTACACCCTCAAATGGAGAAAATGCTAGCTAGTGTCAATGCCAACATGAACTGCTGTTTGCAATCCATTTTACTTTCATAATCTGACACTTCTCAGTAAAAACAGATATTCAATTATTTAAAAAAATACCGTAACATTTAAGAATGGACAGAATACAAATTTGCTAAAGCATTGTCCAAATGGTTAATTAGTTAACATTACCCAAAACCCTACACAACCAAAGTGACATCAGCAGAAAAGAAAAGTTGTTTCAAACTGGAATAGTAAATAATAACTTTTTGCTTTAAGACTACAAGTTCAAGGATTTTTTTCCCTATGAAATAATGAGCACTGATGATTTGACCACAATAAGAGCAGTTTTATGCATTAATAAAATAAATAAGGTAAATTTAGATTTTATGTTGGCTTTAAATTCAACACATTCACATCTTATTGCGATTGTTTCATCTATGCTTACGTTTCTTTTTTTAAACTTGCAATTGGTTCAATTAACAACTGGTAGACTGAACCAAGACCAATAGTATGAAAGAAAAGATCCATCGCTACTTTTTTTACATCACAACTTTAATTAACATCTACTTTATGGGCAACTGGTTGTGTTTGTTCTAATGTCAAAGTGCTTTCCTAGGGTTTAGATGAAAACTACTTGAAGTCATTCAGTGAAAAATTTATATTAATTGAAACTATAAATAACAAGGAGAGTAAGAAAATTCTTTGAGAAAAAAAATCTAGACATTGGTTTATTTGCCTTAATGCTTGTTGAGAAGGCTAAAGGCGTTTAAAAGCGGTGTTCTACTGCCAACCACAGTAAATATCTCAACAACAAAAAAATCACCAGTAAAATGCTCTAAGGGGTTGATAAATAGCCACATTCCCACCAAAGGACATTTTTCACTTCACATCATCAAGCACCTAAACCAAACAGTCTCTGAGAAATTCACCATGTTCCTACCGACCACATTCTGGTTGCTGTTTGTGCTGTAACATATGTCTGTCAAAAGCAATTCCACCATAAGATGTCAAACACCTTGACATTAAGGAACTTGTTTCGTTAAAATAACAAAAGTACACGTACATGTGAATGCTCGTGGTCATAATTTTAGAAGAGCGTGTCAGCAAAGGAGAAGAAAAAGGGTGGTGACTAAACTGAGCACTTCTTACAATCCAGTCATACATCTCCGACTGAATGTTTAAAGTCCCTAGAGAAATCACTTTAAGAACTAAATGGAGAGTTACAATGGTAATTCATTATGTAGTACCATTTGGCCCAGACATGCAGTCTGCAGTTCATATTAATTACTACTAAGTTCAAATTGTATTGTTAACCAACATTTATTTCTGACTCTTCCAGAACTTTCTTTCAGGCATGTTGATGTTGACACAATGCTCACTTAATCAAGTGAATGAATGAATGAATGAATGAGGCATTTATATAGCGCTTTATTGTGTATTGTTGTACACCCAAAGTGCTTTACAATCATATGAGGGGGTCTCTCTTCAACCACCACCAGTGTGCAGCATCCACTTGGATGATGCGACGACAGCCACAGCACAGCGCTCACCACACACCAGCTACAGGTGGAGAGGAGAGAGAGATAGAGCCAATCAAATGGATGGGGATTATTGGGAGGCCATGATTGACAAGGGCCAGTGGAGGGAATTTGGCCAGGACACCGGGGTTACATCCCTACTCTTTTACGATGAGTGTCATGGGATTTTTAATGACCACAGAGAGTCAGGACCTCGGTTTAACGTCTCATCCGAAAGACGGTGCTCTTTTGACAGTATAGTGTCACCGTCACTACACTGGGGCATTAGGACCCACACAGACCACAGGGTGAGCACCCCCTGCTGGCCTCACTAACACCTCTACCAACAGCAACCTAGTTTTTCCCAGGAGGTCTCCCATCCAGGTACTGACCAGGCTCAACCCTGCTTAGCTTCAGTGGGCAACCGGTCTTGGGCTGCAGGGTGATATGGCTGTGGCAAGTGGCAAGTGGCAAGTGGCAAGTGTCACAAGCAATCATAAGCTAAGCATTCCTTATATACGGAACACATTGTCATAATACTCTTAGAGGTCATTATGAAAATTTGCAGATAAGGTTTGCAGACTTTGCACCAGTAATCACTACAGCATTAGAATGGTACAGCATAAGATGGTGATATGATGCATGGTCTTATGACTAAACTAAATGTGAATATTGATGGCAAACACTTTGAATTTGCATGTTCCACTGTGATGCTTTTCTCAATTGGATCAGAGGTGGAAAGGTTTGTAGACAAAGTCTCACAGAGGCACTGTTTACTTTGTGTGTTTGCTGGCAGTCTGTGCAAAACATGTGAGAGAATCCACACTGTCTGGTGGTCATTTGAGCTGTCTGAAAGGGATTCCAGGAAAACGATAAAGCCAGTGAAGCTCAGTAAATCACAAAAGAATACTTCACTGGAAAGCAAAAGCTCAATCACAGTAAGTAAAAGGAATTTGTACTAAGAACCGTGTGTACCATTTTTGGGGTAAATTAACAGATTAATGTGAAGACAAAGCCATGTATAATTTTCTTTCACCGGATCTGCGGTGGCGAGTATGAAAAGTTGCCATTAAACAGATGGCGGTTTATAAATCACAGTAAGCACTGTCATTATTTCCAGAAGATATGAATCAAACTGATGCTGAGTCACAAAAAGTCAACAAGAACCAACCCTGTCTGGGGCTTTAAGCAGACGCAAATGTGGAACTCTATTTGAGAAAATGAGGAAACTGGCACAGCATAGACAAGACAAGACATGTTGAGTACAATGAATCATCTGCTAGGAAATGTTAAGATGCACTTTGCACAGATCACATCTATATCAGCGAAGGCCAGATTAGGACCTGTGGGCAATGGTTTAGAGAGTAATACTCACCCAGCTCCCTAGAAACGGGCGATACGGCAGCATTTTCCCCAATCTTTGAGACTGCATCGAAATATGTCTTTCCAGCAAAGGTCATTGCTATGAGAGAGTGAATAACTCATATTGATTAACAGGAACTAGTAACCAGACTGCCTGTATTCCAGATATTTTGAGAGAAATATATATTTTTTTGGCAGAGTTTTAGGTTTATTCATCTTTTATTTGATATTTTATCATTTAAAAATGTAGGGTTATGTATATTTATTCTTTTGTAAATGAACTGATGTGATTACCTGTCACTGCTTTTTCGTAGCTCTTCCCCAGGTTAACTAGATTCCGCAGTCCTGGGTTAAACTGTTCCATCACATTCTGGAAGAGCAGGAAACAAAGCTCATATTTCAAAGTTACAGGGAGAGCAGCTTACCATGACCATGACAGAAACCATGACTCAGATTAATGCGAAGATATTTTGTATAATGCTTTCGTTTTTTGTCTATACAATCAAGTAAAAGGTATCCAATGTTGTTTTGGACCCCATTGATTTTCATTGTATGGACAACATTTAAAACATTCTTCAAGGTTTGGAAATATGATGATGAGTAAGTTATGACATAATTTTAATTTTGGAGTGAACTGTCCCTGTTTCTACATTTTAAAAGTGCCCATATTTCCCTGTTCTAGGTAAATCACATTTTATTGTCCATGCAAAACATATTACAATACACTTTCTAAAAATACCTCTACTGTATCTAAAAATAGCGTTGTTTAATCATTGACTTATAATTCTAATTATATTGCCTATGAGAACAAAGTCCTGCTTAAGTATAGGGCCCTCTGGGTCTCTATTGAAATGCCCTTCCATAATGTAATTCTTGGCAGTTCCTCGGCTATTTCCCAAGAACACACCCTTGGCAAAACAATGAACAGTCAGGTATGCAATAACAGAAACAGTTCAGCACAAACTGGTTTCTTAACTCAACCCAGAAACCCAACTGAAGTACTTTAAAATACACTCATGCCTCTATTGCACAACTTATTCACCTTAATGACAAAACGTAAGAGTGCCATAAAATAACACTTCATTATTAAACAAACCAACACAACTTTCACGAGGCTGCATGTACTAGGTTTAATAACAGGTGGTTAATGACAAATTAGCAATTTAAAGCAACGTTACCTTATATGTGCTCTCGGTGAGTTTGTTCACGTCCTCCGGGGTTCGAGACATTTTTGCAGGTATTCTCCAAACGTCCTTCGTGACAGTCTGTTTGATTCAACTTTCCCCGTTCAAATCGTAAAGCTGTGTTTTCGTCCCACCGGTTAACGTGTGTGAAGCGTCAGAGAAGCGAGCGCTCTAGCGCTCTCGAGAAGAACACGATACTGCACTGATGCGCTGAAGGAGGATGAAACCTTTCCGCGCGACCTCATGCCACACGTGGAAAGGTGGGATCCGTGACGTCACGGCATTCTACGGCCAAACAGAAATTAAGTCATTTTTATTTCTCTTCTCTTTTATTATGTTTCCCCTGCACTGTTATATATATATATTTCTGTTCGCTAAATGTTATGTTCCGATTATTCTGTAATGATGATTAAAAACTATATTTTGTTACATTGTTAAAGTCATTTGGGCTGAACTTTAATGTATTTTGCACTGTGAATGTATGTTAGTTATGCCCTTACAATAAAAAAATATTATTTTATCTTATGACAATAAGTAAAACAATGATCTAGAATTTTATTTTGTTAGCTAATTCATTGTCAAAAGCAAAAAAAATAAATAAAAAAAATAAAAAATATATATATATATACTGTATATATGCACTTATGGACTGAAACTGGTACCCTGACAAGCATGATAGTGAGAGTGATGATGTGTATATCGAAAATTGATATCAAAATCATGAGGTATCAGATTATTCTAAACATTTCACGCTTTACATTAGAGCGCCACTTTGTGACCGTTTGTTTTGTTGTTTTGTACAGAGTTAGTAAATTCATAGGCTACTGTAGCAAAAAGTGTGACTACTAGTATTAGTCCACGTATTTTAAAAGCTTTGGAATAATATGTAGAGACTTTAGCATCCTCTAAAATCTATCCAGAAGTCTGTCGAGGAATGAGCTTGTGAATTAGTCATGTTTCTGCATGAATTATGTTTTCTTCGGCATCACAGCACACATCGTTATTCAGATGAGCGTAAGGATTCAACACGTGGATATGATTTCAAGCCTTTACAAAACAGCGTGAAAGACATAAAGGGCTTGATTCTCACAAGGCATACTTTCACAAGTCACAAGCTGTCGTCTGTACACATTTAGAAATCACTTCTGACGAGTCCACATGAACGGGTATGTAATAGATATAGGCCTAAACATAGGCTATGTTTTTCTATTATGACTAATCGTTTAGTCTTCAGCTTTTATATTCATGTTGAA
This sequence comes from Schizothorax lantsangensis, assembly GCA_027422415.1. Taxonomy (NCBI): domain Eukaryota; kingdom Metazoa; phylum Chordata; class Actinopteri; order Cypriniformes; family Cyprinidae; genus Schizothorax; species Schizothorax lantsangensis. The sequence continues at coordinate 16,086,945 of CM049860.1, forward strand.
TGTTTATATTACAAGCTGCAAATTGATTTCCATCAGGATCTGGAGTGTTCTCGTTCTCTCACTGATTTCCTCTCTTGCTTTTGGGATACCAGACGAGTTATCCCATCAGTTATCTGGTAAACTGTCTAGTCCTCTTTTGTCTTTTGACTTGGTTGGTTAGGCTACTTGGTGGTTACATTGTTTCTATTTCACTGTAGGAAATGTCAAAGGAAGGATTATTTTCCGTCAAATGGAAGGGAATTCAACATACTTGCGGTATAGTGGGAAGTTGGCATCTTGTATACCCACCGTGGTTTCATTTGAGCACTTTGACCCGAGACATACCCTGCGCTCTGTCACTTTCACATACACATGGGACCTAGGCAATGGGTGATTGTTGTGAATAAATACATCAATTTCAATAAACTAAATGTTTATCTTTGAAATGGTTTTCTTTACAGTTGACATTGTTTTTTTAGGGATGTGCGTAAAGGCGCAGAGCCTTTTGTGAAATGTCACTACACTTCACCAGGGAACTACACATTTCAACTGAGCATTGAAGCCAATACACCCCAACATTCCAGAATGACTGGGCTGTACTCTGTAGATTTGACTGTGTTAGGTGGGTGCAGAATCATTATCTCTCTTAACTGACTCTTTATAGTACCGGTGGTGTTAACATGTCAAAGATTCTTTTGTTTTGTAGATGCCATAAAGAGCGTTGAATTGAGAGGACCTTTCATTTATAACGTCGACCAGAGCAGCAATCTATCTTTTCATGTTGGAGGAAGGTAAATGCATTTCAAGAAAGTAAAACAAATTATTTGGGACTTGGGAGGTCTATTATTTTTATCATACAGTATTTTATTCTCCATCATCCTGTAAAAAGTCAACAGACTTGACTTTTTATTATTTTTTCTATTGCATGTGATTTGTGTAGTCCACCGGTTTGGCTGTGCTGGAGAGTTTTGTCTGAATGCCACACACCCAGTCCAACTTCCTGCAATTTAGTCAGGCTCTACGGGAACATATTCAATCTGAACTACACCTTCAGATCAGTAGGAACGCATTGCTTAGACCTGACTGTGAGAAACAATATCAGCAACCTCCAGACATCCTACAACATCTATGTGCAGAGTAGCCGTAAGTATAATACTTTATCTCAAACAATTTATCTTTTTTTAGTCCACTGGACGAGTAACTTTGAAGTTTGTCCTGCATTAAGTGGAAATCCTTGTTTAACCTATAAAGTATCATATTTATCATGTTAAATTGGAACCTGTAATGGCACAAAAAATGAAAATGATGTCATTATGTATGACTTTTCTTATGTGGAACGCAAAATGTGATATTTAGCATAATTTCAAAAGCTGTTGCTTTGCATTCAATGAAAGTGATAAAAGTGAATGTGGACATATGTACGGGGACATATGTAGTGACGCATGGAAAGATTATCCATGTGAATGAACATGACCATTAAAAGTCACCGTTTGCGTCAGGCTATTGTGCCTGCCCTGACCACATTTGGATCTAAACAGCATCACTTGTCAGCTTTAGGCCACTGATTGTTCATTCATGATTCATTCAGCCTCAGCATGAAGAAGTCTGAATTACCCAACAGTATACCGTTTTGACTTCCAGATTTTCAAGAAGCATTATGGCTTCTCACAGTTTGCAAAAGAGGTGTAAAGTATTAATTAGGTCATTCTAAAAAAAAACATTAGAAACAACATAAACTCCTTCATACAACACTAGTTCCAGTCCTCAAATTTGATTGGCCAAGCAGCATTCACTGTTAGCACTCGGCTTTTCAGTGTTTGCACATTTTAGACAGACTGTATTAGTTTTATGTGTTTTTCTTTAGTGTCTCTTATACTACATTTTTAAGCCAGTAGGTGGTGACAAGTGACTGTCTTAATGAGCGAATCACTGAATCATTATTTAACAGATTCGTTCAAAATACTGATTCATACATTAACAAAACATTAACGCAGTTTGTCTTGTGGTGGTAGTGATGAAAATAGATATTTATTGTGCAATGCCCTTTAAACTCTGAGCAAAAGAAATTACTCCAAATGTGTGTTGCCATAAAGATTAGCCTACTTGTCAATCAAATTAACTTAATCTTTTAAAATGTAGACCTGTGTGATTGCATAGTGATACATCACCTTGCAAAATTACTTCCAATAAACTGGAAAATTGGTTAAGATAAATGTGTTCCTGCTAATGTACAGTAAAAGAAATATCACATCAAATATTAGGCTGTGACTTGGTTATGCAGTGCCATCTCCCACTTTTTCTGTGTTCACTCTCACATGTATATATGCTTTTCCCCCTAGCTGTGAGTCTCATCTTCATTTTGCCCTGTGCTGCAGTGATAGTTGCTACTCTCATATTCATCTCTGTGTCAGTGTGTCGTCCACGGCAGCAATCCCTCATGTCTAAGGCTCTGGTGAGTGATTCAGATCAGAAGAGAACAAGAACATACAATAATGTGAACATGCTTATGTATTAATGCTTTTAATTAAGTGTAACATACAGGTTTATCCACTAGAGGTTGACATAGACCAGAAAGTAGGCTTTCATTTAATGTAACAACCTTTGTTAGAGGATTGTTTTTGTTTTTCTCTAAAATTGTTATTCAAGCAATGAGTCAGTGTTTCTTTCTTTCTTTTGTGGTTGTGAAGTTGTATAACTCTTCTCTTGAAAATAAGGTATGAGTTAAATACTTTATTAGAGGTGATGCATTTATGAAACCATTTCTGTTCCCTGGGATGATTTTAAAGTTTTTTTTTTAATCAATGTAGTCTTAAAAGATAGATTAAATAGTTTTTAATAGTGTTTTTTATTACCTTATCCTAATTTGCTGAAATAAGTGTTGAAATATTAAATTTAACAGAATATCAAGCCAAATTGATTTATTGCTAGTAGGTCAGACTAATTCTTAAGACAGTCTTAAAGGAATAGTTCACCCAAAAATTAAAATTTGCTGAACCTTTGCTCACCCGCAGGCCATCCAAGATTGGGAACAGATTTGGAGCAATTTAGCATTATATCACTCACTCAACAATGGATCCATTGTAGTGAAAAAGTGCCATCAGAATGAGAATTCAAACAGCTGATAAAAACACAATAATCCACAACATGGCTCCATTTGACGTCTTGTGAATTGAAAAGTTACACATTTATAAGAAACAAATGCATCATTAAGATGTTTTAAATTAAAAGTCCATAATCTATAATAATGTTTCCTCCAGTAAAAACTTTAATCTCTGTTGTCCTCTCACATCAAAATCCATCAAAATATTGTGTATGGAATGGTTTTGGACTGTTTTTGCTAATAAATGATGCTTGATCTTCAAATATTCAATATCTCTTCTGATTCAGATGAGAGAACTTGTGAAAGCAGTATTATGAATAGAGGACTTGTATTTTAAACATCTTAATGATAGATTTGTTTATTAAAAGCACAGCTTTTCACTTCACAAGGCATTAATTGATGGACTGAAGTCGTGTGAATTACTTGTGGAATATTGATGCCTTTATCAGCTGTTTGTATCTCGTTCTAACAGGATCCATTCACTGTAATGTAGTGACAAATTTCTCCAAATCTGTTACGATGAAGAAACAAACTCATATACATTGTGAATGTCTTGAAGGTGAGTCAAAATTTTCATTTTTGGATGAACTTCAACATAGTGGCTATGTTTATGCAACTAGTCATCCTCCTGAAAAAAAAAATCAAATTTGCACTTTTCATAAAAACTAATTTTCATAAGAATCACATTCTGTCCTCAATTTATTCACATGTACTAGTTTTCCAATAAAGGTTTCTGTTTATGAAGGAAATGAGAAATGACAGGTCAGCACATCTCTCTTAAAACAGCAGAGTGACAGTTTGAAGTGTAATTGTAAGATTATTGTATCAGATTATATATAAACTGATATAAGAGTATATGTATTTAGATGCCATTGCCAATTATAATAAATGTCCGTTTTCTCTTTTTGTGTGTCTACAGATGGCAGATATGAATTATCTCTCCTTCACAGAAATCGAGCTGCGTGCCAAAGATGCATCTGTCACCTTACAGGATAAAACAAATGAAGCCCAGCCACTTCTTCATCAGCCAGAGACTTCCTACAGCACCCAACCCTGAATGCCCGGTCTTCATTATACTTGAAGTATTCATTAAAATCAATCTTTCATTGAATTCTTTTGTCACGTTGTCTATTTATTTACAATTAAAACTAAGATAGAAAAAGGCAGGTCTTGACTCAACACCCTTTGAATCTACACAGTACAAGAGCACTGAAAGCTTTTTGCTCATCTGATTCACTCTTCTCTTTCAATGTTAGTTCACTAATGCTTTCTCCACTCTTTTTGTTTTTACTCGAGTGGGTTTCAAGGTTTACTTCATGAAGGTTCCATTTGTTAATGCAAAACTCCTTGAGAACCTAATGGATGTTGACACTGGTGATGCATCTTTAAAAGTATTAAAGTACATGAGGTTAGAGCGATTGCATGCAGTTCAACAAGCGTGCCTTGGAATATTGTTACAATTTTAAACCTGACCCAAATGTACAAAACGCAGCACTATGCAGAACGATCATATTTCTTTGCGAGTGATTATGAGCGAGAGCTTCCTTGTCTAACACCCAGAGCTCTTTCTCCTGGAATGAATGAGTCTGACCTGTATTTTCCTGCTGTGATGATCAATGACATTTGCCATCTGCACGGTGAGGTACCAGGAAGATAAGAATTACAGCTCCACAAGGGACTGCAAAATACCTCTCTAGGTTAAAGGCTACAGATGAGCAATGCATCATACGTCTAGTAATAACTGTGCCCTTCAGCTCAAAAGTGGCTGAGGCATTATTCTTGCCCTTGGAAGTGTAGCAGGAGTCATATGTATGTGAAAGGACTTGAATTTGTTTCTTTACAAAAGATTTGTTTCCATGTTTATTTTTTCCCCACAAGGAAGCAGTCATCCAATTAGTAAAACATGTAATAACTTAAGATAACGTTCAAAAGTTTGTGGTCAGAAAGATTTTTTTAATGTTCTCTTGTGTTCACCAAAGTTGTATTTATTTGATCAAAATACATTACAGTAATATTGTGTACAAAAAAATTATATACACACACTACCAGGTTCAGTGTCACATGATCCTTCTGATTTTCACATGACCTGATTTGCTGTTCAAGAAACATTTATTATTATTATTATCAATATTTTAAACAGCTGAGTACATTTTTTCAGGATTCTTTGATGAATAGAAAGATCCAAAGATCGGCGTTTATCTGAAATTAAAAGCTTTTGTAACATTATATACTATACCATTCAAAAGCTTGGAGTCAGTATTTTTGGGGAAAGAAATTATGAAAATTAATACTTTTATTTAGCAAGGATGTGTTAAATTTATCAAAAGTGATGATAAAGACATTTATAATGTTACAAAAGATTTCTATTTCAGATAAATGTTGTTCTTCTGAACTTTATATTCGTCAAAGAAACTTGAAACTTGAAAAAATTCTGCTCAGCTGTTTTCAACATAATAATAATAATAAATGTTTTTTGAGCAGCAAATCAGAATATTAGAATGATTTCTGAAGGATCATGTGACAGGAGTAATGATGCTAAAAATTCAGCTTTGAAACAGGAATAAATTACATTTTAAAATATATTCAAATAGAAAGCAGTTATTTTAAATGGTAAAACTATTTCACAATATTACTGCTTTTGGTGTATTTTGTATCAAATAAATGCAGGCTTGGTGAACAGAAGATAATTATTTAAAAAAAATAAAAATCTTACTGTTCAAAAACTTTTTACTGGTGTACACACACACACACACAAACAGGATTCTTTGATGATTAGAAATATTAAAAAGAACAGCATTTATTTGAAATACTGTATAAATCTTTTGTAACATTATAAATGTCTTGAATGTTGCGCTTTTGATAAATTTAATTTAAAACATTTAATCCTTCTAATGCATTCATCGCAATAAAACTATTAAATTCTTTAAAAAAAAACAAAACTCACTGACCGCAAACATTTGAACTCTACTTTAAATATTTGTATTGTTTATACTTTATTATTGTATTAGACTCCTTTGAGATGAACTGCAAACTTTTTGGTTTACAAATCAAAAAAACACTTTAGTTTAGGGACTATTAATAGGATTTTAGTACTTATAAAGCACATATTAATCCCTTATTAAGATCCCTTAATTCTACCCCATACCTGAAAATCTACTTTACTAACTATTAATAAGCATTATCTTTAATCATTATTAATAAGCATAAGCTTCCTTATTCAGATTAACTCTGCTTTCTGGACTTCACACATCATTCAGTAATTCAGTATCTACTTCACTTTAAAGCTCATAATGTTGATGTGTGACTGAAATGCATTTGGCAGAGCATGAGTAAACTAAATTCTTTCACGTGTTAATCATCTCAAGGATGTGAGCTGTGAGGAAGCTGGAGATTTTCTCCCCCTGCAGGTGAAGGTCACAGAGATGCAGCTGTTTTCTTTCTAGAACCCTAAAGACCTTCCCAACTTTACAAACTAAAATACTGCAGGTGCCACCACAAGCTGTGATCAGCTTTTTATCATCATTTCCACCTCTCTAAAGGTCATTTTCTTTTTTAAAATAGTTTGTTTGTCCAGTCTTGGAAATGTCCCTGTGACACGAGCTTTGGCTTGGGACTGATCTCATCCCCTTAAGACAGGCTAATGCCCTCAGAGCCACCTGTCCGTCAGAGCAGTGTGATTACATGCTCTCTCTCCATTTTTTGACCTCAACCACATTTATACCTGCAGAGGTGACGTTCAGAAAACACTTCTACTTCATTACAGTACTTTAAACAGTGCAGTATATTTTGGTAGATTTAGAGAGAAAATCACCACTGCTGCAAACAAGCAAGGTCAACGAACAATGTCTGCTGTAAAGAAAATTGCTTTCTATTCCATTTTTTGTTAATTTATTTATTGGTGCTAAGAAACCACACTAAACCACAAATGAAAATATAGCAGTGGACAAAATGGAGACAGAGTAATAAAAAGACTTCTAAGCAAACTTTATTTTTCATTGGCAATCACAGGTTAGCAGTGTCAAGCAATCCCTGAATAATTGGCACGGTAAACAAAAAAGGCTTTTAAACAACATACGTGTATCCTGACATTCCATAACAAACAAAACAACTAGATTACATATCTGAAAAATGCTTCATTTTTAAAAACAGGGTATAAAAATATGATAATATATTTCAAGAAACAGACCTTGCAACATAATTCACAGTTCATTAATTGTCTTCAAAATATCTGACAGTGTTAAAGCATTCATAATCTTCAATGGGTAATTCAGTCAGTGTAAACAGAGATGGGCTTTACTCTAAAAAGAGTTGATTCTCAATATGTTTAAATAAATATCTATTTAAAAGAAAGATTTATGGTACTTTAATCACATTATGAGCTTATTAATGTGATTTCCCTTACCAAAGTCTAAATTTTAGACTATCTTAAGTTACAACACAAGATACAAAAGTGCTCCTGTTATATAATGTATGACCTTGTTCTTAAATAAAAACAGCTTTGTAATGAAAGCATGTTACATTAGGATCTCTAAGACCACAGGGCAACAATGCACACTCAAAGAGGACACGGAAAGCCATGAGTACACTCTTTGTTTTCCTAAAAACTTTTGCTGCATTCACGCGATGTTGTAATAAACATTTCTAGATGACAACCCAGGATGTTCTACTTAGAGCTGTTCATGTCCACAGAATTGGAATTATGAGTTTATCTAGCAACACTTAACACCAAAATTAATCTGCGTAATTTGAGTAATCAATAGATGAAACCACAATAAAAAAGGTAATGAATGCCTTATTAATAATCTTATAGTTTATTCAGTGGGACATTAGAAAGTTATTATGTGCTAACTCTGTGCTTGCTACATTAAAATGTATATAGTATGTTTTTGTCTATTTTTATTTACCGATTATTCTTGCATTATTAAAAAATGAACAGTAGTCGGATACATAGGAATTATTAAGCTGAAATATTATGAAATAACTGTTTAACTACATTTTACTTCTGAAGCTGCTGCCATTTTTAGTGTTTCCAAATGACAAGTTGCAGTTATGAGCTCTACGAGGACATGAACGCTTTTTACAAATCTCATAATTCTGGTAATTCCAACATGCCGTGAACACAGCTATATTCTAACAGGATAAGCATACACATGTGTGATGTTGTGTGCACCAAAAAGGTGACATGGTATTGTACCATGGAGTATAATGTAAATACACTGTACACACTGTGATGTGGTATTTATCAGAGTACCATAGTACCATCTGATACAATAGGTTTTGTAATGGCAATGTCCTTTAGCCACAAATATGTCAACTGAATATATCAACTGAAATGTTACATTTACTTGCTTTTTGTAATCTATCCAAGAATATTTAAATATATCATTGATATAGTTGATTTAAGTTGATTTTTCTAAACTTTTTGTTTAAGTGATGAATCTTTTTTGAGGATAAAAAGGATTTAAAGGGATAGTTCACCAAAAACTGAAATTTACGATTTATGATTTACTCATCCTCAAGCCATCCTAGATGTATATATTGTATTTTGAAAGAAGAACTTCATATACACCTATGATGGATTGAGGGTTAATCATTGGGTAATTTTCATTTTTGTGTGAACTATCCCTTTAATATCGTTCACTAATATCCGCAAACACCTTTAATTGTCAAATAGCCGATCTTCGCATAGCTCCAGCGGCAACATTGATGCTCCACCAAACACCTCGATGTTACTATCAGTCCAGGCCACCACATTCCCAGGTATGTAGGATGAGCAGTTTGACATGGCAATGATATCCGTGGAGCGCAGGACCCGATCCCAGATGTTAAAGTGGCTCAGTTCCCCCACAAAGGCCTGGGTGGCATCAAAGCGCCCCCCTACTACATCCTGTTGAGGCCATAAACGACAGGCCTCGTTAAGACAACAACAATAACCCCTTTTATTCTCTCTTAGAGGATGTGCAAGCTGACTATATGACATTGTTTACTACCTGAGGTCAAGTTTTATTTAAAGTGTAAAGTTCATGAGTCAGTAACAATATTGTGCAGGGATGGCATAAAATTAGATACAGTGTGACTGTGCACTATGAGGTCTGGGAATGCAGCAAAAACGGCTGTATCAGCTCTGCTTATGTTCTCACCTGCTCTTGGCCCAGGATGAGGACTCCTCCCTGCTTGATAGGGTGCCAGGGGGCCAGATTTTCTCCTGATCCCAATCTTTGGCCATCCTGGTAGGCTTCCCAAAGCCCATCCCTGGTAGTCCAAGTGATGCAGATATGGTGCCACCTCCCATCGCTCAGTGATAGAGGTAGTTGTGCCACCTATTTGACAACAGTAGTTATTGCAAGATTTTTTATTTTTTTTAGTATTTTCTTTATTTCGTGAAGCACAAAGTGAGATCTTAAGTTTCTTTTTTATACAAGGAATTATACTGCCAAATGTAAAACAACAAAAAAGCACCATACAAGTAGCCATATAAAAAATATACATTTTCTTATCATTTATTCATCCTCATGTCATTCTGCAGAAACACAAAGGAAGAAATTTTGAAGAATGCAGGTAACCAAACTATTTTGGTTACCATTGGCTTCTATTGTGCAGAAAAAAAAAACAATTAAGAAAGTCATACAGGGTTAGAATGACATGAGTAAATGATGACAATTTAATTTTTTTCGGTGAACTACCCTTTTAACTCATTGTACACTGATAATCTTCATTTATGCTCTCAAATCTCATTTGCAGTCATGTTTTTTAAACTTTCCATGTTACATTTCCACGTCACGTGAACCCAGTGGTGTTAGGCGTCAATGACGTCAATCCTCGGTCAATCCTCGCACAATGTTTCTAGACGGTATTAACAACTCTGATACTTCTATGCTGCTTTTTCTTTTTTGGAGTTTATCAGTATAAATCACCACCCATTACATTTTTGTACTATTTTTACAACTATTTATTGTAAAAAAAAAGTATGCAAGTAATTTCTATTGTTAATAAACATAAGAAAACATTAGTTTTCTTATTTACATTTACATTTATGCATTTAGCAGACGCTTTTATCCAAAGCGACTTACATTGCATTCAAGTTACAGTTTTTTTACATTTTTATCAGCTCTTGTTTTCCCTGGGAATCGAACCCACGATCTTGGCACTGCTAGCGCCATGCTCTACCATTTGAGCTACAGGAAAGCCTATATCTAATATGAATGTGAATATGAATATACTATGAATATACAACTAATATGAATGTCTTATACATTCATATTAGTATCATCTATGTCAATGTAGAAGGTATAAGCTAAATAAATGATGATTATAAATCTGTAGTGTAATGATAGTAATAATAATCTTCAGTGTCCTCATAACATTCAATGCCAAATTTTCATTTCTTACTACGCTGGTTCTTTACCTTGTCATTGATGAGCAGTTCTATAGGGTTATGGCCCCATTCGATCAGTACAATCTCATTTGCCTGTCCAGGCACTCCATAGGAAAACGGGGTTCCAATGCCGGGGCTCGACCCTGACTTGAGCCACATGCAGATAGTGAAGGCGTACATTTCTGGCAGGCTTTTCTTTACTTGTCCAAAAAGGTAATTTGTGCGAAGAGGAAGAGAGATCTTGAAATTCTCTGGTGATTTAAATCCAGCTCCTCCTAAAGTCAAAAAGTGGTTTTAAAGATTTATTATTGCGTCATCTCTGGAAGGATGCAGAAATATGCTGACGGACCACAAAACAACCTGAGTACCCCCTCGACACTGAAGAGTAATGAAGTCCCTAACTCTTTTAAATCAAACATTAAGAAAAATAATGCAAACAGCCATGATCAAGAGTAGAGGAAACCAAGAGGTGAACTGTAACACTATCACAGAAAAATATGGGAATATATTATCAAATTTTGAAGCACATAGTGCTAAATAGTTACAAACATTGAAATCAAATGTGTTACAACACTGCCTTGTCTCCTGTACTTGGGAAAGAAGAATGACTAGAGAACAAAAGAGTGTTTTGTGCAGACCTTTCTCCAGTTCAGAGATCCTGTTCATGAGAGAGTTGAGAGTACTGTCAGTGCGCTGGCGATGAGCGACTGTCTCATTATATAGCTGGGACTTCTCTTCCTCAAGCTCATTGACCTTCTTGAGCAGTTGATTTTCCAAGTCCTCCAGTCTACGCTGCAGTAGATTTCTCAGCTCATTAGGAAAAGAGGCACCAGAGATATTGGCTCGCATTTGCTGTTGCTTTGAAAAGTTAAACAAAAAAATTAAAAGGTTACTTTTCAACGATTCCTATGTAGCTGACAGGATTGTATAAATGCTTTTCTTTGCCTTATAGGACCTATTCCGTTCTAAGAACACTACAAAGATGTTCCTTTGTAATCAGTTAGTTTCTTTTGTATGCATGTTTCTTTTTAATTATTTTATTTAAAACTACAATTTATACTACACCATGCAGTATAACTACAAATAAATTGAAAAAAAAGTAAATACATTTCTGCAAGGGGCAAAATAAATTGCTAGGTCTCTAGGTTAAATGCTTTTTGAATGACACAGGTAAGTAAATACAAATATTTTTAAGAAATTAAATTGTTGATAATTAATGGAAATGGAATACATACATACATACAAACAAACAAACAAATAAATACGGTAAAAAAAAGCAGTGGTTTCCAAAAAATAAGAGTTACCTTTCACTCCATCATTTCACACATTCAGATTAACACCTGACATTTAATTGGCACTGACACATTCCAGACATTTTGTCGCTTGGGGCATCGTAAGTAACTTTAGATAGAGACGTACTAACTAATGAGATAATCCCTGTAAATCTTCAACGCCTCCACATAATTACCAAAATAGAGAGAAACTTCCAGCACAAATGTGATTTTAGTCATTTATTCTGCTTATTTATTTATGTAGAACATGACAAAGCGGCAAACTTATATAGATAAAATAAAACCTCTTACCTCTAGATTTTCCAGTCGATCTTTTAGACTCTGCATGGTTTTTCCAAGAACGTCAATGGTGTCATTTGGATCTTTAGGCACATCATCCATTGTGTCCTTATTCATTTTCCGAACTGTTTCGGAGTCAGACTCACACTGTGACAGTTTAGACGTCAGCTCTTTAATCATTCCCAACTGATTGACAATTGTCTCCTTCTGTTGTAAGATGGTCTCGCGAAGTTGCATGACGGTGTTTCTCAGTTCCTCCTCCTCCTGGACCGATGCGCTTTGAACAGGCAGAGACTGCATGGGGCAACTGGTATCCTTGTCAATGGGGACTGCAGTACATAGAAAGCGCTCACCTTTTTCATTCTGTCCATAGACAACTCTTACACACGTCAGTGCGTAGACGCATATGAGTCCGGCGAGCAGATGAAGCATTTTGGAGCGTTGTAATAAAGGCGCGCGGAGAGGTTAAATAATATGTATGCCAAAGTAATACTGTGTTGAGTCGCAAAAATGATCTTAAACTACACATACAGAGTAAAACATTTTCATCCGTGGATATTAGGCTAGTTATGATGCCCTTGAACACCTGACGCTGCGCTCCTCGCGCTAGTAGTGCTGCTTACAATAAAAGCCACACAGTCAACAAATGAACTTCAGTGATTGGATGAATCTGATTGGATGTAGTAGCTATTAACGTCACTGGCCCAGAGTAGCTATAAAATAAAGTTCCTAAAAAAACAAGCAGCCTTTAAACACCTAGTGCTTTGGGTCTGTTATTCTGGGAGTTTATTTATAGCAGGTGACACATTTTGTTTCAATGGGTGTATATATTGATATAACATGCTCATATTAATTTGCTAATAGTTGCATTTTAAAACTTATTCTTTAACTGTAGGCTATATATTTTAAATGACAAACCTATGGCAACACTAATAAAAAAGGACTTTCACAAAAATTGTGTGTGAATTAACTGCAGTAGGCTAATAAAATTGTTAATGATTATATCCTCCATCACCACCCCCACTGGAAACTAAAAGCAATACATAAAACATAGGTTCTAAACTACATAACAGACAGTGTAATTGTGTGTGTGTTAGTCATTTTCACTTTTGAAGTATACATTATAAATATAGTCCCACAGTAGAATTACATCCATATGCTTAAACGTGACATTTCTAGTTTACTTCAACATTTATATGAAAAGCTTTTATGGATATTAGCCTATATAAAAAATGTGTTACAAATGACAAAGAAAACTTATTTAAGATGGTACTGGTTATGTGGCGCAAATCAAATTTTACTTTCTTACCTATTACCTTTCTTACCTCTTTATTTATTAGTTAATTTTTAACTGTAAATTATTTATTTATTTATAAATAGGGTGGTGGAGGTCATGAATGCACCCCTGCTCAGTTCTAAATGGTGAAAATGATTGGTGTACTATAGCTTACGTCTGTTCTGTAACTACGTATGTGGACAAGATGAAGTTAAATGAGATTTAGATTAGTTTTACAGGTCACTGCGAGAGGTCACGTGTCATCTGCAGTAAAATGGAAATCAAAACAGCCAGTGCTGCATTTTAGGCTTAGTAAGCTTAGTCGACAATATGCAATATGACAATATAGATCATTTTAGCCAGGTTAATCAATGGCCATGTCAAATTTAAATTTAAAATGTCTTATAGCTTCAATTTTTTAAAAACAAATAGTCCTATTGAATAGAATGAATATTCATTTCCTATGAATAGGAAGAAAAAATATCAATGCTGATTATAACTCAACGTGGTGTGCCTTTGAACTGCAGAGCAGAGGTTTAACAGGATCATGACCAGAATGTGGCTATTCACCAGAGCCACTGCAGAGAAAACTGACGCCGGGAGCAGCATAAGCGTATTGCTGAGCCTGGCAGAACGTTGACACCTCCCTGCTGCTGGAAAGAACATACTGTCAAAGGGACAACGCACAATTAATACTAGAATGTGTCCAATTTAAATGGATACAAATGTTCATTACTTGACAATCACACTGTTAAAAAAAGTGACATTTGGCAGTTATAGATGCCAGAAATTTACAGTAAAAAAAGGGTTGCTTTTAAGGATTGAATTTAGATTCAGTGAAAAAACATATTTCATTGATGACTATATACAAAAGACTAAAATCTTTTTATTTTTTTACCTGACAACCATGCACCAAAAACTTAGTAATGCATTATTAAAATCAAAAGTTGTGTCTGCTGATAGTAATGGACCTGAGCTGACATGAACTAACAGTGAATATTTGTATTTTTTAGGGCTGTCAATCAATGATTTTTTTTTTATTGCGATTAATCGCATTATTGTCATGAGTTAACTCGTGATTAATCGCAACTTAATCACACATTTTTATTTGTTAAATCTACCTTAAATTAATACTTTTCACGTTTTTAATACTCTAATAACATGGGCATGGACAAATGTGGATGCTTTATGCAAATGTATGTTTATTATTATTGAAACCATAGTCAACATAGAGCATGAAGAGTAGACATGTTTCAAAGGTCATAGATGTTTTTTAAATAATAATAATAAATAATGTGATGTATTGTCAAGTATGGTGACCCATACTCGAAATTGGTCCTCTGCATTTAACCCATCCAAGTGCACACACTCAGCAGTGAGTAGTGAACACACACACGGAGCAGTGGGCAGCCGTTGCTCCAGCGCCCGGGGAGCAATTGGGGGTTCGGTGCCTTGCTCAAGGGCACCTCAGTCATGGTATTGAAGGTGGAGAGAGTGCTGTTCATTCACAATCCCCACCTTCAATCCCTGCCGGACCTGAGATTCGAACCCGCAACCTTTGGATTACAAGTCTGACTCTCTCCATTAGGCCACAACTTCCCAAAGAATTTGTTCATGTCTATTAGTCACCTAAAAAAAAAGAAATACCAGGTTCCCATTACTTCTCTTTCTTTGTACTGAGCAATTTACTGACAGAAACCTGTTTACATTTTTGCAGGACAGGGCAGCTCTTCTGAAAATGCAAAATGTACATATATTATTTATTATTACATTTGTTTGTCTCTCTGTGCCCACATACTGTATTTTGATGCAGCTAAATTCAAAATAAAACTGTTTTCATTGGTATATTTTACTGTTTCTGTTGTCAGACAACGGAACGAATATCAAATAGTGACTGAAACGCGACCCATTAATACTAACAAGCTCCCCTTTCCAAGATGTTAATCTGCACAAAAAATCATGATAATTGCACCGTCGTCTGATAAAATCAAATACACATAAGATAATGACAATAGCTGTGCTGTGATTTCGGCTATACTTGCAGAGAAGCAGCATAATATCTCTGTTTAACTGAAAGTGCTGCTCCTCTGACTCCCGCTGAACAGAGCAGACGCACAGAGAGAGAGAGAGAGATGTGTGCGGGTCTCAGAAACTAAATAAGGTTTGGGGGGGGTCGCTAAAGGGGTCTGCAAAGTCGCTAAGTTGGCAACGCTGTGTGCAGCTCCATTTCTCCAACTACGGGCTAGGGCACGGGTCAAACAGAAAATGCGCGCTGCGTTAATCGCGCGTTAATAAAATGAGTGCAGTTAAAATGAATTTGCATTACGCGTTAACTATTTTTATTAACTAACGTTAACAAAACAAAACAAAAAAATACTACAACAACTGCATTGCTCATTGTTAGGTCAATATTAGTTAATGCATTAAATAGCATAAAACCCGAATGTATTTAACTGATAACAAAGAAGAAACAAAGTTATTTCAATGAAAAACCATCAAATGCAAAATGTCACAAGGAATTCTGGAATTTTTATTTATTTATTTTTTTTAACAGTAAATTATTTGTTCTTTTTTCAAATCTAAAAACTATAGGCTACTAAAAAGTATTTTATTTAAAGTTAAGCAATTAACGTTTTTTCACTGAAGCATTTTTATAGCCTTTTACAGTTAAAATTCTAGAGACCTTCTTAAGTGGTGTATTATAGAAATAAAATAAAGAGAAATTTAGTTATTAATGTTGAGATCATCTGTGCATATTCTGATGGTGATAATGGGCCATATTAGGCATGGTCAAGACTTTCGAGCATAACACCTATTATTTCTATTCATGAGCTGATACAATGTAGAATACCTTGAATTCAGTGAGATTTGTAAAATATCCTCATTATTTTATCTCTTCAGCTTAATTTTGTTAGATTTTCAACACAAACGGACTTAAAGTAACCTGGACAACAATCCTGGTCCTGGATCCTCTACAATACTGCACATTTTGGATGCCTAAGAAAAAAATGCTGATGACCAAATTTATGTCAAACATACTGTGAACATACTCTAACGCATAGAAAATAATATTTTGAGCTTCTGGGCTTTGGGCAACTGATTAAATTTATTTTTTTTAATATGTGGTGACAGCAGTGTTTACTGCAGCACTTTGCGTCACTACCCATTAGCTGCAAGAAATACAGCACAACAATTCCAGTTCCCTGAAACTGAACCTGTTTCACAGGTTATGAACTCCCAGAATGCATCAGAGCGCATACTAAATCAATCAATGGCTTACTGCAAGTTACATTATCATCATGTCTTTAATATATCCAATAGGCTGCATACTGTGCCACCAAGAATACAATATATTTTGTCTTTATTTGTATATAACAATAGAGGCCTATTCACAGTCATGTCTTTGTTTAAGGTTATTTCATAAATAAAAAATAACAAATGCATTTTCTTTTCTTTTTTTTCATATTTTACTCTAAAAAAGTTTTTGGTGGGTCCCAAGATTGTTTTTACATCTCTAGGTGATTCATCAATGAAAAGATTTGGAAATCTTTGGGACGTCTTCTACATTTCAACTCATCAGGTCATTAGCAGAGTGCAACTAAACTAGACTTATCAAATAAGGTACACATCCAAAATATGCAGTGCTGAGGGCTCTCCATAGGACTAATGCTCTAGATGATTTATTAAAAAGTAGCCTGATATCACATGGATACACTGTACAAAAATACAACTGAAGAAGTATAATCAATAAAATTTCAAAGAAGCGACACATTAGTCGTCGCCCATGAATAGAGCACCTACATGACTAATAACATCTCATACAAGCGTGTTTATGACAGACGTAAAAGCCAGTGAATAAACAAGGCCTTCACAAAACATATCTAAATGAGCTGATGCACACTGCAGAGAAAATGTTATCCAGATATTACACTATGAGCCTGATATCCTACGCTCATTAAACTGAAAAGATGAGAGCTCTGTTTACAGCAGAAACACATTTGTGCTGTGACCCTGTGACCCTCTTTACAACAGAATGTGAGTCACCGGTGAACATCTCTGTGCCCTCACAGCCTCAGAGAATATTCTTTAGATTTCAATTTTTTTCTAGTTTCTGTTTTCTAAATGCAAGTTATATCTCAATGAGTGATTAATCAATGCATGTTTCATTTTTAAAATATTTGTCTTGACCTCATCATTTTTAATCAAAATGTCTCAATGTTTTAATCAAAAAGCCGTTTCACTCAGATGTATGTAAAAAAAGATCTATACTTCTGTTTTATCATGACTTTAATATTTAGACTGGTGTACAAAACAATTAGTCCTAGGTTCCATCTTTTTCTAAACAGTGTGTAAAAATGGAAATGGACCCTATTCACAAAATATGATGACATATTTACACAGTTTTTATATTTTAATTTGTAAAAATTAAATGTCACTTTATAACACTTTACTTTGTGTTTTACTACCTTGGCATTAAATTACAGAAAACTGGTTAACGCTGGTGTGTGAGTGTTTCTTATACAACAGCTGAGGGAGTGACAACAAATTTGACACATTTCTTTTTTCTGACCAACTCCGAGAACCCCGGAAATATAAAAAGAGTTCATTTGCATTACTTTATTGCATTACATTACAACTTTTTTTTTAATTCATGTAAAACTTTCACATTAATCAGTTCACATGTTCAGTGAGACAGGAATCTGTTCCTCCCTTTATGCTCCCAGCCCAGCAGAGGGCCTATTGAAATGATAATGTAACCTTTCACCATCTGGGCTGTTGAAGCTCCACCAGGATTACATCTGGTACCACTGCTGTGATTGTACTTAATTATGAATGGAAATAGTTTACAAGATGACACGAAACTTAAAAAAAAAATTAATAATAATAATAGTTTTACATTAATCATCTCAAATCATAAGTCTCAACATGCTGTATACCGCTTTCATTGTCATGTTGTAGCCTATAAAGTAAACACTTAAAATATATGACTGTCATTACATGAGAAAATTTTAAACCAAGTGGCATTTATCAAAATGAAAGCATGATAGCACACATTTAATACAAAATAAATTGTTGTATTCTTGTTGTCAAATGTTACAGGAACATGTCCATAGTTAATGTGATATATTACACCTGCACAGTGCGTTTGTGTGAACTTGGGGAAAACTGATTTCATACATCCACTAAAATTTTCTTAAGAATAGTTAAGTTGTTAAGATCAGTACAAATTAAGATGAAGTGAAGTGAAGACAGCTCTGAAATGCAGCATCCATCATGTGTTTGCAGATGCCACATTTGTTTGATATTTCGTTATCTCCTCCACGAAATTCTGATGTTTTCATGTGTTGTCCTTTTGGGATTAATACACCTTGTTTCGTTGAGAATCCAGTTTTTCAATCACCCACTTCTACTAAAACTCCACCTAGTGGTCACATATGTACTTGCATGTTATCTGTCATTTAGATATATTTACTCAGAATCCTTATTATTATTATCACAATCATTATTGGATCCAATAAAAAGCCCACATCAGTGCAGCTAAATAAGCATTCTAATGTGGTTTTATACAGTAGTGTTCCATATAACCCTGATTCAACACAAAAGTGTCGATAACACATTTTTATAAACAAATTTAGTATTTATAAATCGCGCTGAATCGATTATTAAAATAATATGTTGTATACTGGGGTGTGATAAAGATACATTAAACGCTTTATATCCCAATTTAAATGAAAAATGGAAAGACCATCGTTTTCGATGGTCTTCACACGCCTGCGTTCTCTTGATATCCTTCCGCGTGGAACTATATTGGTGTCTAATTTTTTAAATCACTGCTTAGAACACAGCTGGGGCACCCAATTACACTTGAGAAAGACTAGTATGAAAGCATAACGTTTGCATGTTACAGTTTACACTGTATAACAATTCACACAATTAGCAAACAAAACAACGGCGGATTGATCTCAGCCCTTCCACTAAATTTCATATTGTGTAGCGGAAGTTCATTTACAACTCTTTCCGGTCTCCTTGCTGGTAAGTTGTTGCTGTTTTTGGGAGTGATTTAGTAATTTATATACATAATGAGTGCAGAAGTTCCTTATTAGCTTTTGTGTGAAAGACAACCGCCTTAGATATTTGCACTAATTGAGGTAAAAAGTGCAAAGCCTGAGTTCTGTGAATAATGACATGCTGTGGTTTAGCAGCCGGCTAGTCAGTTAGCGACAGTATTCTCTTTCTTCTGTGATTGGCCTGGTGTGCTGCTAGCTTACTCAATACTATTATAAACTCATGTAAATCCTTTTTTGGAAGCAAAAGTCTCTGTGTTAATGGCAGTTTTGTGATAGAGGGGTTTATTTATGTTTTAATATTAGCACTTTAGCTCGAGCGCATCAGATCATGTCAGTGAGCGTGACTGCAGTAGGCGTGTTGTTGCAGTTTGGCGCGCCCACAGCTTCCCTAAACTAGAGGTCAACTTACAAACTAGTCTGCATTAAACACTTTGTAAAGTAATTGTGCTGGATAAGGTTTTGATTTATTTGCCATTATTTTGTTGTGAGCTATTGATATAAATGCAATGGCAAGTACGTAAAACAGATCGCTTTAAAATCAGCGTTACAGTAATGAACAGGGAATCAATTATAAACATTAAGTTCTATTTCCAAGTTCAGTTATAAAGCAGACAATATAGTGTCATTATTATTCACCTCAAATTTCTCTTCATATGTTTATAGTTTTCAGTCAGTCAGTCAGTTGTGATGTAGACAAGTTGTTTACTTGCAAAGTCAATAATGTATCTTTGTGTGTGTGTGTGTTTACTGTTTAGATGGTACTACCATGCATTTTTACCTTTAATATCACGTAAATATCATGTTATGTGAATATGGTAATGATTCAGTACCGCTGCATCTGTCAAAATACCATGATAGTACCATCTGATACAAAACTGTACCTGTTTATGCAAGGCTGACACTAATATTGACGTTCCCCTTATTTTAATCCCCTTAGTAATTTCTACTGAGACGAGCGCAGACATTAGTCTGCCCTTATTCAGCGTAATCCTGTCTATCCCGGCCGTCACCATGTCTTTTGTGCCCACCCCGAGCCCCACTGTGGTGGATCAGACCACCCTTATGAAGAAATACCTGCAGTTTGTGGCAGCGCTCACTGACAACAACACACGTGAGTGTATTCCATTCAACTAAAAAGTTCCAATGTTAGTTGAAAGCGTTGTCTCTGCTTACTGTTGTGTTTCTCTTTCGTTTAAACATCAGCGGATGAGACCAAACTGAAAATGATGCAGGAAGTCAGTGAGAATTTTGAGGTGAGCCCTTTATATTTTGCTCATAAAAAGCTAGAAATAAAAGACGCTTCCCCATATTAATTCATGTTAATCCTCGTCCACAGAATGTCACATCCTCGCCACAGTATTCTACTTTCCTGGAGCACATCATCCCTCGTTTCCTAACGTTTCTGCAGGATGGAGAAGTGCAGTTCCTTCAAGAGAAACCAACGCAGGTGTGCTTTTTAGTGAAAATCATATTGCATATTGTCTTTATTGAGGACTCATTCCTGACATTTAAGTAAACACGAGGTGTCTTTGACTCTTGTTATAGCAATTAAGGAAACTTGTCCTGGAGATCATCCACCGAATCCCAACTAATGAGCATCTGCGGCCTCATGCCAAGAACATCCTTTCTGTCATGTTCCGCTTCCTTGAGGTCAGCTTTCTTTACCTGAATGCCAAGCTTATTCTAATTTAAAGAGCCTATAAAATAGCTGTAGAGCATTTTTGGACAAATATTTGTATATGTTACTACATGCAAGAGGGACAGCAGAGACACAATGATGAGAGCGATGTACTTTAGTCCAGAGAATGGTACTGTGTGAATGATTGTGTGAGTGTGAGAACTGTAAAGTACCAATAAGCCTGGGCGCTGAAAGCAAAACTGATAAGATCTGAGTGTCCAAATGCTGA
The DNA here is from genome assembly GCA_027422415.1 of Schizothorax lantsangensis. NCBI lineage: Eukaryota > Metazoa > Chordata > Actinopteri > Cypriniformes > Cyprinidae > Schizothorax > Schizothorax lantsangensis. The sequence goes on from CM049860.1 coordinate 16,108,221, forward strand.
TCTGTGTGAATTCTGACTTGATTGTTTTGTCTTAATGAAAAAACAAACAAACAACAACAGTAATATCATAGTAATATAACATAATGGGAATAAATTACAACATTTCTAACTACATGAAAATAAAAACAGTTATTTTAAGTCTCTTACAAAGGAATATTAAATATAATTTATTTTACATGTGTAATGCATCATCTTGTGTGTGTGCGTGCATGAGTGTGTGTGTGTATATGTTTATTAAAAAATGGCTCTGATTGGTTCTTGCCTCTGTGTTTCATCATTTAGATTGAAAGTGAGGAGAATGTGCTCATTTGTTTACGCATTATCATTGAATTGCACAAACAGTTTCGCCCGCCGATCTCCCAAGAGGTAAGATGCAGCCTTCTGGCACTCTGTGATGTTGACTAGCATTTGCATTTCCTGTGTTTCAGTAAATGATATTAATAACATCTTGCCAACTCTTACAGATTCATCATTTTTTGGACTTTGTGAAGCAAATTTACAAAGAATTGCCAAAAGTAGTGGTAAGGTCTTTAACAACAACAACAAAAAACGGTTTTAAGTATATGTTTGTGTTAAAGTATGTGTTTTCTTAACTTGTGTCTCTGTCTGTCAGACGAGGTACTTTGAGAATCCTCAGGTTATTGCAGAAAACACAGTGCCTTCTCCAGAAATGGTGGGCATGATCACCTCAGTATTAGTGAAGACCGCACCGGAGCGTGAGGACAGCGAGACCCGGACGGTCAGTACAAACTCCAGCAGACCTGTACAAAATCCTCATTAGCTGAATATTTTTGACAAACATGATCAGCATAAACACAATGATGAGAGCGATGTGCTTTAGTCCAGAGAATGGTACTGTGTGTAAGATTGTGTGTCTGCATGTGTGTTTGTGTGTGAGTGAAATGTAAAGTACCAGTAAGCCTGGACGCTGAAAGTAAAACTGATAAGATCTGAGTGTTAAAATGCTGATCTGTGTTTGTCTTAATGAACAAAATCTGGCAGTATTCTAGTAGTTGTAACCTAATGTTATTATAGTATAATTCTTTGATCTTGTTAACACATCTATGTAGTAACACCACCTGTATTGCGTGATCTGATCACAGTTGATCAGCCGATTTACACCTGGTAGTAACACATCAGTGTGTAAATGTATATTGCTAAAGCAGAAAATAAAATGTATTTCCCAATTTATTCAATTGGATGGTTATTTTCTTTTTAAACATGCTCACAGGCAAGTAAATGGTTTTTCACTGCTGTCTTGGATGCATCGAGATGGTTAGAGTTAACACTACAAAAACAATTCTATCTCATGCATTTGTGACCTCCACAATATGTGCATTCAGTCACAAAATGTTTTGAAACCTGGTTACACATTTACGTTGTGCTGACCGCTTGTGATCAGATCAGCCGACACAAATGTGTAAACAGGGTCTTTGTGGATTGCTTACTTGCGCAGAGTATTCCAATGCAAATAATATTTACTATATGTAGACACTAGAGGGCACTGAATTCCTGCTTATGCTTTTTCTTCTTAAGAGGTGCTGAAATGCAGTTGCTTTTTTTTTTTTTTTTGTTCTCTTCAACACAAAAAGCAAATCCATATGAGTGCTAAAAAATAAGTTTTATGGTGACAACTGGTTCAGTCTCTCATCCATCCAGTGGCCTCATCCATCTCCTCTTTGTCCTCCAGCATACCATAATCCCCCGGGGATCGCTGTCACTCAAAGTGTTGGCAGAGCTGCCCATCATCGTCGTCCTCATGTATCAGGTGAGAGCCCATAAAAACACTCATTCAGTATTGACTTTATGCCAGACATCCTCTTTTTAAAAGAACACGTCCTTCATTTAGACATTTGGCTCTTTTATAAAAGGTGCCATCAATCATCTGAAACCCATACTTTATAGCTAAAGCCATTGTTTTCTCAAACCTGCCACTCTTATCAAAATGATTGCTGTTATTAGATGTTTTTGCCTTTGTTGTTGTGAGCTTTAATTGTAATTGAAATCAGTTTTGATGTTTTGAGACCGAAAATGACAGTCCACAGCTGTTAGGAAGCTGCGATCAATCAAAACACAGCTTTTATTTCACCTTCTCCGCATGTTATCATTATACATTTGATCAGCAGGTGTACTTCTATTTTCTGCTTAAAATGCAGCACCCACAAATATCACAGATACTGCTTTCAGTATCTCAAGTATCTTCAGTATTTCAAGCTCTGGTCTACTTTCTGTCTATCGCCCTGCTGTTATTTGATGCACTAATTGCTTTTCCGTGTGACTTTTTTCCCTAGCTGTACAAACTGAGCATTCACAACGTGGTGTCGGAGTTTGTGCCTCTTATCATGAACACCATCATGCTACAGGTGTCTCCGCAGGCTCGGTCAGTGACCTCTCGCATCTCGTTGAGCATGTGGTGTTACATCACCACTAATGCACAGAAATGGAATTCATAGGTGCAATTTAACACATAGTGACATTTAAAGCTTTTCCTGGTTTCTATCTGTGACAGGCAACACAAGCTGTTCAACAAGGAGCTTTATGCAGATTTTATTGCCGCACAGATCAAGACCCTGTCATTCCTGGCTTACATTATCCGGATCTACCAGGTAGAAACATAGCCCAACCACCTGTTTATTAAACTTTTCTAAACTTGTTTTAATACTCAAGCAGTGACTAATGTGGCGATGTGAAACGTGTGTGTGTCAGGACATGGTTGGGAAGTACTCCCAGCAGATGGTGAAGGGGATGTTGCAGCTGCTGTCTAACTGCCCCCCTGAGACGGCTCACCTGCGGAAAGAGCTGCTGATCGCTGCCAAGCACATCCTCACCACAGATCTACGCAGCCGTGAGTCATCCACCGCTAAACACTTTGCAGATTGTTGGCAGATATTCCCAAATAAGATATGCAAAGCGCTCGCTATTGTAGGAGCGCTCGCATCTGGTGTTAATTACACCGCTGAGCTTCATGGGGTACCGCTTTGATATGTAACGGCTGCGTTCTCTGAGCTTCACCTCTCAATCAATAGCATTTGAGAGAGGAATCTGATACACTCTTCTAAATCATTAATCCTGTAGAGAAGGTTAAATGAATCGATGAGAAACTCTGACTGTTGAGGTCTGGCATTGATGTATCTCATGGTTCATGGGCCCCTGAGCTGTTTCGGTGGGCTTCAGAGCCTGCGATGGCATCTGATAAAGTCTGTTTGTGTTGCAGAATTCATTCCATGCATGGACAAGCTTTTCGATGAGTCAATACTCATTGGCTCAGGATACACTGCGAGAGAGACGCTAAGGTAAGAATGCAGATTAACCCCCTCTAAACCAATATTATGTTTCATGTATAAGCAGTCTGTGCAATTCGCAGGGCACACATTTAACCTCCAAAGCCTAGTTAGGCAGCGCTGCAAGGCATTGCAGAGCCACTTAAAGTGTCTTTTTAAAAAGTACGCAGCACAGTCATGACTCGTTTTGGCTAAATTTTAAAGTGGGATACATGCTGTACTTTGCAGAGAAGGCAATCCCAGAATGCATTTCAACTAAATTAAGTTAAAGATGTTGGCCAATTATTTTTTTTAAATTCACATTTAAACCACTTACAACATAAAACCAAATGCACAAAGTTTTGCACTTCCAACATTAGAAGGATACAGGCATTGAGAAAATAAAGAAGAAATAATAAATTAATAAAACCAAACTTATAATTTATAACTTATAAATTATGATATACCATCCCTCAAAGTATTACAATTAGATTATCAAGAGTCCAGACATTTTGAAGAGGTTCCATTGACAAATGGCAAAGCGATGTGCTGATTATAAATAAACATTTATTTATTGATGAAATGTATGAATTGTAATATTAGAGATGTTTATTAAAATTGTTAGCTGATACATATAAGCTGATAATTATTTTCATGTTATTTATGGATTTAATAAAATCTGTTGTTTTAAATGTTACAACTGGTTTACTGTGGTAAATATGTAGAATCATTTTTTATGGTGTTATTAAATTAGTAGTGATTTTAAAGATTAACTGAGTTAATTTTAGATGTTGGAAAAGGTAAGGTTAGATGGCATCTAAATGTAACAACAGCGAATATGAGCATACACAAATTCAATTTCCATTATCGTCCAATATAACTAAAAATAATCCAATAACACTCGGACACATCTTGCGTTAGTGATGGGAAGTTCGGATCATTTTACTGACTCCAAATTCCTCAACACATTTACATACGCAAACACTGATCTCATTTTGAATAAGTCAAAACTATAACGCAGCAAGACCAAATTCTATGTAACAGAAATGATTATTTCAGTGCTTAGCTGGGTCTGCAGGCTATGCAGTCTGTTAGTTCACCTCACTTCCCGAGCCGGAGCCGTTTGTTCTTATGTCACCTCTCATCCCCATAGGTTAACGCTATGCAGTCTGTACAGGAAACAGAACTGATTAGTTCGAGTCATTTGTTCATGATGTGACATCATGTGAAACAGCAGTGAAGATTCGGGAGATGAACTACTCATTTCTGTTTCAAGTACAGAACCTATAGGATGTTGTGCATGCACAGTCAACATAGAATGAATAAATCACTCTCTGATTCAACTCGTTGTTCCTGATGCATATTAAAGATTTATTCAAAATAAATGAATGAAAAAATCAGTCCATGTCCAGTATTTGAGCATGCTGTGTTTTGTTCTTAACAGAACATTACTATAATACAGCGTTAAGTCAGTCACTTATAAGGTTCTGTTTGTGTTTGATTGCTTTCTTAGAAGGCAGTTGACTATGTAGACAGCAAGGTAGCTGACTAGATTTTGGATTGGAGCCATAATAATAATAAATGTTCATTTTATTGTAATTTCTTCAGTGTGGCTAGAGGCCATAATCCTTTTCCTCGCATGTTTCTTTGGGGAAAAAAGAAAAGTTAGATTTCATCAAGTGCAACATATCAGAATAGATTGTTAATGGTGCGTGACTGAGCTGAGTTGCCCCACTGGGCAGAAGAGATCCAGGTGCCCATCTTCATGTGCCAGGTTGTCCTGGCATTGCACACTGCCTGTCTCCCTGCCCCAGATGTCATATGCCTGCCAACGCCACCCCTCTTTCATCCACGGCTTCCATCAGCCTTCAGCAGGCAAATTTGGCAGGACTCAAAATCTGTCAAAGCCATTAGTGTCGTTTATTCTGAAACTTTGCCTGAAATCCCTCAAGTATCGACCCAAGATATTATTATTAGCTAGGGTTGAGAGCTATTTGTTCTTTGAGGGTTGGTTTTGATCAATTTCAGGCTGGAGGTTCCACACCACAAGAGTAGGGATATATGTAACAAGTCAATAGCACTATAAAATTAAAATAAAATGTAGCTACACTACTGTTTAAAAGTTTGGGGTCAGTAAGTTTTTTGAAACTAATACTTTTATTCAGCAAGGATGCATTAAATTTATCAAAAGTGTCAGTAAAGACGTTTATATTGTTACAGAAGATTTCTGTTTCAAATGAATGTTCTTTTGAACTTTGTTGAACTGAAATTACATTAATGAATTAAGAAATTATCTTTACTGGAGTAATGGCTGCTGAAAATTCAGATTTGCCATTACAGGAATAAATTACATTTTTAAAATTAAAATGGAATAAAAAAAATATATATATATTATTTCGAAATATTACTGTTTTTACTGTAGTATTGGTCATATAGATTCAGCCTTGGAGACCATTAGAGACTTTTGTTGAATGTTTTGAATCTTTTGAATGGCTGTGCACATTTATGCATGAACAAATGCAGTTAGACATGGCGAAGGGTTAAACACAGTCACTTGTGTCTCATGTAAACAGACCGGCCAATAATGAACATTGCCATGGTATCGAAATGGCCACTGAGAATTTTTAGTTTTGCCACAACCCTAACAGAAATCCTCCTAGAAAGCTTAGATTCTGTTGTCTAACACGGAGTCTCTTGATGTTTCAGGCCCTTGGCATACAGCACGCTAGCTGACCTGGTGCACCATGTTAGACAGAACCTCCCATTGACGGACCTCTCTCTGGCTGTGCAACTGTTTGCTAAGAATATTGATGACGAGTCCCTACCCAGCAGTATCCAAACCATGTCCTGTAAGCTGTTGCTAAACCTCGTAGACTGCATCCGATCAAAGAGCGAACAGGAGAATGGAAACGGCAGAGACATTCTCATGAGAATGCTGGAGGTGAGAAAGACTGGCACATTAGCCTGTGTAAACTACATTGGGATTATAATTACAATAGGATACAAGACTGGCCACATGTAAATGCATTTGTAAAGCACAAAAATATGGATCTGACATTATATGACTTCTCTATTCTCAGGTTTTTGTGTTGAAGTTCCACACCATTGCACGGTACCAGCTGGTATCTATCTTTAAGAAGTGTAAGCCCCAATCAGAGATGGGTGTGGTGGACCCAGGGGCATTACCAGGAGTCCCAGCCACCCCTACTGTAACTACACCCGCCCTACCTCCACCTGCACCCCCTACACCCGTCACCCCCGCACCACCTCCAGCCACATCTTTTGATCGACCTGGGGACAAGGAGGACAAGCAGACCTTCCAGGTGTCTGACTGTCGCAGTCTGGTGAAGACTCTTGTATGTGGAGTGAAAACTATCACATGGGGCATCACTTCTTGTAAAGCTCCTGGAGGTGAGATGGATGAACTTTTACTTGGCTTTAGATTGTGCCAAGTTATTAAATATTGGTTCTGTTCAACATTTTCTTTTTGTCTGGACTGTTGAAGTTTGTGGAGCGTCTCAAAGTCATTGAAGGGCTAGTTCTGTACAGCATTCCCATTTGAATATTCTCACCTTGGTATTGTTGTATTACAGAGACACAGTTCATTCCCAACAAACAACTCCAGCCCAAAGAAACACAGATCTACATCAAGCTGGTCAAATACGCCATGCAGGCCTTGGACATCTACCAGGTACGACCGTCCACTGATTAGTGCAGATTACCACACCAAAATCCTTACACAAACTAACTTAAACTTTCTGGTAGAATATCAGAGGTGTTTAAACCTGAAAGTCACATTATGTTTAGAACATAATAAAGTTGGTTTATTGGAGCGCACTTGATACCGAGAGCTGAAGTTTACAGCTTATCACAGAGCCAACCCCCTTTTGGCTAGGTACAGATTGCCGGCAATGGGCAGACGTACATTCGTGTGGCTAACTGTCAGACGGTGCGGATGAAGGAGGAGAAGGAAGTTTTAGAGCACTTTGCGGGAGTCTTCACCATGATGAACCCTCTCACTTTTAAAGAGATCTTCCAGACCACTGTTCCATACATGGTGGAACGCATATCCAAAAACTATGCCCTACAGGTACTGGCAGTTTTTGTTCACTGCAGAAATGACTTGACATTGTTTTTTTTTTTTACAAAATTATTGACTGTTGATATGACATGGCTGTTCAATCCTTCAACAGATTGTGGCAAATTCCTTCCTGGCCAACTTGACCACCTCTGCACTGTTTGCCACCATTTTGGTGGAGTATCTGTTGGAGCGTCTGCCTGAAATGGGCTCCAATGTAGAGTTATCAAACCTGTATCTCAAACTCTTCAAACTGGTCTTTGGCTCAGTGTCTCTCTTCGCTGCTGAAAATGAGCAGATGCTCAAGGTGAGTGTTGTGGCTTATGCACATGCAGGTTTATGAAGCAAATTGTGGCCTTTTTTGTCTTTTAGTTGGCTATGGTGCTTATTTAGAGTATTGAGTAGGTAATTCACAATTTTTTCAGAGCTATTGAGCAGTGGGATCGCTCACTCCCTCCAAGCTCTGATGATACTGTTCTGTCGAACGCCTCAGCTCCAGTAACCATGCTGCATTAATTTTAATGCGTTCTGTCAGCTCCTCTGATGAGAAATGACACTTGTGCCTCAGATTGACAGGAAAGACCAAAGTGAAGGTCACTGTTGAAATAGTGGAGAGGAAGAGGTTTCTGTATCTCACTTCCCATCGATCCTGTTGCCCGCTGAAATTATCATCTTATATTCAGTGTCACTGTTTTGAAATAGTCTTTTTTTTTTTTTTTTTTTTAATGGCTGCCGTTTACTTCTCACTGTATTGTTTCACACACATACACTACCATTCAAAAATTTTAAATGAATACTTTTTGTATATAATACTTATTTAGCAAGGATGCATTAAATTTATCAAAATAATTTATTCATCAAAGGATCCTAAAAAACATTTTTATCATGTATCCACAAAAAATTAAGCAGTGTAAAAAATATTTCTTGAACACCAAATAAGCGCATTAGCATGATTTCTAAAGGATCCCATCACACTGGCTTCTGATTTATATTTTTATTTTTTTATTTTTTTTACTGTATTTTCGATCAAGTAAATGTAGTCTTGGTTATCATAAGAGACTTCTTTCAAAAACATTTAAAAAAATTCCACTGACTCCAAAATTTGAAAGGTAGTGTAAGTGTCTGTCATATCTATGTATACTAATAAATATATTTCTTAAAAAAATTCTCAAAATGTCTCAATCAAGCAGCCTGGCTAATATATCAGTATATGGCTTTTGCTCACTTATCCAGTCGTTCTTGCTTTACAATGAAAAAAATAGTTTATATTTTACTTCTCAAGGATGTATTGAATCTCTTTTTTTTTTTTTTTTAGCCTCACCTTCATAAAATAGTGAACTGTTCCATGGAGCTGGCTCAGTCTGCTAAGGAGCCCTATAACTACTTCCTGTTGCTGAGAGCCCTGTTCCGCTCAATAGGGGGAGGCAGCCATGACCTCTTGTACCAGGAGTTTCTGCCTTTGCTGCCTAATTTGCTGCAAGGTGAGTGAGATCACTAACTGTAGCAGTTCCTCGGAACAATGGTTATTAACTGGTGAGTCACAACCCAACGTGGCTTTTAGGTCAATTTGTAGGTAAATGTAAGAACAAAATAGGTTAATAGCAGCTAACCTTATATTGTGGGGGAAGCAAAATAAATGAGTATCAACTCTTCTCATATTTTCTGTTGTTAATACCAAACCAAAAGCAGTTTAAAAATAAAGAACGGAGATGTCTGTCACTACGAAAACACTTCCTTGAGTATTGATCCTTTGTGTCATCTCTTAGGTTTGAATATGCTGCAGAGTGGCCTCCATAAGCAGCATATGAAGGATCTGTTTGTGGAGCTGTGTCTCACTGTCCCTGTGCGGCTGAGCTCTCTTTTGCCCTACCTGCCCATGCTCATGGACCCACTGGTGTCTGCACTCAACGGTTCCCAGACTCTGGTCAGCCAGGGCCTGCGCACACTGGAGCTCTGTGTGGACAACCTACAGCCTGACTTCCTATATGACCACATCCAGCCAGTCCGAGCTGAACTGATGCAGGTAAAACCTCTGACCTTTCACCTTAGACCTGACTGAGGTCTGATGGATGATTGAAATGTTTTTCTTAATGCATTTATACACAGGCGTTGTGGCGAACTCTTCGTAACCCTGCAGAGACCATCTCCCATGTTGCTTACCGGGTACTGGGCAAGTTTGGAGGAAGTAACCGGAAAATGTTGAAGGAGTCGCAGAAGCTGCAGTATGTGGTGACCGAGGTTCAAGGCCCCAGCATCAAGGCAGAGTTCACAGACTGCAAAGCCTCCATTCAGCTTCCCATGGAAAAGGTGATGCTTAGATCATCCTCATACAAGCAGCATCTTATTGTGTTGTCAATGCATGCACATTTATATTGGAATAAAACCAATACTGCAGTATAATTAAATATATTCTCTGCAGGTTTCAGTATGAATGGTGGCACTGTATTCATTTGTGTGTAAATTACATTACATTTGTACAGTCAAACCAAAAATTATTCAGACACCAGATCTAATTTTTGATGTATTTTTTTTACTAGTGGGTGCAGTATACTGTACACTATAGGTCATTTATGTAAGTGAGGATAGCAAACTAAAGTAAACTGTGACACATTATACCTGAAAAAGTCTTCATACCGTGGACTACCAGTAAAATTGATAAAAATATGGGACCAAAAATTATTCAGACATTTTTACCTGACCGTGTTTTTTCTTTAATTGCTAATGTGACTTGTTTACACCACAGACTGAACAAAATTAAGCATTGCTTGGTAATTGGTTGACCTAAATTGGTATTATCTAATTGTGTATTTAAATTTAACAGCTGACAGCTATTCAGCCTAACCCATTACATAACTTTCTATCAAAGTTATCTGACATTATCAAGATTAATTTGTTCTGACACAGTTTAACTCTGAGCTCTTGTCATTTTATTACCATTTTCTAAACTATAGAGAATAAACTGTGATAATGTGAAAAATGTTGAAGGGGTCTGAATAAATTTTGGTTTGACTGTACGTATAAGTGAACACAGTGCCATCCTTCACTCTGAGACCAGCATTTATTTGATAAAAAAAAAGCTGAAATAAAAAGCTTGATGGTTTAACATTTGAAAATGAAGAAAGTAAAATGTAAATATTAGTTTTGTACTTTTAAAGTTGTACTATGAAGTAAAATTATTTTACAGTATAGTTTATAATAGCATTATTACATTCTTATTTTAGCTTTGTCATTTCATTGAATGGGTCAAAGATGTTTGTTACATAAATTCAGGGAAAAATAATTAAAAAAAAAGTTTAAGTCTTTAGAAATAAAGGTCATTTTTCAGCCTTTTAAAAATAATTTTAGTGTTCTCTGCAGATGCAAAATCACCCCAACAAAACTGAAAATTCCTGTATATTTTTCATATTTCTATATACCTTGTCAGCTTTAGTAGTAGTTGTCATATACTCATCTTCATGTTGTTCCAAACCCATAAGAATTTTTTTCTTCTGTGAAACACAAAAACGAATGTGCTGGCCCTTTTTCTTTTTTTTTTTCTAAATAATGAAAGTTAAAGCACTGTCATGTTTTGATGTGTCCAAAAAAGCACCAAAAAAGGTCTGTATGAATATTCCAAAACCATACAACTTATCAAATTTCAAGTGTGGCTTCAGAAGACTTGTCACCAGTTTTGCTTCATTTTATGGAAAAGCGTGGTTTGTACATTCTTCAACATTTTGTCCTTTGGGCTTCAAATTACATTTTCATTTATGTTTCAGTTATTTCATTAATAGGAAATTGCTAACTCTATTTATATTTAATAGTGTCTTTTGAGTGCTGGTAAAAGATTAAGGTTGAGTTTGAGGTTGATTTGAGATGACACCACTTGTGTTGGTTGTCTTTAAGGACTCTCGGAGAGCCATAGGAGGTTATGTCATGTTTCTAAAAACAGTACCACCATGGCATATGGAAACACCACTTTCTGGCTTGCTTGAGAGCAATCTCAATAAACAGTAATGAATCCACTTCCTTTCATATGTCAATTTGCCCTCAATATGTGTGTGTGAAAGGTGGTGGGGGCGTTGAGGGGTTAGAAGAGAGATTCTCATCATGTAATGAATCCTTGTCAAAGCGTAGTGTGTGCAGAAAGACATCGTCTTCCCCAGGTAATTAAATAGATCATCAGGCTGTAAGCTGTGCTCATCTCTTCCCTCCTGCCCACCCCCCCTCTAATCAATCTCTCCCTGCTGTGCAGACGGGATTATTTACTCCAGCTAATGGCCCTTCCTGCTGCTTGTCGCTGCTTGGGAAAACGCAAACTGTCATTTCTGTAATTGTGTTCACTCCACAAAGATGGATGCTACCGCCATTGCGCCGTCGCAGCATAATTTCATTTGCATGCGCCCTGTGGTTGCCGCGGGCGGCAGCTGCTGTTTGCAGCCGCCCGGAGCCCAGTGATGTGTTTGGATCGAGACGGACAACAACTCATTCTGTCCCCCATAGGACCGGCCTTCACTCCCAAAGCATGCACACTTGTTTCAATATGTGTAGAAATTTCTAAGCAAGGTTTGATTTGGACACCAGCCAAACTGAACTGTCGTCTTGTTTAATATGAAGCAGTTCTTCGTTCCTTCTCTCCAGGAACCCAGACGATTGTAAATGAGAGCTAATGCAGCGTAGTTCAAGAAAGTTCTCTGTGAATCTTCTCCAGTCAGAGACAGATTGCGCTGCTGTCAGAGCTGATGGTCTCTCTTGCTTGATTAATTTTGCCCATATTTGTCTGATTTACAAGCATCATGGTATTAAACGAAGTTGAAACATTCAGACATGGTGTCAGAGTCCATCACCAGGGGTTCCTAGATTCATTTTCTCAACCCTGCTGAGGAGGAGCAACAATTTAACATGAGGGAAAAATTCCCAAAGAGTTTTAAAGAAAAACTCACGCTTATATATGGAACACACACACATTTTTAGGGGCCAGGCCTCCACTGTAGAGGCCTTGAGCTTTTGAAAAATGACATAGTTTGTGTGGAGGGACCTCTTGGGAATAGAACATGTGTACAAGGTTATGTGACATTTATAATAATGTCTCAACAAGGCAGGAACAGCTCAGGACCCTCAGGAATTGTAAAACAGTGCTGTACTGCCAGGTACGACCCTCTTTTTCTCAGCCCGTGTGCCATTTATTTTACCTTTTCCAAGAGCACATAAGTATTAAGAGCCAGTTTGGGGTTTTCTCTCTTGAAATGACCTGCATGGCTGTCAGTGGTCACGCTGTCTTGGGCGATAATTCATTCAGACAGCTCTTTCTGTGGCGAGCTGCCTTCTCTATCCTTGAATCTTACTAATTAGCTCATCTTCTCCCTTGACGTGTCTTGCCACTTTAGCTTGTCTCTTTATAATTTAAGGGTTTAAGAGGCATCTAATCACTGCAGAATGTTTTAATGTATGATGGGTCTTTAAGTGTCATCACAGAAAATTTCACTCAAGAGGGGGAGATTAGTGTCGTATAAATGTACAACATAACTTGAATAAAAATGATGTGTGAGGCATGCAATCATGCAATTTTGTGATGAGTTTTTTTTATTTTATCATTTTAACTCATTTTTGGGTTGTTAATGTGAGGCATTAAGCTGTTTAATTTTATTTTATGTGTTCACGTGGTCAAGTAACGTTTAACGTTCTCGTTATGCATCTAGGCTATAGAGACTGCACTGGATTGCCTTAAGAGTGCCAATACTGAGCCGTATTACAGACGACAGGCCTGGGAGGTGATCAAATGCTTCCTGGTTGCCATGACCAGCCTGGAGGACAACAAGCATGCCCTTTACCAGCTCCTCGCCCATCCCAAGTAAGACATCCACTTAATGTGTCATGCACTGGCACTTGTGTCAATAGCTCAATATGAAACCACATTTTTCCTGTTAAAAATCTCTGGCCAATTGTTTGCATTTGGTGTGAAAGGCATGACACTGACAGCTCAAGTTCTTGAGTAGGGATGCAACAACTACTTATATATTTGTAAAATCTATAATGACCTGATAAAAGTGTTCAACAAATCTGATTATCAATCAGTCGCATTATATGCGCATTGTACACCAGAAACATCCGCCAGTCTGAAATACAGGACGCAGCCTGAGCTGCTGTGGGAAAAGTGCTTGAAAGTTATCTAAAACAGGAGAATGTTTTATTTTAAAAATTGCTGTTGAGTTTAAAACTACTTAGTTTTCCTATTTGGTGATTTTATTTTTAAATTTTAAAGCAGTTTTAGAATGTTTCCTTTTTTGCACTTAATATATAGTGCAGCATAGCCTACATAGATGCATCCACAGGGTATTTTAAAAGACCTTAATTTATATATGTTAAAAATACAGAAAATACATTTGGCTTTTTAAAAACCTTATTAATTGGGGGAATAATTGGCAGGTCATTCGATTAACAAAATAACTATTAGTTGCAGCCCTGTTCCTGTGGGTTGTGCCTGTGCATTTTTCACTGTTTTTGCTATGTTTGCAGCTCCTCTGGGCCTCATCCAGCCTCATCCAGAACACTGTCTACAGTGTTCAAAGGGCTAATTACTCAGAGCCGTTTCTACTGGCTGGGCAGGAGGGTCACATAACAGAGTCATTGATCTCCACGCTTAGGCTAATTGACTGTACTTTATCTGTTTACCCCAAAAGCCAGTCATACGGGCCTCTTCCGAAATAACCGAGTGTCAGTTATATGGGAGGAGAGCCGCTGCTGCTGTCAGATGTCTTCTTTCATGACATCCTCTCTCCCTCTTTCAGTGTGGCACACTGCGCTGGTCATCATGAAAGGGGCCTTTTTCAGAAGGCGGAATGCCCTCTTAATATCGCAAATGCCAGGCCGGATAATTGAGTTCCATTCAAGTGGCAGCGTTATGAATTTGAATTGATCTGACCGCTCTCTTCGGCTTAGTCCTCTCTGTAAGCCAAGCCTTTTAAATAGCGATAATGAAATGGAGCGATCCATCACCACTGCTACTGGCTTTGGCATTATAGAACACAGGCTTGAGGAAGGATAAAACACTCACTCCATCACTGTGCTGCTATCAGCTGGGATAAATAACCAAACATGAGACAAAATGTCAGCCAGACACAAAGCCAGACTCCCATGGGGCTCAGCTGTCCAAACACAAAAAGCCTTTTATACTCTGTAATCAAATCAAATTGCCCTGATTGGGTTATTCAACCTCAGGCGCATGTAATGGAGCGAGTTCATGGATGCGATGCGAATTATGAGCTAAATCCCTTTGCTGGTTTTCAACAGCTTCACAGAGAAGTGGATCCCTAACGTGATCATCTCCCACCGATACAAAGCCCAGGACACCCCGGCACGCAGGACGTTCGAGCAGGCCCTGACGGGTGCGTTCATGTCCGCGGTCATCAAGGATCTCAGGCCCAGCGCTCTACCTTTCGTTGCCAGTTTGATCCGCCATTACACTATGGTGGCAGTGGCTCAGCAGTGCGGTGAGGAATCTTTCTGCCTCTTTGCTAATGTCATCTATATTGAAGTTCTTGACTTGAAGTGTTCACCCACGCAATGTTTACTGTCAACAGAGATTTAGGTTAAAGGGATAGTTCACCCAAAAAATTAAAATTCTGTTACTAATTGCTCACCCTCATGTCGTTCCAAACCCGCAAGACCTTCGTTCATCTTCGGAACACAAATTAAGATATTTTTGATGAAATCCGAGAGCTTTTTGACCCTGCATAGTCAGCAACGGAGCTACCACGTTCAAGGTCCAGAAAGGTAGTAAGGACATCGATAAAATAGTCCATGTGAAATCAGTGGTTCAACCGCAATTTTATGAAGCTACGAAAACACACTCCGTGTCAGTCTTTGATGCACATTCATTAGAGTACCACAATGTGGGTGAACTAACCCTTTAACTGTGCTGAGATTGGTAGTTATTTAATATTTGTAAGGTATTTAGAGCCAATGCATTACTGTTATTTTTCCACTCATTTTCTTGATTGAATATAATGAATAGAATTTATGACCTTGTGGAAAGAAATGCTTGGCGTCTGGATCGTACAAAATGGAAATTAATGGATGTGAGGATTGGCTATATTTGTCTGTTCCTTGACCTATGACTCAGAAAATCTTTCCACTACATTTGAGTCTGCATAAGGATGCAAAATTCATAAAAAAAAAAAAAAAGGTTATTTTTTTACTCTAGTAATATTACTATTGTACCATGAAAAAATATTATTTTAGCTAGTGAAATATACCTAAGTGTCCCAACACCCTTAAAGAGTAACTTTCTATTGGCAGAAGAGACATAGAAAAGAAGAGACAATTCTTGGCTTTTAGCACATCCTATTTTAAAAAAATTGTGCTTAGCAGCAACAATGTAATGCACTCAGATCATCACATAACTCAATTTTCTGCCCTAGGTCCCTTCTTGCTGCCATGCTACCAGTCCGGCAGCCAGCCCAGCACGGCTATGTTTCACAGTGAAGAGAACGGCTCCAAAGGCATGGACCCCCTCGTGCTGATCGATGCCATTCGCCATCTGCATGGCCTATGAGGAGAAAGAGCTGTGCAAGATTGGTGAAGTGGCACTTGCTGTCATCTTTGATGTTGCCAGCATTATCCTGGGCTCCAAGGAAAGGGTGAGGAAATCTCTTGAAATTTGTCTTCCCAGAAACTTTTTTTCTTTCCACATGATTTCAGATTCCACGTGAAAGGTCTTCTTTTAAAACTCAATCTGGTTCTTTCTTCAGGCGTGCCAGCTGCCGTTGTTCTCCTACATTGTGGAGCGGCTGTGTGCGTGCTGCTATGAGCAGGCCTGGTATGCTAAGCTGGGTGGAGTGGTGTCCATTAAGTTCCTGATGGAGAGGCTTCCTCTGATCTGGGTGTTGCAGAACCAGCTGACCTTCCTCAAAGCTCTGCTCTTTGTCATGATGGACCTCACAGGAGAGGTACAAACACTTTCTAATGTCATTAGAAATCATTGATGTTTGGATTACCTACATGAACTTCTGTATCCCATGATGGCACAGGTGTCTAATGGCGCAGTTGCAATGGCAAAGACCACGCTGGAGCAGTTGTTGATACGCTGTGCCACTCCTCTTAAGGATGAGGAGAAGACTGAGGAGCTTCTGTCTGCCCAGGATAAATCTTTCCATCTGGTAACTCATGACCTGGTACGGGAGGTCACCTCTCCCAATTCCACTGTCCGCAAGCAGGCCATGCACTCCCTGCAGGTGCTGGCTCAAGTCACAGGCAAGAGCGTCACCATCATCATGGAGCCTCATAAAGAAGTGAGTGTGGTATTTTTTTTGATGCGATAATAAGAAATGTGGCAGGACATTCTTTGCTGACCCGGTCAGATTTTTACTTGCCCTGCCAACATTTTTCCTGGCCCCACTATTTAAAATGATTCAGTTATATTTTTAAAAACATGTTATTGCTAGAAAAAAATTACTTAAGTTTTCATTAATGTATATTTCATTTGTTTTCTTTTCTAATAAAGAAAAAAATTACAACTAAAATTTTTATTAAAATGATTTAAAATTAATATTACATTTATATTTATTTAAAAAAATTATTTGCTAAAATAAAAACTATTTACAACTGATTTTTAGATTTATTTTTTGTTAATTTTTTTTATTTAATTCAAATTAAATATCAGTGTTTTCATGTGTTTTACATTTATTTACATTTGTTTTACATTTTACCATTGTTTTACATTTTTATATTTAAATAACTAGGTTTTGCAAGAATTAATATACCACTCCAATTTAACTCCAATTTGACAAACATGTTTTTTGCAAAACATAATCTGTTAACCTGCTCAATATTATTTTGACTTAAGTCAGAACAATTCATGGCCACAATATTTCACAGAAAAACAATTGTTTACTTTACAACACACTTATATTTTGTTTAGATAATGCTACACTGGCCAAGTGACCGTTCCATCAACTCTATCAAACATGAGCCCAGGGCTGTCACATAATTATTTTTGTTAACTCTTGCAAGGAAGGAACTTTAGGTCAGTCAGCTTCCTTCCTCTATTCAGGGAAAGTTTAAAACTATCCTTATTTCCTCCAGGTGCTGCAGGACATGGTTCCTCCAAAGAAACACCTTCTGCGACATCAGCCCGCCAATGCTCAGATCGGCCTTATGGAGGGCAACACCTTCTGCACCACCCTACAGCCCCGCCTCTTCACCATGGACCTCAATGTGGTGGAGCACAAAGTCTTTTACACAGAGGTCAGTCTGAAACTTTCTGCTTTTAAGTGGGTAATATGAAATCACCAATGTGTTGATGCTCTGTGTGCTTCCTCTCTGAGCTCCAGTATCTCTGATTTGACACAGTTGCTGAACCTGTGTGAAGCTGAGGATGCTGCTTTGATGAAGCTGCCCTGTTATAAAAGCCTTCCTTCACTGGTGCCGCTGCGCATTGCTGCTCTCAGTATGTGCTACTTTTTTATTCATACATATACAAGAAACTATATATAGGCTCTCTTCTAAAACCTAGTGAGCTGCCTGGCTGATTTTTGTCTACATAGGCAGATACCTTCCTTCTAAGGCAGCATGCTAACTGAAATTGATCCTGATAAGCGATTGATTTGGAAGAATTTACATAGGCAGCAACTCTGTATGTATACAAATAATCTAATAATAGTAATAATAATAACAGAGATACAGTAAAAACAGCAATCTTGAGAAATATTATTACAATTTAAAAATTTCCTATTTTAATATATATATTTTTTTATTCTTATTTATTTTTTTATACCTGTAATGGCAAAGCTGAATTTACAGCATGTTACTCCAGTTTTCAATATAACATGATCCTTAAGAAATTATACTAATATGCTGATTTCGTGCTCAAGAATCATTCTTATTGTTGAAAACAGTTGTACTGCTTCATATTGTAATGGACATTGCATTTTCTTCTGAGGATATATTCAGTGCTGCCTTCAAGGTTTGATATCTTAGAATGCAACAATATCATACTTCCTACTTTTCTGTTTGTAGTGTGCCTGGGATGCCTTAACATGCTGCCTGCATAGGCAGCTCACTAGGTTTTAGAACAGTGATCTGTTGTTTGACACTGTCACAAACTGATAAATGTAAATGTTTTTGGTGTCTGCCACATAACTGGAAGAAAAAAAAATGTGTACTGAATATTAGGGCCTGAGTGTCCGTCTTTATAATTTTTCTGTTTAACCCTTCCGTGTGTGTCTGTTCAGATGCCCTGGCAGCCTGTAACTACCTTCCTCAATCCCGAGAGAAGATCATTGCTGCCCTCTTCAAGGCCCTCAACTCCACTAACAGTGAGCTCCAGGAGGCCGGAGAGGCCTGCATGAGAAAGGTCAGCCCTCTTCCTCCACAAGCCTCATTTCCTTTCTCCTATCTCTCAGTCTCTTCCGCACACTCTTCCTCTGCCCTGCTGCCGCTAATGAGTCCTGCCTGAAAAGATCAATACAGGATAGAGTGAAACAGGCTGAGAGGAAAATGAATTTGGCCGTGATGCATCGTCTCATTGCGGAAGGCTGGTGTGGCCTTTCTTTTTGTGCTGGGTTTAGAGTTTTTCTGCTCCTGTGAATTGACAGGACAGTAGTGAAAAACAGGGTTTTAAGATGCTATTATCTTGTAGTCTTCCTTGTAGGGCATGTAAAAGCAGCTGTCTCTATTAAGCTCTCATGGGCTGTTTAATGGCTATATATATGCTTTGAAGTCTGAGAGTGTATTCATGTTCAAATGTGTTTCTCAGTTCTTAGAGGGGGCTACTATCGAGGTGGATCAGATCCATACACACATGCGGCCCCTGCTGATGATGCTCGGAGACTATCGCAGTCTGACGCTCAATGTGGTCAACAGACTGACATCTGTCACTCGTCTCTTCCCCAACTCCTTCAATGACAAATTCTGTGACCAAATGATGGTAAGGACAAATCACCATTGATGTTAAGATTTTTTTTCTTAAAGGGGTCATATGATGCTTTTTAAAGATCATTATTTTGTGTATTTGGTGTAACAGAATATGTTGACATGCTTTAATGTTCAAAAAACACATTCTTTTTCAAATACTGTACAGTATTGTAGGTCCTCTATGCCCCGCCTCTCTCAAACGCGTCGTTTTCTACAAAGTCCCTCCTTCCAACAAGCACAGTCTGCTCTGATTGGCCAACTGGCACAGTGCATTGTGATTGGCCGAACACCACAAGCACTCGTCGGAAATGTAACGGCCCTTTCCATAATCGCGAGCTTCAGCTTTCAAAATAAAAGTAAAGACAGTTAATAATGTCCTTAGTTTTACCATCAGTTCAAGCCCGAGAGGGGAACAGAGTCGCATGACAGACAGTGATGATGCTCGTATGTATTTGCACACAAGCCGCGATTAAGAAAGCTGACGTGCTGTGATGTGACCCTGTCTCTCTCTCTCTCTCTCTCGCTCGCTCGCACTCTCTCACTCTCTCACTCACTCTCTCACTCACTCACTCACTCATTCACTCACTCACACACACACACGACGCGCAAATCTCCGCATTTGAACAGTTAATAGCAAATGCTTAAACTAATAACAAAACATAATTACAGTCGCTGATTCAGAAGCGCCAGATTGTCATAGCAAAGTCAGAATTACCTCCTCTCAAAGGTTCACGAAACTGTCGTCCATAAAATGCGTTGCTGTTCTGTTGTAAGTAAACTTAATGATTCCTAAATGCATCTACTTTCAGAAGGCCAAATAAAGTGCTTTCGCTTTCGCATAGAAACACACAGCGTCTCCCTGACACGGCTGCATCAACACTACTGCGGTTACTGAAACCACGCCTTCTTTCTTTGCGTGAACATTTGGGCAGCATTACGCAAATATTTCCACATCGTAGACATGTGGGGGTGTGTTTGAATGAGCCGTTTTAGGGGGGCGTGGCAGAGTCTTAACTTTGATAAAGAATATCTCTTTGGTTTTGAGACTTTAGTCTTTGCAACTTCAGGGATCTTATCTATGCACAAACAGCTTGTAACACTCCAAAGAGAAAGCAAAACTTAAAATCGCATCATATGACCCCTTTAAACACCAACTCAGATTATTAGAATGATTTCTGAAGGATGATATAAACACTGAAGACTGGATTAATGACTGCTATGTATTTAAGTTTAATATATTTAAATATAACAAAACATATCTATAAAATGATTCATTTATTTTATGTATACTCTACCAGTCAAATGTTTTTGAACATTACGATATATATATATTTTTTTTAAAGAAGCCTCTTCTGCTCACCAAGTCTGCATTTATTCGATCCAAAGTACAGCAAAAAATAGTAAAAATTTTAAATATTTTTACTATTTAAAATAACTGTTTTCTATTTGAATATATTTTAAAATGTAATTTATTCCTGTGATTTTCAAAGCTTAATTTTTAGCATCATTATTCCAGTCACACGATCCTTCAGAAATCATTCTAATATTCAGATTTTCTGCTCAAAAACATTTATTTTTATTATTATGATAAAAACAGCTGAGTAGAATTTTCAGTTTATTTTTGATGAATAGAAAGTTCAGAAGAACAGCATGTATCTGAAATAGAAATCTTTTGTAACATTGTAAATATCTTTATAATCACTTTTGATCAATTTAAAGCATCCTTGCTAAAAAGTATTCATTTCTATAATTTATTTTCCCCCCCAAAAAAATAATAAAATATATAAATATAAATATATATATATATATATATATATATATTAGGTTTGTAACGATACACGTATTCATATTGAACCGTTCGGTCCGAGGCTTTCGGTCCGGTCTCAGTCATTCGGTACGCATTACAAACGGAACGATTCGTTGGACTAATCAGATTATGTTTGGAAAATAAAAGAGCTTAAAGTGTGTGAAATAATTTTCTCAGTGCCACTGCGCTCAACAAGGCAGCCCAAACGACGTAACAGGCAACGTGCTGTCTGCCTCGTGATATCCTCCCCTTGCGTCGAAAGACGATAATCTTGTATCGACGATAACCAGAGATATTGTCAAAAAAATTGATGATTGGCAATATTAAGAGGATTTGGCATTTCCATTTAATGTAGGCCTGTTACATTCTTATTTTTATTAGGCATATTATTATTATTATTATTATTAATATGAAGTTACTTTTATTAGTAAATTTAAATTACAATTAATTTGCCCTGCAATAATGACCAAATAACTGAAGCGCTGCGAGGATAACAGAAGATTAGGCTATTTAGGCTACTCCTCAATTTTTTTTATTTTTAAAAAAGGTCTTTTAAAACAGGTTTATTATACAATGAATTAAAGGCCTATAATTAAAATAGGCTATTAACACTGCAGTCATCAATAAAAATCAATGAAATAAGCTTTAGGCCTATTTCAAGCACTGACTTTCAAAAACCTGTTTAACACAAAATACATTTCTTCTCATTTTTTTTTCAGTATGTAGCCTACGGGCCACAAGAGAAATATTAAGGGAATAAATTAAAACAGTTAGCTATACCGTTATCAGCATATGTTGAAGTAGATTCGTCTCTCGTCATTTCTGAGAGAATATGCGGCGTCAGATGCCGAAAGCTCCGTCATTACTCCGTCATTCCGTTTTTACTTTCACTTTCTGCTTATAGTGAATTGACTGTGATTAAGATGCTCACCAGCATAACTCTTGCGCAAAGTTTGCACGTTGCTTGTGTGATATCCATTGGCTTGCCTTCATGGATTAAAACTTAAATATTTCAGTGACTTGTGAATGTACAACGGCGCGAGTCGGTGGGGCCAGGCCTTCGACCATTGATGCTTGGCAGTGTTTTTTGTTTGATATACGTGATTGTATGGAGGAGTGACTTTTGTTTTTGTTGTCCTTCCCTCTCTCCCTCCCTTTTGATTGAACTTTGAGATGTTGAGTATGTGTCTGTTGTTTTGTTATATTTTGGATGCTATATCTGTATTATGTGTATTATGTGTGAAAAATACAGTATATCTGTATTATGTGTGAAAAAATAAAATAAAATTGTTTATAAAAAAAAAAAAAAACTTAAATATTTCCAACATTGCGACGTAACCAATTACCCTGCCCCCCGTATAGAAAACGTACCGAACCGTGACACCAGTGTGTCGTACCAAACCGAATATTTATATATATTAGACAGTATATAAATTCTGTGACCAAGAGCACCAGACTCAAGTGTTTCTTCTGCTCTTGCAGCAACATCTGCGTAAATGGATGGAGGTGGTGGTGATCACGCATAAAGGAGGCCAGCGTAGTGATGGCAGTGTGAGTATAAGCTTGTTTTAATATGTCTGTTGAATTATTTGTTGTTCTTCACAAGGGCGGCAGCCTCGTTATATATCAATGAGCGGAAGGGGTCTGTAGATGCAGAGAGCTGAGATGAGCGCTCTGGACTGGACTCCTTCCTCCAGCCCAGATCGCCCCACTCAGACTCTGTGAGTGGCCATATTACAATCAATGATTAATTAGGCGCCATCCACCCCCGGGCCGCCTAAGTAACGAGCCACAGAGTTCTGGATCCTCGTTATCTTATTGGACAGATAACCTTGTAGAGTAAGAAAAGGTGAGAAGGGGAGAAAGCCTTTCTGTTTCCATGCTTCAAAACGAGCTGCCATTCTTTCTGTCTTGTTCACGCCCTGGCTTTCTCTAAAATGTATTATAATTACATGCAAATTGGCCCTCTGTTCCTGCAGTTCTTAATATTCTTACAACATTGACAGAATGACCAGCCATACATGACAATGAGGCAGGGTCAGTCGGGTTCAGGGTTGGAAGGGTGGGGGGCATTCAGAATGCTAGTTCCAGAAGATTAGTTTAGTCATACAGAGAAAAAGAAGGTCAGTTCAGGGAGAGCGTACAGATTTATCCTTCATGAGAGCATATACTCTGATAAGCCCATGCTGGGGTGCTGCTTCTGTACTGGGTTTGTTCTTCAGTGCTTGTATTTCAATGTTTTCTCAGTGTAAAAATATCTTGACAGTGTCCCAAATATAGTGCGAAGATGCAGTCAGGGATTATGAAGACTGTGCCTTGTTCTCTGTGCCATTCTGTACAAAGGGATTTTTTTTGTTCATATTTATCACAAAAATGAGTCATGTTCATGTTTTACCCCTGGGAAAAAAAATCATAAAAACATATGCTTTTAGGACTACTAAAATGTTGGATTTGTGATATGTATGACATAATGTTCATTTAATTTAAAATAAACGCAAGTTTTGATATTGTTAGGGATGCACCGTTATTGATACTGGCATCATTAATGGGCCCAATACTGTACTCATTCTCATTAAAATGCTCTGATACCTAAAACACAAGTAAAATCTGCTGAATTGTCCTGAAAATCTCAATGCAAAAAATGTGATCCTAATAGTAGATTAGGTTTTCTTTGTGCAAAATATTTTCTATACAATACAATGTATGTGTATGTTATATATAAAATATTATTGCAAGTATTTAGGTTACCTTTGAACATTATTAAATTGTGTGCATTACTTGTTTGTCAAGATAATTATTAAAATATTGCATTTAAATGTTAAGTAACAATCATCGATTTTGCAGTTATGCATACTTTTGTATGCCCTTCATGCTAATTAATCAGTACTGTGTATTCCCACATACACTTTCTCCCACCTTCAGTTTATATGCTGAAAATCAATGGCTCTGTGGATGGAGTCCAGCTGAAATGCTGCCCGTTTCAATTCAGAAAAAGCTTCTTCCCCCCACACACACCTTTTTTGGCCTTTGCAAGTGCGCAACCTAGAAGGATTGCTTTTCACAGAATCACACACACCACCATTCACATGAACCCATCTCCTCAATCCATACAGCCCTCATTACCCACACTGCTTTGCTGATTGTTTGTTGTCTCCTGTTCTGGCGCAGCCTGCCATGGAGGGTGTAGAGGTGAGATGGCGGCCTGCTGTGGGGTCTACACTGGCTCCGCTCTCATTGTGCTCGTGGTTACTCTGTGCTAGTGGAGTCTTTGTAACCGTATCTCTGTGTCTGTGGTGTTGTGTTTGACCTCTACGTTTCACATTTCTGAAGTGGTCCCTCTCAATCCTGCTACCGTATGATGTCCCGTGGATCTATGATGTTTTCAGGATTCAGCCTGCCACTCTAACTTTCCCACTGATGTTCCTCAACTTGTCACTGTTGATTATATATTACAGGAGGTACACTTGGTTTTCCATTGCTGGTTATCACTAACAGTCACTGTGATACATTCCTTCATGCACTTCTGCAGGAAATGAGGATCTGTTCGGCCATTATAAACCTGTTCCACCTGATACCAGCTGCTCCACAGACACTGGTGAAACCTCTGCTGGAAGTGGTCATGAAAACGGAAAGGGCGATGCTCATAGAGGTACAAGATTGGCATGCAAATATACATAGAGGTGTCAAATGAAATTTAATATAAATACCTATTAGTATTTTTTTCAGCCCGCATTGAAATCAAGATAATTAGACTAATGTGGCAGATTTGTAAATCACTGAATAGATATTACACACACATATGTATATGATCAATTTAAAGCATCAAACATTGTATATTATATTTTATATATACACATAAACATATACACATTATATATACACATAAACTACTGTTAAAAAGTTTGGGATCCGTATATATATTTTTTATTTAAAGAAATTCATACTTTTATTCAGCAAGGATGCATTAAATGATCAAAAAGACATGTTTGATTGAAAAATTTTCATTAAAAAAAAAATTCACCATTTCCACAAAAATATTAAGCAGCACAAGTGTTTTCAACGTTGACAATAATACAAATAGTTTCTTGAGAACTAAATCAGCAAATTAGAATAATTTTTGAAGGATTATGTGACAATGAAGACTTGAGTAATGGCTGCTAAAAATTCGACTTTGCACAGGAATCAGTTACATTTTAAAAATGTATTAAAAGTTAGTCTTTTGAACTAATTTGAAGGATATTTTATATAATACGAATATTGTGGTTTTATACAATTTGCATGTTGTTACTCCACAGGCCGGCAGTCCCTTTAGAGAGCCACTGATCAAGTTCCTGACGCGTCATCCATCTCAAACAGTGGAGCTTTTCATGATGGAGGCCACTCTCAATGACCCACAGTGGAGCCGCATGTTCATGGTTTGTGTGTGTTTTTTTTTTTGTTTTTTTTCATACTTCATACTATATTGTGTGTCTTTGTTTAAAAAATCCTTGCCATTATATCTTGAATGTTATGTTATCATACATGAATGTTGCTTTTTCTTCAACCTTTTTTCATTTTTCTCATTTGCAGAGTTTCCTGAAGCACAAAGATGCCAAGCCACTTCGAGATGTCTTGGCTTCTAACCCAAATCGATTTGTCCCTCTGCTGGTTCCAGCTGGGCCTGCAACAACTGTGAGACCCGGGTCTCCTTCCACCAGCACTGCCCGCCTTGACCTGCAGTTCCAGGCCATCAAGGTGGGCCAAACACTCTCTTAACTGAACCGTTTACTGTTAGATTTGATGTAATGTGCTTGTTTGTAGAGCTGAATATTAATGAGCATTAATAAACTCCCTCAGATCATAAGCATCATTGTGAAAAATGATGAAGGTTGGTTGGCGGGTCAGCACTCTTTAGTGAGTCAGCTCAGGCGCGTGTGGGTCAGTGAGTCCTTCCAGGAACGCCATCGCAAAGACAACATGGCTGCAACCAACTGGAAAGAACCCAAACTACTAGCATACTGTCTGCTTAGCTACTGCAAGTAAGTGTTTTCTGTTTGGTGGTGCAGAAATTACACACTTCACTAATTTAAATGTTGTTAATAGCTTGGAAAATGGATTTTTAAGCCCTGTTCACACCAAGCACGATAACTATAAAGATAACGATAAAGATCTAGTTCTAAAAATCGTTCTCAATATTAAAGAATAGCAGAGTCCACACCACAACTATAACGATAAAGGCACAGAGAAACGATATCGTTGGAATCACTTTCAGAATGATTTTTTCCAGCTGATGAACGATACAAGCATTGACACCCAATCACATTGACACCCATTGAATCAATTCTGCTCAAGAATTTAAAGCGGCAAATGAGCGTGTGCTTAGAATAAACAGACGATATCGTCCGCTGGTGTGGACGCTAATATAGTTATCTTCATAGTTATCGTCCTTGGTCTGAACTGGGCTTTACTCTAAATTTTTATATTAAAGTTGTAATTTTTCTTTCAGACGCAACTACTCTGAGATTGAGCTACTCTTTCAGCTTCTGAGAGCCTTCACTGGTCGCTTCCTGTGCAACATGACCTTCCTGAAGGAATATATGGAGGAGGAGATCCCAAAGAACTACAGCATCACACACAAACGAGCACTCTTCTTCCGCTTTGTGGAGTTCAATGACCCACACTTCAATGATGAGCTCAAGGCAAAGGTGAGGTTATACCATTTGTACACCGGTGTATGAGTATTAACATGTTAAGAAGAAACTCCCATGGATTTTGCCTTTGTGGTGACCTCATTTTTGATTGAGCTACCAGGAGTGTGACTGATGCCATGACACGGACCTCCATGGTCAGCATTATAAATTCCACCTTTGGAACATTTCTGTTGAGAGTGGCACAGCGTCACGCTCTTAACATTGACCATCTAATGCGGCTAACAACCAGCCCCTGCTGAATATGTATGCTCAGGAGGGGAGGACGACAGGGACTGGTCGTGCATGACACACTCGGTTCTCAAAGGCACGTCTTCACAGTCAACCGAAGTCTTTGAAGAACACTAATGAATATTTATCTGCAGATTACTCTAATAGCCATTGCTCATATGCTGAGGGTTTGCCTTTAATCAGCCCTGGAGAAGATGGGTAACACAGTAGATGATGGAGCAGGGCTCAACACAAATAACTTTTTCTGCTAGCTCGGGTGCGTCAGTAGTTTAGATTACTTTTTTGGGTGACATTTTGACTGTCACTGAGGCAAAACAAGAAAAAAAAGTTGTGCAGTTGTTTTAAATGACAACATATCATAGATTATAGTTGCATTTTTGGCAATGTTCCCTTCTTTGTTGATTATTTTGATCATACACCTGTGGAGGGGTGTTTATAGTGGGCAAGCACTACCTGGAGTACATGGACCCACCGGTAAATGGGTCAATATGGATATTCAAGGCTGTGTTTCTTATTCCCGCTTCATTTTTATTCATGTGAAAGAATTCCATCAAGTTTGAGTAAGAGATCAAATGCCAGTTTATTAAAATGAACATGAGGTTCTCCTCAAATTGCCACCCTCTACTATAACATTGAGAAACGGTAGCCGTGTATCAGCAGATAGTCTTCACAGCTTTGATGGGTGAGGCTGCTCTTGCTCTGCTAAATCACCCCTCACAGCCAAACAGACGTTGCATCCCAAACATTCCCCAGGAGAGCTCAGCAGCTGCGCACTCTTAACAGAATACACATTTAAGGTGATGTTTTCAGGCAGCTGGAGCCGCAGCGGTTTGGGCTGTGATGGATTGTGTAGAAAAGGATTTGTTGTGATCCATCACTCATGCGAACGGTAGAGGGGCTCATTAGGACAAGGGATAATGAAGGAACACCTGCAGCTCCACGGCCCCCATGTTTGAATAAATCCACATGCTGATGCATACGTCAGCTAGCAAACAACACAACCATTGTGTCTGACTAGACAAACTATTGTCTTGTACAAGGCTAGTATTATCCCATAGCTTAAATTACCAAGTGGTACATGGTTGACATGCTTATTAATCTCAGATTTTTCTTTCAAATTAATAATGTAGAGCAGAAACAAAGCCATTAGTGTTCAAAGATGCTAATTATGTAACACATAAGAGTTAACGTATGGGAAGTCAGGGCTTGAAGGAATTTTGAGCATCTAAAAACATACAGTAATATAATGATCATCAGGGTGATTAACATCAGTTAACTTACAAATTAACCAAATCTGAGGTGATACGTTGTGCCTTTTTTCTCTCTCTCTTCTGTCATCACACTTTTTAATCGCTTTATCTATGCCAGCGCTGCCAAAGCAGACAAGGTTTTGATCATTTAAGCAAATTCAATCAATTCAGTAAATTACAACATGCTTAAAAACTATAAAGATTCACTCAACGTGATCCTTTTTCATTAAAGTTAACACAAAGCAATAAGTAGAAATGTTGGCATATGATTAAATATGCACTCACATGAAGACTCCAGTGGCCCTTAGTTCTTGTTATACATGAAGCAGTTTACCCATCATAGGGGCAGCTATTCTGAGATGTCTTTCTATTATTATTATAATTATTAGTGATGATGATGATAAACAATTAAATTATTGTCATTTAAATTTATACAATTTATTTATATAGGCTATAACAACATCATATATCTATGCCATGGTGTCAGTTTGGAGTCCAAGACCTATGGGATGAATAACAGGCAACAAAATAATTTTTCTCAAACAATCGTAATGCTGCTCATTTGATAAACAGACACCTTCCCAGTTCTTTGATATCCTCAATGTAAATATATAAATGTAACTTGCATGTTATTTGTGTCCACTTTCCAGGTGTTGCAGCACATCCTGAACCCAGCATTCCTATACAGCTTTGAGAAAGGAGAAGGCGAGCAACTGTTGGGGCCGCCCAATCCAGAGGGTGACAACCCTGAGAGCATCACTAGTGTCTTCATCACCAAGGTAACCCTCTCCAGCAGCACCATAAGCAGTCTTTTATCGAGTCCCCAGTTCATCTAGTAGGACCTCTGGCTGTTATTTCACCGGCAGAAATGTCAAGGCCACAATAAAGGTCATAGTGTTTGTTTTCCAAGCAATGAAGGTTAATAGCCTTCATTTATTTCACGCTTAAATTGATTGTCTCTCCCCTGCTGGTAATCATCATAGCAAAGAGCAAACCAAACAGCCCGTTTGTTCCCCGGGTTTGTTTTCAACACCTCCAGCAGGAAAGGAGGCTGTTGAAGTTTAAACAGACTTTTAAGTCTGCTATATACCTCACAGCCCTAAAAACAATGCATAGTTTAGTGTCTTGTAACACATATTTCTCATTATTTGTAGGTTCTTGACCCTGAGAAGCAGGCAGATCTGGCCGACTCATTGAGGATTTACTTGCTTCAGTTCTCAACCCTGCTGGTAGAGCATGCTCCTCATCACATCCATGACAACAACAAGAGCAGGAACAGCAAGCTGAGGCGTCTCATGACCTTCGCTTGGCCTTGCCTGCTCCCCAAAACCTGCGTGGATCCGGCCTGCAAGTACAGCGGTCACCTCTTGCTGGCTCACATTATCGCCAAGTTCGCCATTCACAAAAAGATTGTGTTACAGGTAGGCATGCACCAAAATTTCAGCTGCCAAAAAATCCTATGATTTTTTTTTTTTCCTGATTTTGTTTGAACAACAATTTAAATATTTTTAATTTTTATTCATTTTCAGCTGCCATTACTTCAGTCTTCAGTGTCACATGATTACAAAGTAATCATTGTAAATGCTGATTTAGTTCTCAGTTATTGTTAATTATTATTGGTGCTGAATTCATAATGGTTCTTATTATTACTAATGTTGAAAACTGTTTTGTTGCATAATATTTTTGTGGAAACCTTTATATATGTTTTGCAGAATTCTTTGAATGGCAAGTTCAAAAGAACAGCATTTATTTGTAATAGAAATCTTTATATATTTCTCTAATCTAGAAATGATATGTCTCTACATATATCAGTTTGATTAATTGAATGCATCTTTGCTGAATAAAAGTAATAATTTCTTTAAAAAAACTTTTGAATTATAGTGCAAATCAATATTACACTGGTAAAGTAATAGTTTTTTTTCTATGTTCTAATTTTAAGCCATTTAAAAATCATTAGCTGTTATATATTGCTGTATAGACCTATATATTGCTGTAATTAAAAAAAGACTAAAGACTAAAGTTAGGGGATTCATTTTCTGGCAGTTTATCCATGTTGGTCCATGATGGAATTAAAATGTATTCAACAGACCAAATCTTTAGGGGTAATTTTTTTTAATTAATTAAGGAAATAACATGACATGTTTATAAAAAAATATGATTTCAGGCCTTTGGCAGATACAATTTCTCAAACCCAAATACTTCACTAACCTCAACATTTCAAAGAATAGAATAGTACCTTTTCTACTCAAATAGCTTTTGCTACTCAAAGTTTAGTCTTTGGGGAACTCACTTCAGTAGTCAACTTCTTCCTTCTGTGAAATGCTGTTAAAAGTCTCTATCGGTTCTCTGCAGGTTTTCCACAGTCTGCTAAAGGCTCATACTATGGAAGCACGTGCCATTGTTCGGCAAGCCATGGCAATTCTCACACCTGCAGTACCTGCTCGGATGGAGGACGGTCATCAGATGCTCACACACTGGACCCGCAAGATTATTGTGGAGGAGGGCCACACAGTTCCTCAGCTCGTCCACATACTTCACCTCATTGTACAGCACTTCAGAGTATGTAAAATCACCTAACTCGCACTAGTTATACTGTAGATCATTTTATTATCTAGTATTCACATTATTCTATTTTTTATTGCACAGCTTTAGGTATTAGTTTGTTTGGAAGGTCATATAACATTTTAGAGTTTGCTTGAGTGTATGTTTCTCTGCCTACAGGTATATTACCCAGTGAGACATCATCTGGTTCAGCACATGATCAGTGCTATGCAGCGATTGGGCTTCACCCCAAGTGTGACAATCGAGCAGAGGAAGTTGGCAGTGGACTTAGCCGAGGTGGTCATCAAATGGGAGCTCCAGAGATTTAAAGACCAACAGGTTTGTTGGCAGGAGATAAGATGGCAAAATCAGTTTTTCGATCTTCTGTGATTAATTTCATGCAATTAAAATCTATTGTACATTCCCAGCAATTAATTGTGTATGAATTTTTCACTTTTCTCAGCCTGAATCAGAAGCTGATCCAGGAAGTGTGGGCGAGGGTACGAGTGGAGCCTCTGGTGCTATGAAGAGAGGAATGTCCATTGACTCGTCACAAGATGTAAAGAGATTTCGCACTGCAGCTGGTGCTGTCGGCACGGTGAGGAAACCTTAAACCGCACTCCGCAGCCTGAGTGTGACCACTGTAATCAGTCTCTCACGCACTGTACCCTGATGGACTGTGCCACGTTTGAGTACATTGGCTGTATTGTGTTTGTTTGTATGCGCAGGTCTTCGCCCGCAGTCAGTCAATGCCAGGCACAGAGGCTCTACTTACCAAACCTGTGGAGAAACCGCACACAGATACTGTGGTCAACTTTCTCATCCGCATTGCCTGCCAGGTAGTTATCCATGAAAATAGCCACAGAAACTGGCATGGCATTAAGCACAAACAAGCAGTCTCATACCTGCTTAGCAGTGTTAATTTTGGCAGGCATTTTTGATTTAGTCTAAGTCTTTATCTTGAGACGAAAATGCTTAATAGTCTTAGTCACATTTTAGTCATTTGAGTCTTTCATAGTTTTAGTCTAGTTTAGTCGAAGAAATGTCATTGCATTTTTGTAAACTTTTAGTCATTACTTTGTCAAACTGCAGTTACCAACATTTATTTTGGTAGCTATTTTATATGTAGTCTTCAAACAAAAGTAGTCATTAATTCTTCTCTCTTTATACCAAATCAATTAAGCTTATGAGAAATTTGAATTAAGGATTGAATTTGGGAAAAACTGGAATCATTTTTCATTTTTGATGGAGATAAACTCGTTTTTCAGATACAGTAGGTTTACTTAACAAGTTTAGGCTACATTTATTTAACATCTTTTGTTGGTTAACATTAATGACACAGATAGGTATTTAATTAGGAATGATGTCCATTTAAGACAGATGCATGTAATACTGACAGTGACACACATTCAGTTTTCACCCACCTGTTTACGCTCACTTAAGCCATAACCGACTGTATTTACGTGAGGTACTCTATAGACATTTGGACTGCTGTGTGCATATTTGAGCACTGAGAACTGATCGCACTGAGAACTGATCGCACACTGTATTAGACTGAAGAAGTGGAGCGTGCACGAGAGAGAGCACTTCTATCAGCGTGATTCCGCCTGTCACGCCTTCACTACGACAATGAGCTAGATCGCTAGTTCGCGTTTTGGTAGCCTATCCATCCACTGTGTCTGCCATACTGAGACTAGATATGCAAATGCCCCTCATCTGATTGTAATCCAATGACAGGGACGCACATTTTGAAAGACAATACAGTTAACTTAGCCTATAGGATGTATTTTTTTTTGTTATCAACATTTTTTTTTTCTTTTTTCACACACAACATCACAACATAACATCCACTCAAAACAAACAAAACAAAACAACAGACACATACTCCATGTTTTAAAGGTCCAATCAAAGGGGAGAGAGAGAGGGAGGGAAAAAGTAACAACAAAACAGGTCCTTCCTTTATATAATCACATATGTTAGAAAAAAAAAATAGAAATAAAGTAATAATAATATGCAATCCAATATGCCTCTCCACACACGTGTGGCTCACATCAGTTCTACATCATCGTCCTCCTCGCAGCCGCAAAACCAGCAAACAGCCTTCTCCTTTGCATTAAGCTTCAAGAAGACACACACTTGTATCAGCAAAGCAATCAGTCCGCAGTGAGGAAAACAAAACCAGTTCTACATGCGTCCACAGATCCATGACCACAGGACACTCCCAAAACACATGGAGAAAAAATACCCGATGATGCAGTGTTACATATCAGGGCACCAGAAATAGATTTACGGTGTAAATATTCTAACACAAGGTTCGTTTATCAGCAGAATTTAAGCCCGTCACATTCAGTAATAAAATATTTAGAGTATACATTAAATATTCATAATCTCAAAATTGTATTCAACAAATGAAGAGAAGCAAACGCACTCCCATTCTGTAAATGACATGTAAATGCTAGTGTGCGTTCTAGATATCAAAACACCTAGATGAAAAATCCCCTTAAAAACAAGGTAAAGTAAATAAAAGCATGAATATCTGTTGTAAAAAATAAAAGCAACACAGACAGAGATGACCAACAACTATAGACAAAAAAAACAATTCAGGCCGCACGTTACCGAGAACATAGGTCTGATCGAACAACAAAAACTTGTGATGATCCGTGACCGATCCACTTCAGCCCACAACGAGCCTCCCAAAAGGCTCACATTACCAAAACATTATTGTAATGAAACCTACTCTCCATTAGTCCCCTCCAGAAAAAAAAAGGAAGAAAAAAGGGGGGGTTAGTCAGCAAGGGGACAATTGTATCGAATAAAATATAAATACTATCCCAGGAGGAGAGAGGAAAGAAGAAAAAAGAAAAAAAGGGATCTAGCAATCATCCATATCCCTCCCGCCACCATCTCCTCCTTACCAACCACCAAGCCCCTCCCGCCGGGTCAAAGAAAAGGCGGCCGCCGCCCTCCCGCTGCCCTGTGGATCCGCAGCAAATGTCCCACTCTGTGACAGGGAGCCGACAAAATCCTCCGCTTTCCGAAGAGAATTGAAGCATCTCTGTTCAGCCCCGTGCCGTAGTTTAATTACCGCCGGATAAGCGAGGAAGGGCTGGAGACCAAGCGCCGTCATCGACCTCAAAACCGGAACCAAGCTTTTTCTCTTGGCGGCTGTAACTGGACTAAAGTCAGGAAAAAATAGTAGCGTGACATTGTCCTGCGTGCATTTCACCGGATAAGCCTGCCGAGCACCTTTCAGAATCTCCTGTCATGCCATCTTAGCACATGGAAGATGAGAGTACGCGGCCGATCGGAGTTTTTCCTTCCATCATATACGCGGTGTGCCCGGTCAATCTCGGTGTTACGACCTTTCAGGGAAGGAATCCACTTGGAAAGATAAATTCTGAGGAAACCAGCCACATCGGATCCCTCCATCCCCTCTGGTAACCCCACCAGTCATATGTTATTTCTCCTGCTTTTATCCTCCATATCCGTCATCTTCTCGGTGAGTCGCTCCAGCTGATTTCTTAAGTCCGTGACTGCATTCCGATCCTCACGTGTATCTGCCTGAACAGAATCAACGCGGTCACGTGTCTGCTTCGCCGCGGCAACCATGGCCTCAAACTCCTATCTTAGCTCTTTAACAGAATTGTTAGTCGCTTGTATGTCCTCACGTAGTTTACGTAATGCTGGAATCAGCACAGAGTCCACAGCATCTCTCACTGCCGAAGTCACAACCGAATCCAAAGTGCTTTGCTGCTCTTTAAATGCAAGCTTGATACCGTTAGCAATAGCCCCGTCTATATCCTCTCTGGAGATGGTGGAATCCCTGAATTTTTTTCTTTATTGGCGATTGCCCAATCTCTCTTTTCCGATCGTCTTTGACTGTTGAAACACTCATGATGAGTCCGATACAAAATGGTTCGAAATTTACTAACAGGATAATAAAATATTTGACAAAGTCAGCAGAGCAAAGACTACGCGTGCATCGAAGTCGAAGGGTCACGTGATCTCCTATAGGATGTATTTTGAATGTCCGGTAGTCCTCAAATAACATTCTAGTCCCATCTCGTCTTGGTAACGAAGACGCGGCATAAATTTCATCATAGTTTTTATCATCAGATATTAGTTTTAGCTCGTCAACGTCTCGTCTTAGTCACGGAAAAAAGGTTCATTAACGAATATTTTTCGTCATCGTCTTCGTTGACGAAATTAACACTGCTGCTTAGTGAATCTTACTGGAGTGCCCACTAATACTTACACAAGCTAAATCCTGCTCTGTGTCTGCAGGTAAATGATAGCACTAATGTGGCAGGCTCCCCCGGTGAACTGCTGTCCCGTCGCTGTGTGAACCTCATGAAGACTGCCCTCAGACCGGACATGTGGCCCCGTGCCGAACTTAAACTGCAGTGGTTTGACAAGCTCCTTATGACTGTGGTAAGTGTGAACGCTTTTGAGTTTTGGTCTGTTTTCTTTTATTCTCCTAAAATAAATTATTTATATCAATTTGAGGCTGGATATGAGATTTGTGAGTTCTTGGCTCATTGTCAAAAAGGAAATGAAGAAATATCTAGACTAATGTGTAAAAAAACAGCAGATGGGATGCATGAAAATACAAATTCACTCTCTGACAGTAGGTGGCGCTTTTAGAAAAGCAGAAATACCCTGGTTACTCTGTGACACAAAGTGTTACATAAATTTCTGTTTTTGACACCCATTTGTCACAGAGAAGAAAGGAAGTCAAACAGTGTTTGCATGTTTTCAAACAGCTGTTTAGATTTCTGTGTTCGCTATGGTGTTAATCTAATAACACCAAATAAAAGTGTGCAGAAACAAGATAGCCAGTTCTGGGATTCTTCCTCTGCTATTCACTCAATCTAAATAAACTACTTTGTGAGCGCTACCAAGTCGTTATTTTATGTAACAGCAGTGGCTCTGGCCATTTGACGAACAGCAATAATTGGTTGGCCAGTTTTCTTCGCGGTGCAATGGAAAAGATTAACGACATGACAAATGTTTGTGTGAGTCTGAACAGACACATTAACAACCGTTCATTCAGATTAAAATGTTTTTTTTTGTACTGAATATTTGTCTTTGTGTGAACAGGCCTTCAAAATCTTTGAGAAGATCGCCATATCCTGTTCATCTCACTTCCCTCTTCATTATTTCCAGTGCCTTTCCAAGCAGTTTTTATGCCAGCCAAATCGATATCCTGACTCTTATGAATGCTTTTTCTTTCTTTGGAGTTCACTGGTGTGACTAACTCAGCTGTCATCTGAGAGAACAGCTCTCAGTTAGTGAGCGTCCACCACCTGCACTATTATCACTGCAACCTCTCATCCCTCTCTCACTTCCTCTCTCATTCCACCTGTTATCAGGCAATGGGCTTCCTGTCGTTCGGACACACCACTCTATCGATTATTTCAGGGCCTGACAGTTATGCTGCTCCCTCTGCTCATGTAGCCCTGTGATTGAAATGCTCTGATATGGCAGAGAGGAGGTTGCCTGTACCTTGTACAGGCTTTTAATTTGTCCTTTGCTCATCCAAAGATTATATCATGCTTTCTTGTCCTCCTAGGAAGTATTCGGAACAATTAATGCTTTGGGGAAAATTGATGTTCTGTACATATGATGACCCCCACATGACACATGCGGTCTCTCTTGTGCCCTCTATTCAAACAGACAGAAAATCTGACAATTACCACTCTTCCGTCTTTATTTTCAGAATGGGTTTGACAAACAGGTCACTCATCGTCCGAGCCCCAGAGCCCTGTTGAGGAAGTGAGGTGCTCTTTTAAGCTCATACAAACTAATGGCCAGTGCTGCAAATCCAAGGGGCTTTTATCATCTCATTGTGTCAGCTTGTCAGTGACAGGCTGCAGGAACAAGCTTAGCTTTGTGCAAATCTGTCTGCCAGTGTCTCAGTCCTCAGGGGCCAGACCTTAGTTGTCAATATTCAGTGGCCCCTGAAACCTAATAAGCACTGGTTTTTACTCATTGTGCCAAGCCTGTGCGTTTCTTGACTTAAATGAGAGAATGAAGGGATTTTTTTTCACTTAACTTTAGCATTTTGTGTAGCACAAGAAGTTTCAGCAGTCCAGTAAAATGTCAAGATTTGCGATACCATAGCATAAACGTGCCAGTATGCCATCTGACATTCTGCTTCATTTAAAAGTGTTTAGTAAAATTATGTAAGCATTGCTTCAGGTAATGAATCAAGTAAACAGTTGGTTAATCAAAAACAATAAATCAAACGTACAAATAAAATATATAGTGATTGAGGTACTCAAGTTAAATGGCAAAAAAAAAAAAAAACTACCGTTCAAAAGTTTGGGGTCAGGATGTTCTTAATTAATATTTTTATTTAGGATGAATGCATCAAAATGATCAAAAGTGACAGTAACGATTTCTTTTTTTTTTTTTTTTTTTTTAAAGGTGACCTATTGTGCCCCTATTTACCTATTGAAGTTTTGCCCCAGATAATTTTTTATTGCTTGTTAAAATTGTACAAGATGAGCCAAAATGCGCTGTTTTTGTGTTTGTCCCTTTAAATGCAAATGAGCTGGTGCTCCCGGCCCCCTTTTCAGAAGAGGGCGGAGCTTCAAGAGCTCATGCTCTGCCATACTGGCAACAACAAACACTCAACAAACAAATCTCATGCACTGAAAATGTCAGAAACTCTCAAGCGGTTTACTAGACAATGCTTTAATATGCAATTTTTAACTACCACATTCCTATTTCCTATCATTCTGGTAGCATGTGAAGGCAGCATCAGTGAAAACAGGCAGAGACAATGGTAGCTTTAGCAGCATTAGACTTACAGAGACGTGCCAAGAAGCTCTTTCAGAAAGGCAGTTTGGAAAACAAAATATGACATGCTTTGTCTGGAGCGGACGTTCACGTACGAAGTGTTTTGATCCCTCTTTCAGAATCAACTTTTGTGAAAATCCAGCGTTGAAATGACTAGGGCTGGACCAGAATATTCGATTATTCGAATATTCGTCCGGTTGGTTGACATTCAAATTTAAATTTTGAGATTCGAATATTCTTTTTTTTTTTACATCTGGCACCCCCTGCGAAACGGTTCTCATTCGCGCTCGAATATGAATCGCCCATGAGGGAACGTCATGATTCAGTTCATCTGGAGGTGAAGACAAAAATGCCGAAGACCTCCGCTGTGTGGGAGCACTTTAAATTGAGTGAGGACAGTGTGCCAAATATGCGATTTAAAACTGGCCTAAGTTACCACAACAGCACATGAAGTTTGAAAAATCACCTGAGTTCTGTAAGTAGTACGCCTATAGTATATTGTTGGTGTAAAAAAACGAGCTGCTTTTATCCACCATGTTAATCAGTAATTTTACACATGATAAAAACGTCCACTTAATTTGCTTGGAAAATACTTGCGAATAATGGAGAAAAGAAAGAGAGAGATAACAGATGCCATAGTGGAGTTCATCGCTATGGATATGAGACCCATTAATTTAGAAATGTGAACTGTCTAGCCAGCCTAACGTTACCTTGTTCTATTTAGCCTATTACAGTTTGTTTTATTCTATATAAGGGAATTCATTTAATTTTATTGAAACTGTTCGTCAATTAAAATGTGTGATGCTGTTATTGAAAGTATGCTACCGTGTTCTTTATTTATTACAGTTCGTTGAACTTCGTTCATTTATTTTTCGTTCTTTTATTTAAATAGCTTAATAGCTTAATAAATTAAATCGCTTGTTCTGAGAGACTGTTTATGATTTATTGGGATTATACAAAAAATTAGTGGGTGGATTTTTACCACTTTAGGCTGGTTGTTTTTTCACACTGTGGCTACACATGTGTTCAAACACCTTATAAAAGTGATTTCTGCATAATAGGTCCCCTTTAAAGATTTTTTTTTTTTAGCAGTTTTGCCTTTATTAGGATAGGACAGACAGGAGAGAGATCGGGGGTGGGATCGGGAAAGGTCCTCGAGTCGGGATTTGAACTTAGGACGCCTGTAGCGCAACGGCGCTGTATGTCAGCGCGATGCCCACAAGGCTATTGGCGCCAACGACAGTAATGATTTCTATTTCAGTCAATGCAGTTCTTAAGAACATTCTATTCATCAAAGAACCAAAGAATCATGGTTTTCAAAAAAGAATTAAGCAACATAACTCTTTTTAACAGTAATAATAGAAATGTTTCTTTAGCGTCAAATCAACATTATTTTAGATTCTGATGGACCATGTGACATTTAAGACTGGAGTAATGGCTGCTGCAAATTCAGTTTTGCCATTACAGAAATTAATTGTACTTTAAAATATATTAGATTGGAAAACAGTTATTCTAAATTGTACAAATGTTTTCACAACATTATATTGCTATTTTACTATACTTTTGATCAAATCAAATTCTTGGCGAGCATAAGAGAAGTTTCTCCAAAAGAGTAATACATCTTACCAACCTCAAACCTTTGAGCTAGTGTCGGTTCTTCTGTACCTCATCATTCAGCATATCCTTCTCTGTTTTTCAGGAGCAGCCAAGCCAGGCGAACTTCTCCAACATCTGCACAGGGCTGGAGATTCTCAGCTTCCTTCTGTCAGTGCTGCAGCCTCCAGCCATCCTTGCGCACTTCAAGCCTCTGCAGCGTGGCATTGCAGCTTGCATGACCTGTGGAAACACCAAAGTGTTGAGGGCAGTCCACACCCTCCTATCCAGACTCATGAGCACCTTCCCCACAGAACCTAGTGAGTAGATCAAGCTGTGATTGATATCTTCACCTAGAGAGCTCATTTGGGCAAAGCTGCTTATATGTACGGTGAACAATAATTGCATCATTTAATTTGCTCCAGTGCAAGATGCAGTCTAAAGGCCAGTATTATGGTCAGCAGCTGTTAACAAACACATAAATTCTTTGAATCTCCACAGAGGTTGCGAAATGGTAACTTTAGATACTCTAGTGATTATCGACAACAGTATATGTTAAAGCCCTATTTCTGTAATCGGTAACCTCTTAATAAGATTGTCCAGGTTGTGCTAGTTTTTCAGTTAAACTGTGGTACGTTAAAACATTTTTTTCTAATATTTTGTTTTTTCTTTAGGCACATCCTCAGTGGCTTCCAAATATGAGCAGTTGGAGAGTTTGTACGCTGCCGTAGGGAAGGTCATTTATGAAGGCCTCACAAACTACGAGAAGGCCAGCAGCGCTAACCCAACTCAATTGTTCGGTGAGAAAATGTAATGGCTCTACTACATGACCAAAGGGAGTTATTCTGAAAAATCTTCCGGCACACAACATAGATGTAAAGGTTTTCAAAAAGGTCTTTTTTTCAGTTATATACTTATAAAATGTAAATCATGTATTTATATACTTACCATTCTTATGCAGCAAGCATGCAATACATTTCACAAGATTACTGTTTTTACTGTATTTTTGATCAAATGAATAAATCTTTCTAAAACATATGTAAAGAAAAAACTTACCAACCCAAAACTTTTGAATGGTAGTGTGGATCCATTTCAGGTAAGATATTTTTTATAATGGAACGCTTAGTTGTTTCACAATTTAGAGTTCATCTTTAATTATATTTCATAATTGAAAACAAAAAGTGATGCAACTCTATTGGATAACATTCTAAAGTTACCAGTTTCATTTCAGCCCAAAATGGCACCATTGGTCAATAAATGCCTCCTGATTCCGCTCTGGCAGTGCTCTAGAGTTACATTTACCACTGATGTACTGTATGTGTCTCCATCGAGGGTGACTTTTTACATTTATCTTTCCTCCCCAGAGCTGTGATCTAAGAAATGCATTACTCATGTTTTTTTTTTTTTTTGTCTCCATCCTTACCCGGTAACTCGGTTAGATTTCTCCAGAAACGTCCTTGTAATACAACTACAGGGACAAAAGAGCTGCACCCAAAGTCATTAGCAGGCGCATGTCGCTTGCTGTCCCTGACAGTGTCGTGAGGGCAGCGGGGCATCATGTTACCAGCTTCTCTCTCCTCTTTGCTTCCAGGAACGCTGATGATCCTGAAGTCGGCCTGCAGCAACAACTCCAGCTACATCGACCGCCTCATTTCTGTCTTTATGCGCTCCCTGCAGAAGATGGTGAGAGAGCACCTGAGCCCGCAACCCAATCCCGGAGCCGCTGAAACCAGCACAGGTGACCATCCTTTAGACTCTTGGGTCAAGGACGTTTTCCCACCAAAGATACATTTAAAATTATTTCACCTTAAGTAATTTGAATGGTCTATTATTATTAGGGGGGAAGCGTCATTAATCTTATTATTCTTGTTTTGCTCTTGTGTCTACGGCAGCCCATAGAACTGCTTGCAGGAAAGTTATGAAATTTGGCACACAGATATAGGATAGTCTGAACAGTAATACATAACAAATTTGGATTCTCTACCTGTATGATTTGATTGAACCCTCTGACATAATTTTCTGTCATGAAAATTTTGCTCAAATTTTCAGGAAAATTGTATTAGATCATCTTTAGACTATGCCAACAAAAAAATAAGGAATTCAAGTTGATTACACTTCTCAAATAACGTGCAAACAAATTTGATGTTAATGTCAAAATGGATGTGAGGCTATATCTTCACAACACTTTAGCACATTGAGAACTTGGTGTGTTTTGCGGCAACCATGACTGTTAGAAGTTATGGATTTCTTGTCAATAGACAAAACCATTTTCATTTTCCACATCAACGGATTTAATGGCATGATGCCAGACTGCATCTGAGGCTGTACCTCTGCAAAGCTTTAAAATATTGATTCCGAACTTTGCCTGTTGCATTGTCACCCAACATTGAACATACCAGATTTGTGCCGACACCAAACAAAAACTATTGATCAAAAGTAATAAGCAATTGTCACATTGCAAGTGATTGTATTCATGGGTTTTTAAACATTTTGCTTAAAATTGTCTTTACTCATTTTTGTCTTGCTTTTAGCTCCTTATTTTGTTCCAATGTGCTTGGCCCCTTGATTGCTGCTTGCAGCTAAATTTATTATTAGTATTGCCATTTTATTTTTTATTAATATTTTTTTATAAAAATTATAATTAATATTTGAAACATTAAAGTAATGATACTACCAACATGCAGAAAAGAAAAACAAGATATTGTATCATTGTATCAGAGATGACCCCTGCAGACCCTGTGGGTCAAGGTCAATAAGTCTCCTAAAATATTAGATAATTTGACTTTGATTTATCAGTCAAGGTTTGTAGTCAGATTTGTAGTCATTAGTCTGATTGGAAAATGTCATGTAGTGTGATTTCCTAAAAACGTATGATATTTGTAAAAGAAAATACTTTCTATCTTGAAAAATATATTTAAAAGTTATTTTGTACATTCAAGTTAAGGCAAATAATATATTACTTGATGGTTGCACCACATTATTTTTAGAGTCTTTGAAATTAAAAGTTTTCTTGGAAATGGTACAAAAGTTTTTTCATAAAACAAAATATACAAAACCAGAATGAATACAAAGAACACATTTCTAGAAACTTTGCATACATTTTAAAGATTTTTCTTTTATCGTGTACGCTCTTATGGCATTGACCCCCAAGTAAATTTAAACAGAACAGGCAGCACACAGGCCAGATCAGTTCTTCTGTTGATGGCACTCGATGGATCACTAAATCATCTGAATCGATCCTAATTGGTTGCTGTCTAGGAGCAACCATGTTAAGTTAAGTTAATGCAATACAGTATGCGATACTCCATTTAAACAATCTTGTGCTTTAGCATTGGCCTCTTTCTGTCATTATCCCATCTGCACTTGGTTAGCATCACTTCCTTCCTTCGAGGAGGCCGTTTTCAAGCCTTTAAAGATTTTAAGCTTGTCTTTATTTTGGATGGTATATGGAAGCCGGCTGAGATAGGTTAAGATCTATTGCTTCGTCTGACAGAACGGGTCCTCTTCCTCTTGGCCCAGAACTGACAGGCTGTCTTAAATTTAGGCTTTTGACAGTATGATGGAAAAATATACGCTCTTACTGGGACAGCTTTAATCCTGTTGTCTGCAGTCATCTGGAGGAGTTTAAAAAGTGGGCAGAAAGACAAAAAGACACGTTGTCACCTTGGAGCAGAGTGTGAGAGAGAACCGTTAGACTTCAGCGTGTGCTGTCCATATTTGACCACTGGGTGCTGCAGGAGGGCCAATCAAATGTTTGGAGACCGGCCCACAAATCCATCCATACTGAGAAACATCTTCTGTGATTGAAGTCAAAAAGCTCCCACTGTGTCCACCGGAATATAAAATCCAGACAATCCCATCTGCTCAGTGCCTTCTAGATGCTATTATGGTTTTTAAATGCTACATGGAGATGGGATTGAACAGACACACGCACACACATTCGCACACTTTCGGTCCTGCCTGTCCTGTGCTGTCTGAAGGCCTCATGCTGCAATGTCACCCTGACAGCATCGCTCAAGTCCCCCTCACAGCGTGAGTCAGTGGCGAACTGGAAATCAGCCTCTAACATATTCTCCCCCAAGGGTTCGACTCATCAGAACAATCACATTTTACCTTGAGCAAATCAAGCAGAAAATGCATTCAGAGGCCAGACTAAACTCATAACCCGTCTCCTTTCTGCTACACCTCTCCATGCTAAAACTCAATCACGTTTCCCCCGTTTTCAGCAGGCAGAATTTCGTATTTTATGGTTCATATCCTCAGCTGTCTTTTACAATTTGTGATGCATGTTCAATGGTAGCCTTTGAGATTTCTGTAACATTTTGCTGTGTGTGTGAGCCTGTGTGTAGTTTTTCCTCTTTGTTAGGTTTGGAAAATCATAGAAGGCCTGTGAACCTCAACGAAAGGGAAAATAGCATTGCAGTCATGTAATCATGTTCTTCTATGTTGACTGTAGTGACGAGCGAGTTGGTCATGCTTAGTTTGGATCTGGTAAAGGAGAGGCTGTCAGTCATGAACATGGAAATGAGGA
The DNA here is from genome assembly GCA_027422415.1 of Schizothorax lantsangensis. Taxonomy (NCBI): domain Eukaryota; kingdom Metazoa; phylum Chordata; class Actinopteri; order Cypriniformes; family Cyprinidae; genus Schizothorax; species Schizothorax lantsangensis. The sequence goes on from CM049860.1 coordinate 16,151,895, forward strand.
AGAACTTCATCCAGGTCATCCTCACCTCCCTCATCGAGAAATCTCCTGACCCAAAGATTCTTCGAGCTGTGGTGAAGATTGTGGAGGAATGGGTCAAGAACTCTGGCAACACCATGGCTACCAACCAGGTAAAATCTCACAGGCTGCTTCCTCAAAATAAAAATTCTGTTATCACCAGGTGTCATATTATGAGGAATATTCTTTGGTCTTAACATACTTAAGTGTTCCAAAAAGTAAGCAAAGATGACATTTACATGTCAACGGCTCATGGGTTATTAGAAAACAATATATTGTAATTTATAAATTAAATTCCTAAATAAATTGTAATAAAAACAAACTAACTCAAGAGTACAAGTTCAGTTTAATGTTGTACATCTTTTTTTTTTTTTTAGAATTTTAATTAAGATTATTAAGATAATAACTAAGACTTGTTGGGCTACCCCAGAATTTTGCTTCTCCTTGTGCCTGACCCTCTGGTTGAGATGGTTCAAACCATGTGCTGATCCTGGCAGCAAGTTTATTTTTAACAAGATCTCTAATCATTTTCGTCTGATCTTCATAGTTCTTGTTGTACATTTTGGCATAGATTATTTTGTGATCCTTTCACAATGTAATGCAGACTTTGCAAAGAGACTATTGAATGATAGGGCAGTTAAAAATAACAGTCGACAGCAAGTTCAGGGACAGGGAGGAAAGTGACCATTATAACTGGACCTCAGGGAACTGCGTTCAATAATAAAAAATGTATGACAAGACGTCTTAGAACATTTATTCATTTTTTTTTCGTTTAGTCATTTTATTTATATTTATTTATATTTCATTAGTCAATCTAAGACAGAAATAAAATTTAAGACGGAAAGAAAATCTAAATTTATGGAGAAAAAAAAAGCGTAAATGTTTAAGTGTGTTAATGCTGCACCACCAATCAGAGTTCTGAGTTGTTTTTAACAGGTTTACTTTTGTCTGATCAATAATCCCACCCCAAACTCGCGCCACTGTGAGCCAGTGTTGTTGGTTGGGATTTCTAAAACAAGCATGACTATGATTTGATAGCACTGTAGTGCTTAGAGTTCTTAGGTAAATCGACTATAAATGGCTTAACCTGATTCATATTTCATGCATTCTTGTTTGAACATGATGTAATTGTCTGCTTTCCATTTCTGTAGACTTGCTAAACCGCACAATAGTAAACCAACCTTTTGTCGACTCTGAATACCACAGTGTTAAACATTTGCGCTCAAAGCCTATCCTGCTGTAAATGAGGCATTGTGTATTCAGTGCGCTGTGGCCCGGACAGCTGAACCCAGGTGTCTGTTCTGTTAGCCCAAGGCGAGAGAGCAGACAGGGAGAAAAAGGAGCTGAGCAAAGGTGCTGCACAGCTCTCCTGATAGATGAAAGATAAATGGACTGTATCAATCCGTTACCCCCTTCTCCTCCTTAGCTCTCCTTCTCCTCCTTCTTTTCTATGGTCTTACGCTCTCTTTGTCTTCGTTTCTCTTTCCTAGGTGCCTAATCCAAGAGAGAAGTCCATTCTGCTGGTGAAAATGATGACCTACATTGAGAAGCGCTTTCCTGACGACCTTGAATTGAATGGCCAGTTCCTGGACCTCGTTAATTACGTCTACAGGTAATTACGCCGATTAATCACAGGGTCCGCTGTCTGCGCTGGCCTTCCATCAATTGCCATTAGCAACAAGACTGTGGCTGGTGGGGGGTAGGCCCCATTTTGATTGCTAAAGTTGGGGCTGGTGGTGTTTGGCGGCTGAGGGGCAGGAGGTATTGTGGGTTACCGTCACCCTGGGCAAGAGAGCATTTCTCCACCGTCAGGAGCAATTCATCCTGGTGAGAACCCATAGGCTTAAATCAACAGCTCTAGCTGGAACACATCCTTAATAGTTGTTGTTTGCTAAAGACCCACCATGTTGTTTATTGTCACGCTGCATTTCACGCTGTATCAGAAGGTAAACACAACAGTCTCGCAGCGTTTGTCTAAAGCACTTTGGTACTTGTTTTTTTCAGAGATGAGAACCTCTCAGGAAGTGACATCACATCCAAGCTGGAGCCAGCATTCTTGTCAGGGCTACGCTGCACCCAGCCGCTGATCAGAGCAAAGTTTTTCGAGGTGTTTGATGCATCAATGAAGCGACGAGTCTATGAGAGGCTTCTGTATATTTGCTGCTCGCAGAACTGGGAGGCCATGGGCAGCCACTTCTGGATCAAACAGTGCACTGAGGTACACACATATTTTATTGAAAAAATATGAGGAAAAATTAATGTGAATTCAGTAAAGTCATGGCTAGGGATGCACCAATAGAGACATTTTTGGAGAAATGCAATGCATGTTAATAGACTTAAAAAAAAAAAAAAGAAAGAAAATATAATATTAAATAAAACCTAAAATGTTGATTGATTTAAGTAAGCAAATAAATGTATAATATTTAAATTGGAATGTATTATACAATAAATAATATATGAATTATATATATATATATATATATATATATATATATATATATATATATATATATATATATATATATATATATATATATATATATATATATATAATATATATATATATATACATACATACACACACATACATACATACACACAGGGCCTAAAACTAACTTTTTCTGCCAATGGCCGGTGATGTGATAAAATTTACCGGCCATATTTTTTTTTTTACCAGCCATGAAACTCCTTTGCAAAAACAGGCAGTCATTACTACTACAATGTTTTTAAATGACAAAACAACAAACAGATTTGATTTAATTTACACATATTCTTGTCCTTTATGTTTTCGTGTTGCGCCTGTTTCACACATACTCAATGTTTTTAATTTTACTAGAGCAGGGCTACAAGACAAAACTGAAAATTTGAACAATCTCTTTCTGGGGGACAGATTTGAAATCTAAAATCTATTTAATTATTTATTTTTTTTGTAATTAATCACAATTAATCCATATTTATATTGTCTAAAAAACATTGAGATTCTTGTCCTTTGCATGTTTTCGTGTTGCGTAAATATACATCCTTTCCTGTTTCACAAAAAAGTTGGGACATACTCAGTTTGCAGTGAAGACACCAAGTGTATGTGGTGCGTGCAAACAAGTTGGGCAACAGTTTTCTGCATTTTGCGCTTCTCGTTTTAAGAGATTAGAGCAGGGCTATTCAATTATCTTCATTTGAGGGCCGGATTATCGAACTGAAAATTTGAAGGGGGCCAAGGGGGTGGGGGCCGTCCCGATCTCTTTCTGGGGGACCTATAAAATTTGAAAATAAATTGAAATCTAAAATCTATAAAAGGTTAACATTAGTGCTTTTAATTATGTCTGTTGAAGGTGAAATATCATCTCTTCCTATCTTTCTTTGAGGAACGTTTTTAAACATTTCAATAATTTTCTCACATATTGGCAAAATCCTCGGCCCATCTTTGCTCCTAAAAAAATGCTGCTTTTGTACCAAATCATAATTACAAACCTGTTCACAGTTTCAAATCACATCATTATTTAACCAATTTTTCATTGCTCCTGTCCCAACTTTTTTTATGTGTTGCATTAATCAGGAAAGGATGTATATTTACAAATTAATCGACAAAACATATTTTGTGTTTATTGTCTATGAAATACAAGTCATAAATTCACATTGTTTTCCAACTTACTTTTTCTGATGTAGAAACAACAAAAAGTATATTTTAAATAGTATGACATTTTAAATATGTTTTTATTGTTTATGTCATACACAATTATTAGAGAGTTTACAGTAGTAAGTATTCTCTGCATTTAACCCATCCTAAGTGAACACACACCCGGAGCAGTGGGCAGCCATGTTACAGCGCCCGGGGAACAGTAGCAGTATTGATACCAATACTGCTACTGGTGTCTCTATTAAATGCATTTTCCCTCAATTTTCCCCATTAATTATAGCCATTCAACATTACAGTATAATTGAAATCCATTATTTTTAACATTTAATAGGCTCTGAAATATTAAGTGATTTTAAAACAATCTTCGCATAAACTATAAATTGTATATCCATAAACTATACAGATTAATCTTTGTTCAAGCTACAGAAGTTAATCAGCGACTAGAGCAGTCGAGTGATTTCTCTTTTTCTTTTGTTCATTGATTTACATCAATGACAGACTTCAGCATGTTTTACTTTAAAAGCAGCACTGCCTCTTTAAAACCTGATCCACATGACACGGATCTGACACATATCCTATTTTCTCCAAACTCTTTACGGTCATTTAAGACTATAACTCATTTAAGACTACGTTTACGAGGTAACTCGCCAAAAGCATGTGTTTTCGTCCATTGAAGCGCTACTGGTTCGCCGTCTGAAGCGGCTCGGCTCAGCATACAGCCGAACATAGCCTACTTCACTGCACCGCTTAGGCAGCGTCAGTGCCGATCCTAGACTTCTGGGGGCCCTACGCAAAACTGTGTTTGGGGGGGGGGGTGAGAATGGATGAGACGCATTTGTCCGTGTTTCACTCCGTCTCGAATCGCGCTTGCGGAAAGCGCTCAAGAAACAGTATCTCTTCCGCGGCTCGTATAAGCTCTCGTTTTTTTTTTTTAAGTAAGAGCAAGAGACTGGACGACATTCACTTTACATGATTTGGCTGATTTGTACGTAGAGAGCGTGACAGCGCACCACATTAAAATAAATGATCATTCATGTTTTCAGAACCGCTGGCCAAAATTAAAAACTAAACTAAAATTAAAACATCTTTGAGAGCAAGGGGGCCCCCTGGTGTTTCGGGGGCCCTACGCAGTGTGCGTATTCTGCGTATAGGGAGGATCGGCTCTGGGCAGCGTAACCCCAGGTATGTGTCACCACATTCTCGGGTTATGAAGAATAAATAAGGGAAAAGTTAATCTTCCGAAATGAAGCAGCAATATCTTCTCAGGTAAAAGTTATTAGAACCGTGTCTAGGGACACGCTGGCCATCACACTGCTCTGACCTTATCAGCTCATTTGTATCCTATTATTTGATTTGCTCTTGTCGCTTATGACAGAACAGCTAATCACGATGATCTTGTCTTCGGAAAAAACATATTTTATTTGCTTACGTCAGAAACAGCGAATCTGTTTATTTTTAGAGTCTTTGAAATAAAATTTTTTCTTGGAAATGGTACAAAAGTTTTTTCATAACTATACAAAACCAAAATGAATACAAAGAACACATTTCTAGAAACTTTGCATGCATTTTAAAGATTTTTCTTTTATCGTGTACACTCTTATGGCATTGACCCCCAAGTAAATTTAAACAGAACAGGCAGCACACAGGTCAGATAAGTTCTTCTGTTGATGGCACTCGATGGATCACTAAATCATCTGAATCGATCCTAATTGGTTGCTGTCTAGGAGCAAAAAAATTATAATTAAAAAAATAAATGCCGATGTATTGTACATGTTGTAAGCTCTGTGCAGAGTGGATAATACTTCATAATTATACACATGCTTAAATTACATAAAAGCTAATTGCACCTTGCATAGCAGTTGTATGCATACTGTATCATTTTAACGTCACCGTTTTCCTCTTGATTTTATCAAAACTTCAGCTGGATTTTAGGTAATTATTCTTTTGGTGTTAATACATTCACCATGGTGTAACAGCTCTGGTATTTGGCTGCTCCCGCTCAAGTCAGGTCACAATCCATCCATCTCAGCCACAATCAATGCTACTCTGGCTCTTGAATTATTAACGCTGTCCTACACATGGCGCGGCTGTGTGCGAGAATCAGCCTACCGTGATAGACTAGAAGAATATCACTGTTGGAGCTCTGCAGCCAGTGTCAAGCATTTAGATATATATTCGCAAGTGGTTAAAAATGGCAGCTGTTAAACAATGCTGGCTCATGCAGATGTCATTTATGTGTGAATGTTAGCTACTTTCTTCCAAGTGTTGTGCTCTTCACAGAAGGAGCAGCTGTTTGCTTGCGTGTTTTAGGAATCATGGCAGTTCAGAGTTTGATTCTGTCGTCTCTGCTTCACAGCTGCTGCTGGCAGTCTGTGAGAGGAACACCACCATTGGCACCAGCTGCCAGGGCTCCATGCTCCCCTCCATCACCAACGTCATCAATTTGGCTGACAGCCATGACCGTGCAGCCTTCGCCATGGCAACGCATATCAAACAGGAACCTCGTGAGAGAGAAAACAGCGAGACCAAGGAGGAGGTCAGCTGTGCCATTCAGTGTATACAAACATCTGTACAAAAAGCTTGTTTGTGCCTTTATTGCCTAATTTAGCTGACTCTAGTATCACATTTTGATATATAGAGAAAGTTCTGATTATGTTATCACAAAAGTGATGCAATCATCAATTTAGGGACTTGCTTTTAAGTCGTGATTTGAAATTTCAATTGAATTGATTATATATTAATGTTTGATTACATTTTGACTTTGGGAGACAGTAGAGAATATATATATTAAATATATTAAATATATACTCTAATAATCATCTGAAATGCCAAACACATAGAAATGCATATTAATGTTATCTAATATTTCTAGAAATACACTTAAGTTTGTTAACATGTTTATAATCTCATGTCAACATTTCAATAAGTCTTACTTGAAATGTATTATTAAAAACATTAGCACATATACAGTTGTTGAATTTCTATTTAAAACTCTATTTCCTTAAATTCATATTTACATTTTAAATCCGTTTCATCTGCCCTCAATTCAAATTCAGGAATTCAAAGGTGCTTTCAAATGTGTTCATAGAGGCCTGTTGCAAGTGTAGCAAGATAACAATTTTTTCCCCATATTTCGTATTTTTGTGACCTTTTTCATCTGTAGGATGTGGAGATAGACATTGAACTGGCACCTGGAGACCAGACCAGCCTCCCTAAGACCAAGGAGCAGGGAGAGCGAGACGCAGGCAACCAGCTGCACATGCTCACCAACCGCCACGACAAGTTCCTGGACTCCCTGAGAGAGGTCAAGGTGAGACACCACCTCAACATATGCCGCCCTCACAAGTGCAACCTCAAGCATTAGGAAAAATAAAGCAAATCTTAAAAAAAGACACTGGTTACATAAAGGACATATGTAGGAATGAGTCACATGCAGAAGTCATACAGTCTTTTGAACTGTGTAGTTTAATATGCGCTTTTGGTTCTGGCTTCTTTCATCTCTAACCTGCTCTTCCTCATTTGGCTGCTCCCTCATAAGCGTCTCTGTTAAAGAGAGTTTGATCAGGGCAACATGGGATTCTGTCTCTGAGCACTTTGAGGTCACAGCGTCATTGATTCCTATTTAATCCTAGACACGGTGCTGCTTTATATGCACCTCTCAAGCTGGCTTTAGATAAATGATGAAGTGAGGAGTTCAAAGCCCTGACCTGCCTGCGTTGCCCACCGGAGCTGCTGTCAGGAACCACAGCACACATTTGAGTTCTGGCTTATGCTAACATCTCCATTCCTCTTGTGGTCAGAGGTCCAAACCTTTACGTGGAGTTATGCCCTAAGAATTATTCAGTGGCAAGAGGTGATGACCAGTCATGCATATGAACGTACAGTGATCCTATATGAAAAGTCATTTTTGAAATGGAATGGTCTCTTTTGTCCTTGAGTGTCTGGTGTCATGAGTGAAGATTATATATTTTTTGCTGCAAACGTGACATGATACATGTAGGAAGCTAGTATAAATAATAGTGTGTATTAAGCAGGGTTTTATAGATAACTGAAACTAAAACCATAACATTTTGTTACTTGAAATAAATGTTAAATTGTATTGATTATATATACAAAACATATTATATTTTATATTTAATTGTCATTTAGGTTAGCTTTTTGTACTAAAATAACAAACTAAAACAAATTCAAAAACAAAGTATATATACATATTTAAGAACAAAAACTAATAGACCTTCATTAACAAGTGTTTCCTGGCAGACTTTGGAACTGAGACAAGGCGCACTTCTGCTAATCGTCTGAGCTGGCACTGTTATCAGCCAATGCGATAATCTCAAGTGGCTAAATGTCGGTTGATTAATGGACGATATATTGCCTATCTCTGAATGAGTCTCTTGGGTGTGTGTAATCAGACGGGAGCACTGCTGAATGCACTGGTTCAGTTGTGCCACATCTCCACCCCATTGGCTGAGAAGACCTGGGTCCAGCTCTTCCCCCGCCTGTGGAAGATTCTGTCGGACCGCCAGCAGCATGTGAGTACTTCAGTTCTCCAAAGAGCTGAGCTAACAGTTGGCCATTTTCCTCTAAACATTTTCCATGTAGAATGACTGCGTATGACTGCTGCTCGTTTTAACTTGACCTTTGTTGTGGTTTAAGTGTAGACTGCCTGTTTTACTAATAATAATGCATATCACTGCAGAATCAGCATGCAAAATGTGTGTTAATGGTGTCGGAGGTTGTGCCTATCCGCTCATCTTGGAGACCTTTGCATGGGTGGGGGGTCTGGCGGGCTGTCTTTCTGCCCCTGCCGATGAACTTAAACAGGCAGCATTTGCTAATGAGCAGAAATTAAACCTTTTATGCAAATATCTGGGTTTAATGGACCAGATGTCTTAAGTATTAGAATTCTCATTAAAGGGCTTTAATTTGGAGTGACTGAGGCTATAGACTACAACACGCTTTCAAAATAGAAATATATTTTTTTTTTTAAATACTAGGACGTATTTACTGCATCAGTCTTTTTCTGTAGTAATAATGCAAAGGTCTTTGTGTAAAATGGGCTGTTTTCTTTAGCGTTGACATTCATATTGAATATTTATAGCAAGTTTCCATTGATGTTTGCTGTTTGGTGAGAAGCTACTTTTGTCAATTTTATTATAAACATTATTGTGAAGTTCTCATCAAAGTCTGTTTTTTTTATTAGTATTATTTATTATTTATTTATTTTTAATTGAAGTTGACCAATATTCAGGCTGATGCCATTAAACTGTTTTGTCTGTCAAGTCAATCAATCAATAAATAAATCGTTTTAAAAAATATAATTTTTTAAATCTTTTTTTTTTCTCTTAACTAGATTTGCAGATTATTTTTATTTTTACAAATTTATGGTATGAATATTCGTTTTGAGATTTGCTGAAGATTACATGTAATGGCATTATTGCTTTTTTATGTGACTAGGTGATGGCAAAGGTAAACTAAATGTAAAAATAATGGAAATCAACATGAATTATTAAAAATCCGATACTGACCATCATTAAAAAGTTTTCTAATATCAGCCAATGACTAATATTTTACCAATATATCATGCATCTCTAATTTTGGTCTTATGTATCCATTTTTGCAGGCACTCTCAGGTGAGATGGGTCCGTTCCTGTGTAGCGGTAGTCATCAAGCTCAGAGAGATTGCCAGCCCAGTGCTCTAAACTGCTTTGTGGAGGCCATGTCTCAGTGCGTGCCGCCCATACCCATCAGGCCCTGCGTGCTGAAGTACTTAGGAAAGACCCACAATCTGTGGTTACGCTCCACCCTGATGCTGGAGCAGCAAGCTTTTGAGAAAGGCCTTAGCTTGCACATCAAACCCAAACAGAGCACAGAGTTCTATGAGCAGGAAAGCATCACTCCTCCACAGCAGGTACAGTGATGCATGAGCCCTTCTTTTGTCTTTGTTGCCATTGATATTCTTGGCAGAGGAAGTTTTGTGTTCTGAAGGTTCCCCGGTGTCACTCAAAATGAACTTGTGTGCTGAATTTCCAATTGGCTTTGTTTTGACCTGTCAGTGAGTTCAGTTTGAAGTATCCCAGCATTCAAGCTGCTTATGCTAAGCAGTCATCTCATTGGGACACCTCTGAATATGGATGTGTTTGTCCCCTATATTCTTTGAAGATGTGTTCTTGTATTCCCTCAGGAGATCCTCGACTCGCTGGCGGAGCTCTATTCCCTACTGCAGGAAGAGGACATGTGGGCGGGGCTTTGGCAGAAGAGATGCAAGTTCCCTGAGACGAGCACATCCATTGCATACGAGCAGCATGGCTTCTTTGAACAGGTGAGATACTGAAAAGATTGTATCGCCATGCATGTGTTTGGAAAAATTTGAATAAATAAATAAAAAAAGAAGGCCTGCACACTTAATCAAATCATGATATGGACTAGTGTCTGTAAATATTAAACTGCAAAAAGGCTGTTCAAATTTCATGTTATTACACTTTATAATATTGAATTGTTAAAGTTTTATGCAAACCTTTTTTGATAATAAATATGTATTAAATCCTAAAACACAGATTCAGAAAACACAACATTTCAAAAACATTGCAGTTCATAGATCAGTATTATTGTTCAAATTTGAATAAATTATTAAATTGATTAGACATTCTTTTTGATTTAATAGAATTTAGTTAAAGAAATGAAACTGAATCTAGGAAAATTAAAACACACAACAGGATTTGTGAAAAAACAAAACCTTTCATAAGACACTCTTATTAAGATTTGAATACATTATTATATGTAGTGTTATAAATTCACTTGATTAGACATTCTGATTAAATTATTAAATTCTTTTTTAGACATTATACATTAGTAAAATGTAATTAAACCATTAAAACAGAATGCAGAATTAATATAGAAAATGTAGAATTAACTTGGAAAGCACAGAATTTGGGAAGAACATTTCTCAGGGCCCTGTGTATAATAATAATGCTGAGTCCATCATCATTAGGCTCAAGAAACCTACGAGAAGGCAATGGAGAAAGCTCGCAAAGAGCACAATGTCTCACCCGCCATCTTTCCAGAGTACCAGCTGTGGGAGGATCACTGGATACGGTAAGTTCTGATTCAACCACAGCTCTGATTCAACACTTCAGACGTACACTGATAAGTGAGTTTGCCAAGCAGTACAACTAAAATATACTGCACCAAGGCAACAAAATCACTGCCAATAAAACACCATTATTTTTAAGATACAGCTGTGTGGATTAACCAAGACTTTACTGTGCAAATAGAACCAAATGACTAATAGAGGTTGACCAAAATGATACACTCAAAGTTTTGCTTAGGACAAAAACTGTAGTGCAAGTTAATTGTCACACATGGAAGAGGTCAGCTGTCCTTACCCCCACCCCACACACATTTAATGAAATGTTCTGTTGATTTCCAGTTGTTCTAAAGAGCTGAACCAGTGGGAGCCTCTGACGGAGTATGGGCAATCTAAAGGCCATAACAACCCATACCTGGTGCTGGAGTGTGCCTGGAGAGTGTCCAACTGGGCTGCAATGAAAGAGGCTCTAGTGCAGGTAAACTCAGTACCACACTCCCGTCTACACAGACAGGGATTTAAAGCTCATGAGTAATTGTACATGTTTTATTTTATTATAGGAAATGTGTACTTGATCTGAATACTTGTGAAGTTCTCAATCAGTCTATAGATTTATGCACTACCATTAAAAAGTTTGGAGGTGTTTAATGTGTTTAAAGAAGTCTCCAATGCACACTAAGGCAATTAATAGATCAAAAATACAGTAAAAGTAAGTTGAAACCTTAATATTGTGAAGTATTATTACAATTTAAAAAACTGTTTTCTATTTATATATATTTTAAAATGCAATTTTATTTCTGTGATGCAAAGCTGAATTTTCAGCAGCCATTACTCTTCAGTATTACATAATCATTCAAAAATCATTCTAATATGCTGATTTGCTCAAGAAACTTTTCTTATTATTAATTTTAAAGAAAAATGTGAAAACGTTCAAAAATAGTTTTGTGGAAACTCATATTTTCTTTCTCAGAATTCTTTAAATAGAAAGTTCAAAAGAACAGCATTTATTTAAAACAGATTTTTGTAACATTCTAATATATTCATAAGCATATATTCATAACAATTAAAAAGAAAACATTTCCCCAAAGTATGCTTTTTGGCTAGATACTGGATTTAATTTGAGTAAAATTTGCACACATATTTCCAGCCCAGTCAGATAACTAAAACTCTAGTTATGACTTCACTGTAACACCTCAAATTATTATTGGAGTTTCACCATATTGCAGAACGTGAAAGCGCACCACTTTTATTATGCAGAAAGTCACACTAACTGCTTGCCGAATTGTTTATGACTGTTCAGAATTGTAGCCTTGCCGTCGCTGGGTAATTTATGGGCTTCACTTCTAAAACAAAGTAGAAAAAGTGTGTGATAGGGGCTGGACACATTATAAATACTCTTGGCTCTTGTTCAAGGAGACTTGGAACGAATCCATTCAGGTTTCTGTCCTAAGGTGACACCTAATTAAATTGTCCAGCCCAGCAGCCCTCCCACTCCTCCTCCTCTTCCCTCTCTGTTCGCTTTGCATCTAATATTTACGGATACGTGCTTGAATAATTGCTCAAACATCTGCTGGGAAGTGATTTGTTTTCTCCGTTCCAGGGCAGGCTGCTTGGCAGCAGCAGTTGCTCTCAGGAAGTTTAAATGTCCCCTCTTTCAATTAAAGAAACGAACTGCCCTGACGCAGTGTTATTTATCAAATGCCAGTCGTGATAAGCGTGCACTGACCAAAGAGAGTAAATCCCTTCACATCATACTGCACAATGCCAGCAACCTGTACCGACTTTTTATTCTTCCTACGACCACCTATTTAGCTCGAATTGCAGTGTGCAGCACCCACTATGGAATAAGATGACCAGATGACCATGAGCAAAAATTGCACATGCTGCACAAACTGCACATGGGTACACATGCTGCTCAAGTCATAGGGATTTTAGTTTAAAATCATTATTTATAGCAATCAAACTACAGCTAAGATTAGTGTCCCACACAGTTCAAAAGTTGGGGTCAGTGTGTGTATATACAGTATTTATTTCAAATAAATTCTGATAGATTCTGACAGAATTTCAAATAAATTATGTTCTTTTGAACTTCCTATTAATCAAAGAATCCTGAAAAAGGTGTCAAGGTTTCCACTAGGGATGGGCGATATGACCACAATCTTATATCATGATATGAGTAATTTTATTTCATGGTGACAATATATATCACGATTATATTTGCTTAAAATAAGGTCTTTGATATCAACATTTTTGATACCATAGAAATTTCATAATTCTTGTCACCAGTGTCAACATCACAAAAAACTAATACTAGCCTAAAAAAAAAAAAGACTCACGTTCACTGAAGTCAAGTAAACCATCAGCGATTAAATAAGAATAAGAAACTAATTACAAGCAATAGGACAAAAAAACTACAGTAGAACAAATAAGAAATGCTATATACTAGGGGTGGGAGAAAAAAATCGATTATCCGATGCATCGCGATTCTCTCTTCAACGATTCAGAATCGATTCTGAGCTTGCTTTTTTTTTCTTTTTCGCATATGGCACGTGTGCGCGCTAGAGACGCGGCGGGCTTCATTGCACAGAATTTGCGCTGTGAGACACGTGCACATTGCTTGACAGTGTGTGCTTCCACCCGTCGTGTTTTACTTTAGATATGCTTTCATTTATACCATTTGGAATGCAGTACTATTAAATGCACGAAACTCGCGCACTGACAGACTTTCACGTGCGCTTTGTGTTTGTTTGTCCTGAAGCTCGATTGTGGCTGCGGTTAAATGCACTTGCATTTTCGAATACGAAATTGATGTACAAACAGTCAGTTATGTTTTTAGAGCAGGACAAAACATCTGATATATCAAAATAGATCTGTGCATTAGTCTGAATGCAGCCTGTTAAAGCTGCCACTGTCTAGGATCTCATCAGTAATAATCAAACTGCAATAATGCAAAAAAGAAAGACCCATAACTATTGTCTGTAAACTTTCGGATACTTAAAGAACACTTATTTTAAATAAGTAATTGATTTAAAAAGTAGCCTGCTTATATAATAAAAAAAATTAAGTAAATTTTGCACAAAATATATTTTATTTAAAATTTATTTGAAAATGTAGCCATGTGCAGTAATATTGAAAACTGAGAATGTGACGCATCGTGATATTGAGTTGATAATGATAATCGTAATTGAATTGAATCGTGAAACCAAGATTCACACCACTACTTTTAAGATGGCAGTACTGACACACAGAGATTCCAACTATAAACAAAAAGCATAGAAACTCCAATTTTGGTTAAGAATGTATTTGCATAGCAGAATAATTAATTGGGGAAAACTCCCAGAATCGGAATCGGATCGTGAAGTGCCTGAAGATTCCCACCCCTACTATATACATTGTATAAAGTAATCAAATGAATAAAAACACTGCATATTCTTCACTGAGTAAATTAAATGTATATTTCTGCTTATTAAAGTTACAAAAGTGATTTAGTCAAGAGTAGTGAGAGATTTTCTCTTCTGTTTTTATTAACATGAACGACAGACAGCAGGTGTGTGTGTGTGTGTGTGTGTGTGTTTTTGATCAAATAAATGCAACCTTGGTGAGAATAAAATACTTATTTTTAAAAACATGAAAGTAATCCAGTGAGTGTAGTGTATGCTGATACAGCTGCATTTCTGTGTGCATCAGGTGGAGCTGAGCTGTCCAAAGGAGATGGCCTGGAAGGTGAATATGCATCGCGGTTACCTGGCCATCTGTCATCCCGAGGAGCAGCAGCTCAACTTCATTGAAAGGCTAGTGGAGATGGCCAGCAGTCTGGCCATCAGAGAATGGAGGAGACTGCCACACATCGTCTCTCACGTGCACACACCTCTGCTGCAGGTGAGGACCGTCAGCGTGTGAGCTGACAAACACCCAATAACCAGCCGTTCTCCAGCTGTAATTTAATGTTCTTGATGGTGTTTTTCACTTTTTCAAGCAGGCCAACTCAATCAGAGCACCACTAGCGATCTAATCTAAATTGATTGTCAATTTTAAATAATGATATCTCAAAAGCAGAACATCTGGTCAGATACCTAGGCTGAGAAGTATGAGACTCAGGCAATCTCATTTAATTTGCGAGTGTGTGATTTTATACAAACGCTTCTAGCAGAGAGAGTGGTTAAAGCTGACACTTTGCTTATAATTGCCTTTTTCGCTCTGCATTTTTGCACAATATCACTTCTTTCTTTATCAGACCTGGTCCCTTCTTCCTCCCTCCCTCTTTTTGGCCCTTTGGCCCTTTCTAAAATGGCTGAGATAGTGTTGACTGCACCATTGTGGTGCTCAATAGGCAGCTTGTATTAATATTCAGCGGAAAGAACAGCCTCCTGACTGCCACACGCATAATCAGGCAGAGCACACAATGGGACGGAGCAGAGGTGATGTGTGCCTGTAGATTAGGGTAATGTGTGAGAGCTGTCCATGCACCACGTCCTCTGGGGACTGTTAGAGACTCTCTTGAGCTCGGCTATGGTGTGATGGCAAATATGACAGCCAAATTGAGGAAATGAGGCGTTGTTGTTGGAGATTGTGATTACACCACACAGTGTGTTATGGGGGAATGGCTGATGGTTCTGTGGCCTGCATGCTTGAATCTTGAATACAAGGGATTTTTAATGCTTTATACTATTAGTAAATAGAAAATGGCATAATTTCTCTTATTCTTAGCATTTTATTATAAAAAATGTCAAAACTTTAATTATTAATATTGTTAATACAATTTGTTTGCTTATTGGTTCACTAATTTTTCTTTTTCTCTGTGGACTGCTTGCTAAAATGAAGAAACAAACAAAACATACTGACACAATCATACACTGAAAAATAATTCTATAATAATTATCATTTTCTGAAGGAAATATCAGTGTATGAAACGCAAAAAATCTCCAAATGAGAAGTGTGCAAACTGTTTACTACAGATAGCCAGAAATTAAACTTGATTGTTGGCTATGTGCTAAGAGCTAATCTTGCATTATATCCAGCAATATTATATTACAATTTACATTTTTTACTTGTAAATTAGTTAATTCTCTACATTTCAATGCAAAAATATACAAAAGAAATGAGGATATGCTTCACGCCTCTATATTTTTTCTCTGCTTGTGATGAGGTAAATATGATTCAAAATGGAGAAAGTACGATAGAATACCAATCACAATTCAGTATCCAAATATAATGTCATCACTGACAGTTATGTTTTGGTCATTCAAAATTGTAGAGTTTATTAAGTTATATATAACAACAAAGTGAATTAAGTCTGTATGTTTAAGCAGTCAGAGTTTAAGTTTAAT
The DNA here is from genome assembly GCA_027422415.1 of Schizothorax lantsangensis. Classification (NCBI taxonomy): domain Eukaryota; kingdom Metazoa; phylum Chordata; class Actinopteri; order Cypriniformes; family Cyprinidae; genus Schizothorax; species Schizothorax lantsangensis. The sequence continues at coordinate 16,167,958 of CM049860.1, forward strand.
AAATAGTGTAGGTAAAGAACCAGCTCCTCTTAAAATACATTGGCCACACTTTGTTGGCTGTTTTAGCTGTGCCTTCAGAAATTCTGTCTTTGCCCCAGAGCCATTGACTTCATAATTGAATTTGCTGATAATTAAATCTGTGTACACCTGCACTCCTTAATGCAACCATACCGAAAAACCAAGTCCAATAAGAGTGATTGGAAGGGATGTGAGAGGCAGACAGGAGCCGTGAGACAGAGAGAGTGAGAACGCCACCAAGTTTAAAATGGCTCGTAATTACTTTTCTCCATCAGATAGTGTTTGATTAAATACCTGCAAGAAAATTTAATTTGCATGATGAATGGGCACTCAGAATGAAGGTTATAATGTGCCATCAGCTGATATTAACAGATAATTGTGAAAAATATTGTATTGCTTAATTTATTTTGTTTTGGGGGGATTTGATTTGGCAAGTCCATAGACTGATTTGAGGCATTTATCTTGTAAAGCAGGCATTACTATTGAACGGATTGTTTTTGGATGCGTGTATGTGTGTTCGCGGGCATAATTCATTATCACACTCAAGCTACTCATGGTAAACCCTCATGTTGTAAATCACCTTGTAAGTGCCAGACTCCCTCCCTCACGTCATTCTTTTCCAATTCGCACGGGAGATTAAAGATCCATGTGGATTTTCGGTAAGAGTGTGGTGTGTGTTTACTGGCTGATATGTTAAGGTCATGCATCGGTAGTTTGTGAGGAGTGGGTAGCATTTTTTGGGTCACCGTGGCCGGTGTCCTCTGCTGGTGTGGTCTAAGTGTCGTCTGAGAGCGTGATTAGGCATTAAGGGAATAGACGCTTCACTTGTGCGCTTCCCTCTCTCTGCCCGTTCTCTGAGTAAATGACTTTTAAGATACTTTGATCCATCCATTCGTTCAGCCACCTCGAGACTTCGTTTCTCTATTTCTTTTTCTTTCTCAATAGGAATCATAAGCCTGTAATACAGTCTCAGTAATGGATTTCGGAGAGCTCTGTGTGTGTGATATGTGGATTCTTGGATGACTGTAGCCCTCAGAATTAAACTGAGCAGGCGCTTTAAAGAGAGCTTGTGGATGTTGCATGTTCCTGTTGGATGTTTACTAACTACATTGAGATTCTCATCTGTTTATTCCTGGATTATTCTTATTCAGGCAGCACAACAGATTATTGAGCTACAAGAAGCTGCTCAGATTAATGCAGGCCTCCAGCCCGCCAACCTGGGCCGCAACACCAGCCTCCACGACATGAAGACTGTGGTGAAGACCTGGAGAAACAGGCTCCCGATTGTCTCTGATGACCTCTCCCATTGGAGCAGCATCTTTATGTGGCGGCAGCACCACTATCAGGGTATGCCAGGATATGGAGATAAATTTCAGTGACAAAATAATGATTATTTCAGCATTTTGATCCAATTTTTTTTTTTTTTCTTGCAGCCATTGTGACAGCTTATGAAACCAACACGCAACATGATCCAAACACTAATAATGCCATGCTTGGAGTGCACGCCTCCGCATCAGCCATTATTCAGTATGGGAAGATCGCCCGGAAGCAAGGTCTGGTCAACGTAGCTTTGGACATCCTGAGTCGCATCCACACCATCCCCACCGTGCCTATTGTAGACTGCTTTCAGAAGATCCGTCAGCAGGTTAAATGCTACCTGCAGTTGGCTGGAGTAATGGGCAAGAATGAATGCATGCAGGTGAGTGAACTATAGCATGACTGCATCATTTCAAAATCAATTAGTCATTAGGTTTCTTGAGTCATCTAATCTTTCTTTAAGGATAACCTGTGTAATTACTGTGGTTTTGGGGTCACCTGACCCAGATCTGATGCATCTCTTAGAGCATTCTGTATTCTAATGCAGCTGTATAGAGGGTTTGTATGGGTGAAATTCATTGTCATATGAGGAAAAAAATGTAGGACAGGACTAGATTTTAACCATCGGGAATTGACTGGATCAGTTTTGCTTGTTAATTGCTACATGTGTGCAGTCTGTGCACATGTCATCAGAGAAGAGATGATGCTGTGAGGGGGAGGGAAGTTAATTTTAATAATAATTACAAGTGCACATGAATTAAAAAAACTGCATGAATAAATCTAGTAAATATTGCAACATTCCATAAAAAATAAATATTGTCGATATAATTTTATGGTGACTTTAACAGAATGAACATGAACAAAACACACAAGTCAGTACTCAAAAGCCAAAGACGTCCATCCAAAGATGCAACTTAAAAGAAAAAAAAAACTAAAGGTGTATGACTAGTCGTCTTTTTTTAATACACCTGTGTGGTTATTTAAAGGGGTCATCGGATGCAAAATTCACTTTACATGTTGTTTGAACAGAAATGTGTGTTGGAAGTGTGTGTACACATCCATCCTATAATGATAAAAATCCACCCAGTGTTTTTTTTTTTTTAAATCCCTATTTTAAAATCCCCTTTCTCAAATCAGGCTGTTCAGTCCTGTCAGAATGACGTAGTTCTGTACAGCCCCCCCCCCCCACACACACACGATAGTTGATTGACAAGACCGTCTTACCTTAGACCCGCCCTGAGTGAACTGTGAGCTGTCCACCTCCGGTGCAGGGGAAGTCAAGATGTCTCCGATTAAGCGATTGAAGTGTTTTGTTGTTGGATGTAATAATGAATATAGCAGACATCATTTACTCCCGGCATCTGAGCCGCTGAAGACGCAGAGGATTAACGTTACTTTCGCTTTGAAGGGAATGCGCCGATCCCCGATCTGCCTAAATGCGTCTATGTTCGCGCGAATCATTCGTGATCCAGCTTTATCTACAGAAGAAGTGAGTATAAGGGTTTTTATGAATCTTTGCAAATCGCCTTTCCTAATAATGTGCTAGTTAGCCAGTTTAGCGGCTGCAGTTTAGTATGCTCCATAGATATACAGTCATGGTCAGAATTATTGGTACCCTTGGTAAATATGATCAAAGAAGGCTCTGAAAATAAACCTGCATTATTAATCCTTTTGATCTTTTTATTTTTTTAAATCACAAAAATCTAACCTTTCATTGAACTAAAACAATTGAAAATGGGGGAAAATCTCATTATGAAATAAATGTTTTTCTCAAATACACGTTGGACACAATTATTGGCACCCCTAGAAATTCTTATGAGTAAAATATCTCTGAAGTATATTCCCATTCATATTTACAATTTTGAGCACTCCAGGGGGGTTATGAACATGAAATTATCCAGCCATGGCTTCCTGTTTCACAGAAATATAAATAGGAGGGAAAACAAAGTCCAAATTCCCTTAAATCATCCATCACAATGAGAAAAACCAAAGAATATATTTCTGATGTGCAGCAAAAGATAATTGAGCTTCACAAATTAGTGAAGTGGCTTTATATATTTAGATATTTTTTCCCATTTTATATTCTTATTCTCCTGTGAAAGGTTAGATTTTTGTGAATTTTTTAAATAAAAGATCAAAAGGATTAACAATGCAGATTAATTTGCACAGCCGCCTTTGATCATATTTACCAAGGGTGCCAATAATTCTGACCACGACTGTATATACCTAGATGCCTCATTATCGACTGTTTCTATGGGCCGCGATACGTAAGCCATGTGCCATTTTTGGAACGGTCTGCGAATCTTTGAGCGCATTGACTGTGTGCATCTACAACAGCAAGTTATACGCTTGTATATCTTTGAATATTCATTGATTATTAAGGTGAATGCGAGATGGCTGACACGTCAACGTATCTGGAGCGGTCGAATAGGGAATCTACACATCTATGGTCTGTTAGTCACTCCACGGAAGAGAGGGGCGGAGTCAGCAAAGCTCACTAGCTTTTAAAGCAACATAGACTAGAACAGCGTGCTGAAAACAGAGGCGATTTTGACCGGTTTAAAAAGGTGTTTTTTACACTACCATTGAGAATTTTTAACCAAAGTATGTTATAGACTTTTCATTAAGACCCTAAAGAATCATATCAACTTGTGTAAAATGGGCATCCGATGACCCCTTTAAAAAAAAGTTTTTTTTCAACACCAGAATACATTTGTACATTTGTTTATAACCTTTAGTTTTCTCTTACCAATTTTATTTATGTTTTTACATCTAACTGAATATAATTATTTATCATTGCTTCTGTCAAACTGACTTCATCTATACCAAATCTAGTTTGCTTTGCCGACACACCTGCTGATTTTGCTGTTAGCCGGACTCTCTTAATCCAAATAACGCTGCTCTCATTACGGTGAGAATGACTGCGGTGCTGTCACAGTAAGGAATGCATTCCAAACAGTGTAAGGAATGGGCTGCTAGCTGCAGCATTCGCTTAAGCCTGATTAATGGAGCTGCCTCAACTGAGCTCAAGTCATTAAAGTACCATTGGATTTAATAAGTCACTCTCTCTCTCAGCTATCACTTGGACCTGTTCTGTTCCCTTTATCATTTCTCTGGCACACTCTAAGCCACTGGCTCTCACCTGGGAGTCTTAGATTGAGCTACAGAGATGTCTACAGCAGATATACTCTGTTGTCAGTGGTGTTGACTTTTGATGTATAGGAATTCTAGGTCAGAAAACTACACATTGGCTGAGTCTGGCCCATCCATTTTGAGGGATGTAGAATCATTCTTCATGAGAAAGTGAAAAACTCATAAATATGAAATATACTTTGAGGAATTTCAAATGCAATCATTGTTATTGTGTTGTCAGGGTCTGGAGGTGATTGAGTCCACTAACCTGAAGTACTTCACCAAGGAGATGACCGCCGAGTTCTACGCGCTCAAGGGCATGTTCTTAGCCCAGATCAATAAGTAAGAGTTGATCCCTGGCTTTGTTCATCTTCTGTCTTTTTTACCTGTCACTTTGAGTCTTCTCCTTATCGCCCTTATTCGCTCTCTCTTTGTCTGTAATTGACACCGCTCTCGTTATCTTTTATTTTGTGCATGAGTCTTCGCACTGACAATAAAGAATTGGAAACCGAGATCATTAAGAGCTCACTTTTTAAAATGAACAATTTCAACAGAGTCATTATGGAGAGGAAAGATAAACATCTGTGTGTGGCTGTGTGTTTGTGCCACTAATCATCACTTCTAAGACTTTAGGCCAATAATGAGGTCAGAACAGTCGTTAACAGTCAATATGAGAGTATGATGAGTAATTAACCTTATATAGCATGACTGCAGCAGAGGATAATGACACTGAACTCATGATGAGTGATTATCTCCTGTCATACTTCTATTGACTGGCATCTTCACGAGTCAATCAGCATTTCCTGGTGAGAATCTGTCATGTAATTGGTAAACATCTCAGAATACTGTAGATTAATTTGTAGTGCAATCAGGCCAGGTGTTTTTACCGCCTACAAGATATTTAAACAAACAGATAAGGGTCATTGACTATAAGGAGCTGCCAAGATAATGAACAGGTCAAATATCTAGTTTAAAATGCATTCACAAAAAAATATAATTATATTATATGGTTATTGCAAAATTATTATGACAAAACTGCTTGTTTTGAAATTGGATAGAAAGAATTGGATATCAAAGTGAATTTTAATTCACAAATTGAAAGGCTAGAGGATAGAGGAGGAGAATTCAAGTGATTGTCAGTATGAATTGCATTTTTTTTTTTAAGATATTAGCATATCCAGACCAAATCAGAGCATCATTTCATTCAAAAATAAACAGATAACTACCCCCTTTTGCAACACCATAGCTCTATATAGGCCTTCCTCTTTTCCTCATCATGGGTGAATTGATGGCGGACCCAGAGCCCGGCGCTGGATTGGAATAGCTTATTAAATACACATGCTGAATAATTAACTCAATAGCAATTTGTGAAATCTCTGTGATCAGCAGAAGTTTCCCCCAGCCTCAGCAGGGCCTAATGTAATCATTACATTTTCACTCTCTATGAATATTAACGTAGGGATTTGATAAAGCAGTAGAGCTGTCGGAGGAAGATGTTTGACACTTGACTGGGCGTGGGGACTTTGCCCGACTCTCGGCAAAGGCCACGGGCATAAACATATTATACATGTCCATGACTGACTTGACGCTTCAGTGGATTTGGGCTCCCCAGACTCCCATTGCAATCAAGTGTAATTTTGTTGCTTGCCACATACTCATTAAAAGTTTCCATTATATGTGATTGGTTTAGTAGGTGTGTCATAGAGTAGCATTTAGAGATGGTGATGGTAAGGGCAGAGGCTTCAAGCACAGATTATGAGTCCCATCCAGTGCTTTCAGTCCCTTATAAAGCCCTTTATGAGCCTTTTTCAACATCTATTCTTAAACTGCTTCTTCTATAAAGGGCCCTAGAAAAGATACTCTCAGGGGACAAATTCTCAAAGCTCTAAAACGGCTGATGAAACAAAATATTGGACCCGGTCAGCTAATTTCAGTTAGGTGCTGAAATACTGGATAGCTTTTAGAAGTAATAGTGCTTCCCATCAAGTTTTTTCTGTCAGATGCTCCTCAGATTTATAGTGAAATGCCAATAAGAAGTGGATATATAATTATGATAAAGTTTAAATGCCTCCTGTTTACTAGTGCACCACTGGCAGAAATTTTACTGACTCAAGCTTAATGCTCCAAATTGCTCATATTCTTTGCATTTTTGAGATTTCTAGATTGTAATTGTCCGAAGAGACAAATGCCCTTCTCATTTGAATTGTCTCTTCTTCCAGGTCAGAGGAGGCAAATAAGGCCTTCTCTGCTGCAGTGCAGATGCATGATGTTCTGGTGAAAGCCTGGGCTATGTGGGGCGACTACTTGGAGAACATCTTTGTCAAAGACCGCCAGCCCCACCTTGGTGTCTCCGCCATTACCTGTTACTTACATGCCTGCCGCCATCAGAACGAGAGCAAGTCACGTAAATACCTTGCCAAGGTACGACCTCTTCTCTCTTTTCTCTCCTGCTGACCTCACTGAGTGAATGAGCCAAATGGTGTAGTTAAAAAATGTGCGTAAATCTAGTGGCATTTTTTTTATTGAATACTTTATGCATTTATGATGTAAAAAAAAAAAGCCTACAAATGAATATAACACGTACAATATTATTCATTTTCTACACTTATTTTCTGTTATTTACTTATTTTATACCATTAGGTTAATAGTATATTTCAGATAATTAAAACAATGTTTTTTTTTAGTTTGTTAATGATGATAACTCTTATAGCCTGACCTTTGTAACATTGCTTAAAGGCTGCTAAAACGTTCAGTGAACTTTTCCATTGGTTGTGATTAGTGAAAGTAGGGAAGCAAGAACTACTGATCAGTTGTACTGTGTAATCTAGAGGGCAACATGTAGTGTTTTTCTTGTCAGTAACAGGCAAAAATGGTTGGCAGGGATGCACAGAGCATGTCATAATGGGATAGCATCTTTTTTGACAGGCCTGTAATTAGTTTTACCATTACACCCATTTACCATAAAACACAGGCAAACTCAGTGCTAATTTGTGGTCCAGTAAACCCATTCTGCTCTGATGGCTTTGTTAAATGGGGGCATATCTGTCACCGTGTGCCATTTCTGAATTAATGCAGCTGCGGCAGGGGGGACACAGACACTGCATTCAGACTGATGAACCTCCAATGATGGATGTAATTATATTATTAGACCTGATGATGGGTTTTGTATGGATACTATATACATGGCAGTCTGCTCTCTGTCGAGTACTGTATGCTAGATCAAACAGCTCCATTTGGCTTTTTTCTTTTTTTCCAGCGTGGGTTTGACTGCTAGGAGCACTTTAGATTGTGTGTGTACTGCTGCTGGCCACTGAAGCTTTAGAGACGGTGGCGTAGTTTGCATGTGATTAATGAGAATAGCTGCTCGCTGATTATCAGTAATTATCCATAAGCCGTGTAGCCCAGGCTGTCCAGTGCTTAATGTCTCCATCAGGCCTCAGCAGAGATGAAGGTTCATCTTTCACTATCCCACCAGCCACCATAGCAGAGCCCCACCAACAATAGCAAAAGAAGACAGCAGCTGACTGGTGGGAGTAAGGTGGGCGAGATGATTTTACAAGCCATTAAGCCCTGGAGTAGCTTTTTCATGGAGCTGATGGCCTCATCTTCAATCGCTGGCATATAGATTTAGTTTCAAATAAAAACATTACCTAATTTTATTTTCTAAAATTGTCCTATATGTGCTGTCAAAGACAGAAGGGCACTAATGATTGGGGTGGAGATGGGGTAGCGTGAAAAAAAAAAAGCGCAATGTGTGTCCCGCTCCCGCAAACATTCTAATATTGTATGTAATTTTCGCGCTGTCAATATGCAGGGTATTGAAATCACATTTGAATGAGTGTTCGCGATCACGCGCACTGTGTAAAGTGAGCACATCTTACAGTGCATGCATAATTATTAGGCACGTTGATATTCTGATCACATTTTTTTTTCTCCAAGCACATTTTACCAATTCCAAACCACATCAATCTTAATAACTACTATTAATTTTGTATTTAATCATTTATAAGTGATATATATAATTGCCCATGAAGGCTGGAAGTGAAAAACTCCTTATATTCAGGTGTGCAGAATTAGGCAGGTTTTCTTTTACAGATGAAATGAGCCAAAAAAGAGATTTAACTCAGACTGAAAAGTCAAAAATTATTAAATCCCCATGAGAAATATTAAATACTAATGCAATACAGAAATTGCAAAGTTAAGGTATGACCATTGGTCAGCGAAATGCTCATTGGGTCAGCAGGGACAGACAAAACAGGTGGAGAATAAAAGACGCATGTTAACTGAAAAATAATTAAGATTTAATGTGAAGAATTAGGTGTAAAACCATCGGGAACCATTTAGTCTCCAGCACCACCATTTTCCAGAACTACAACCTTCCTGGAGTCTCCAGAATTACAAGGTGTCAGGTTCTCAGAGACTTTGCTTGGGTAAAAAATCCTAAAAAAATGACCCTCACTTAATAAGAATAACATGCTGAAGTGTTGTGAAATACATGAAGACAAATTTTTTATTGGCTGAATTTATTTTCCAGAATCTGGCAGTAAGTTTTAGGAGCTCATTTTTAGTCAGTCTCTGCTAAACAGACTTTTCAGGATAGGAGATGGACTAAAAATTAACTCCCAAAACTTACTGCAACATGGAGCTAAGAAGAAAATGTAGAACTTGAAAAATAAAAAAACAGCTTAGTGAAAAAAAGAGTTTACAGTTTAAAAGCAAATAGAAAGTCCTACTTTTTATTTATTTTCTTTATATACCTGTATATATTTTTTTTTGCAGATTTGCACAGATTTGTCTTTGGTCTTTCATGACACTACATATGCTGGGGTGTGAATTTGATAGGTGCTTGATATAAAATAAACGGTGCTTTAAAAAGTCCTTGAAAGTCCTTGAATCTGGTGTTCATGAAAGAGTGGGAACCCTGTGGACATGTGCATGAAGAGATGTTATGTCAACATTTTTTTTTTTTTTTTTTTTAAATGTCCATTGCATTAAATGTAAAATGATTTTTGCTTTAAATAAAATGTCAATGTCATATTTCTTTATTTTACACAAGTTCTGGCTATTTCAAAGAAAATTTGTAGATAAAATTTTGTCCTGCAGCAGGGTTTATAAAATCAGAACTGTTGCCTAAAAAAAGACCATCTCTGTTCTTCTTCAGGTGCTGTGGCTGTTGAGTTTTGATGATAAGAACACATTGGCCGACGCTGTGGACAAATACTGCATTGGAGTGCCGCCCATCCAATGGCTGGCCTGGATCCCTCAGCTTCTCACGTGTCTGGTTGGCTCAGAGGGGAAACCTCTCCTCAACCTCATCAGCCAGGTTGGATTGCTCACTACATTACCTTTTTATAGCAGCACATTCATGCTTGATATATCCATCTAATCAAGATTAATTTAATTTGCGAGAGACAGTCTGCAGTCAAGACCCTTTGTCAAATTCATAGTTTTACCGGTTTCCTTTTTTTTTTTTTATGCAAAGCATTGTTATTGGGTTAATATCAAACACTCTCCAACTGTGGGAACAGAACCACCAATTAAACAAGAGACTAATTTGCCCTCCTTGATGGAGTACTATTTCCAAGCCATTTAAAAAGCTCCTGAACTTCAAAGAGGAAACAGCTGCTCCAGGGGCCCAAAGAGAGAGGGAGAATAAAGGAGACGGAGAGAGAGTTCTGTGTATTTAACCCACGTAAAAAGACGGCGAAATCCCCCTCTTATTCACTGACTTGTTCCAAACGGCTTTTGCATGCAGCTCGACCACCTCTTTTCTCACGTATACATGCCAGACCAGCGACTTCTAATCTCTCCATTTCAGCACTGACGCACCCGTGCAGTGGAAATGCTTCACTTTGAGATTAAGTACACTTGAGTCCCTGATAAGCACCCAGTGAAATAGATATGTTTGCACACCATAATCTCAATTAATGGGGTTGTCAAGGCTGTTTTAGGGATGACAAGTCTCCTTGTTGAAGGATCTTTTGGGTCTGATCTAAGGCAGCGATGACGAGTGAAAGGTAGACGTTTTGTAAAACTCTTGATTTTCAAGTGAAATCTCCAGCGGATGGAGCACCTTTATCTCAAGATCTGAATTATTTAGCTGTGCTCCAGTTAGCGGGATGTTTTAAAAACGTTTGGTGAAATATTGATGAAGGTGAGCTGTGGGGTGCCTTGAGATGAAACCGAGGCGAGAAAAACTTAACACCTTTATGCACACAGACACCCATCACATGCACGCGCACACACTCGCACACACCCTAAAATATGATGAGACTTCTCTCCAATTTTAGGGATGATCTGTCCCCCGTTGCCTCGTTCATTTTTAATGCGATACTTAACAAGCTCTTAACAGAAGGTCTTGGCCATGGCTGCTTTTCATGTAAAAGCCCATCTGGACTCCGAGGTGTCTTTTTACACATAAAGGCCAGCCTGCTTTCTGCCGTCTGTTTGACGAAGATCGTGTTTCCACTCTAATGGGCTGCTTGAGCTGGGTGCTGTGAGACCTGAGAGGGGCTGGGGGCGGTTTGAGAAGGAGCGCTGTCTGCCGCCTCCATATTTGTCTTCATCCCCCCACACACACTGATGCGGACAACATTCACACCCCTCACGGATATCGCAGTGCCAGGGGAGAAAGAGGAGAGGAACAAGTTGATAAGCATGTTTTTGGGACTATTACATAACAATAAGAGGATCCAGAGATTGGGTTATGAGTCAGACTTCGCTGTCTGTTAGATTTAAACTATAAAGACTAGGAGCATTTTTCTTCAAAAGATGTGAAATAGGCCTCACAACTTGGTTCTTTGACTGCAGCTTAAATAAGTGGTGTGCAATATCTGCAGCAAATTAAATTGAATAGCAAAAATAAGTGCTGTTTTTAAACAGGTTATCAGCTTGTTCAAACACATAGTACTGGCCAAAATTCATGCCATTGGTTAAAGCAATAGTTCACCCAAAAATAAAACTTCACTGTCATTTACTCACTCTCATGTCACACACTCACCTGTTCATATAAAGTGATCAAATGTCTTCAGAAAATTTGGAGTAAACTGCAATGGATTAATTTTATGATCTCTTTTTGATGCATCAAAGTGGTAGTTGACTGTCAGACTATAGACTGTCTATGGAGGATGAGTAAATAAATAATAGTTTTAAATAAAATGTATATATTATAGGGCTGCATGCTTAATCATATTTTAATTGTGATCACGATTTCTGATTCTCATGATTTATTAAGCATAATTGTCAGCAATATTTTCCCGCTGGTTATTTATCCTGAATTGTTTTTGTTTTTTTTTTAATTTGGCATTTGCGTTATATAGGATTGGTAAGAAGCCTCTAGAAGCTTTCATGGTTGCAGCCGAATTTCCAGAATTTAAATCCTCTAGTCTGTTTTCTTCAGTCTGTTTTCCTCCGCTTAGTCGTTTGCAATGTTTATGTAACCATTAATGTGTAGCCCTTATATATTAATTTTAATAGGGATGTAACGATACCAAAATCTCATGGTACGATAATGCCTTGATATGAAGTCCACGGTACGATATTTATTGCGATATTGAAAGAAAAAAAAAAGAAGTGAATGAAAAAATAACAAATGAAGACTTGGAAATTAAAAAAAAAATATATATATATATATTAAAGATAAATTCTTTTAATGCACTTTGAGTTCAAAATTAAGAGCTCCAACCCATGTTCTTAATGAAGAAAACTTAAGTCAGAAAAAAAAGTGAATTGACTTATACCTGAACTTTAGCGGGGACTCAACCCTCTGTTTATTTGTGGTATACTGTCTCAGTCTAAATTATATTCACACTGGTGTTTTAGGAAGCCAAACAAATTAGAATATAATATAGGAATAACAATAATTTAAAATTGTTGTTATTATTATGACAGTAATAACCATATATTGTAAAACAGTTGCACTGTAAAATAAATAAAAATGAATAACCTATTTCATAGGTATATTATTTTTGCTTTACACTGCATTAGGGAAATTACAATACTACTTTCCTTATTTCTACACTTGAAAGAGATATTTTGAATTTGGACTGCAGTAACGTTAGCCGTTTAAACCGTTAGCTATTAGCAATTCATACTGCAATTTTAAGATTTTATTTTGACGGAAACAGCAGTAGAGCTTTTATTTTGAAGGAAAACTTACAAAAACGCATCTCACTACAAATCTAGTGAAATGCTGTAATCATCTGCCGCGAAAATAAAGCATAACTGGTGGCCTTTGCGTTTCCAGACGTGCGCTACACTCACAGCACGTGCAATAAATGAGTTCACGGCATTCACTGTGAACGGAGCCGTTCTGAGTCGCGGAAAACACCGGATCACGAGCTGATTGTCTGAACAAAGTGTGCGCTTCACTGAGAAACACGCATAAAAAAAACAGACTTCATGAAGGGATTAAGCCATATTGTGCTTTCGGTTTTATTTTATTTGACAGATAATGTGCCAAAGCATAATGGTCCAAAATAGGGCTGTCACGATATTAGATTTTTCACACCACGGTTATTGTGGCCAAAATAATTAACAATATCGATATATCGCGATATCTATAGAAACATTGGGGAATCAGCCAAATTAATTTTTACTTTATTTAGTTTTTCTTTTTACCCAATGAACATAAGGATACTGATAAACACAGGGCACATGCATTTTCACTTCTTCTACGACCGCAGATGAGGCATTTAGTGCATGCCACTGCAACCAACTTAACATTACAGAGTTTAATGTAGCAATGTGGTCGCTCAATTTTTCTAGATTTGTTTTAATCGTGTAAAAAGATTTGAACAAAGAAATCAAGTGCTACGCACATGTATTGGCCATGACTTGATTGCAAATACAAATACAGAAATAAAATAAAAGAATCACCCCTTTATTTAAATATATGAACACAGGAAACCGCTGTTAACAGGTTAATGTAACATTTCCCATTCCATGACTAGTAAAATAATGACAACTTACTGTCTGTATAATATTGAACATGGTTCTTCTCAGAGTAGCGCATCAGTATAAGTTCTTTGGCGCGGCCGCGAGCTGCGTCGTCTTCTTGTTTGACAGGTGTCAGCGTTAAGGCACAATACTGCCACCTGGGAGCTCAACCAGGTACTGGCACTGGAGTAGGCTATTTGCGTGTCGTGTTCTCTTTAGTGTTCTGTTCATTTTAAATATCATGGTTATCGCAAATACCGGTATATCGTCACACCCAAAATTAACACGATGTCGATATTTCATGATTTGAATATCATGGTTATCGTCAATACCGGTATATCGCGACACCCCTAGTCCAAAACATAACTTTAAAGACCTTTTAAAAACTTTAAAAACTACACTTTTTGCCCGGAAGACCTATCGTTTCATACCGTCATGTGGCCATGATGATATTGAGACGGTTTTGCTATTGCGATACCACGATATTGGTAATACCGTTACATCCCTAAATTTTAATATATTAATATGAAATATTAATATCTAAATATGTTATTTATATTTACAGTTAAAATTTACAGAATTTGCAATTTATAAGTTTCCCTCGCTTTCATCCAATTGGCATACAAATGAAATTAAGTTACTGCATTATCAAAAAAAGACATTTGCTGCATGGTTATGTAACAAAACATTTTTGGTTTTGTATTCTGGCAAAAATGTGTCATACTGTTACTGTGCTGTAACTCGTAATCATACAACCTTACCCTACTGTTGATTTTAAAAAATACATTTGTCCATAGGGCCAATGTATCAGTGCTGTTTTGATAAATACATGAGTTTATGGGCTAAATCATTAAACAGCCTTAACCTTCTCTTTGTGATGCTGTTCAAGGACACAGCAGATCTCTGAAAGGGAGAAAGTGTACACTCGGGCTTGACAAGCTTTTAGCGAGTGTCATATTGAGCCATGGTTTTAATCTGCCCTTGATGTTTGTCCATCTCATTGCTTTCCCCCTACGGTTTCATTTTCAAAAGCCTGCACTATCACAGAGAAGTTTCAAAACATGTCAGCACTACGTTTCTCTCTCTCGCTCTGACCCGAACCCACAGGGACGATCTGAAATGTAATCTGCGACTGTTTCTCTTAGGTGGGACGTGTCTACCCTCAAGCGGTGTACTTTCCGATCCGAACCCTGTACCTGACGCTGAAAATCGAGCAGAGGGAGCGCTACAAGAGCAGTATGACTGGAGTTTTTTCAGAACATTCATTCACACAAAGTCCTACAAAAGTCAACTTTTTCCTTCATGTGCTGTCATCTCTGTTTTCCCCAGATTCTGGCCAGCAGCAGCCCAGTTCGGCGGCTGCCCAGACCCACTCAGCGTCCGACCCGGGTCCCATCCGTGCCACTACTCCCATGTGGCGCTGCAGCCGGATCATGCACATGCAGCGTGAGCTCCACCCCACCCTGCTCTCCTCTCTGGAGGGCATCGTGGACCAGATGGTCTGGTTCAGAGAGAACTGGCACGAGGAGGTGAGGGGTTTTACGTGTTAAAGCGAGTGTTTTTGTATTCCAGAAGTGAGTAGCTACCTCTTAAAGCACATCAGCCCTTAGCGCAAGTTAAACATGACATGAATGCGTTTTCTGTCCGGTTTGCTTACGTTCTTTAGTCTAACCCTGCATGCTCTCGTACACGTAGCTGTTTTCAGAGGGCCGGCTGAGCAGATGAAAGCTGACAGAGGGGAACGATTGGGGCTCAGTGAGGCTGAAAAGTGGTTTTGCAGCGCAGGTGGACATTGGCGCTCCAGTGCTAATCGGGCTTTGGCGAGGGGCTCGCCGTGATTGATGGGTGAGGGGAGTGTAGAACGAACGTGGAGAGATTGGATTGCTGTGACAGGGCTGATACGGTGATGCGTCGAGACTGGACAGGGACGCAAAAGCCCCGTTCCTGTGGGACACTCGGCGAGAAACAGCAGAAGAGGAGGATGGGAAAGGGCAAGGAAAGAAAGTTTAGCAAGGAGAACTGGAGGATGAAAGAAATTGGCATTGAGAGAGCTCAGTGAAGTAAAACGTGGGTTTAATTTTCCAGACATTGATGAAGTGTAGTCCCAGTCTAAATTAGTCTGTTAATGGCGATCTTCTTCTCTTGAAGTCTAAGCTTAATCTCTGCAGCAGAGACTAGTAGAGGCGGGCTTTTACAGATCTCTCTGGTGAACATCTTCACCTCTGAAGGATTTTTAGTATTATCAAAATGGCAAATTGGATTGAATATGTGGGAATGGTGTTATCCTTCATGGTAAATTGATAAAGACTCGTTAATCATTAATCCTCGTCTCTTGGTTTCTCATTTTTCCCTCATTTCCTTCCACAGGTTCTGCGGCAGCTCCAGCAAGGGCTGGCTAAATGCTACTCAGTGGCCATCGAAAAGAGCGGAGCTGTGTCTGATGCTAAAATCACTCCGCATACGCTCAACTTTGTAAAAAAGCTGGTCAGCACGTTCGGCGTGGGCCTGGAGAATGTCTCTAATGTGTCCACTATGTTCTCAAGCGCTGCCTCCGAGTCCCTGGCCCGGCGAGCTCAAGCCACCGCTCAAGATCCTGTGTTCCAGAAGATGAAGGGCCAGTTCACCACAGGTCAGAACATTCACAATTCCTGTGCACATTGTTTTACATGGAAAAATGTCTTTCAGTTAAGAGAGATTTTTCCACCTGTAGTTTATTGAAATGCAGCTTTCTCCACATCTGTAGCTAATGTAATATGCTAACGCTATCATACTGTGTGTTCCAACAGTTACACAAAACTGTAAAAAAAAAAAAAAAGATTATTTATTCAGCTTTCAGATTATGTATAAATCTCAGTGTCGAAAAATTGACCCTTATGACTGGTTTTGTGGTCCAGGGTCACATATTTTATAGAATAAAAAACATTTTTCTATAGTCTATATCAGGGGTCATCAAACTTGATGCTGGAGGGCCGGTGTCCTGCAGAGTTTAGCTCCAACTTGCCTCAACACACCTGCCTGGAAGTTTCAAGTATACCTAGTAAGACCTTGATTAGCTGCTTCAGGTGTGTTTGATTAGGGTTGGATCTAAACTCTGCAGGGACACCGGCCCTCCAGGACTGAACTTGGTGACCCCTGGTCTATATCAATCATTTTTTTAAATATTACTATAGAATTATTTTTTAAATTTGCGTTTATGCTTTGTTTTCATTTTATTTTAGTTTAGGTTTGTGCTTTTTGTAATTTCAATTTAAATATTTCTGTATAGCTTTATTTTTATTTCAGTTTTAGTATTTTTTTTAGAAAATTAACTTGAACTTATTTCAATTCTTTGTCATGGAAACAAGTTTTTCATTTAATTTTTTTAGCAGAATATAGCAGAAAATATTTTTTTATTTTAGTTTTAGTTTAATAACATTAGTCAATTTAAATTTGTCTTGTGATTCTGATCTCTATGAAATGATTTAAAAAATCATTATCCTATGAACAATCATGGAAATAATTGGTTAAATTATGGGAATCCTCATCAAAGCTGGACTTTCATGATCCAATCAAATCTCAAAATCAACCTCTACATTTCTTGTTTTACTTTGAAATGTCACGTTATAAAAGTAAAATTTAATTGTGAATGCTCTTTCCTGTTGTCTTCAAATGTAGTTTAATTTTATTTAACACAAAAGCACAGATAAAATAATTCAAGTGAACTGAGAAGGAGCTGTCACACGTGGACTTCTCTCAGAAGTGTCGACAGAAGTCTTAACTTGCAGGCAGCGCACTTGAAGGATCACATCCCCGTGCACAATTACACATGCTCTCGCTCTTGTCTCTGTTCTGCATAACCACTTCTGCTCAGAGTTAACCACAGGCCTCTCCACCAGACAGACTCAGAGAATAATTGGCTCTGTGAACCATGTGATTAGATTTAATGGGAAGATGACTATGGGCAGAACCATGTGTGCGTATATCAAGGTGCTGTTGACTAAAGAAATTACACAGCTTTAGGTAAACATGTTTACCAAAAATACTACACATGCCTAGTAGGGGTGCAACGGATCGTAGATGATCCGTGATCCGTACGGACCAGTCCCCACGGTTCGGCACGCATGTGATTCGCGGATTAACTGATAAGTTTAACCACCATAGAGTGCAAGTTTATCATTTGCACGCGCTCCGTTTTCTGCGCTCAGCTGCTGCCGCACACACTGAAGCGCGCACACGCAGAGAGAGAGCGTGAGAAAGAGAGGCGTGATTTAGATACCGTGTTTCAGACAACGCCTCAACGGATGGATACATACACACACACAAAGTTATGTTAAAATACCCGTTTTGGCAAGTATTCTGGTAAACACAGTCAGTTATGTCTTAAGTTAACGTATACAGCCGAGAAAGAAACCGGATGTGTGTCAGTATTTGGTCCGTGCATTTAGTCTTAAAGAGACAGCAGCCTATAATACCTGCTTCTCTCTGCTAATCATCTGTATTTAACTTATGCAGTAAGCATTATTGTGTTTTGCACTTAATTTTTATATTTCTGCACCTGAATACTACGGTTACTGTCTTTATTAATCATTTTATGTTGTAGGCTGGAAATCTATCTATTGGTTGAAAATCTAATTAATTTGTGTAATTGTTCTTGGTTTATTACTGACTTAGGTAGTAAAGCTAGTAGTTTACACAACTTTTTTTTGCTGATCCGAAAAATGATCCGATCCGTGACTCAAAATCCGTAGTATGATCCGAACCGTGAGTTTTGTGATCCGTTGCACCACTAATGCCTAGTATGTATAGATTGGTTTTAAAGAAAAAAGTAGGCAAAATGTTTTGGTAATTTTTCAAAATGTTTTGTATTTAATTTTTCATTTTTATTATTAGTTTAATCAGGTATGGGGAAGTGTGTAATTTCCGTTACTTCTGGTACCAGGCGAAATTGCAAACATATTTGTGCCCAAATGCTCCACCTGTCTTCCTGCATTCCAAACTTTTTTTAAATTTGGAATTTGACATTTTTCCAGTGTTTCTGAGTTGTTTGGCACATTTGTATGCATGTACCTTTAAATCATAGTCATCTGTTTTTGTTTTTTGTTTTTTTTAAAGAAGGGAAACTACATGCTGTATTTTTTTCTGTGACTTTACCTTTAAATCCCAAATGTCCTTCACCCCCCTAGATGTTTGTTTAAATCTCTCTGAGTCGGGGAGAACTTGGCATGGCTCTTTCCTGAGGCCAGTTTTGTACACGTTGCCCTACAATAACCTTCCAGTACCCCCGGTGTAGACCTGGCTCTCAGGAAGCAGAGCATGTGTGAGTCGAGACGTATGTTAAAACAAACCCCCCCCCCTCAGCTGTCCTCTGCTCAGGAGAGCAGAATATGTTTATACTTCCCTTCCCTGTCCACCTACAGTCTCTACACCTCAGTAAACTTTGAATCCTGGAGCTAGTGCTCTCGTTTGCTTCATATGAAGCTCTATCTGGAGGCTTGTGTGTGTGTTCATGGCCTTAGAGGACTGTTAAGGTTGTAAGGGTGTAAAACAGATGTTGTGGTGCCAGCTGTCTCTGGGCAGTGAGGCATGGCCATCGCACCCTGAGCCTTCTCTGCCCGTCTGACATACTGTGCTACTGGGAATGAGTTTTGGAGGGGAACCAGCAAAGCGCAAAGCCCGCTTCGTTCCCTGTATCCCTGTTTTTTCCCCTTCCTTATTGGTTTCTCCTCCCAAGCTCTCCGTTCCAACGCACATGTCCAAACAAACACATACTACAGCACCATTTGTCAAGAATCCTTTAATCCAATCACAATCAAGCCATGAGCAAATGTTATTGTTTATCAAATGTGACCTGCCCAAATAATTTTTTTAATGCTCTCTAAAGATTATTTGACCACATTAAGATTAATTTAAAAGCACAATACGCAAGTTTTCACCGCTAGAGGTTTTTCAAAATAGTAACAAAGGAGGATGTTCACAGATGAGGTAATGAATACATTTTTTATTACCTGTACCTTTCACCGTTATTCAAACAGTGAATAAAAAGAGAAAGCAAGCAAAGAACATTTATATTGTCAAAGAATGTTATGACTGACTTCAGTCTAGCGCGAGTTTAAGCTCTCTCAAAAAACTCCCCTTATAATCAGTAAAACTGTCTATACACGGTTTGATGAATGAATCTCTTACATCATACGTACATCTGCACTTTGTTATTTATGATGAGAGAATTCGCTTGAGAGCTGAATTCAGTCAGCAAGTGTGTGCAGTGAACAAAAAAACTCATCTGAACGCCTCTGATTGGCCATTGCATTCATAAGCTCAACAGACTCGTGTGTGATTGGTTATAATGCGCAACACTTAAAACGCGTAAAAAAAAATCATGGAGCAACATTGAGCAGATCTAAGTTTAATGCTGCGGTCAACACATTTAATTTAAATTTTATTCGCGACAGCCATAATGGATTTAGTTTAACTGTACAGCAGCATTTGTGTCTGTGTGTTGCCATAGTTTCTACAAGCGGAAACTGAGGATAGTGCGGATATTACGTCATTGATTGGTAGGGTTGGGTACCGAAGTCAGTACTTTTAAGGGTACCGACCGAATTGCGTCGGTACTACCGAGTACCGATTCACATTAAATCATTCGGTACCAAATTTTGGTATTTGAGAACGCATTTGGGCGCATACGAGAGAGAGAGAGACCCTGTGACATGATGTCACCCCTGCAACACTTTAAAACGCAACACACAGGGCAAACCGAAATGTTCTGAAGTGTGCTTACATTTCTAGGGTCATATGGTTTCCGCGAAAACGCTGACAGGATGATGGAGTCCATTCATAAAAACGGAATTTACTCTATAGTAAATAGTATGCCACGGAATTCATACATTTTTGGATGAATGAAAGAAGGTCTGTCACTTAATTGGAATCACGATATGAACTAGTGCATGTGAATATTAAAATGCAAAAAGACTGTTTAAATATGAATCCTGCATGTTCCATTAGCCTCGGTATGTATGAATGGCGGAGACGCGGTTTTGTTTACTACACAAATACTGAAGCACACGTGAACTCGCAGTGATTTTCGGCCTCTGCATCTCACTACATGACGACATGAACACATGAACTTAAAGGCTGTAAGAGTCACTTCATGAGAATTTTACCATTTCATTTGAGAAAACTAGCATCATATACTGTATACACAGAAACTTCACGGCAACCTGTCAAAATAAAAGTGTGCGGTTTAACATGTAACAGAAATATCTTACTCTTGTATTACTTTTGTACAGTATAATGTACATCTTGATATATTCCATTTACTGTAAAATTTAAATAAAATTATTAAATGATAAAAAAAAAAAATATTACAACCACATTAAAAACTTAATTGTAGAAAAAAATACAATTATTAGTAAAACTATATTCACACAATTTTTCTACCATGTATTAATTTTAACAGTAAACCTCTGTTTGTTTGCCAAAAAATAAAAGTTTCATTTTCATTTGATTTAAAAATAAATAAATATTTCATGCCTTCATTTGATTATCAGAAAAAATAAAATGAATTTCTGAAAAAAAAAAAATTGTAGGGCCCTACTGTTCAAAATGTTAAAATTGAGAGTTTTGGACTTATTTTTTCACTGAAATAAATGTTTTTGTTATTACGCAGAGAGTAAAGTACTGAAAAAAGGTACCGTTGGGTAGCGGTTCAACTGTAAACGGTACCCAACCCTATTGATCGGCAACAATGACCAGGGACGAGCCATTATTTAAAATTGGAATTTCGCTGGATTTACAAATCCTTGGGAACTTTTGGGATAACGCAAGTACACAACTGCAGGAAATATATCACACTGTGCAAGTAGTCCCATCCACGAGATGGGATTCAAACTCGGGATGCCCTCGGCGCAACAGCGCTACATGTCAGCACGCTGCCCACAGGGCTATCGGCGCTGACATGGGACACCAACATTGACCTGATGCCTCATTCTATTTCTGATGTATTCCACATGTTTGCGCTACTTCCAACAACAGTGCAAATGGATGTACGCATTCAGCTGTTGCAGCGCAACGTGATGCGACTGTGAAAGCTGAGACTTTATAATACAAGTAAAACAAACAAACTTTTTTTTTCATAATTTTGTATTTGTTTACGTAGCTTCATATGAGAGTCTTTGCCATTTTTGATTCAAATCACTGAAGTCATAATGCCATTTCTAATTTTTTTTTTTTTATTCTTTTAGGTATTTTATAAAAAAAAAAAGTTACAGACAAATTTGGTTAAATTGTCTATTTTTTTTGTGTGTGGAATATAGTACTGGGGGATAATACTAGTAATAGTACTGCGAGATAGTACTCGTGGTGTTAATATTTCTGAAACGTGTGTTTTAGCGTTGCAGGGTTATGCTGTTCTGAAGCATTGCTGTCTGCATTGATCTAAAGCGGGAGCGTGTCTGCGGGGCCGAGGCTGTTTCAGGGCTCCTGTTGTGCGGTACACTGTGTTCACTCAGGCATTTCAGTGATGGAATTTAAAGTAGAGAATTCACCGGAGACTGCTGCACAGCGAGCGGCGCGGGCAGACGGCCGATGGGGGGGTGTATTTTTAGCGCTTGGCCACCTCCACCGCCCAAGCATTATTAGGTGCAGAAAACTTCCGCCTTCGGTGTATCTCATTCACAGGTCAGAGAGCAGAGACTTTGTTTTCCACAGCAGCGGGGAGCTCAAATCCCTCTAGAGTTGAGCTGATCCTGGGTCAGTGAGACAGCTGAAACTGAGCGCACCGTACTACCCATCCATATTCGAACCGACAAAGGTGTTGCGTTTATCAGAGAAGAACCGAGTTGCCCGGGAGGCACCGTTATCTGAAAAACCCCTCGCTTCGGGGCACCGCCGCTACAGGGGATTGTCTGTTCATTTTTTTTCTAAATTGATTACACCAAGTCGACCGCTGTGCATAGCCGTGCTTTTCAAGTCAAATCTCTTTTTTAATGCTCACTGGTCATTAAACACCTAAACAGTCTTAAAGTCTTTCAGAAAGAGTCGGATTGGCTGAGATTACAGAGCGTGTCTGATTTCAGAAGACATCGTCTAATTCGGGGCGTGGAAATGGGTGGGAGCTGCGTTGCTCATGGCAGTTCACTGCTAATCAAAATGTCATATGGGACATTGATGATATTGTGAGTGTCATGCAAGCAGCGATAGTTCCTTAAATGGCCTTTCATTATGTGTGGCGGCCACATCTCACTGACTTTGACATGAGTGGCAGCTCATTGCAAGATGCTTTTGAATTAAAGCCTCTTCTGCCAAAGCCTTAATTATACGAAGAGATTTTTTTCTCGAGGGTGGTTTTCCTCTTAAATGTATAAAATTAAATGCCAAGCCGTTTCTGTATCTGCGGCATGTGGTATTATTAATGTAGCTCAACAGAAGAATGAAAGTGGAGCAGCTTTTAGCCTATTTGATAAAGACGTTCTGGCCCGGAGGTTGTCTCTAAAATTGGGAACGTGGCTTGCATTCCGACCATACCTTTTGTGTAACTTAATGCGCAATGTCATTTAGAAGTTGCATTGAGCAGCTAATCCTTTTTTCCCTCCTTGTGAACCTTGATGTTATCAGCACCTTCACGTCGCAAGGGAGACCTGGGAGGAAGTGCACCACTTCTGTTTCCCTGATCCAAAGATAACGTCTCCTCTCTCAGTCTCTTTCACACTATCTCTGCCAGTTTTACGCCACGTCTACCTCTTTCACACATCTAGAGTCTTCTCCACCTGTTCTTTTGCAGTGTTTTTTTTTTTTTTTTTCAGCTACCTATCTGTTCCTCTGGTTTACCTTGCCTTGTCACTCTTTCCGTTTGCAGATTTTGACTTCAGCGTTCCCGGCTCCATGAAGCTGCACAATCTCATTTCAAAGCTGAAGAAGTGGATCAAGATTCTGGAAGCCAAGACGAAGCAACTGCCGAAGTTCTTCCTGATTGAGGAGAAATGCCGTTTCCTTAGCAACTTCTCGGCCCAGACTGCTGAAGTTGAGATCCCGGGAGAATTCCTCATGCCTAAGCCCACACACTATTACATCAAGATTGCCAGGTAACAATCAATACACACTAGGGATGGAGTTGCTCTGGTCGACTGATCATCTAGTGATCTAGTAACTGACTAGTCGATCTGTCTTACGGAAGTCATGAATAATTAAGTTTTGGTTATACTTGACACATTTTGCTGCAAAAATATCAAAACTAAAACTTAAAGTAAAAACATTAAAGGGGTGGTTGATTGCGATTTTGACTTTTGAGTTAGTGTGTAATGTTGCTGTTTGAGCATAAACAATATCTGCAAAGTTGCAGCACTGAAAGTTCAATGCAAATGCAGATATCTTTTTAGTCTTTTAAAATTCTGGCAGTTTAATGCCTACAAAAACGGCTCGTAGGGACTACAACAAGCTACTTCCCGGGTTTGTTACGTCACGAACCCAGATAAACCCCGCCCCCGGGAACATGCAACAAAGGGGGCGAGGCCATGTTGTGCTGCTTTAGAGAAGAGGAAGAGAAAACTAGGGGTGCACGAAAAAATCTATTCATATGCATCTCAATTCTGTCTTCTAATGATTCTAATGGATTCACAAGTTTCAAAATCAAAGTTCTAAAGCAGCGGTTCCTGTTCCTCGCATCACCCTGCTATGCACACGTTCTGCATCTCTCTCTCTCTCTCTCTCTCTCTCTCTCTCTCTCTCTCTCTCTGATCGTCAACTCGGCTCCAACAATGAACTGTTCCATTTATACACTTATTTTCACATAGCTATGAGAAGCGTTATACATGGACGCGCGTGTGGTTGCCGTACTGTATTACAGCTTCAATCAGGATAAAACCATATATTAAAAGCTAACAGAAGCAGTAGCATAGCATTTACAAATAACAGTGTATCTAAAAGTATGAGACAACAACAAACAAAAAACATATCATTAAGAGGCGTGCTTGCACAGGTTCTGTGCTATCCTCTTCACTAATATCCTCTGGGTCTCAATTGGGCTCAAATTGATAAGCAATATAGATGATGCCATTGTTTACAATACAACCGGAGCACATGCTGCTTAGCTGAGGGGCGGGATGTTTAGACGTGCAATTGAGGCGGTTTAGCCAATCACAACACACTGGACCAGCTAACCAATCTGAGCCCATTGCGTATTTCTGAGGGAGGGGCTTCATAAAAGCAGGAAATGATCGGCACGTTTATAGGAGAAGGGACAGAGCGGTGTGGAATAAAGGTAAATTATGTCAAATATATATATATATATTTTTAATAATGAAGCATTAACACATTAGACTGCACCCCATAAAACACAATCAAGCCTAGAAAAAAATGTCAACCACCCCTTTAATTCAGTAAAATCAGTCATCCTTACTAATCATCTAGTCATTCGACAACTGAATAGTTGCTCCATCTTAAGGAAGTCATGAATAATTAGTTTAGTTTTATCAGTTTTATCTGACACATTTTGCCAAAATATAGCACACTAAATCTAAAAAAAAAAAAATCAGCCCCACTAATCATCTAGTTGTCTGACAAGTTACTGGATTATATTTTATTTATATATGTATTTTTGTTAATTAATTAATTCATTTTATCAGGCAAAACCAAAACTAATTTTATTATTGAGGATTTTCTTAAAACAAATTACTTGATTATTCATTCAGACAACCCACAGCTCAATCTTAAATATGTAGCTTCATGTCCCTACATACACTTGAACACACAGGTCGTTTTTTGATTGAACTTTTTTTTTTCTCCCCTTGGAGTTCTAAGCTAGACTCCAGCTGAGACCTTAATTCTCAGTGATTACTTCATCACTTACCCATCATTCTCTCTCTCACCCCTTCTTACTCTACCTCCTAAGGTTCATGCCCAGGGTGGAGATTGTTCAAAAGCACAACACAGCTGCTCGACGCCTCTACATCCGCGGGCACAACGGCAAGATCTATCCGTACTTGGTGATGAATGACGCATGTCTGACAGAGTCCCGCAGAGAGGAGCGTGTGTTGCAACTCTTGCGGCTACTCAACCCCTGCCTGGAGAAGAGGAAAGAGACCACCAAGAGACACCTCTTTTTCACAGGTACTGCAGCAACCCCAGATCACACAGAAACATTCATGTCCCCTGAAACAGCACTGACTACATCTATTTATGTCAGTCTTTTGGACAAGACCTTCCATTTTCTATTTCTATTTCAAGTCTATTTCTAAAAAAGTAAAATCATATTAAATTATTTGTAAAACATTACAAAGAATAAAATATAAATACATTATATAAAAAATGATTTCCCTACTCTAGTTAAGTCTATTTTGAATTGTGGCATGCATGTGTTCCGAGCTGCCCCATTTGAATGCTGTCCATTTGCTCTGAGTGCTGGATTCAGTGCCCTAGTTGCTCTCAGACAGATTGGGGGAGATGAAGAGAGAATAGAGAAGAAGAAAAAGAGGCAAGATTGAGGTGAAAAGTACCAGAAAAGCTGTGTAGTGGTAACAGAAGAAGAAAGAGAGGGGACTGGAGCAGAATGAATAAAAATGAGGTTGCTCTTCTCCCTGTGGAGACTGAGGGAGGAAGATCTAAATTGTCTTTCTTGTGATAGACGCATTAAAGATGAAACCCTCTCAGTTCAGAGGTCAAGGGTGCCACGTTTTAGCTTTCGCTGAAACATTTTGTCTGTTCTTTTTTTACTACAAAGAAAAGAGGTTGATTTTATGCCGCAGTGCAATTAATAATCATTAAGTAACATTAGGGATGTTTGTGTGCGTATTCTATTTTTATCATTCATTAATGCCTTTCACTGAAGTTATTTATTAGATGTGTATGAGAGGCTCCCAGTGGTCGTGTAACATCACTTTTCTTTTTACTCCCTCACATGTGTTTTTGGGGCCTCTCTCAGCTGTTAATGTGTCTTGTTTAAAAACAACTCTGTAAATATAATGATTGTACAGGTGCATCTCAATAAATTAGAATGTCGTGAAAAAGTTCATTTTTTCTTGTAACTTATTTCAAAAAGTGAAACTTTCATATATTTTAGATTCATTACATGTAAAGTAAAACATTTCAAAAGTTTTTTTTGTTTTAATTTTGATGATTAGAGCTTACAGCTCATGAAAGTCAAAAATCAGTATCTCAAAATATTAGAATATTTACATTTGAGTTTCAATAAATGACCATCCATACAGTATAAATTCTGGGTATCTCTTGTTCTTTGAAACCACAATAATGGGGAAGACTGCTGACTTGGCAATGGCCCAGAAGACAAACATTGCCACCCTCCACAAAGAGGGTAAGTCACAGAAGGTCATTACTGAAAGGGGTGGCTGTTCACAGAGTGCTGTATCAAAGCATATTAAATGCAAAGTTGACTGGAAGGAAGAATTTGGGTAGGAAAAGGTGCACAAGCAAACAGGGATGACCGCAAGCTTGAGAATACAGTCAAGCAAAGCTGATTCAAACACATGGGAGAGCTTCACAAGGAGTGAACTGAAGTTGGAGTCAGTGCATCAAGAGTCACTACGCTCAGACGTCTTCAGGAAAAAGGCTACCAAGCCACTTCTGAAACAGAGACAACGTCAGAAGCATCTTACCTGGGCTGTGGAGAAAAAGAACTGGACTGTTGCTCAGTGGTCCAAAGTCCTCTTTTCAGATGAAAGTAAATTTTGCATTTCATTTGGAAATCAAGGTCTGGAGTCCAGAGGAAGAGTGGAGAGGCACAGAATCCATGTTGCTTGAAGTCCAGTGTGAAGTTTCCACAGTCAGTGATGATTTGGGCTGCCATGTCATCTGCTGGTGTTGGTCCACTGTGTTTTCTGAAGTCCACAGTCAACGCAGCCATCTACCAGGATATTTTAGAGCACTTCATGCTTCCTTCTGCTGACAAGCTTTATGGAGATGCTGATTTCATTTTCCAGCAGGACTTGGCACCTGCCCACACTGCCAAAGGTACCAAAAGCTGGTTCAATGACCATGGTGTTACTGTGCTTGATTAGCCAGCAAACTCGCCTGGCCTGAACCCCATAGAGAATCTATGGGGTATTGTCAAGAGGAAGATGAGAGACACCAGACCCAACAATGCAGATGAGCTGAAGGACGCTATCAAAGAAACCTGGGCTTCCATACCACCTCACCAGTGCCACAAACTGATCACCTCCATGCCACGCCGAATTGAGGCAGTAATTAAAGCAAAAGGAGCCCCTACCAAGTATTGAGTACATATACAGTAAATTAACATACTTTCCAGAAGGCCAACATTTCACAAAAAATGTTTTTTTTATTGGTCTTATGAAGTATTCTAATTTGTTGAGATTGTATTCTAATTGGTGGGTTTTTGTTAAATATGAGCCTAAATCATCACAATTAAAAGAACCAAAGACTTAAACTACTTCAGTCTGTGTGCATTGAATTTATTTAATACACGAGTTTCACAATTTGAGTTGAATTACTGAAATAAATGAACTTTTCCACTACATTCTAATTTATTGAGATGCACCTGTATAAACAAGGAAAACATTTTTTAGAAGTATTTTAGGAGATGAGGTCGTATTTTAGGTTAACAGCCCTTTATCAAAGCCGAATAGAATCTATAAAATGCTTTTCAAAGAGAATTATCAAAATATCAGCTGAAAAAGCCAGTGGGATTTGAATTGCTTTATTTACCAGTAGAGTACATCTTGTTTAAATCTGTTCTCTTCTCAGTCCCAAGGTTGGTGGCGGTGTCTCCTCAAATGCGGTTAGTGGAGGACAATCCATCGTCTCTGTCTCTGGTGGAAATCTACAAGCAGCGTTGTGCTAAGAAGGGCATTGAGCATGACAACCCTATTTCCCGCTATTATGACCGACTTGCGACTGTTCAGGCTAGAGGAACCCAAGCCAGCCATCAGGTATGCTGGAAACAATATGAGAAAGCATATAAAAAAAAAATGTTTTACATAAATTGATTCTCATGAAATGGCCAAATATATATATTTTTCAACTATAATATATTTTTGTCCATGTTTTAAGGTCCTGCGAGACATTCTGAAGGAGGTCCAGGGCAACATGGTTCCTCGTAGCATGTTGAAGGAGTGGGCGCTGCACACCTTCCCCAATGCCACAGACTACTGGACCTTCCGCAAAATGTTCACCATCCAGCTTGCTCTAATCGGCCTCGCTGAGTTCATGCTGCACCTGAACCGTCTCAACCCAGAGATGCTGCAGATCGCACAGGTACCTGAATGACTTGACGTCATGGAACTAATATCATACCTGATACTAGCCCTCTTTCATCAAATATGCATGTATCCAAGTTATCACACGTTTCAGTTTTTGATGGCCACTCTCCAGCTGTCTTTATGATTCTTTGTCCTCTGGTACAGTATCGGGTGAGTGCAGGTCCGTAGAGTCTTTTATTAGAAATTATTGTCAAACAAGTAACTCGTCCTGTGATTCTAATCTGCAGTTTTCTGACAGGCAGAGGAATGGGCGGCTAAGTGGGTATAGTAAGCCCCCTTGCTGCCGGTTCCACTCTACAGATCTCATTAGGCACTAGGAGATTACCACGGCAGGCAGAGCGGACAAGCAGATATGTGCTGTCTTTGTCTCTCTCTCTCAATAACGCACTCACAAACCATCATGCATTTCCCTGGTGTATCACTTCCAGTCCGTTTGACTTCAGATATCGAGTTTGGTCCTGTGCAGGCTCTAAATATTGAGCTTGAATCATGTTTTAACACTGTTATTGTGCTTGGAGGAGCTTAACAATATTTGAGTGACATTTCATCATTATTAAACTAATAAAAATCTTGTAGACAACTACAGAATCCCTGATCTCACCCAAAACACTAGAAATTAGGTGTGTAACAGTACACGTATTCGTACCAAAAATTTTCAGTATGGGTCTTTCGGGTTGGTACGGATGTAAGAACAAATACAGCATTGTTTTAACCACTGCACGACTGAAACTTCTTTGGAAACTTCCAGTTTTATATATTGTTACTTTTGATAAGAAACAAAGTCTCATCTTTAAAATTGTCAATTTTTCAGGAAATTCAAACTAAAAATGCAGTTTTGACACTCTTTGATGTGGCGTGACAGATCGCTGTTTAAGCGCCTCAAACGACACCTCAGAGCAATCAAATCTTCTTTACTACTAGTTTTAATGCAAAATAAACATAAATGAACATCTCATGACTAATGTAATTGCTCAATCTGTGTTTCAACCACGGAAAGACGTCAAAACAAAATGTCATGCAGCATTTAATTTACCTCAGGCATCAGTGTTCACAGCTCATTAGTTCACTAGAGAAATGAAGTCTAGAGAAGAGCATTTGGCGAAATATTAGACTATATACTCGTTATATTTTACTTAACCTGTTAGTGATGTCTTAGTTATTTAATGTATATTTAAAAAAACTGTTATGAAACAAGTTATGACAGCCACTGTGTAAATGAATATATTTCAACAACAAATACGAATTGTATCATTTAGAAGTTCATTTAAAAACTGCATTATGTGCAATTTACATGTTTGCATACAATTTGTTTTTAAAGTTCAGTGTTGATTATTATGTTTAAAAATAAATAGTAATTAAATTTAAGCTCAGGCTCTGTTGTTAATTGTAATCTATACAATGTAAAAGGGCTCTATATACAGTAGTTTAGAGCATAAGCTGAGGTAGATTTTTTTTTATCCCTAAGAAAATTTGAATTATAATTGAATTTATTTAAAGAGAGAGCAATTTGTTCAGTAAACCACTGTTTAATAAAAAAAAGCTATTTTATTTTAAGCTTTTTTCCCCATGCTGTACCGAAACCATACTGAACCATGAAGTCAAAACCAAGGTACATACCGAACCATCATGTTTTTGTATCATTACACCCCTACTGGAAATGGTAATCTTAAAAACATTATTGTTATTTGAAATACTTCATTGGTAAAAAAAAAACGACGCTCTACATCAGTGCTGTCCAAACTTGGTCCTGGAGGGCCGGTGTCCTGCAGAGTTTAGCTCCAACCCTAATTAAACACACCTGAAGCAGCTAATCAAGCTCTTACTAGGCATACTAGAAGCTTCCATGCAGGTGTGTTGAGGCAAGTTGGAGCTAAACAGATAAAATCTGCACATTTCAGGACACAAATGAAATAAATCGGCCTTTTTCAATTTAAAATGAGAGGCAACCACTGGTTTTAAACACAACTCAATCCATACACCATGAGAGTTTTTCATCTAAATTGAATTGTATAATTTCGAAATTTGAAGCAAAAACAAAATGGTCTGACTTTAGTATTGTGAAATTATTCTACATAAAACTCTGTACGAAATAAACCAGCAGACAGAAGACAGGCTGAATTGAAGGCTGAATCAATGTAAATGTAATCAGATTCACTCTCTGCCAGCGGGTGGCGCTTGAACATCAATTAAAATCGTTTCCTTGGTTACCGCTGTAAACAAAGCAGAGCTGCGGTTATGAACACTACTTTTAATATGCATTTACGGAGGCAAGTGAAAAGAAAATCATTTAAACTTTTTTTAAGACAGCCAGTTTCCCTGATACATTCATATAAACTCCTATACCAAATGACTCGTTTTTTACGAGCTCACGAGTCCAAGTCAGTCTCAGTCACTGTTCACAGTCCAAGTCAAGTCCCAAGTCTTTATTTATGCGACTTAAGTGCGACTCGAGTCCAAGTCGCAGACTCGAGTTTCCAACTCTGTCAGAAGGCAAATGGAGGATTATATTTGTTCATATGCTGAAATGCTGACACAGACCACAGTGGGTGTAGGATCAATACATCCTCACATTTTTGTGGTCGGATGTCTACAACGCTATCCAGTTTTCCCAGAGTGCTATAGATTAGCTGTTGTCTGATGTTGGTCCCACTTGAGTCCCACATGAGCATACAGGCTCCTTTCCCAAATTTGATTTCGCTTTGTTTCTCTGAATGGAAACTAACAACTTAGCGCCACTTGATACTCTCTCTCTCAAAGTTTGATATGTCTGCATACTGTAGTTTCTGGATGATAAGGTCAGATTTTCAAAGTTAAATTAGTTAACGCCATATTGAAATGTGTTTTTCCCCCAACAGGACACTGGAAAACTCAATGTATCATACTTCCGCTTTGATATTAATGATGCCACTGGTGATTTGGATGCCAACCGGCCCGTCCCGTTCAGGCTGACGCCCAACATCTCAGAGTTCCTGACCACAATCGGCGTATCCGGACCCCTCACGGCTTCCATGATAGCGGTAGCACGCTGCTTTGCTCAGCCTAACTTCAAGGTACGCTTTATGAGGAACAAGAATAATGACAAATGAGACTCTGCACTTTCAGTCTCCAGGGCTCTTGACCCACTCTAAATCTGTGTCTCCTCTCAATCAGGTCGATGGCATCTTGAAAGCAGTTCTTAGGGATGAGATCATCGCTTGGCATAAGAAGACACAAGAGGACACGTCCATGCCTCTGTCCGCAGCTGGACAACCTGAGAACATGGACAACCAACAGCTGGTGTCGCTGGTCCAGAAAGCTGTGACCGCCATCATGACCCGCCTCCATAACTTGGCCCAGTTCGAAGGTGGTGAGAGTAAAGTAAACACGCTAGTGGCA
The DNA here is from genome assembly GCA_027422415.1 of Schizothorax lantsangensis. Taxonomy (NCBI): domain Eukaryota; kingdom Metazoa; phylum Chordata; class Actinopteri; order Cypriniformes; family Cyprinidae; genus Schizothorax; species Schizothorax lantsangensis. Next base: position 16,199,943 of record CM049860.1, read on the forward strand.
GCTGCCAACAGCTTGGACAACCTGTGCCGCATGGACCCCGCCTGGCACCCTTGGTTGTAGACAGGCATGTAAATAAACAAACTTTGGCAGATCACTGAGGAATGCAATACTGTGAAAGTGAATGTCAGAGTTGATGGATTTGTCCCATGAGTTTAAAAAACATCATGTGTTGAGTTAACAATTGGAAGGGGTTATATAATAATGCACAAACTGTAATTTAAAAAAGAACAGGATAATACTTAAGATCTTTAGTATTCACTGTTATTCACAGGTAAGAGATACATGCAGCAATTAGAAGCAGCTTTGTTTGGTTGGAGAGGTACTATTGGTAAACTGATGAGCTTAGTAAGGTGCTTTTGTTGAGACTCGTGTTTGCTAAAGACAGCCTTTAAGAAAATACTGTTTCCGCAGCCTTTTTTGGCTGCACACTGGAAGAGGGCGCAGCAGCTATCCCAGCAGATTTTATGCAACTCCCATCAAGCTCTCCTTTTACGCCTCCGCCATTCTCTTTGACTGACGGCAGCCTTTTAAATTTAGTAATCTAATTTACATGAATCAACACTCAGCAATGTTCAGCATGTTGTTACGTGTCAGTATGTCATAATTTAAAGTTATATGTGGGCATATTTTTTTTACCCTTGTACATCATGTAAAAATGACATTGCATCCCTTACTTGCTGTGTACTTTTCTACAGGTTTGTGCAATTTAAAGCCGTCATGTGTTACTGTCAACCATAGATTTTATTTTTTTTGCAAGATACTCTGGAAAGGCAAAGACCCGTGAGCCTTAAGACAGGGGTAGCTCTATATTTAGCTCATTTTTAGTTAATCATAGCACATACAGTTGTTACAGCTCAGTTTTTCAACTTTGCCTTTTTAGGAGTGTCCCAAAGCATTTGTATCTCACTGATACAACTAAAAGCATTTTTGTATACATTCCCCTCTTTTGTAAAGGTACAGCATATTGTGCCAACCTATGGATCGTTACCTCTGCAATGTAAATATGCATTTTGTTTGAATAAAATGCTCTTTTTCAAGAAAAAAAGTGCTGTTGTGTTTTCATAAGAAAGGTAGCCCTGCATGGTTAAATGTGACGTGCCTCTTTGTGGGTGGTTGATTGAAGAACTCTAACCTTGTCTCTTGCTGATTGTCTGAAGTACAAGAGAGGACCTGAGTGAGAGCATGCCGTGGAGCCGTTTGGGCAGGTCAGATCTCAGTCTCCTTTTCCTTCTTTATTACACCCCGTCAGTATATCTCACCGAGCGCCATCTTCTCGGAGTTACACATGCTGTCAGCGCTGGCTTCAATCCCATAAACCATCGCTTCACCCTGTACGCTTGCACAGCGCAGGTGCTTATCCTCCTTTCTCTGATCTCTCTCCAGCCCCTTTCTAACATCAGTCAGGGACCGTACGCTCCCACCTTTGTCCTCCTTTTGAGGTCCTTTGCCACCAAACATTCCTGGGGGCTGATGTACAACTGCACTGTCTGAACATGAAAGAGCTGCGATATTTAACTCTGAATGTGAGAGATGTGTCGGGTTCTTGCTGTGGCTCGGAAGCCCCCGCCCCCTGCCGCATTGCCCGTTGATGTCTAGACTGATAGCAGAGGATGTGGGCAAGCTGATTGATGGAAACCCTCGGGGAGAGCTGTGATTGGCAGACACATGGAGGACAAACAAACCACTGTTTCTTCTGCCAGCACATTGATGGAGAGAATAAAATCTTCCTTGACCTCATCTATCTGCTGAAATTGTCAAAAATTAAAATTGAGTAATAATATTTGATTTAATTTTTCAATTATTAACCTTACAGCTTAAGTGTTTAGATGTTGTTTTTTAAGTTTAATTTGCAGTTACTATAAGTAACTCATTCAGAAGATGATTTTAACGTAAACTGTGGCGTTTTCAAACTTCGCTGTTTTAGTGGCCCGACATTGCCAGCATTTAAAAGTTCAAAAATGTATCATCTTGAAGATATGATAGAGCAGAATTAGCAACAAATCTTTTCTTCTGTATTGTGACGTACATTTGAAAGAAACAAAAAAATGCAGGGCAGACTTCAATCCATCGGTTGTTGATTAGATGGAGACAGGACGTGGTTTAAACAGACTAAATAATTGAAGAAGTTCAGCATGCATCACCAGAGAGAAGTTTGTTTTACTGGAAAATTTAGTTATGGTAATTTTAGTAAAAAATACTATTTAAATTATAAGAAAAAAGCCAATTATTTTTTTGCTGTGATTTATGAAATTAATTTGATAATATTTTGGGGGACTAATTTGGCCAAATTTTAGAATGTGGAAGTATGTCCGTGAATTTTATGACTATTTAATCATTCATGCCATAGAGGGTGTCATATATAATTCCAGCAAAAACCAGTCGGAGTTGGTTTTACTCAAGGTTACTTGGCAAGTCCAATCATTTTTGAATTCAACCAGACAGTTACAGATCCCTTTCAGTCATTGGTGTGAAATCACAATATCCAAAAAAAATGAATTTTGAAGGGTCTTAGAGATTGTGACCTTGCTTCCTATTATGAGCTGACAGCTGCAGGCTTACGATAAAATATATGGGTACTAAACACTAAGCTGACATGAGCAAATGTGTCCGGAGGATGTCTCACCTATAAACCACAAACATCACCTCTTTTTTCACACCCTAGACAAATTACAGCATCCTGTGTGAGTCTTATCCTCGATCTAAACGAGTGTGCCTTGAACCGAAGAAAATGTCATTTAACGCCTCTACACAGGATTTGAATTGGGATTGTTTTTGCTGAATAGCAGAATTCTCATACAGTTGAGCAACCGCTATATTCTGCTGTTGCAAATTAATGGCAAAAGTTTTCAAGGTGATGCTCTGTGGCGCATTACCAGGTAAAAGTCATTTGAAGGAGCGCCACGTGCTAGTACCAGGCACAGTTGAGCTGATCGAGAACGGGATACAGTCCTGTGATGCCCTTGGGCACCAACCCATTTGGAGGACCCCTCTTGAAAGATATCCAAAAAAACAAGACAAAAAGTTGTAAATACAAGGAGATTCATGAGAAACTCAGCTCTGTTTGTAGTAGGGGTGTCCAATCCTGCTCCTGGAGGCCACTTTCCTGCAGAGTTCAGCTTTAACCCTAAACCATTAAGACCTAGATTAGCTGGTTTTAGATGCGTTTAATTAGCACACGAACTAAACTCTTCAGGAAGGCAGACTTCCAGGAGCAGGATTGGACAACCTTGATATGGTAATTTCTTATATATTCAATTTTACCTCTCAAATAGCTTGTTTCTATATATCAGCAGCCCTGGGGATTATGCCCCGTTAGTATGGTTCGTAATTTGTCCTTAGAGGTTATGTAGAGTTAAGATGTTAGTATTTGAGATTCAAGTCCGTTGCAGTAACATTCATTCTTATTGAACCAAGAACAACAATTTGGTTTCACTGACCAACTGGTTGGAGAGGTACATAAGGTGCCTTTTTTGTTTTGGTGAGGCTAAACGATGCACTGCAAAGCTCTGAAATGAACCTCTGCTGAAGTATTAGCTTCATTACCTGAACTTTCCCAGCGCTCCTCCTGAGATCATTCTCTGCAGTTCCTCTGTCTTTGGGTGCTTGTCAGAAACACTTCACGTCCTAAACCAATTAACCAAGCTCTTCTCCGAGTGCCCTGATCTCCTGGCAGGCTGGGAAGAGAGGCTGTTGTGCGTCTGACAGGATCTCCCCCCGCTTCTCCTCCCAGTTCGCTGATTTAATTTGTTTGGTAATATGAGGATTGGCGTGTTCAGCCCAGATTCACTGCAAAGTGAAATTGGACAAGGGCATTGGAGCTTCAACATGTAAAACTGTCTCACCTTGACAGCTGGCTGAGTGGACTGGGGATTGCCTGCAGAGATATCTGAAAGGACCACACACCAATCATTCAGCCTCCATTGTAAGCATTCATGAGACAGCATCATGAAGCAGTAAACCTATGTAGGGAGGAATGTAAAGACACTTTGTAAATCTCTAGATCATTTTGGTGGTTGAGCAGTGAACTTTCCCCAAATTGTCCAATATATAGTTACTATACCCTTCTTGTCCATCTGTCCATTGGTAAAGTAATCTACAGTGTTTTACTTATCTCACTTTCTCCTCCATAAATATGTTTAGATGGAGGAATGCTTACACTACAGCTCAAGAAGATAATCAACTTACTCTGTCCAAATGTCAGTGAACATTACTTGAGTTGATTCCAGCCCGTCAGGTCCTGTAAGCTTCATCATAGATCATGTAACTTTGACTGACGTTAATGGATTCTTGTGGGAATTTTCAGAATGGCGAGTATTTAAAGTTAATTTGTTTTTTATTTAAATACTTTCTCCTGTCCCAACTTAAAATGTAATAATAATAATAATAATAAATGATTGGTTGGAAGTTTTATTTGCCCAGAAAGTGTAAACAGTGGCACTTTCCAAACATAGCTGTTTGTTTGAGCATCCTGACCAGCCCAGCAACACTGACACAACCAATGGTGTGATTGTGGGGCGGGGCTATCAGTTAGATTGACCAATAGCAAATGGGAGTATTCAGCAACTTATTGAAAATATTCATTCTCTTTTAAATTTTGTCACTAGAAGCACAAATGATACACTTCACCTTTAAAACACCTTGTTAAATGGCTTGATGAGTGCAGCTTTCTTTTTTGTGTTTATATATCATAATTCAAAAAGGAAGTTTGTGCAGGATATATTGAGGGGCTTGTCTTTTTATTTTTTAAATAGCTAATAGGCTTCAGTTACATCACAGCAATGAATCATGATTTTCTACTTGCTAGTCATGGTATTAGGGAAGTGACATTCACATTCTAGAGAGCATTTGATTGGATGAAAGTCTGTGTAGTGCAGGATGAGTCATCAATATTCTTGGTTCGTTTTCATGGAGGAGGAAAACTGAATGTTTAGGAGTACACTAGCATATAAAGCATATATAACACAAGGACAAAGCAACACAGTGAACTGATATGGTAACAAGAATTAATTCACAATTTTTTTTGTGTGTTATACTATTGTCATATTTATGCAATGCAAATGAAACTGTGAAATGACTGAATAAAATGATAATATCCAGCTACTTGCTTAATTAGTTAAAGTACATTAAACCGTGCACTACCATGTTCTTTTGTGCAGCAGTACTGCAGACATTATTCCCAGACTCTGCCTAGTCCTGAGAGACCGACACCAGGAGCATCTTAAGTCCGGCTCATTTCCACCTCCAGTGAAGGGAGACGGCTCCTTAAGGTGTGTGTATGAGGTGTAGCCCTCAGGGAAGATAGCTGATCTCAGCCAATCACAGAGCTCTGCAGATAGACATGATCCTTTTGGGGCCTCAGTTTGTAGACTTGCTTTATTTTATTTTTAATGGGTTTCAGAGAATACAGCTAATGGTTGTTCAATATTTAGCTGTCTTTATTACATTTATTCAGTCTTTTCCATTATATTTATAATTATTTTATTCAGAATAAATCATAACATAGCTATTTTGTGACCAGTCTGTATTAATTTCTATAATCGGAATGCACATTATTAAAAACATTCTTCATGTCCGCATCCCTTTATTAGTCAATTTATATTGTAGAGTAAACATTAATGTTTATTTCTGTCAAATTTGTTTTTAGCCACCAAGTAGTGTAGTATTCTAAGCAAACATCCCCCCCCCCAAAAAAAAAGCCAAACTTGGCCTGCTTTAAATTTTTGCTATATGAACTTAGTTTGATGTTCATCTTCAATTCTTATATTGTTCAGAATGGCTGATCTTTTGTATGTTGTTTCCAAACAAGTGATTTAGTTTGGTTAAGCTATGATGAAATCCTGGTTTATTCTCTCTTAATGTTTTATGCTAAACACTGGAGCAGCTCTGGATGGGGCCAAATGACCCTTTTCTGACACCCTGCTGTATCAGCAGCACAGCAGCGAGTCGTCACCCGACCGACTGACGCTTCTGTATCCTGGGATTACAGTCTTAATGAAACATTCCCTGCACCATTTCTCTTTATGGCCTGTAATGATTATTAAACAGGGCCGTGGCGCTATCAGGAAAGCACAATAAAAGCTAATGATGTAGCCAATGCTTTAGCCAAGCTTCATCAAAATACCTGATATTTCCACTTTGGGAATCCCTAATTAAATATTTAATTACAGATTTCATACTTCAATGCACTGAGGACTATTCATGTAGATTTGAGTTTCTTTGGGTGTTTGTACTAACGCTCTGGTGAGGTTACTTATAGTATTCCAGAGATGTATGGGGTCAGTGTGGATGGTTACCTTCAGTGCTCAGATTGGGTATTTATTTTTCTATGTATGTAATTACTTAAGAAAAATAATCTAAAGGCCTGCCTAGTTTTATCTGGATAAACAAATTTGTTGTGCAGAGAAATTATTCAAATGATAGAACAATGCACAGCTGTATTGTGTGCTCTGGTTGAATGTTGGTGTCTATGCATGAAGACTTCGATTTATCCTACTATTTGATTTCCATAAAACAAACATCACACTACATCATAGCAGCACTTGCTGATTTCTCCATATGCATAAACCATTAGCTTCCATTACAAGCAATGTGTTCAAGCTAATGAGCAAAGCATCTCTCCCCAGAGAGAAAAACAAACAACAGGAAAATCAACTAAATCTAGTTTACAAAGCAAATCCTCCTCTTCACATAGACGGCTGCGTTTTACAAACTAGCAGACACGGCTCTAGACGACCAACGTTTGTATGTAATGGGATCATGAGTTCAGCGGTCTCAGATGTGTCTTAGAGGCTGTTACATCTCAAAATAGTATTTAATAGTGTTATATAGTTTAACCTAAACCTTACTGTACCATATTTGATACATGAATTTCTAAGGCCTCTAAATTACCAACATGATCAAAACTCAATCATCGTTGTATTGTACTGTGTATGTTTTGTATTATAATGTGTACTGTGCACAATCAGTGCTGGGTAGTAACTGATTACATGTAATCTGGATTACATAATCAGATTCCTTAAAGTAAATACTTGTAATTAGATTATATTACATTTTAAAATAGTTGTAATCAGATTACAGTTACTTTTTTTACTGGTTACCTGCTTGCATATTATTCACACAATAGCAATAAATAATTAATCATTTCATCTAAATCATCTTTTAAGTTTTTATTTTTCACCTAGTATATTTACTTGAAGTCTCCCTGTGATTTTGAGGTAATAAATTAATATTAAGTAACACATTTGCATGTTCATGTTTCTCTGACGTTAATTAATGGTCACATGTTGTGTAGGTAAACAAAATATTTAATCTTTTTTAGTTTTAAGTGTTACTTATTCCTTCATGAAACCCCAGTTTGAGATGCACTTGTTTAATGCACTTACATGTTGTTAATAACAATGAATGGAATACATTTTCTTTGTTTTTGAATTTTTATTTCACTATGGTACAAGATTATCCTATTTAAATCAATGTGATAAACAAGTTACTGTAGGTGAAATGTAATATAAAAGTATTATATTACTTAAACTGTGAAATTGATAATAAAAAGTCCTCTGTTGTTACAGAACACAATGTCATATCAAATTCTGTATTATTTTTATAACCATTTGCCTTGTGATTGATTAGCGCATATGATTATTATGTTCAATAGCGCAGAGGGGACAATGGAGTATTCATGAATGCATAAAAAATTTGGCGAATCTCGTTCCTGTGCTCCGTTTGAATTGGAAAGTACGTCTGCTTCTATTTTCATCAGCAGGCTAATGTAATGTCATGACTAATATTATCCCCATTGACATGACAGACACAATTTATTTCTTAATACTCTCAGAGGGAAGCTAGCTCAGCGGTGCTTTTCCATCTCACTGATAGCCATCAAACTGTGGCCCTCATTTCAAACAGGGCTCAGCCGTCACACTGCTATGAGAAAAGGAGGCCTTTCATTCACACTATTTCTCTCTTCTGTCTGTCCACCCAATCGCCTGGAGAAAAGTCAAACAACACCATTTAACTTTGTTGTCCATTACAGCAGCATGACATCTATTAACAAGAATGCGGATGCATCCCAATGGCAAATTCCAAATGTAATAGGAATCTGACTGATCATAATCCTGAATTATCTCTTTGGCCAAGTGATTACTGCACATGATCCAACACCTTGAGCCATACAGCTCATACAACAATGAGATTTTAGAGACTTACAATTACCCCCCCCCCCCCCCCACATTAGGAAATAAATCTGTAGATTCATATAGATTTTAGTGTCTTTATTGCTCTTAAGACCCTGCGACCTCATATGAGGACATTATATTTTAGTGAATTTCTCTGAGATTATACATGTCATATATAAGTCTGGATGTCCTGTACAGAGCACATTCAGGGCTTTTCAGAGATATCAAATAATTAGATGTTTCACCATGACCACTCCCTCTCCTTGGTCTTCAAAAATGTCTGATATTAATTTAGTGACACTCTTATGGAAATATGAATATGCAATTATCATTTAAATCTGTCTAATTTTTGAACTGTGTTATGGGGTTTCTAATCAAAATATGACTGTTACGAAACAGGATGTTGATTTCATACATGTCCTCATATGAGGACACCGGGACTAAAAGCATGTTTATTACGCATTTTGGGAGACATAACAAATGAATAGGGAAAGAAATTATATTTCAATATTCTATGAAATATTATATATTATTATGAAAATCGTGTCAATTATTACTCTCATTATTACACTTCTTTTTTCATTAAATGTTGCCCCAAAAACACATTAATATGCAAATTAGATTTAGTTTATAGATACACTGTATATAATGAGAAAAGTATATCAAATAATGGTATATCAAATCATTCTGTTATAACATAGTTGAGAATCATCTTTATACAAAGTTTGGTAAAAAAATTTTTTTTGATTTTTGGCTGAACTATCCCTTTAACATCGCCAATAAAACCAAACTCAGTCCCACACTGCTCTTATGCTGAGGCAGAGAGATAAAGAAGCCCCATCAAGTCTGCTGTGTTCTTTCACATGGGTTGTTCTGAAACTTCATTCCTTTAAGCGTGCTGTTCTAATGCTAATTAGCTATAATTGCTTTTCAGTTCTTCAGCTGTGATTACCACAACCTGAGCTGTGTTCTGACTGATTTGTCTTAGTCTGAGCAAACAAAAGATTATGCCTGAAATTTGCCATTCAGTTTTCATCAACAAGCAAGTAATTCAAGTCCGTAATGGTGTTCTGTATTGTTTTGTCATAGGAATAAAAGGAAAAACTCGCCAATTGTTACCAGGCACAGAAAGTAATTCTCGTCTAAGGACACTTGTCAATGCTTCCTTCAGTGTGGATTTTTTTTCATAGATGGCCAATAGCATCTAAATGTCCGCAGCGTCATGATTAATGGACTAAATGCCCTTACTGTATCCTTCACTGTGGCTACTGTACCCTCACAAGTCCTGTTCCCTGTGGAGACAACATCCTATAATTTAAACATTGATTGGAAAGCACACAGGGCCGGACCATACAGCACAGGAAAATCAGAGGCAAAGTGATAAATAATGCTGGATCCCAATTGTAAATTTAAATAAAAGTGCATGTGAAGGATCTGATGCTTATTTGAGCATAAGCCATTAATATTCATTATGATCCAGATATGCTCCTTCTCAGACACCACAATTTGAGCATATAATAAAATAAGAGGTGCAATATATAGAAACCATAAACTATTCTATAGAAAAAAAATAGTTAAAAATAAAGTTAAACTAAAAGCTAACACTACAGCCTTCATGGAAAAGGTACAGTATCTTGGTACATTTACACTACATTTTTTTCAATTGTGATATATTAAAATATATAAGCTTTTATAGTAGTACAGGTGCATCTCAATAAATTAGAATGTTGTGGAAAAGTTCATTTATTTCAGCAATTCAACTCAAATTGTGAAACTCGTGTATTAAATAAATTCAATGCACACAGACTGAAGTAGTTTAAGTCTTTGGTTCTTTTAATTGTGATGATTTAGGCTCACATTTAACAAAAACCCACCAATTCACTATCTCAACAAATTAGAATATGGTGACATGCCAATCAGCTAATCAAATCAAAACACCTGCAAAGGTTTCCTGAGCCTTCAAAATGGTCTCTCAGTTTGGTTCACTAGGCAACACAATCATGGGGAAGACTGCTGATCTGACAGTTGTCCAGAAGACAATCATTGACACCCTTCACAAGGAGGGTAAGCCACAAACATTCATTGCCAAAGAAGCTGGCTGTTCACAGAGTTCTGTATCCAAGCATGTTAACAGAAAGTTGAGTGGAAGGAAAAAGTGTGGAAGAAAAAGATGCACAACCAACTGAGAGAACCGCAGCCTTATGAGGATTGTCAAGCAAAATCGATTCAAGAATTTGGGTGAACTTCACAAGGAATGGACTGAGGCTGGGGTCAAGGCATCAAGAGCCACCACACACAGACGTGTCAAGGAATTTGGCTACAGTTGTCGTATTCCTCTTGTTAAGCCACTCCTGAACCACAGACAACGTCAGAGGCGTCTTACCTGGGCTAAGGAGAAGAAGAACTGGACTGTTGCCCAGTGGTCCAAAGTCCTCTTTTCAGATGAGAGCAAGTTTTGTATGTCATTTGGAAACCAAGGTCCTAGAGTCTGGAGGAAGGGTGGAGAAGCTCATAGCCCAAGTTGCATGAAGTCCAGTGTTAAGTTTCCACAGTCTGTGATTATTTGGGGTGCAATGTCATCTGCTGGTGTTGGTCCATTGTGTTTTTTGAAAACCAACGTCACTGCACCCGTTTACCAAGAAATTTTGGAGCACGTCATGCTTCCTTCTGCTGACCAGCTTTTTAAAGATGCTGATTTCATTTTCCAGCAGGATTTGGCACCTGCCCACACTGCCAAAAGCACCAAAAGTTGGTTAAATGACCATGGTGTTGGTGTGCTTGACTGGCCAGCAAACTCACCAGACCTGAACCCCATAGAGAATCTATGGGGTATTGTCAAGAGGAAAATGAGAAACAAGAGACCAAAAAATGCAGATGAGCTGAAGGCCACTGTCAAAGAAACCTGGGCTTCCATACCACCTCAGCAGTGCCACAAACTGATCACCTCCATGCCACGCCGAATTGAGGCAGTAATTAAAGCAAAAGGAGCCCCTACCAAGTATTGAGTACATATACAGTAAATTAACATACTTTCCAGAAGGCCAACAATTCACTAAAAATGTTTTTTTTTATTGGTCTTATGAAGTATTCTAATTTGTTGAGATAGTGAATTGGTGGGTTTGTGTTAAATGTGAGCCTAAATCATCACAATTAAAAGAACCAAAGACTTAAACTACTTCAGTCTGTGTGCATTGAATTTATTTAATACACGAGTTTCACAATTTGAGTTGAATTACTGAAATAAATGAACTTTTCCACGACATTCTAATTTATTGAGATGCACTGTATACATACATATATAGTAATATAGTAAGCAAAAATGATAAAGAATGTTAAAAAAATCTCAGAAAGATATAAACGAAATGGGACAGTAAAGTGTCCCTACTGTTTTATTAATACTATTTAATACTATAAATAATCGGTAACACTTTAGAATAGGGAACACTTATTCACTATTAACTACGACTTTTCCCTCAATAAACTCCTAATTTGCTGCTTATTAATAGTTAGTAAGGTAGTTGTTAAGTTTAGGTATTGGGTAGGATTAGGGATGTAGAATAAGGCATTAATATGTGCTTAATTACTACTAATAAATGGCTAATATTCTAGTAATATGCATGCTAATAAGCAACTAGTTAAGAGACCCTAAAATAAAGTGTTACCAAATAATCTTTTCACACTGTTTTTTACCTACTATATATGCAAATGCAGGGTACGACTTCACTGATTCAGACTGGTGGAAATAAACCGATTCAAAGTTATTTATTTGCGAAACTGACACCACTTTCTAAATGGCCAACCGAGAAAAACTGAATAATTATCATCTTTAAAGGACCGTCAAGCTCAGACTTCAGAGAGCTTGATGATTTAAAGCTGCAGATGACGTAATCACATCGTACGCTCATAATAAACAGAATATTATTGTGAACTTGTGTGGATGCTATTTTTCTTGATTTGAACGTGCCTTAAAGGGATAGTTCACCCAAAAATGAAAATTCTGTCATCATTTACTCAGCCTCAAGTAGTTCCAAACCTGTATGAATGTCTTTGTTCTGCTGAACACAAAGGAAGATATTCTGAAGAATGTGGGAAACAGAGCCGTTCTGGGGCACCATTGACTTCCTAGTATTTATATTCCTACTATGGAAGTCAATGGTTGCCCAAAAACAGCCTGGTTACAAACTTTCTTCAAAATATCTTCCTTTGTGTTCAGCAGAACAAAGACATTCATACAGGTTTGGAACTACTTGAGGGTGAGTAAATGAAGACAGAATTTTCATTTTTGAGTGAACTATCCCTTTAATGGCTGTGTAAATCTATTAGGCAAGAGGCAAGATGCAAAACACATTCATCAAGAAAGATAACGAAGCATATTTGTCTAATGTTCTAGATGTTTTACATCACACTGTGATCCTACCTGCTCATATATCCTACTGGGTGTGCTCTTCACGTACTTCACAAAGGTCAGGCGCTCCGTATGTCTTATTGTGACAAGGAGTGTAGATTAAAAGAAGAAGAGAGATTGAAGCTCTTAATATGTACAGTATGCTCTTGCCTCAAAGGGTCAGAGTCATATAATCATCCGCAATTACATTCTTATCTACCTCGAACTGTAGTTACACTAGACACTGGGAACAATTGTCAAATTAATCAAGGTGTCAGGTTATGGTAGAACAAATAACCTCATTCGCCGTGTCTGTGATTGGTAGATCGTACCTGGACTCTCTACTGTAGCTATAATTAAAAGCAGTAATACAGTTGTCAATGTCAGTAAATCAATTCTCCCTCTCTGCGGGAAACAAGAGGAATGGCCTTGTCCCTGACTTTTAGTAGTAAACATATCTTTTCATGCAGTCCTCATAGTAGATCTGCCCTTAACATAACCTGAGCTAAAATAGCTGGAAAAACGTTTCTAATTGCTAAATATCTTGTTTTTTTCGGTCATGCCAGCACATGTTTTGGCTGACCTTAGTTTAGCTTCGATGTTTGTGGCTAAAAACTCTCTCGTACTGTTGCTTTTTATGCTCGATTTACTATACCGCAAAAGTTTAGCATTCATAGAGGCTGGTCTGTTTGCTGTATAATCTCATTTAGAGCAAAAACAGAGATAATATCCGAAACTCTCCTCCCTGCAAATTTGGCAAAAAAATTATGTTAGCATCATTTTTGGATGCCTGAAATTGTCGAGGTAAGCCATAAATTTTCCATCTGCTTCTGCTGTTGCAGTGTCTCATTTAAATGAGCATACTTGACACACCCGAGCAATTGAGACAAATGAACAGCGCGAACGTCGAAAGTACGCAAGTGTGTTTGTGAAATGCACGAGTACAGACTGAGAGAGTTTCAGTAGTGTTCTGCCCAGGTCTTCCTCGAGTGGGTGGTAAATTGACAGCCAGTAGTAATTACTGATCATGGCAGTGATAGCCCTGTAGATTAAATCCCAGATTGTTTTCAATCAGCTATTTGCGAATACGCCTTGTCTCATCGGATCTGGAAGGATGCCAGATAATTGGAATTAGAGCTTCGGAGGTGTGTTGCGCCATTAAACGGCAGAATCAATCATTGGGATTGGGACACTCGACTCCCACTTCAATTGTTCACATGAGTCATGTTTCATGGATTAAAAATGAGAGCGGCTTTCATAACATTGTTGGCAAGAAAAAATATGCGTGATTGTCTGCGGTGCTTGGAAATGACTTCTTTACGGTGTTTTATATTGTCTGCTCGTTATCTCTTTATTATATGGCTTGCTCATTATCTTTATCCTGTTTTATCACACAGCTTCATTACAGTCAGAAACCTCAGCTGGAAAGGTGCTGAGCAGAGGCGCTCTGTTTGCTCATGCTGTCTTGGCCCCAGACATACAGTTGTAGGCTATCAGGTTAGTGTTAAACAGGAAGAGTGATGAGGTTTTGCTGAGAGACAGCATAGACAGCATCTCTATCACTTGGGCTCCCAGTCTACATCAGTGTCAGCGAGAAAAGGAGCACACCGTCAGGGAAACAGAATGCCTGACAGATGAGCCCTGACTACACCTAGCTCACATTAATGGCTCTGTACTGCATTAAGTGATGTTAAGGAAACTGTTTTTCATTTAAGAAATAATTTTAATGTGTTAATGGTATTCAGTGTGGATACATTATGGAGGGGAAAAAACTCAAGAAGAGGTTTTATTTATTTAGCATAAATTTGCACAAATTACAACCACTCAGGTCAAATTAATAGGAAACAATGCAAACCTTTTTGATTTTATTTATTTATTTATATGTTTGTTTATTGTTCATACATTCATTCAATCGTGAAAAATAAATATACTAAAATATATTTGAAATACATTTATTTCACGCTAAGTATAGCCTACTACAAATACATTTAGATTTTTATGTACTTAATAAAAATGCCCTGCAATTGTACTTTAAGTATACTAAACTGGTAAACTTATAGTCTGCTAAATTGGAACAAATAATTTTGTATGAGTATACTTGATTGTGCTAAAGTGGAACTATTGCAAGTATACTTCAGGTACACTTTAAAAATCTTGCATTTAAAGACTGATATTATACAAAGATCATACAGTGCTCATTAATAGTGACATTAAAACACATTTTAGGCCTAATATTAGGAGATGTGCATTGTGCACAAGCAGTACTCCATATAAAGTTTAATTAGGATTTGTATATCAGTAAGTCTCGAGCGATATGTCAGTAATAGATTTAAACTACTTAGTATGAAATAAATGTATTTTAAATATATTATATTATAATATTACTTTTTTTTTTTAGGTTTCATTCATTCATTCATTCATTCATTCATTCCATAATATATACCCTTATACAACTTAAATTATATAATTATAGAAAACCAGGATTAATTAATCTTTAACTTTTTTTCAGGATGCCATTATGCGTAAGACTTATCACATTATATTATATTATATTTTATTATATTATATTACATTTATTATATTATATTATATTATATTATTTAAACTACTATTTTATATAAATTTATATTGTCTTTAACAATGTTCTTTCAAATTGAAGCCAGCCAATGTCAATGGTATTCTCTGAAGACTGAAGTAGAGCCAAGAATGCATAATAACTCCACAATAACAAACTTCTAAAAGTTTAAAGATGTAGAAGATGCTATTAAAGAGAAGATGATCAAACAAGATCATCAAATAAAAATAATTTGGTTACTTGAAAGGTAATTCTGTTGAGCTAGAGCTAATGCTAATGGTGTTTTAAAGACCAGCTTATCAATTGTGGTTTCTAGTATTAACAATAATGCTTTATTTAAAAATCATTGATAACGCAATTAATAATGATTTATTAGTTGCTTTCTAGTTGGTGTTGTAAAAAATGTTATAGAAATGTAGGCATGGTGAGGGCATTGAAAAGTTTTAGCCGTGTAAAAAAAGTACAGTGCTTTGACACGCTGACCATGGTTATTAATACTTCAGTACGCATGTTGATAGATTTTTGAGATATTTTCAAATGAATTAGCTTTGCCTCAGTGCCCTGTAAAAGTGCCTAATATTGTAATGAGCTTGATTTTATAACAACACTTCACTGCACCGATCCCAAAGCCTGGGGCGCTAATTAAAACATTGAGCTATTAGCAATAATTCAAAAAGCAAGTTACAAAGAGATGAAAGCTTATGCAGAGAGGTTTAATAAAACATGTTAGCTTAAGAAATGTTCAATTATGTTGAAGTGAGCTGTCAAAAATACTAAACAGGCTACTGGCCGTGATATATGGTTTATATTTACAAAATTATTCAGTTGCAGTTTGGCTTTAGGCTGTAGAGAAACAATGACATGAAAGTGACTTTCAACTGAGGAACCGAGACAGTCTAATTGTCCGAAATAACAAACACTGATGCCTTTTGTTGGGAGTGTTATTCATTTTGTGTTTTTAATTTATTTTATGCAGCCATGTTCACAACTCATTTCCTACTTCAAAATCTTTTTATTTTGCAATACTTGTGTTGGAGAGGAGCTACAATGTGTGAATCTAATAAGACATCATCTCAAAGAGGAAATTAAAATGCAGTTAAAGAGTGATGAGACATATGGTCATGTGTACACATGATACTTCTGAAACGTAATTAGCAGACACAATTATAATCTTGTGTATTAAATCTAAATATACTGTACTAGTTAGTACTGCTGTTGAACACGTGTAGTTTGCCATGTGTTTACAGCTATCCCATGTCAGCAGCACTTCATTAAAGGATACAATTTAATAAAGTTTGTAATGAGGGCTGACAGGAAATAATTATTAATGAAATCACATCAAAAAAGCGTTCTAGCTCTTACCTTCATTAAACTTTTAGCAACTACGCATTTTAGGGTATTTTGAGGATCAGAAAGGGGCCGCGGCGTCGGCTAATCTGTTTGTGTACACAAAATGGTGTTACTACGGGCTAATGGCCCAGCAGTTTTAGCACCAAATATCAGCTTTCATAGCTCTTATGAATTTTATATTTCGAAATGCGCTCCAGAAGTCACATGAGTGCTATCTATTCCATCTGTTTCACAAGTGGTATCCATTTCATAGGAACGGCTCAGCATTCTTCTTTTGATGTCAGTTCCCAGCGGTTTTCTGATTACCATTCGCTGTGTGGATGCTCCATTGTTTATTGATTAGGTGTTCATAAATTGTGAAAGAATATCGCAATGATGAAGTTGTTAAAAGCATTTTTAAATCGATTATTGTTGGCAAGTGGGAAAGTGCTAAAGCGGGGAAGAACTTTAAAATGAGTGAGGGCTTACTGCAAACCCCAGAGTCACATTGAGAGATTACAGGCAGAGCAGCGCTGGAGCACTCGGGATTTATTTCCTGTCCCCTTCAGTTGCAATATTGTGTTTTTAAATCGAATATGGTTATGGTAATGTTTTTGATCAAGGATGGTGGGGCTACAGATAATTGAGTTGTTTAGATTAGAAAAAGCATTTCTCCACGCCATTACCGACATGACTGCCTGGACGGCTAGCGCACGCCGTGGCACGGTCGGCTGTTGCTAGCTGTATAGAAAATAATGTTTGAATTGTAATGCTGTTCCCGTGAGTCAGAGTCATTTGTCTTTGTTCTGTGCGCTTGTGTCTCGCTGTGTATCACAGGAAAGATGAATGCGGCTAATAGACTGTGACACAACCATTAACTACAGCTATAATGAAAGTGTAATAGAATCAAACAGTCATTTCTCTGCAGAGCCCTAGCAGATTCAGGTAAACGTCTGAAGACTGGACACAAAGGCCTGCGCTTCCCCGCAACATTTCGTCCTTGAACTCCCATCAGCCTCGCTGGAAACATCAAACACCTAGGGGGAAAAAAGTGGCTGACTGATCATCTTCTTTACATATGAAACAAATCCACTGACTGCATTATTCTTTCAGTCTTCAACAAAGGACTGAGGTGTTCTTTCATGTGTGATCTCAGCTTTTATGAGCTACTGTCCTTGCTCTGTAGGATATATTGACTGTAGAGATTCCCTCATTTTATAGAGATGTTACGCTCTCGAGTGTCAAGATCATAAGGGACCATAATAAGCTCTTGTTATTAAAGGCTGCTGGCCCTCTTGTTTGGACCTGCAATAATGGAGGCACGAGTTTGTCTGGTGAGCAATTGTCTTGTAAATAGGGAAATAATTCCCAGAACTAATTTCAATTTTTTTTCCATATCATTTACATAATATCAATATTTGTAATTACCCCTGGGTCATATCTATGTTTCATGAGTTAAAATAAAACAGCATAAACAGTGCCTTCTGTGTTCAACTGTAATAGTGAAATGATTTTAACACTGAGATACAAATGCTTATCAAATTAGTAAATTATTATTATTAAAGTCTTAAAGTGATCCTCACACTTTAATCAAACAAAAATCTAATAAGCAACTTATTAAAGATACTCCACCAGTTACGATTCAGCCTTCAGAGGGGTTGCAAGACTATATCTAAACAACATTATATAATTTATAATATATTATTATATTACGTATTATATATTACCTGGAATAATTGCTTCTGATTGGTCAGTCGTGGCTGTCAGCAGTCTGATATTTCCTAATATTTACCTTCATCCATAGCAATTCTATATAAAACCAGTCACAGAATTTTTGCTTTATTGATTCATATGTATACAAACACAGGAGTCTGTGCATGCACTGAAATTTGCATGTTTCTGCTCTTAAAGTTCAAGTTACCTGAACTCTGACCTGCACATTTGCATGATATGAAGACGCATGACTAATAGACAAGACTGACCTCTTAGTGCAGTACAAATAACACAAACTTTAAACCTGCAGGTGTGTGGTGTTGCAGGGAAGTGGAGTAGCCTAGATGGCTTACTTCATATTTTGAATGTAGTGTTATTTGTTACATGTTGTATTATTTATTAAAAACACAAGCCCTAGAGCATGACATCAGGCTTGTTTGAGATAAGTACAATTTGCACAGAACTGATCACGGGTGATATACACAAGATGCATGCTGGTTAGATATTTGTGCTCTGACTTGCTCTGATATCATGCCAAGAAACTCTTATGATGGCTGTGCCAGATGCTGATTAGTTTAAACCAGGTTTTACCAAATGGGTTCATGAAGAGTTGAAGAAAAGCTAACAATTAATTAAATAATAAAAAACAGAAATAATAATAAATAAATAATAAATATATATATATTTTTTGTATGTTTACCTACATGTCATGTGACCATTAACCAACTTCAGATAATCATGTGAACATGTTGTTAAAGTATTGAAATATTAAATTCAAATCTCAAATAGGTAGCCTACTTTTGAGTAAATAATTGAGATCAAAAAGCTGACAGAAAATGTTGGGATTGCCTGGTTTAAACAACCATGATGTTTTGTTCTCTTCTATAATGTTTGATTTTTAACTCTGATATCATGCAATTATGTGTGTAAATTATTTGTGAATATTATTTGTGAACACTGATATTTTCTTAGAAAAAAAAGGTACAAAACATGTAACTTTAAGGTACTAATAAGCACTTTTTAGGTATAAATGTGACAGCTTTTGTACCGTTTTTTTTTTTTTTTTTTCTGAGAGTATGAATGGGATAGGTTATTGTTGTCAAATTTCTAAAAAATCTAAATCACACATCTTGATTAAACAAAAAATGTATGGAAAACACATCTTTGGGGGGAAATTAAATGAAATAACCAGGTGCCTTGTTCATCATATTTATTTTCATATAAAAGCCACCAAATTATGTAAAATTTATTAGCAATAAAAGCACATGAGGGTGAATCATGCGATATCTGCTTTGGATCTCATAGGTACAGTAGCTGTTCCTTTATGAGAAGTGAACTGTCCTTCTTGAGTGACTGTTCTTTTTTCATTCCTCCACTGACTACAGCTGTCTACTCTTGTCTATTTTCAGGCGAAATGTCCGGCATCTTAAATGAGCCGTCTCTGTAGTTTTATACAAAGGCAATTGGCACCATCACAGTTATCGAGTGTATTGACAATGACCTGCTCTAATGTTATCATCACATTTTAATCAAACAAAATCTAAATAATTACCTAATTTCTAATAATCTAATAATTTAAAATCTTATTAAAGATGAGCTGGTATGACTGGACTATATTTTTTAAACTTTATTATTATCTTGGATGAAAATAATGACTTCTATTTTCCGTCTGATTGCATTTAATAATAGTAGAGGGGAAAAACATGTTTTCCTGTTATGGACTGCTCAGTTGACACACATTCGTGTGACACATGCAGATGAAGACACATGAGTCACGATTAGCATGAAAGAAGAGTGACTTGTCACTCATGAAGTCGTGATACACTCGAGTGGCTGGTAGAGAAAAGTGACGTTTTTGTCTGGTGCTATGAGAGCATTAGATGGCAAATTACAAATATCCAGCATACTAATGTCATGCAACACTCATATTGAATTGATTATCTCTCTGCTTGAACACACAAACACGCAATTGGATAGATCCAGTAATATATCAAAGAGGGGTCTGGTGATGAAATTTCAGCTTCATGATGAATCTCTCATGGTTGTATGTCTGGGGAAATAATACAAACCGAATTTAGTCTGTTGAAGAAGCTTGTTACACCCCACAATCTAATGATTTAATAACAAAGGAATTATAATGTGCAAACGCAAGGTGTTTTAAAGCTCAGATTCATTTCCTTTGTTTAACATGCTGGAGGATGCACCATTAAAACAAAACCACAGCAGGTGACTAATTAATCATAAAGCTTCATTACAACTGCATGAGAAATTCCACTGAGTGATATATTCCTCATATGAATCAAGCAAAACACACGAAAACAGAAAAGCCTCATAATACCCAAACCAAGTGTATCAATTTTATTGAAGCAAAACACAATTTAAGCGAAGGACCATGTTTCATGTATCATTAGAAACATACGGTTCAGTCCAGTATATAGCAATTTTCAGTTTATGTAGCTGTAAGATAAATGTGTCACATCTTTTCAAGTATTGTGGGGTCTGTTCGTCGATACCAATCCAACGTGCCAAAAATGGCTGGATTAGAGAATCTTTCTCTGGTTCTTCAAAGGTATTCAAACAATTTTCAAGACCAGCAACTTTAAAGTCTATAACAATTGATTTGTTTGCCATGGGAGCAGACCCATTTAGACTCTTTGGGGCGTGAAATCTTTGTGAGGAATGGGTGTATCAATCAGAAACATGAAGAGATAGAAAGAAATAGAGTGTGGTTTGAGTTTAATATAGACATTGTTTGATGTAGCGAATCCCTGCGGTATAAAACAAAGAAAAGAAATACTGCAACTCCACAGAGGTAGTAGACTGTCCTTCACCACGCTCATGAAATACAGCAGCTGGGCTAATTATTAGAAGCCATTCTGGCATAGAATGCACTTTTACTGCATCTAAAATAAGATTGGGAAATGTTTTCATTAAAGTATGACTTTTTTAAATAATCATTTAAAACAGACATCCCGAGGACACATGCTCGCTATTGTCTAACAAGTAGAAAAAATGACACGTCGGGTTCAGCCATCCCTATGACCCGGAGCTCTGAATTCTCATTCCATCCATCAAGTTAAAAAAGAAATAGAGAGAATGATGAAGAGATAGCATACCGCAAACAACTGAAGCTGAAAATATAATTATATTTTATTGTCTTGCTATTTATAACTGCTTTCAATTGTGAATGTTAAAAACAAAACAATATTTTGATCACCCTTTCCTGGGTGTTGTTGAGGTGGCATTTACAGTATAAGAGGTTACACTGTGAATATATTTTTGCAATATGCAGTCACTCTGATCTTAATCAGAGTGACAATATCAAATGATCAAATTTGAACAGGTACATTTATATTACATTTTAAAAAAAATTCATAACCAAGTTGAATCAGTGAAGCATTTTTATGAATCTGTTTATTTCCATGAACCGTCTAAACAAACACATCTCATGAGAAAACAGAATGGTCCCACTTTATATTAGGTGGCCTTATGTACTTTAAATTAATAATTTGATACAATGCACTACTGTGTACATACATGTTTTTATATTTTAAGAAATACCTACATGTAATTACATCTATAATTAATTTCTGTAATTACATTTATAATTACACTGTTGACCTATCCTTACACCTTAACCCACCCTTAAACCTACAATACTACCAAACCTGTCTCTAACCTTATCTGTATCCCACCTCAATAGCAGCAAAAGTGTTTTGTGATACAATATGAACACAATAAGTACATTGTACTTATTTATTACTATAGTAAATAATAGTTAAGGCTACCTAATATAAAGTGGGACCCATTTTTTGGCAAATTTGTGGCAAATTCATATAAATTTGTATGATTTGTATGAAAACATGCAATGTTTTTTTGAAAAAATAAGCATAAGGGTCCACCCCTAAATCTAACCCTCAGTGGGGCATACTTTTGATTATACAAAAAACATACAAGAGAGATCATATGAATTTGCCACCAATTCGTTATATATAAAATAGTTACGAATTGCCATGAGAGTCTGTTGGAAAGAACCAATTCATTATGATTAGACTTTCCAATGAAATCGGACCTTCTAATCCTATAAGAGACAGAGGGAGGACCATTTAGAGCTCAATAAAAACATAATTTAGAGTTTGGTCGTTCTACCGCTAATCGTTGAATAAAGTAGCTTGTTACTGGAAAAGTTGAACTAAATTACTAGCTGAACTACTCTCATGTTACCAAAAAATTCTGCATTGCTGTATTCCACAATATATAGCTGGAGCTATCTGTTTCACAATGTATTTTTATCCTTCATAAACCATTAATACATACAACAAATGAGAAGAAGTTAATCAGCTATGAACATAGGAACAGCATCAGTGCTCGGTGGTTCTCAGACAAGCCAAATCTCTGAACGCTCTGATGTGAGTGTGTGGTGGAGGTGGGGGTTGCTAAAGCGATTTGATGAATCACATGTCATCATTTTCCATCTTGAATTTCAACCCATAAATCTTCTGATCTCTGTCGTCAGTAATTGTTGCTTCATACCAGTGTCCCAAACCTCAGCCCCTGAACTAAAAACCCAATTACTCTTGCATGAAAGCCAGAGTAATTAGCCTTGACTGATAGGTTACCATACCATTATGTTCCTAATTAGGTCCCTATCAAACCCAATAATATATAATATTGTACTTCAGACTCTACATAATCAACCCGGATGACATAACTCAGTGCATAATCATCTGTCTGTGGGAGAGATAAAGCTGTTAACTGATGCTAATGTACTTTTTAAGCAGCTTGGCGTTGACAGGGATTTCCTGTACTGTAAAAAGGCAACAAATTATGGATATATTTGACGTGCGACTGACATGCCAAAGCACCAAATATTGTTGCGCCTGTATCAAAGGGCAAAGAGGACAGTGGTGTGAGCAACCAGTTCTATGCTTGCTAACAGCATTGTGTGCTTTGGGGGCACTTAGCAAAATGAGCCCAGGCTAATGTATCTCAAACGTACCCGTCTGGGACACACAAAGTCACTGTCAGACAGAAAGCTTTATTAGCACAAAATTGCAGAAAGGAGAAAATTGATTTAAATTAGGGTTAATAGAACTTGCAGAGAAATCTAAAGCAGCATCCATTAAGTGTCTTTAATTCTCCTTTCATTTTCTCTCTAATCCACCTCCTGGCCTCCAGCCTCTACCCACTGACATGGAGGATAATGAGTACTGGCAGGCGTTAATTGCGCCGTCCATTTTACAAAAACCTCATCCTCCAGCCTTGACCATTAGCTCCTCTCTATGAGTGCGAGATAAGGCCTGACTGACTGCGGTTGAAGCTGACGACGTGTTGGCCACGGAGAACACAGGATTCTGTCTTTCATGTATCCCTCAGGGTTTCTTTACATGGCAGATTTCAGGCTAATTAATATAATTACTGAGCCATTGACCATAAGTTAGACACAAGAAGTTGAGGAGTCGGACCCGGGAACCCTGCTGCAGGAAGATGCTGCTGATGTGATTTTCTTTTTCTTTTTTTCCCACATGGCACAACATTCTGTTTGAAGTGTTCTTAAACGTCATCACCATCTGTTTTCAAAAGGAAAAGAGTTGAGTTGCAGATTATAAAGTTTGTGGTCAGAAAGATGTGTCAGGGTGTCCACAAAATATTAAGCAGAACTGTTTTCAACATTCATAATAATAATAAGAAATGTTTATTGAGCACCAAATCAGCATATTTGTTTGATTTCTGAAGGATCATGTGACACTGAAGACCGCAGTAATAAGCTTTGCATTCACAGGAATAAATTACATTTGAAAATATATAAAAATAGAAACAATTGTACTAATATTTCACGATCTTACTGGTTTTACTGTTTTTTGATCAAATAAATGCAGCCTTGGTGAACATAAGAGACTTGAAGAAACACTACAAAATCTTAACAACCCCAAACTTTTTTAATGGTAGTGTATATATATTTTTCTTTTTTTTTATCTCAATAAACACATAAACAAGTTTTAAAAAAAACAAACATAAAAAACACCTCTCTCTTGCTCTCTTACATGCATTTCCATTTTTAGGAGATCTCTTTATCCTCGCAGTATGTTTCAAACAAAAAGTGTTTGCCTGAATCCAATGTGCGGATCTCTGAGAGCAGATATGATTACTCTGGGATGTGAAGAGTAATGCGGGGGAACAATAACACAATTCTCTCAAAGGTCTTGAAGAAGCTCTCCACCATCTGCTTCAACCATATGGCTGCACTATATCAAATGAGATGTTGCTTATGAAACACAAATATCTATACTGTTTCTTAACTAATTCTATTTGGCTTTGCAGCTCTATACCATTACCACAGACATTTCACAGCGCAACACCAAAGTGGCTAATCGGGAAAGTCAAGATAATTCCCAGTGGCCCGTGCATCACTTGGGCCAGTCGAAAGCAAAGGTGATGTAATGTGATAATCAGCTATGACAATACAATAAAAACTATTGTCAAAAGTATTTTGCTAAGCACAATATAAGAAAAGAAAAAACTTGATTTTATTATTATATGAGCATTGCCCAAATTGTTATAGTTATTGTTATTGCTGTGCATGTTTTGCAGGCAGGCCTTGAGTTTCTTGAAAAATTAAAAGTATTGTTTTAATAGACATTATGAATAGGATGAATGAATGAGAAATTGTTCTGTTTTTACTCTCTATTATTTTCATGGTGTTTGCTTGTCTTCAGTAGGCTATAGTTAATTTCCTCATTAAGTATATTTTTGCATACTTTATTTATGCTTCAAATAATTGTTTTTTATAGTGTTCGACATCGAAACAGGCCAACTTATTTTGCTAAGGAATTAATTGAATGCCCATTTATCCAAAGCAACTCATATCTCATACATGTATCAGTTTACACACTACAGTATGTAAAATTATGCTGCAATGCTGGACTGGGCAAATCTGGTCATTGAGAGATAGGGACAACTGTCCCTAAGATCCACTGTCCTGTTGAGTTTAGTTCTCAAACTCATTGGCTATGGCTTTCTAGTAGACCTTGATTAGCTTGTTCAGATGAGATTGATCAGGGTTGGAGCTACACTTTTTTTCAGGAAAGTGGATGAGTTGTTGAGCCCTGCTCTATGTTTGAGCCACGTGAAAACTGGTGGACTGGTGAGTCCCGATAGCCCCTGCTGGTACTCTAACTACACTATTAAAACAGCAAAACACTGTATTTTTACACGTAAATAAATATGTAAATAAATACAATTCCAACTAACATAAATTTAACATACAAATTGCAAGTGTTTCTTTTTGGCTAAGTTTTACATTTTTGGAGGGCTTGTAGAAGTGTAAAATGGGCTTACATATTTCCCTGTCTACTGCCATTTGTCATGTGATCAGTCACATGACAAATATTCCTGTAATGCAGTGCCCATAAGGAAAGATGGCAGCCTCCATAGTTCAAGAGAACCCTGTGCCAACTGACTTCCATTGAGATGAATGACAATGCTTACAGATATGATTACGTTTTCTCCAGATATTATAGACCTCTTTGGTAATATTTCACCAGGAATTCTGCACAATTTTGCACGTCAAAATGACTTAACTTCAAGTGTGATTACAGAATGTAAGATCATCTAAAAATCTTGTCAGGTCGCATGGTAGGTCTGATTTTAAGTTTACTTTTTATACATTTGTTGTCTGTTTATACAATACAATTTAGTCAAAAGGTCCTATTGTTTTGGAAATAAAATTACTGGAAATAAATTACCAAATTATTAACTCTGGGATTTAGATAATGCTGCCAGCTGATTTAGACTAAAAGTAAATGTTCATTGAGGTAATACTTTATTTCTTTATTTTATTTCCACTTTAGACATTCTACTAACTATACTGTAAATAACTTTGCAACTACATGTCAACTAACTCTCATTAGAGATAAGACTGTTAAGTTAGGGTTAGTAGAACAAGTTTACATGTTCTTGCAAAATAACGTAAAGTTAGTAGAATGTCTAAACTATCAAAATAAAGTGTTACCCTTATTACAAACTGAAGCCTATCAACAGTGATTAATGTTGGCAGAAACATTATGAAACTCCCAGTACAACATTACAGCCATGTCACAGATCTCGGAGTTTGAAAAGAGTCATTGTGAAATATGTCAGATAAGAATATTTAGCACCTATCAGCCATGTTGGACATCCTTCAAATGAGACTTCTTATCACGATGAGCTTCCCATTCAACTTTCTGTCTTCTGCTCAGTCTGTTAGATTGAAATTCAGTTGCTGATGTGGCTTCTTTTGAAGCTCATCTCAATTTGAATTTCAAATCTAAATCTTGCAGTCTTAATCAAAGCTGTGCTTTATAAGACACATCAGTGGTTTGAGAGAGCAGGAATCAGTGGCCGGCAGTTAATGTTCAAGTCTCTCCTGATCCCCTCAAAGGTCAGTCAAAATAACATACAGGCTTTCAAATCTCATAAAAGCAACCTGTTGTTTAATATTAAGATGAGAATGAATGCTGCCATTACAGACAGTGATTTTTAATAACCTCTCAGGATAAGTGATGGATATTTTGGTTGCAAGAATTGGTTGTTTTGTGATTTGTCTCTCCTTTCTTGATCAAGAACTTGTGGATTACTTGTTTATGCATTTATTGTTTTCACGTTCATATTGTATATCTCATCTCAATCATGGGTCATTTATGACTAAACTAAGCATAGAAATGACTTCATTAGTCATCTAGGGACCCAAAGGATGATATCAAAACAAACGAAGGACATTTCCTATTACGAATGCATCATATTTGACAGTAATCTATCCCCTCTTCCTTGGCTACTAAGAAACCAAGGCCCGCTGTGGCCTCATTGACAGTAGTGTAAATGAGTTATAGATCCATTTCCTCTCTCTACACAAGATCACTGCCAGGTAATTGGGAGGCCAGATCATGAAAGAAAGAAAGAAAAATCATTGGCTCTCGCAAACCGGACAGCTCTGTCCCTTCCCCCCTCGTCTCTGAGAGTAATATAGATATTATTTCAGCCTCTGCCCCATTTTCCTTTCAATGAAATTATGATGTCCTCCACCCAGTGATACAGTGTAAAGGGGAGAATTGGATGCAATATGAAAGCTTTATTGATGTAGACAATTACTGTTTGGGAGCTACTCTAGGTCAGGTGAAGAAGGGCTGGGGAGCGTCTTTGTGACTCAAAGCAACCTGGGACCAGGAGGGGAAAGATAAATAATGTATGTAATATCTGATGGATGCACAACAGAGATATCTCCAAGGCCTATACACATCCTTTACAATTATGTGTAACAGTACACAGCCATGTTTTTAACAGGAATGGCTCAGTGTGTTTAAACAATGCTTGGGCGTTTCTTCAGTTATGGGAATTTTTGGTTCTGTGCACTTGTCAAGTATAAACTCTCTTAAAACACTATTTTCTTACTCTCACTAGTTTATTTTGACAGAATTCTGTTATTTTTATTCTTTTAAGTAATAAAAATCCTCTCCAAAGTAATGTTACCATGTCATAAGTGATTAAGATTACATTGTATGATTCAGTGGAAGTTACTGTTTTGTAAAAAAACTAAAAAAAGGCCAATGTCCTTTTTCTTGCAAAGGCTAAATTCAGCTAGCATTTTATTGATCTTCAATATATAATTAAATGTTTCTTTTTTATCATTTTTTTTTTTTGCATTTTTTTTTTTTGCACAAATGCGAATGGAAATGACAGAGTAAAATGTTCTGTTCAAAAGTGATATTTTTTTATTTTCATATTTCACATTATCCTGGTTTTATTATTCATTTTAAGCTCTTCACTGACACTGCTGTGTCGTTGGTAAATCATATGAAAAAGGCTTTATGAAGCAAAATTGTGTGGTGAAAATTATGCCACAGCTGAGGGAAAATCATATTTAAAAAAAATGTAAATAAAGCATTTTGACACAAAACAAATATTGAAATGGTATGTTTATTTCACTCCTAAGATACCGATTAAGATTTATAGATCCTAAGAATTATAATTTAAACATTTTAATTTAAACCATTTAAAAAATATATTTTAAACAAAATTGATAGAGCTTCATATTTTAAGATTGAACTGATAAATTCTATGCATAAAAAAGGATTTGATCAGGAAAATAAGTCAATTGTAATGTGATTTTCATAGAACAAAAATAAAACATTATTCTGTTAGATTAAAAAAATGCTTTGGACACAATTTTAATGGACATCTTGCGTCTAATTTTAGTAGTTTATTAGTATGTAGAAACATTTAACGATGTCATTACTCAAAACTAACCCTAAAATGCAAACTAACTTCGAATATGTTTATTAGCTTTTACAAGTACATTCACATAAAATGCATTTTATGGAGGTGTGGAAAACGAAAATGTATGCTGGAAGCCATTATTCTGTGTTTTCATCTTACATATATTTCTCTGAAATGAGCTCCATGGCATTTGCCTGTGAACGTGTTGAAGGGCCCATGCTGCATTCTCTGATGGCTGATCTAATATTGTAAGGGGAAAGTGAGCCTGCAGGGCCAGCACTAACAGACAGAGGTTCAGCTCCCACGTGTAATGAGAAGAGACCAATGTGTGTATGTGTGTGTGGGTATCTGTTACAACGCTCTAATTGGATGTTTGATATACCCTGACCCCCTGACAAAGCACACCTCTGCAGGTGAAGAGCACAGGAGGTGCTGCAGCAACATGCTAGACTAAAGTTAAAGGTCTTGTTGAACAAAGGTGGAGATGTTGGCCCGTTTTTTTCCGGCTGCCACATGAGGTAATGTTCTAATTGGATTTCTCCTGGAAAATTCCGCTCTCAGATTGCTGCCGCAGACAGTGTGACCTTTTTGCTCTTAACAATTTGTATTGTCCTTTCATTGACAAGAGAAGGGGCTTAATTCACATACACAGGCACGAGGTAAATTGCTCCTTTCCTTTGTTCCATGTGCTCTACGGAAGCTGGAGAATATTAGGTTTCATTAGATGTATGAGTTGAAATAAAGAATGGAGGGCATTGTGTTTTGTTTTTCGTGTTTCCTGCTTAGGTAGACTACTGCTTTTGTACAAACAGAGTGAGTTGTCATAAAAAGGCAATACTTCATTTCATGAACTAAATAAGACCGTTTTCTTAGTAAAATAATACTAATATCTGATATGAATAATAATTGTAATTATACACTTAATTCCAAACCTCAAATTGTATTGGTTCAAAAACGCAGACAGACTGTTAATGTAGTATTAGTTGTGGGGATTTTTCAGTGACTTTTCTGCAGGTTATATCTCTTGAGTCATTAAATCATTCACTCAATCGATTTGTTCAGAACACTGAATCATTCAGGACCGAATCACTGCTGCTTAAGGTGATGATACACGGGGCAACTATTTTGAGCAGTGTTGCTTGGGAACTTTCTCATTGAGAATATGCAAAAAAATATATATCAGGGGCCTCATTTATAAAATGTTGCGCAGAAACTATCCTAAATTTGATCTTACGATCATTTCTAAGATATGCGTACGTGCGATTCATAGAATGAACGTACGAACAGAAAACGCGTGTACGCGTCTCTTTCAGATGTGAAATCTATGAATCGCAAATGATCTTGAACTTGCGCGCAACTGAATGGTTTCAGCTCTCTGCCTTGTAAACGACTCCTAATTAATGTCATTAACATATAAAAGATCACCAATCATCATAATTTAGAACAGCGAGCTGCAAGAACAGCTTATATTTAAAAAAACCTGCAATACTCCGACAATAAAAAGTGCGTACGTCTGCTCAGACCCTGACGTGACGCTAAGCACTTTTCCACGTCAAAGACCGTCTTTATAAATATGAACGTTGGCGTGGATTTAAGCGTACGCACACTCTAAGATCAAATCTGAGCGTACGCACACTTTATAATGAGGCCCCTGGAGACTTTAGATCAGTCGTTGGCCCTGTGTCTCACCACACAACATTTGTGTTCCGAAGATGAACGAAGGTCTTACGGATTTGGAAAGACATGAGGATTAGTAATTAATGACAGCATTTTCATTTTTGGGTGAACTATCCCTTTAAGTGTTACACACAGTACATGCGCATCAATTTGAGTCTTTTGTTGTATTTAAAGAACATCATTAGAGTATTCAAAGAATTCAGAATTGAAGGTCAAGGTATTTCAGATGATAAATAAAATATAAATTCTTCCTGCTCAGCTAAATAAATAGATGAATCACCCTCTGTGTTAATGAGTGTTTAGAAAAATCAGTGCTTAAAGGAACTGATTATGCCAGCTATACATAATGTTCTGACAAATCCTGATTATTTGGTTAATCTGGATGGCATCTTCCAAACAGCAGGTCTCTAAAAAGTTATCATGCTTTGTTCATGAGAATCCTGACCATTTTAAAGGAATAGTTTACATGTTTGACTTTCCTTCTTCTGTGGAACACAAAAGGTGCTAGTCATTTTTATTTATATTTTATATTTACATAATGTAAGATTTCATATTTATGTAATATTATATTTAATATTTAAAATACAGAACTTTCTTCTAATACAAATGCCTTTTAAATCCTTATGTCAGCAGCGGCAAAGCAAAAGGACACAACATGACATTGGGTTTCTCGTGACACTTGATAAGGCAACGTGAGGACACCGAATCACAATCGCTCTTCAATAAAGCTTTTGTTCTGCTGGAGACTAGCAATGCTCGTGTTTACCCTCAGGGAAAGTCCCTCACACTCCACCAGAGAGGTCAGTCTACGTTACACTGAAGGAAAGCTCAACCTTCACGAAATCTAGCTCTGTCCTCTATGTCATGACAGACTGGACCTGCCCATTACAGTAAAGCATATATGTAACTCGTACGCATTTACATACTACTTTCAACATGCTCAGATTTTTAGGCCCTTCACACTGTCTCTTTGTGAGACTGATAACAGATACGGCACTCACGTTATACTTCCAGCCCTCACAGTGCCAGAATTAGCATTTTGTCTCCAGACTTCTACAAGAAACTATTTTTAAGCTGCTAATTGGCAAACGCACAAAACCACTTAAATACGTGTGAGACTATTAGGATTCCGTTTAGAACCTCAAAACATCTAGCTTCTCTCAAGCAAGACATTTCACACCCATTTAAACAATGGTAATAACAGACTCGCTGTATATAGAGAGCTAAATAAATGCACGGCTCTCATTTAGCAGAATCTTTTTTCTGAAATGATAAAGTATGTGCTGTGAAATATGTTAAAAATAATGCTAAAGCAAGGAAAAAGGTAATCAAGAACTGCCGAGCACAGCGGTTTTAGCATACAGCAGCTGCATGCTGAGGGTGTGAGTATTTCACTGGTTTTCTGTTGCTGTGTCTTCCACACAGTGATGTACTTCATGTAGTGATGTACTAAATAACTGAACTATGAGTTAAGTCACCATGACCTGACAGCTTTCTTGGCCTAGCTCAGGCAGAACAGCTCTGCCAATGCTCTGTAACCTCATGTTTATGCAGGTGTTTGAATCTTGCCTCCTAACAATACACCATGGTGGCATTTTGCAGGGAGACAGCCCTGGTAATAAAGGTCTTAGCAAGCACTGCTACCTGCCACAGCCAAGTGTCTACTAACTTATAACTGCTAGAAGATAACCTGCCGAGTCAGCACTCACATAATTGCCATGTAGGGGAGCTGTGAGTGGTACGATTGTGGAGAAAAGGAAACAGTCAAGACAGCAGAGAGAAAGTTCGCCTTTTGGAAAGTTTGGGAAAAACTTAGAGTTCATACAGATAATTATAATGGCTAAACATCAATACAGCTGTACATTCAAAGCCTACCCAAATATTAATGAGGGGAGTCAGACATGCAAGTCGAGGGTTTGAAATTGTTGTGATGAATATTATACACCACACATTTTAAATTAATTATTTCTCAATAGCTTTGACTTCTAGGAGTGAGGAGATGACAGAAGAATTCATATTATATGGTTTGTGTTATTTTAGTATTATTATATATGAGTACAGTATTTATTAATGTTTCAAATTAGCATTTATTTTATATAAATTCATTTTAGTTTAAGGTTTAGTAATTTTGCTATGTGCTTTTGTCATTTTTATTAGCTTTTTCCCCCCAAATATTTGTATTTAACTTTATTTTCACTTCATTTAAAATTCAGTTAAAGTTAAACATATTTTATTTCAGTTAGTTAGACAAAATATCTGCTTTTTAATGTAAGTTCTTTGGGTTTTGTTTTTCATTTAATGAAAACTTCATTTTTTTTTTTTTTTTTCAATTAATGAAAACTAATTTTAGTTAAAGTTTCAGTTAACAATAACAACAATAATCTCTGTATCCCTGCCTTAACAATTATGACTTTTGGCTTGATCCTTTTTCATAGGTCTTGACATTCTCAACTGTTTCCAACAATTATCCATCAAAATTCTGGCAAACTCTTAATTTGACATTCAGAAAACTATAATAAAAAATATTTTGGTAACACTTTAGTATAGAGAGCAATTCTCACTATTGCTTATAATCATGCTTATTATTAACATATTGGCTGTTTATTAGTAATTATAAAGCACATATTCTGCACGACCATATTCTACATCCCTAATCCTACCCAACTATCTATTAATAAGCAGCATATTAGAAGTTTATTGAGGCAAAAGTTGTAGTTAATGGTTTGTTAATAGAGCGAGAATTGGACCTGAAAATAAAGTGTGATCAATATTTTTTATGTTTTAATTAAATTAATGTTCATTCATTTATCTTTCATTTTCTAAATAAAATATAATTAATTAAAAAAATATTTTTATTTGTGTCTCACATTTTGTGATCGAAAAAAAAAAATGCAAAAATAGACCAAATGGTCATACAAATATTCTAAGTTTATTCATAACTACAAACCAACATTTGGTCCCAAACTAGCAATTACCTATTGAGTGACAGTTTAATTAAGGCTATAAATTACCCCGTTACTGTAATTACTTCATGTTTTTTCTTCAGTTTCAGGCCCTGTTTTGTACCCTATTCTCAGAAAGTGCTGGCTGTAGACTCAAGGGAGCAACCTTCCTGACCATTGGTGATTACTGACTCATCACAAGGTTAAAATAGCAGGTGGTGGTGGATAAAAAGGTGAATGGCCCACACGCTGCAGCCACATCCAGACAGGAAGCTCTGCACATCTGCACCGGCACATCAAATAATTCCATTGAATAATACATATGAATCTTCAACAGAATGATTAGCTGAAGGTAAGGTAGATCTTACCAGTCCAACCTAAGCAGATGTTCGCACAAGTAGGATTTGCTCATTTATTTGCTAATGACAACAACCCTCCTTCAAATTACCATGAGATATGCAAATTAATTCTCAGATGCAACGGTAATATTCTTAATCTCGGCTGTACAGTCGGATTCATGAGTGAATAAGTCTTACATTTATTCAAATCATCCAGCTGAGTTCCTTCGCTTAGCGATGCTGGTCTATGACAACAGACCAAGAATCTTTGGCTGTCATTTGCAGCTTGAATATATATATAGAACTTGAGCAAAATAACAAACAGTGTGGCACAGATGACTGTTATTTGCACAGGGCAAGGGGGTTGTTACTATAATCAGTGCTGACCAGCCATCCTTAGGGACACACATTAAAACCCACACACTGGAATAAACACAAGCCTAACGAAATCATTTGAGTTAGAAAGCTTCACTGTCAAACCTCACACTCATTAAAACCATCCGCGCAGAGCTAATTATAGTGTTATATGGGGCCTGTAGTGCGCAACTTATTTCTCTGGTTCATCCACTCAAGACATAAACATTGCATGCTTCGGTTGTGTGACCTCTCACTTCTCGACGCTCGCTTAAACAAACATATAGACCAAAGAGGTGTAGTTGCAAAATGTTGCTATAAATAAAAAAGGTGAAGACGGAAGAGAAACAGAGTGGGGGGCAATGTGAGAGTGCAGGGACAGGCAGATCTTTCATAATGTTACTGCGCTGGCTTATTTTAGTCTTGTGTGTTACCACATATCTGCTGGCACCGGATACAATCTCTTCATGAGGACACTATTTATCTCTTCTGCTATCATAAAAATCACCGTATTTCTAGCTATCATAAGACACTGTTTGTTTACTGTAGATGACTGTGCATATGAAGGTAAACAAAAATGAGTGTTTTTTTTCTGCTTTCTAATTTAACTGGAATGCTATTTCAGTAAATCAATCTGAAATCTAAAATAATATACTTAACAATGTTTAGAAATATAGTTCTTGTAATTTATTTAAGTTACTAAAAAACACAGACTAAATTTGCACAGGAATTCATAGTCTGCACATTCCAAGGTGTTTAATTTACACATGTATTGCGTTTATTTCTTTAAAGACGAGTTTTAATTCACACCTCAAATCTGTCTTAGTCACAACCTTGGTCATTAACATATATGAACTGCTTGTTTCCCCTTCTGCAAGGGATCCCAAACCATTCTATTTTATTTTACTTTATTTATTGTTTTAATTTGTTGTTATAAATATATATATATATATATTATTTACTTTTTTCTTAACCAGTGCAGTCTCTTTGGAAACAAGTTTGACTTTAATCAAAATTATTTCTACCATTAATATGGTCAGGGCCAGGGTCAAATGAGGGGCCCGGTGCAACCACAGGACGGCCCTGAATATGGTATCAGAATTTTTAATTAAAACTGACTTTTTATTTGAATTCTACATCATTTGAGTCATCATAATATTTATGGTTTTATCATTTTTATTTACTTTTGTGATTTTTCAATGTGTTTTTACCTGATGTATTTTCTGCATCAGTTCAGTTCTTGCTACGCAGCTTCATGGATTCAGTCCTCTAAAAACAGACAAAATGTGGCAATGTTCAATTATATCCATAAATTATACAGAGACAATTCTATGTGTGTCTTCAGCAAAAAGCAAAAGTGGTAGCATTACTTAAAAAGTACTGCCATCTCATAATTCATTATCAAGTTGTGCTTTTATACATTTAAGTATGCCTTTTGGATGTATGTAATACAGTAAGCCTTGTAATATGAATAATAAATGAATGCTGTGGAAACAATTATGCTTTTGGAGAGTTTTGTGAGATCATGTGGAAAAGCGAGCACTTTCCTTACACTGAAATGTGTCTTATTTAATGCTAATGTAAAGATGAAATCAATCCCATTACACCTCCTCACTGTTCTCTTCTGATCACATGTGATCAGTTAAAGCATATTGACTACTCTAAATTAATTTCAACTTCCATCAAACCCACGCTCTCACTCTCTATCGCCATCCGAGCAAATTGTAGCATAAATCTCTGACTAAATAATGAATAGACATGTCAGCCAATGCTTTCATGCCCTAGCCCTATCTGTATCTGTATCTCTATCTTCAGCATAATCCCCTCTCTGTCCACAGAACTGTATCTAATGGTCCACCCTGATACCTTGCAGAGACATACAGGAGTGGTCATAAATCTATTCAGGCGTATTTACAGCCTCTGCTGTAGTCAGCGCTTTGAAAGGAACAAATCCTCGGAGTTGCCTTTGCCATCTGTAGAGCTCTCTAGCCAGTGCCATTCTGCTGGGCTCCTCGATAGTGAGAGATGTGACAGTGTTGGACACAGTGTTGACACTAGTTGTGCATTCTGGTTTAAATGGCTTGTATTGTGGTCATTTTTGACACCCTTGCTTTAGATACGACACAGGCGAATGACACAGAGTTATTGTTATTGGGAGAGTTATATCTATGTTAGGCCAGATCCCGCAGGCGGTTAACTGTTATTTTTCCCAGAATGACAAAAATTAGAGCTCAGGTTCATAGAAAATGCAGTAATGTGACTAGAGGAAAGAGGCTCTCTCGCAGCGAAATCGAACCTTGTTTGAAATCAGTGATCATTAATTAGCTGTTTCCTCAGGCGAGCATCCAACCAACAGACAATGCTCTGTTTTTGGAGTATTGTCACCAAATACCTCCAGGAATTTAAGGAAAACTCCTTCCACAGACAATCAGCCTTTCATTGCTGTCTTTGACAGTTCTCTTGTCTGAAACGTGACATTTGACCTAATAAATTATAATTATGTAATTAGTGCTGTCTACATTTCATGCGACATACTGAACCTGCCCTTTGTATTAAACATCTTCATTTCATGATCAGATCAAAGTGAATTATCCATTATTATGCCTAAGGTGTGTGTCTGCATTACACATTATTTAAATAGCTATGTGGAGTTTTACAACTTGGAATTGTGGAATTTACTCTGTTTTTGGTCATTTGGACTAAAGATGTACAGTGGTTCTCAACCAGGGGGTTAGGGCCCACAAGGTGCCCACAAACCTCAAAGGGGGCCTCATTATATGAGAGAATTTGAATAGCAAAAGTGTCATTTTTATACCTGGGAAATCATGAGAAAAGACACACACACACACACACACACACACACACACACACACACACACAAATCACAATAATAGACTAAAAGACTAGAGAAGCCGTAAAAGTGTAAACACCAGAATTATTTATAATTAATTTATAAAATAATTTTTAAATTATAATTATTTTAGTTAATTCTTTTAATATACTGCCTCTTCTAAATGAAATTTGCATTAAATGCTTTGTTATTACAGCACAAGTACCAGATATATCTTTCAGGGCCCCTGAATATCATTTTTGAGAGTGGGTTGGCCTTGGAGTCAAAAATGTTGAGAACCACTGATTTACAGGTAGAGGTCAAATTAGTTAATGTCAGATCATCTTTTTATAACTCACAGGGATTTCTTAAAGTGATAGATCCATGTCACCCACCAAAAAAAGATGTCATCAGGACACAAAAACAGTAAACGTATCATAACTGTAGCTCAAACGACTTATGCAATATATTCCAAGTCTTCTAAAGTTACGCAATCGCTTTGGATTTAAAAAAAAAAATCTTGACATCAATAAATCAGGTGATTCATTTCACAAAGCACCCGTCTGAATGATTTGCTCACACATTAGTCATCCTTCTCTTTTGTGTTTCACAGCAGTCATAGGGTTTGGATTGACAGAAGTGTAAACAATGATAAGACAATTTTCATTTTTAGGTGAACTATCCCTTCAATGAGTGATCTTTTTTTTTTTCTTGAGTGATCTTTTTCTTAACCTATGTTAGTACAACATACACAAAGATGAACCCGTTGACACTTTTTAAGCATAGGCTATAATTTTAGTACTGACTCTTTGTCAACTGCTCCATGACATGTAACATGGAGAAAGAGTCCAGAAATTTTCCACCAAAATAGGTGGTAGAGAGCGGTCAGGGCGTGCGTGTTAAGTACATCTTAAAAAGTCATTTCAGACAATAATGGGTAGCAGTGTGTGTTCAGACGCCCTCTTCTTGCACAATTTGACGCTACAGGAAGAAGCGAGCCTGGGCTGTCTGTCCTGCTGTTTTCAAGCTCAGCCAATCCTCTATGTGCGAGCCTGCG
Organism: Schizothorax lantsangensis; assembly: GCA_027422415.1. NCBI lineage: Eukaryota > Metazoa > Chordata > Actinopteri > Cypriniformes > Cyprinidae > Schizothorax > Schizothorax lantsangensis. The sequence goes on from CM049860.1 coordinate 16,237,564, forward strand.
AGGGGCTTCAGCATCATGATATTTAACACACCCTCCCTGAACATCCGACAGAGGTATTTCCTCAAGCGCCTGTCAACGGGCAAGCATCACATTCACATGAGCTGGATGTTCAGCAAGAAACGCTGAAACTTTCTCCAAACATCACATTTGTCGACGGAAGGAGGGTGCGATGCCACACTTTCTCGAAACCTGCCAGGGTTGCCATGCGTCTCATCGCTTTCAACGACTGAACAGCCTCGATTTGTACCGGATAAGAAGAGCGAATGAACTTGTGCAGCTGTGAAAGCGATCTCGTGCGTTGTATGAACAGCGACAGATGTTTTCTCCGTACACTGAGATGGACCGCGGCATCGCGAACACGCACTTTTCTGGATCATTTATCTGACGAGGCTTGACTTAATTATATCTCGCAAATATCTGCAGCTATTAAATGTTAAAATAGACTATGAGTGATTGTGTCGGAGATTGTTCTCGCGTCTGACTGCACGGGAGGAATTTAATCGCGAGCGCACGTAAATAACTGGATTATTGTTTCGCATGGATGTGGATGAGCGCTTTGCTAAATAAATCCTCCTTTCTGCCCTGAAACTGGCAAATGAAAACGAAAACGTTCCATGTGTTCTTCTCATAAAATTGGGAGCCCGTGTTTTATGTACTGTTGGCGATGTAGTGCGCTTGCTCACTTTTATCCCTGCCGTTCCAAACAAGTCTTTTCTCGAACAGGAGACCCTGAAGATGATCCTCTTCAGAAAATTCCGCGTCTTGATTCTGATGGTGTTTCTTGTAGCCTGCTCGATGCACATTATGATAGACTTGTTACCGAAGCTGGAGAGACGGAGCAGTAGCGCGTGCTCGTGCTCACACACACCCAGCGAAGAGCCGCAGAACTGGGCTAAGCATCGAGCCAAGCCGGGATCAGAGTCCGGCTGGCCTAATAAACACACGCTCAGAATACTTCAAGACTTCAGCAACGAGCCGAACTCAAACCTGTCCTCTCACTCGCTGGAAAAGATCACCGCTGGGGAGAGATCCGAGGCTTTGAAAAGGTTTGAGCAGTTGACAGGTGACGAGAAGAGGCACACGGCACGGGACTCTACCTTGAAGAACGCAGCTGTCAAGGGTTCGAGGCTCTCTGCGCTATTTGAGCATCCTTTATACACCAGGCCGTTGCCTCCTTTAAAGGACGAAGACACTTTATTCAATGTCAACACTGATATAAGATTTGACCCTAAAGCTGCAGAGAACCCAGAGTGGTAGGTTGAGAATCTCAGGTTTTTTTTCTTTCTCTCAAACATATTAAGTACCTGCAAGACTCCTAAATGCCTACATTTGAGATTTTATTTTTTTCACATTTTACATCATGTTTTCCCCAAGTGATATTGATTTCCTAATGATGACGATGATCATGATGAACAAAACTAATAAAGTAAAAAAAAGTTTAATAATATTAATTATAATATTTGTTGTTATTATTATTAGTAATAAATATGATTTATTATTATTATCATGCATTTGTTCTTGAGAATGTAAATAAAAACACCTCATGGGGTTCAGAACAACATATGAGTCATCTCTGTAAAGGCTTAAGCTTTTGGGACATGTTGTCTTTCTGTAGGAATGGAGAAGGTAAAGATGGGGATTATGCTCCTACGGGCGAGATGTCCTCAGACTCCTACCCAAATTGGCTCCGCTTCCACATTGGGATCAACCGGTATGAGCTTTACTCCAGGCACAACCCTGTCATAGATGCAATGCTGAAGGATCTGGTGTCACAGAGAATTACAAGTGTTGGTAAGACAATATTTAAGATTACACAATAGAGTTAAATGTTAAACGGGAAGTTGATTTTAGGATTGCATGCAGTATATGATGCCTGATTTGAGTGCAGCATCATCTTTTAGTGCTGCTCTTCCTAACAGATTTAAATAGATTCGTTGAATGAAGTTGCTCCAAGATAATGGCTAGACTCTTCCTGCACTCTGGCTGCGGATGCATCAATAAAATTGGACTGAGATTCACTGGTAGTGGATTCCAGCAGGGTAAATTAATGAGTAGAGCGTGCAATTTAGACTTAATCAAACGCCATGCTGTGGAAAAGTATCTCCTGCCAAGCATGCATATTGTCAAGTAGACTTGTGCTTGATGGGCTGCATTTATGTGAAGCCCCTAGGTCAATATCTCAACTTATTACATGGCTCTCCTGAATACTTGATTCTGATTGGACGATCGCTGTAATCTGTGGTCAGAATAGTTTTGTATAATGACCACTGAACTGTATATTTGACCAGTGTCCCTGACCACCAATCTCTCTCACATCAACCCTGAGCTCTGTGTCTTCTCAGATAATAAAGTAATTCCTCAATCAATATTTAATGTCCTTTTATTTACTTATTTACTAGTAAGTGAGATGATGTACAGAAACCCAGTCATTATCACAAAATAAACCTATTCAGCATGATCCAAGACCCCTTCGGTTCACGTCGGGGTCTGGGTTTATTTTGATTTATGTTGACCAGTTGACTGCACATTTATTCCTTAATATACTGTTTAGAGTTTCTAAGAACTCTAGAAGAAATTTGCATGTTAATCTGCGGTGATAGCAATCTTTAAAAAAAAACTGGTATGGCACAGCAAGCCTCTTAAGTGACTCGAGGCAGTGTCTCCTTGTTTTCCTTCATCTGTTTGTGATTGCCTGCAAATTCATTGCAACACGCTTTTTAAAAAAAGGTCTTATCAGCTTCCCTACAAGGACAGTGTTTATGTCCAAAATACAATTCTTGTCTTTTGTTTTTTTCAACCGTTTATAATCAAATGCAAGACTAGAACCATCTGCAATGATAGGAAAAATAATTTTCTAAATTTAATTTTCACATTGTTATTGCTACTTGCATAATGAGTCTTATCTTAAATGGTTCATTGTAAAAAGGCTCAAGTTATTTTCCTGATATCAATGTTCAGCGTCACTCTTTTTCTCTCTGTAGCAATGAAATCTGGAGGCACGCAGCTGAAGCTCATCATGACATTCCAGAACTATGGCCAGGCGCTCTTCAAGCCCATGAAGTAAGTGATACAGTAATAGGAAAATGTTAATGCAATTGTTAAGACTGATTGTCTTATGTGAATTTCTCCTGTTCTATATAGTTGTCTATACCCTGTTATTAAATCTTCTGACGGACACCATTGTGTGGTGCTTTTAGCTCAGCTGCTCAATTCTATTTGGGTACGTCTGTTATTATAATCGTGTGATAATATGCTCGGATCAGAGCTATTGAAAAAGGATTTATAGTCGTCGGCGTAGTGATCCACAATGGACGGATCATATCCCATTTGAAATGTAGGTTACAAAGGGAGGGAGGTTGTTTTTATGGATTTGACAACCCCTCAGCGCAAATAATAGTTGCCTCCCTGTAATTTTCCAGATCTATAAATGGCAGCAAGTAAATCTTTGGTGTCATTGTCAGATTCAGAGCAGCAGCCCCTCCATCTGCATGCGCCTTAACTATCGGTTTCACAGGCACTGCTTATGCTTTCTCTGGCAGATTAGTATTTAATGTCTTAGTGGTCTCATTGCTATCATTGAGATTCACTCAATGGTTTCCTCAATGGTTTCCTCAATGGTTTTTCATAGCACCGGTTAAAGAGTAATGTATACAGGATGTGGGCCTTGGTGACTGAATCATTACTAATGTGCCGGTCGACCGTATGTCTTGCCAGCTGAGTGCCTTTATTGGCCATGAAGCTGGTGTTCAGACTGCAGGCATCCTGTATTCATAATGACACGGTTTAGCATTAACATACTCTATTATGAGATGCTTTTCCGTGTGCGAGCATGAAATTGAAGAGTTGATCAATACTCTTGAATTTTATATAGATGAATGTATGTTGTTTTTGTGTATTCTAAAAATATTTTCAGAATTATGGAAGCCAGTGTATGAGGTGCATGAACGTGTCCCAGAGGTTCAGAGATGTTCTTGGTTTGTTCTTGGGGAGTATTTAAGGAGAGATGAGAACAATGGGTCTTTGGTGACAAGAAGCTGATAAATGTTATTAGAGAGAGAAGGTCTGAGCCCAGCCTGTTCCTGCTATAATTAGCACAGACCAACAAAGACACACTCAGTCTCCAACCACAAGCTAAACACTTCACCCCCATCTCGCTTTTGAGATCATCTTTTCTCTTGTGTTCTCCTTTTTCACTGATAGTTTGAAATAGTTACTCGGCCTTCTTTGAGGACAAGATCACATATCTTTGCCAGCTAGCGCATTGCTAACATAATCAAAGTCACAATGAAACTTCAAACATCTTTACTTATCTCTGCCTTTGCTTGTAATTACATTTTGTAAATATTGTTTTCACAAACTGATTTGTCTACGTGCTTTCCATGCCTTCTCTGAGGAGTCAGGCAAGGACGTGTTCTTGCGACATGTGTGGTTTAGCAGAACAAGTTTCTTTCGTTTGATTCATGCCTGCGTGCTCAAATATGCCCCACACTCAGACCTCCCTTTATTACTGTACAGCCTGAGGAAATTGCCTAATCAGCTTTAATTCTCTAAATCATATTAGCCGAGAAATAAAAGGCAATTATATCGTCATTCACTTACCTTCAAGTCGTTCCAAGCCTGTATGGTTTTCTTTCATCCATTGAGCACAAAAGATGTTTTCCACACAATGAAAATAATAAAATAAGAGAAAAACACCATAAAATGGTGAACGGGGAAGGTGAAAAATGAGAGGTCATATGGTGCTTTTTTAAAATCGTGGGCTTCACAGCCCATAGTTACCATTTGCTTTTATTGTATGGAAAAGAGCAGCCTCAAAACCATGCCTAACTAACATCTTTATTTTTGATCTACAGAATAAAGAAAACCAGACAGGTATGGAACAAACATTAAATGTTTCCTTCACCTTTTCATTTGTAGCGTGTGTTTTTGGCAGAGGAACAGTGGGCTCCTGAAAACTAGCTAGATTGTTAGATTATTCACTATGAACATTTGGTAGAACAGAAGCACTTTGATAGCGCTCAGGTAATTTGGTCTGGAATTCTTATGTGGTTTGTCAGCTTAAGCACCTGCTTACGCAGAATTACTTAAACTATTTAACAGAATTAATGAAACTCTGTGATGAATGGGTGCGTGAGTGGATTAGTGGGTGGACAGATCAGAGGGGATGATAGGTTTTTAAGAACCTCCACAGTAGGGCTCCTCAAGGTTTAATAAAGAAAAGATACAAGAACTCAACGTAGGAGAGGCGAGCTCTTCTAAATGCATCATTGCTCAAGCACTATTTAAAGATAAAGGAGATTTCAATAGCAAACAGACGTGTCTTAAAGGCTGCTCTCTGAGGCATGAAATGCTCCAAAATGGATCTTCCTCTGTCCTGAGACATAGAGGCAAAGGGACAACAACACAATTGTTCTCATCTGCTTGTGTTGTTTGACATCTCCTTGAATATCACATGATGAGCATGCATCTAACACAGACTTTGAGCAGTGGTTCTTTGCTGCTTTTGCTTTAGGACCCAGATTTTTTCATTGGAAATCAAGTGTTATTTCAAGTACCAAAATTGATTCTTGTAAAAACGTTAGCAGAAATATCCTTAAAATCAAATATATTAAAATGTATTAATATTACTATGCCCTTTTGAAAAAAAAAACAGCATATGCTGGTTAGGTATGTTTTGAAGCATGGCTGCTGGTTTAAGCTAGTCCTTAGCTGGTCATAAGCTGGTTTAAGCTGGTCATGAGCTGGTTTAAGCTGGTCTTTAGCTGGTCATGAGCTGGTCCTAAGCAACTAGCTCCTGCTCAGGACCAGCTTAGGACCAGCACATGACCAGCTTAAACCAGTTTATGACCAGCTAAGGACCAGCTTAAACCAACTTAAACCAGCAGCCATGCTTCAAAACATACCTAACCAGCATATGCTGTTTTTTTCAACAGGGTGAGCTGCATAGGTCCAACATTATGCAGAATTTATAGGTATCATTTTTTGATTGTCTCCCTGTTTTGACACAAAATAAATTATGGTCAACATAAATGAAAAAGTTAACTATTAGCATAGTTTAGAACTTTTTTTTACTTAGTGTAGTTTTGATCTTGGCTTTTGGGGTATATTTGGTATATTTATTTTGTTATGGTTAAGTGCATTTTATTATATTTAGTTTTTTTCCTGTTGTCCACACCCACAGCTGAAAACTACTGGAAGAACATCTCACACGGCTGTATGACTTTGAGTTTCAGAAAGAATGAAATGGATCAAATAAATGAGTGTTTGCCTGTTATCTCTCACTCATGAAACCTCCATTAGTGTTGATCCACCATGTAGCTGACTGCAGCCCCGCTTCCTCAGAAACACTGACATGCTTCATCCATAATTAGCTCCTCCCTGGTCACACTAGACGGGATTTTTGGACAAACATGCTGTCATTGATTAAACTAATCTGATGAGTCATTCCGATGCTGCTCGCTTAGCTGTTTGACAGATGAGAGATGCTAATGTGAAGTTTATACTAGAGGTATGAATTTCACCACAGACAGTATAAGGAGGAAGAGATGGACCACTCATGAAAAAATGAAATCTCACTGCTAAATGGAAGTCCCATCCCTCAGTTACAAGAGCCAGCTTTTTGATAGTTGTTTACTCTGGAGCATCCGTGTTTTATAGCTGATATGTTTTAATACAATATACTAAAGTTTTATGTTTAATATAGTTAATATATATTATATATATATATAATTATGTGTGACTGACAGTTACTTAATTTAACTGAAATAAAGAAAAATATAGAAAACAGTAAAAGAACTAGAATTTATATGTAAAGTAATCAATTTGCCATATGTTGAAAATGTTTCTTGTCACATCGAATTCAATTATACATTACATGAATCACATAAATTCAAAATGAAGAAAGTTGCATAGTTTACATCACTGGATATTTCTTTGTCTATCTTTTAACATTTCTTCATGTCACCATTAAAACTGTAGAATCACTAGAATTCACATTTGGCACAGTAAAGCCTGCCTTTTTTATTTTTGATTTGATTGGCCATCTCAATCATTTTGACATTGATGGGCACTGTTAGACCACTGAAGCATACAAAAAAATTAACTTTCAAAACTTTTTATCATCCTAACAACAGGGTGGTGTATAATGAAGTCCATATGTTATTGGAACTTGATCTTGAGACTTCACTTTTTGGAGACTTCATTCTTTTCTACTTCCAAGTAGACAGCTGTAGATAGAATACATGTAATATATGAAAAATAGTTATGAAGGGATGAGACCGATATGGCTGCCAACATGTCTTAAAGGGAATTTGATTCCACACAGGAGTAAAAATTATAAAAGGCCAGTGGGTATCTGAGTAAACTGAGTAAACATCAGTCTAAAAGCTTTTATTTCATAATGCCTGTCGGGAATAAAGCCAAAAAGTATAAAAAATGCTCCTAGCCACCTACCTAAGAAGTCTTATGTTGTGCAAACTTTGGAAACTTTTTAAAGTGTTTGCTATAACATTAACTTGGGCTGGACCGGCACTGAAAATAGCCTAAGCCCAATGCTGGCCCATCACAACCCAAAGCAAATAATCCCACACTAAATGTATCACTTATGCATATAATACAAACTACTGTCTGCTGTACTTTCTAGTTTGTATTGATTTTGTACTGTGTGTGAAATGTTTACATTGAAAAGGCAGCGCAATTAAATTACACAACAAATTAAAAAATCCATAAAGCTGAAGTGTGTAATTTTTTTATGTTTAAAAACATTCTTCTATCCCAGATTTATATAAATAAGTAAATTATAGGCTGACTTCTGACAAATTTTAACACTTGTGTCCAGTAGCTGACTGGACGAAGTGACTCGAGCTGTCCGTCTGAAAAAGCCCTGGTGCCATTAACATGTCTTTATGTGTTTTGTTTATGCCGTTTAGTAGCCACAGGATCTTGCTGAAAGCATCTTAGTTATTCATGTGGTTTATACTGATAGATTCACAGTCACAGAAGCATGTGCTTCAGGGGTGTCTGTCATAATTTATTACTGTCTGAATGCTCTGAGGTTTTGTGTATCCACAAGGTTAATGATATCTACCCTCACAGTAAAGTTTCCACAGATCTGTTCCTATCCAAGATATGACTCTCATGACAAAGTCTTCCAGAGTACAGAGAAGAGCTCACTTTCATTTATAATGCTTCTGCTTAGTTCTTGCCCTGTCTTTGTCAAGGCCTTTGGCAAGACTCGTAAAAAAGGAATCATATCAGCTTAATGCACCATGAAATTCCAAAACTGCTTGTAGCTTTAAATCATTTATTTTATTAGTTTTTAGTTGTGTTTATGGTGTTAATGTACAAGAGAGAGGTAATCGGTTTGACCATTATTGATATTTTGTTATATTTTTCTACTGAATTGATAATTGACTCTTCAATATTGAGTATTTATATTCAATATTCCAGACAAAGCATTATGAAATCATTTACGGTTTGTGATGCAGCTGCAGTCAGATCTAGTACCACTTCATCTTTCAACAAATGTTTCTTTGTGAATTCTCCATGACACTGTGCCTCGTTTACAAAACAAAATGCTGCGATCAATCCTCTGACACGATCCAGGATGCCATTAAAAATAAACTATCCACTTGTTCCTTACACTGGGCTCCTTCTGATATCTGTACAAAGACGTGAACGAGCTATTTAAACCAAACGCGTCAAAGTGAACGTTCTTTCACTCTATTTGTCTGATTGACAGACTCAAGCGTGTGGACTGTGTCAGAAAGTGAATGCACATCTCTATACTGGATCCAGTGTAGACAAGATAGCAGCAGTGATTTGTAATTTCTATTTGCTTTTGACGCGATGTGACACTTGCATTCAGTGTAATTAAAGGGTTAGTTCACCCAAAAATGAAATTCTGTCATTAATTACTCACCCTCATGTTGTTCCATACCCGCAAAACCTTCGTTCATTTTCGGAACACAATTTAAGATATTTTTGATGAATTCTGAGAGCTCTCTGACCCTCCCATAGGCAGCAAGGATATTACCACGATCAACGCACAGAAACGTAGCAAGGACATCGGTAAAATTGTCCATGTGACATCAGGGGTTCAACCATAATTTTACGAAGCTACGAGAATGCTTTTTGTGCACAAAAAAAACAATAACAACATAATTGAACCCCTGATGTCACACAGACTACTATGTTTCTGGACCTTGATCGTGTAAGGATCCTTGCTGTCTATGGGCGGGTCAGAGAGCTCTCGGAATTAATCAAAAACATCTTAATTTGTGTTCCGAAGATGAATGAAGGTCTTACGAGTTTGGAACGACTTGAGGGTGAGTAATTAATGACATAATTAAAATTTTTGGGTGAACTATCCCTTTATGCGACTGAAAGCCAGTGGGCGGGGCCTATGGTGAGAAGATATCTATTCATTGTTGTCTTGCTCTGGAGACAGTGTTTACGCAAATGTTTGTGCCCAGGTGACGTCACCTTGCACCTCAGATCCAAAACGAGCCATTTTTGGAGCTTGATTAAGTAAATGCTTTGTTTATAATGAGGAGGAAGTTTTAGCTATGAAACATGCAGGATGTTTTAATGGTACAAAGAACACTTATATGCCAAAAGATCAAGGCAAATTTGATTTCTCATGTCATGACCCTTTAAGACATATGATGGGGGGCATAAAAATGTACCGCACAGTAGGAATGACCCGGTGATGCTATTCTCTTTGCTCTTGATCTTTCACTATGAAAGTATATGGAGAGGAGCAGAGAGCTCCCAATGCTGAGGCTTAAGAGGTACAATGCACTGTGCTTTTCCTGGATATAGTGAAGCGCTTATCACCACACATACAAGTATCTGCGGTAATCCTAAAAGAGGCAGAAGGAGAAATATAAAGAATGTGAAAGAATAAGCGAGAGACAGAGTAAGAGGGAGGGAGTCCGCCTGCTAACACAGATTATTTGTGGGCATTTGAATCCAAGGCCAGTTACATCATTTATTTTGTCTACCCAGCCTTACTGTTACTCCAACACAAGTGAGAAAAAAGTAAAGAGGAAAGTCAAGGCCATTCAGCCGAGCGGTCCACATCCTACACAGATCAGCTCTATCTGAAAGCTATCCCAGAGTTGCAAAGAGAAAACGGAGTGGCGCTCATTCAAAGCTAAGCTGTAGAACAGATGTTCTCAAAGCTTCGGTTGAGTTCATAAGCTGCAGCACACTGCAACGAACTACGCAGCTTCACAGAGTTCGTATTGTGATGTTGGTTGTCCCTCAGTTGTGTGCATTCTGTTGTCCCCCAATTATCTCTTAAATTCAATGATATGTTTCAGATACTCCAGGACATTCAGGGCCAATTAAGAGAGTTTGTCCTACTGAGAAGAGATAAAATCATGCATGTAACGCCTGTGCTGTTATAATTAAGAGTGACAATCAAGAATTTTAACAACTGTGAACAGTATTTTACCTTGTGCCTCATTATCAGCTAATTATTCCCCAAGGTGCACAACTGACAGTAACTACAGGTTATAAAACAGATCTGCTTGTGCTGTTGTGCTCTTGGTGGCCGCTTGTATGCTCCTCTGCTTTTAAAACTATACCAACAGACAGACACTAAATAACAGAGATTAACTGATAGAAAAACAGCCAACTGAAAAAAGAAATGGTTAATTATAATAATAAATTCCAAAATCTTTAGACCAAAACAACAAAATAAATAACATGCATTACAAACTGCATGTTACTAAAATTATATATATTTTTTAAATGAAAACATTTGTTGAAAGATGAAGTGCACTAGGTCTGACTGCAGCTGCATCACAAACCATAAGTAAATTATTTCATGATGCTTTGTCTGGAAATGTTGTCAAAACACTCACATGCAATTGGCGTTGATACTGTTTCCTATGCAATGACGTTAGCCAATCATAACAGTGGCCGATTACTGACAAGCCTTAAGTGACCCACACCTTAAAACAGGTTGTTTTAGAGAGAGGGTCAGAATGAGGGTTGGAAATTATTTTCCACATTTTTTTATTAACATTATAAGTAACCCTCAAGGAACATATTACAATAATTAAAAAAATCCATGTCTTGGCCCCCTTAAATATATTGGTTTATTAAAAATTCAAAAGTTGAGAAACTTAAAAGGTTAAGGCAACCAGCTTCAGGAGATTTTTGAGTTTTCTCAGTTTATACAACAAAAAGCTGAGAAAAGTCAAAAATCTCCTGAAGCCGGTTGTCTTAAACTTTTAAGGTTTCTCAAATTTAGATTTTTTACAGTGAATAAGAAATATTCTATCTAGATTATATATTCTAGAATAAGAAATATCTTATAAAATAAGATTTGTTATGTTTTTGAAAGATAAAATCCAAGTAAGCCTTGGTGAGATTAAGCTCACCAAGGCTTACTTGTTTGATCAAAAATGCAGTAAAAATAGTAATATTATAAAATACTATTAAAATAACTTTTCTTTAAAAAAAAAAATTCAAATGTTATTTATTCCTGTGCAAAGCTGAATTTTCAGCAGCCATTAGTTCAGTCTTTAGTGTCACATGATCCTTCAGAAATTATTCCAATATGCTGATTTGGTGCTCAATAAACATTCCTATTCTTATCAATGTGGAAAACATTGTGGAACTTTGTGGAAATGGTGATACTTTTTTTACAGGATTTTTGATGAATATAAAGTTAAAAAGATCTGAATTTATTTGAAATAGAACGTTTTTGTAACAATGTAGAAGTTTTTACTGTTATTTAATCATATGCCAGGAAGAGACATAATTTCCATTGGGGAAAACAATGGCACAAACATCAGTATTAGCTATTGTTTTTAAAAATAGTAATGTTCTGTTGGTTTCTCACTCAGTCTTTTTTGATTACATCATGCATTAAAAAAAAACAGTTAAAAATATGCCAAAATGAACTTGGCATGACACTGTCATCTAAGCTAAGCCTCAATCCCTCACTGAGCAATGGCTAACTTTAGCTCTTTATTTCCATCCTGTTAATTTGATCGCCAACTCAAAATGAATAATGTGTAAGTGGCTGAGCTTTACCAGAGCATATTCTTTAAAAGTCTGCTATACTCTTTTATAGAAATACTTCCTTAAATTACAACTCAAATATATTAAATTCTAGAAGTCAAAAAGTTCAAACAGTACTGCATAACAGGTATGACCTAACAATGGATTAACATCTGTTAAAACTGAAGGCGTGACATTTGTCTGTGTTTTAACCCAAGGCGTAGTTCTAATGGGCTGTTAGACTGAGAGATGTAGGCTAATGACTGAACAGCACTAGAGCAAAACAGCTTGCAGGAACCCATTGATCTGTTTACTCAGGATTGCAGAAATAGGCAATATACCTGAGAAAACATGTGACCCCATTTGTGGTACAGCATATGCAAATATGAGCTTTGGAATCTAATTTTTGGTTGATGCTCGTGGTTTTGTGTCTAATCTCAAATCATGCAAAACAGTGTGCAGCCATTATATTTGGGCATTAGAATAATGCTGTTGCTCAGTTCGAGGATTCAGAGGAAATGGCTTTATCATGCAGAGGAGTTATTCACATTTAGATGCACCTTTACATTGGCCAACACCCAAAAAGCTCTTATTGAGAAACTGTCTCAAAGTTCTCCGTAATCCCTGTCTCCACAAACACACCAACCCACATTATATAAGCCCAATGAATCATACCCAGAGTAAGATGTATGTAGTTCTTTGTCGGGTCAGAAAGTCAGTGAAAACACACACCGACAAACACTTTTCTTTATGCATGCACATATATAGAGAGGGAGATGCAGGATATTGCTCTATTGTCTACCCTTCCTCTATAATCTAAATAGCCTGTAATCTACTTGCTCTTCAGAAAGGCAATATGCCACGTACTGAACTCCACCAGCTGGACTGCTGAGGATTTCAGGGCTTGCAGCCTAGCAAATGTGTTTTTTTTTTTTTTTTTCTTTCTTTCCCCTGTCTTTTGTGTCTATGCTCGGGGAATTATGAAGGGAACTTCTACATAGCTGGAAAATATGAACTCTTCAAACCAAGCCAGCATCAAAAGTGTAGTTAATCCAAGCTTTCTCTCACAAACCTGTTTTTTTTCTCCCTCTATAAAGCATCTCAGACTGTTCCTATAAATGTTTAACGATTTCGATTCTGGCACTTCTTTCCGCAGTGTGGCCGATATGTTTCCTATTGAGCTACGGCCAGCTACTGGATTCCATGTTCCCACCACACGGTCAATAGCATGTGATTCTAATTGAATTTAAGGGTATTTTGACCCTTAGACCAAAGCTATATTTCATTGTGTGAGATCTCAGAAGTACAGAAGCCTTTGTCTCTTTTCGTCTGTTTTGATTTAATTACAGTTGTCTGTCTTTCTTCACAACTATAAAATAATCAAATAAAACTGGAATTGTCCACATTCAAAGTTAAGTTCATTTGTCTGTATTAAGTTAGTGGCATAATGTTGATTATTAAAAAAAAAAAATCCTCCTTGTCCGATTTGTCCCGCCTTTTCTTTAAAACAAGCCAGTCTGTAAATGTTAGAATACTCACTGTTTCAAAAGTATAGTCATAAGACGTAAAAAATGTGTTAACATGATTTTAGTGTGAAAAAATCACTTTCTTATACCTTATCTAAGGCTTTTATGACAACATAGCACCTAAAACCCTAAAATGACAGTAAAAAATGTACTAGCACATCTTTACAACTCAAATAATACAAAATATTAATTAATGTAAGTGCTTTTATATATAAGCTCCAATTTCTGCTTTACATCCTCCAAAATTGGCCACGTTCATTTCCATTTTAAGTGTCTCACTGTTTTGCTTTTTTTTTTTAAAAAAATAAATAAGTGGCGAATCTAATATTACAAATACTGTTGAATGTTCTGAACTTGTATTGAAGCAGGAATATTAATTTTAAAGCATTGACACTCCTGGAGAGGATGCTTGTGTTTAAGTGAGGAGTGAAAGCAACGACTGCGAACACCAGGGTTTGTTTTACGTTAGACTGTTATAACCAGGGCTGGGTCTTTTCTTGCCCTTTAATTTATAGAGCTCTGCTTATCAACACTCGCTTTACTTTTCCACCCACTAATTTACCTAATTTCATGGTGGGATGCTTACCACAGACTCAGGGAGTTTTTGTTTTCCTCCCTGTTTGTTGCTTACGGCTGCATTTTACCTGGGCATGATGTTTGTTATGGGGGCTGGAAGGAATACTAAAATATTACTCTGGATAAAAGAACTGCAATTGTGATGTGTTCACTTTTCAAACAGAGAGTAATCTAATGTGTGTTTGTAGAGAAGAGGTTTGCATTAGTCTCAATCAGGTAGTCTGTAGCTGTACTGCAAATTATTGTTTGATCTAAAAATATGCATAGAATTAAACATAATAATGCGTTCAACCACTTTTGCCATTTTATCCTATTAAGAAGTTACATTTTAATTGTCCTTCACTGATTAAAATGTAATAAAAATTAAATTTAAATTGTTCCAAAATATGACTCCATTTCAGTACTTTGCAATGTGACTCATAACAAATTTGAATGCATTATATGGTATTATAGGCTAGATTTAAACACTCAAGTTTATGTAACAGGGTGTCTCCAGCTATCCACCAAAGGGGATGGTGATCTCAGAAGTTTGAAGACCTCTGGTCTACAGTAAATGATTTAAACATACACAACAAAGTGATGGTGCTTTTGCAATTAAGAATGAGAAAATAAGAAAACATGTCGGGCACAAGTCAGGCCTTGCCAGCGCTGTTGCCACCAACAGTCATACCAGACTGCAGCAGTATAATTACTCTAATTGTCTCTGCAATAAATCTGAAGCCAGACATGAAAGAATTCAAGGAACATCTTTAATTATACGCACTGGGGACCAAATAAGCACTTAGCAACTGAAAGATGTTTTATATAGAATTTATCTAGGGAACGTTTGATTTTAAAATATTGGGAGGAATGCTTCAGAAATGGTGTCTCTTCAGTTTGTTGAAGTGCCAAAGCTTACTTCAAAAGACTTGTTAAAACACTGGCAAACAAGAAGACCGTTTTCCCACATCTTAATCATTTCCAAGCACTCGAAAGCTGATTGATTTTGCATTTGGAGCACTTCCTGTACAATATGTTGTTGTCATCAAGATTTTGTGCGCGACATGTTAAACAGTAATTAAGTGGGGTGTCAAGAAACGGATCTTGAGGGTTTTTTACCCCACAGCGGGACAGAGGAGGCTCTCTGATGCAGGTGCAGTGTGCTGCTGGCTATTGTCTGCCTTCTGATTGCTCCCCCCCAGGGCCTGGGGAATAAGAAGGTGGGGTGGGTCTGAGGAGTGGGTGTTGACTGCCCGCCTATGGGAAATGCACACTGTAGCAGAAAAAGGAGACAGCGGGAGACAGCAGAGGTGGAGACTGTAGTTTGGTTTCAAAACCTAGTGAGCTGCCTTGCTGTCTACATATAGGCAGCTGAAGAGGAACCTCAAATTTGACAAATTTAGACTGCTTTACTTAAGGTGCTGTCACATTAGTGAATTTTCTGCACAATTTTGCAGGCAAAAAAGGTCTATTGTCTATTGACAGTAGTGTAGTGATGTAGTTTCAAACCAAACAGATTTCTGTTGGTCAGCGCAGCAAATTTGTATGTCAAACTTGAACCCGTTTCGAAATCTGCATGAGGAAATCTTTCCCACTTGAAATTCCTGATTAGCATGGATTCCTATTGAAATGACAGGATTTTGCACATGAAAATTCGACGAACAGCAGTAAAGGTGACCACACCTTTTCACTAGCATTTGGGGGTTTCATGTTTTTGAAATATGTCTCTTTATGTTCCCCATGGCTGCATTATTTAATAACAAAACAAACTGAAATAATCTGAAATATTATTACAATTTAAAAGAACTGTTTTCTTCTTTTAAATTACATTTCCAAATGTAATTTATTCTTGTGATGGCAGAGCTGAAATTTCAGCAGCCATTATTCCTGCCTTCATAAGTCACATGATCCTTCAGAAATCATTCTAATATGCTGATTTGGTGCTTAAGAAGTGTTTATTATTATTATTATTATTATTATTATCAACATTGAAAACAGTTGTGCTGCTTAATATTTTTTTGTGGGAACCTTGATACTTTTTTCAGGATTCTTTGATTAACAGAAAGTTCAAAAGCATTTATTATGCCTTTATTTTCACCTTTGATCTATTTGATGCATCCTTGCTGAAATAAAGTATCATTTTTGAACAGTAGTGCACTTTAAGAAGCAAATAGGCGAGTCCCATTTCTCAACAGCTGCAGTTTCCCTACATAGCAGGAAGAGAGGGGCTAACCATGCTAAATATTTATTGATACTTGTCAGTATTTACTGAAAAATAAGAGTATTTTTAAATCCACATTTTATTTGCCTTGTTTGCCATCTTGGATCCTGTTGGGAGCACAGCTATGATGTCCTAAAATGCTGCCTCCGTAGGCAGCTCGCTAGGTTTTGGAGCATAACACAGTATGACATGTAATAGTGTGATTATGTTATATTGAGAGCAAAGAACTGAGTTTTCTTGTCATAAACACTACAACCAAGGCCCCTTGTATGAGTCTTTCACAGCAGTGACAGTTTTACCGCTGCTGCCGGAGCACCAAGGACAGGAAACAACAGAAAACCTTCTGCAGGCAGATGTTTCTTCCATTCTCAGCGTGGCCTCAGTAAATCCCTCTGGGCAGAGTAGCCAAGCTGTTTACAAGGAAAATAGAGAACAGCATCCCAGCAGAAGAGGAAATGCCTTTTACTCACATTTGCTCTTCTGAATTATCTCTGCATAGCTGAAACTAAGGTTGACACCGTCCTGACCTGAGCTCTTGAGCTCAAAACTCTTGAAATGTCGATAAATGTCAAGTGCTTGAACCGAAGCCCGTTGACAGGGTGTTACAGAAGGAAAAAGCATTTAAACATTCTGCTGATCCCCTTTTGTTTTATTGCCGCAGTGTTTCTGAATCTACATGTGGCCGGCAGGCTTGCTGTTCTCAGAGCAGTCATCACTGAATGTTTTGTATGTAAAGCACTATGTGACTCACAAACAAACTTAATTATCATAATAGATGATGTTTTGTTAATAGATAAGTGATCAGCAGTGTTTTGCAGAATATGTCATTTTCCAGCTAAAATGTGTGTGAACTTTAAAACTGTCCAAGAGTTATAAACATTATAGATATTATAATTATAATGTACTCTAGGTACATTGACTTTACAGTCATGAAACCTATTTTAAACAGTCAAGAAAAAACAGCTTTCACTAACCTAACTTTACTGAATATTTGGAAAATATTATGAAACATTCATTCATTCATTCATTCCTACATTCTTTCGTCCTCTGGCTTAAGCAGTAGGCTTAAGATCTAACAAAGCAAAGCAAAATAAGTAATTAGGAAAATAAATAAATAAATTTGAAAGTAATATTTGTCACTTGATTTCTTGTCATTGATGTTATGTGAAATGTATTTTGAAAATACAGTAAGTGTAAAAATACTTCCAAGGTCAAAGTTCAGAGTAAGAAGAGGCTGTTCAAATGTGCTCATTTCTTTAATCGTATTATTGATTATTGATATTATTGATTATTGATTTATATTATTGATTTTATGATGAAAATGAGTCTTTTATGAGAATTTGTCACAGGTGTTATAATCCTTCATTCCTGCAATAACAGAAAATAATGAAATAAATAAAAAAGTCAAGTAGTCCTTTATGATTAGTCATAATGTCAAGATGTTAATAATTTTTTCTCATTGATGAAAACATTTCATGAATAGTACAGTATAAATAAGTTTGTTTTACATCCTATTAAAATATGTTGCTAAAAAATCTACACATTTTTTGTTAAGCCTTTCATGTTTTGTATCTAATGCCAAATCTGGCTCTTAACAGCATCCCTCTATTCTCCACACCCGCTCTCTCTCTTCCCGCCCAGAGGGATATCAGTGCCTTCAGAATGACCATCCCCTCCGGAGAGGTTTTTTCTTTTCTTTCTCTCCCACGTCCCACTCGTCCATGTCTCGCTGTCTTTCTGCCCTCACGCTGCGCTCTGGCCTCGGATCCTGTCCATTAAGCTGTTTCCAGCAGCTCTGTAATATGAAGGAATGGAGTGCCCTCGGCACCCTGACATTCTGACTGTGTCATCATTAACCTGCCCGTCTGTGTATCTGCCCTCCGCGGGGCTTGCGTTTGCTGCATGGCTGAGGCGAGCGCTGGAATGGCACAAATTATGTGCTTTTTATTAGACGCTGGGGTTATCCTATTAAAGGGAAGGTAGAGTGGGCTGGGATACGATATTCAGTGTAAAGCGCTGAAAAGCTCTCTGAATGCCGTCTAGAGATAATCCCTACCTTCTCAACGCAGACGTGCGCTTTTCCCATGCACTTATACACACACTGATCCAAGAGCACCAAACTGCTCACTGAATGTACTGTAGATAAGGAATATAATTATTGACATTATATCAGCTAAGCATTTAGATTTAGTCAGCACACATATTTTAATAATGATCTAAGACTTGATATTGTCAGTCCTCTGTTGTGTGTGTCTTGTGTTCCCGCCTCATGTGTCCATATTTGGTTTGTTTCCTGTCCTCGTCTGATGTGATTATTGGTTAATTCTTGTCCAGCTGTGTTTGTCTCATTATCTATGATTTACCTGAGTATTTATAGTCCTGTCTGTTCAGTTTGATTTCGTCTGGTCTACTCGTTACTCCCCGGTGTTTCTGTCATTGTCAGCCTTGCCTTGTCTTGCCCTGCCTTGATGTCTCCATTAAAGACTGTATATTTGAGTTTACCTCCTCGTCTGCGTGTTCCTGTGTCCTCCTCGTGTGTGCACCATGACAGAAGACCAGACCTAACCGTAAGCGGCGCCCATTCACCCCGTTTTGTTTTCCGTTTTTCAAAAGTGTTTTGTTTTGTTCTTGTTTGTCTGTCCCGTGGCAAGGAAGTCGCCACTCTTCCTTCCGCCCTAGCCCACGTCAAGTCTGCGTCAAGTCTGCTGGCTGCGAGCCCTCATGCCCGCCGATCGCGGGAGATATCCGCCGCTGGCTGTGGCTATCCCAAGCCCGCCGTCTGGTTGTCTAGCCCACCGGATCGCCGCTGACCCTAGCCCCATGGATCCAGTCCACACGTCACGGCCAGGAGTGCCGTGTTTGTCTTGTTGTGCCCACAGGAACATTTTAATCATCATGTCGGTCTTGTCCACGGAGACTCGTCTGGGGCAGGCGGCTCTTGTAGTGGCCGCGGAGGCCATTTCCAGCCGCCTGCCCCCGTGTCGTGGAAGAAGTAGCTGAGGGAACCTTGTGAGGGTAAAAGGGTTCCGGCTGTAGGGGCCGGGCTGAGGGGACCGAGGCCACGGCCACAAGGACCACCTGCCATGGCCTCCTGAGCTCCCTACACTGCCATGGCCTCCTGAGCTCCCTGCACCGCCATGGCCTCCAGAGCTGCCAGCTCTACCATGTCCTCCGAATTGTCTGTTCCGCTCTGGAGGACCCCGTTCTGTCCTGAGGGGCCTCCAGAGCGCCCACCCCCCTCCCCGGTGGAACTGTTACGGCGTGGGACACACCTTCCGGGAGGGGGGAGTTATGTCAGTCCTCTGTTGTGTGTGTCTTGTGTTCCCGCCTTGTGTCCATATTTGGTTTGTTTCCTGTCCTCGTCTGATGTGATTATTGGTTAATTCTTGTCCAGCTGTGTTTGTCTCATTATCTATGATTTACCTGAGTATTTATAGTCCTGTCTGTTCAGTTTGATTTCATCTGGTCTACTCGTTACTCCCCGGTGTTTCTGTCCTTGTCAGCCTTGCCTTGTCTTGCCCTGCCTTGATGTCTCCATTAAAGACTGTATATTTGAGTTTACCTCCTCGTCTGCGTGTTCCTGTATCCTCCTCGTGTGTGCACCGTGACAGATATACTGGACTTTACACGGTAAAAGAATAAAAAGATATTGGGCTGCATAGGTTATTAGGAATTGTATGCAATGGTAAAAAAAATATAGCCAAAATATTTAATAAATAGATTTACTTATGAATATATTTACTTTCAGAGCTTTGTGAAGTCTACCAAGAATTCTATTAATTATTATTAATTAATTAATGGGCTTTGTATTGTTGTACTGTATTCATTATCTGATCCTTACATTTGTGTTTTATAAAGCTTTTTATTTAATTTTTTTTTTTTACCTGATATAGTAAATAAAGCATGTAATTATTAATAAATGTCCTTTTTATTTTTATTTTAACATTTAGTTCTCAGTTTTAGAAGATGATGATGATGATGATAATAATAATAATAAATCCTTGTATAAAATATTTTTTTATTTTACTTTAACTTGTATCTAGGATCACTTTATTGTATTTTATTGTTCTTTATTTTATTTACAAATACAGCATGTAATTATTATTAATAAATGTCCTTTTTATTTTTATTTTAACATTTAGTTCTCGGTCCTAGAATATGTTGATGATAATAATAACAACAATACTAAAGTCCTAATAATAATAATAATAGAGTCCTTATATAAAATGCATTTTTATTTTAATTTAACTTGTATCTAGGATTACTTTATTGTATTTTATTTTTCTTTATTTAAATAAACTTTATTTTAAAATTCATTTAGTTCTCATTTATAGTGTATGTGTATATATATATATATATATATATGATTTTTATTTTTCATTTTACATTTGTGTTTTATTAGCTTTTTTTACCTGACATTTTAAATCAGCATTTATATGCTACTTTTCTGTCCTGTGTTGTATTTGAAACGAGAAGATGAGGTGGAACTAATGAAGTGCTCAGACTTCTAAAAATAGAAATATTTAATAAATGAACACAGTGATGAGGATGCATACATATTTTCCATAATTCTTTTGGAAATTTGCAGATTTCTACAGGCACAGATTTCGTGTAAGCCTAGTTATAGTAAAATGTCTAGTTGATTCATCTTGTGCTGTAAATAATCAATCTTTAAATGCACACATACACGCAACACACACACAGCTTATGACCATTAGGCCGTTGGAATGCTAGACATTCCTGGTAATGCCCCTTAAGAGAGGAGTGGGAATATGGGATATAAATTATGTAAAGCCTTCTCCCGAGATGCTCTGTCATATCCCGCTGTTTCGCTTTTGACTGTGTTACTGTATACTCTGTGTTGTTTTCCCGTCACAAGATAACACCTAATGCTGCGGACCGATATTCGCCTCAGTAAAAGGCTTTTCCCAGAGTTCCCTCCTACTGGAAGACAAAGGCTGATGAGGTAGCTTGTTTGCAACAATAAAGCAAACGTCCCCTTGTAAAGTGAAGAGTTGGCCATCCCCAGAGCAGTTATTCTGCTGTTCTCTGGGTTAGCATTAGCATTGTTTTCCTGGGGTTGAAGAACTGCCTTTGTGTTCTCGGCTGCAGGCTTTAGTCTGAGGAGAGACAATTAAGGTGTGCTACGTGCACTGAGAGCCAAATCCTAAATGGAGGACTCAGCCTGACTAATTAGTGGTAATTGCTGTATAGGCAAAGCAATTTGCTTGTTTTCTCTACAGTACTGTAAGTCATACATCTAAAGACGTGTCTTTCCTTTTAGGGCTTTGTGAAAGATACCAGGAGAATGATAACACTTAAGATTGTTTTACAGGCAACAGTGATTAATGGGCTTTTGTATTTATTGTCTGATCCTTACATTTATGTTTTAGAAATATGAAATTTTAGATACAGCATGCAATTACCTTCTGTTTTTCTGTCCTGTGTTGCATTTCCTATTAAAACAATTAAGAAGATGGTGTGAGACCAATGAAGTACTTATCCCCCTTTTTTAAAATGGCGAATGCAATGTCACAACCATGACAGATTTTATGTTTTATTCAAAGATCATTTGTGTTTTGTTTTGTTACATTTTGTTTTGTGTAGTTATGTTTTGGATCTATACTTACTGTATTACAGTCACCCATTGTTGAGGTTGGGAATGTTTATGTGATTGTCATTCAAGAGAATAAAAATTTCTGGTCGTTGCATGTAGAGGTCGACCGATATGATGGATTATATCGATAACGATAGCTAGGTTGGACCACACTGACCAATACTGATTAATCATCCGATTGTTTTTACAATGGATACTGAATGAAAATTAAAATAGTGCTTTACTTTTTTTTTTTTTAACTATACTAAACCATACTTAGTAAATGAAAACAAATATTAAAATTAATTATTATATTGATCATTAAAGTTAAAGATGGCCATCTTTAAATATCTACACAAAGGCCATAGCATTGAAATTACATACATAGTAATGGGCAAAAGTGCAGCGCTGCATCTAAAACAACTCACAAGTATCACCAGGGGCGGACTGGCCATCGGGAGAACCGGGAGAATTCCCGGTGGCCTGGCAGCCAATTTGGCCCGCTGCCCTATATTTTTTTATTATTTTTTTTATGTTGTTGTTTTTGCCTGCCGAATGTATACTAAAGTGATTATTTCCGAATTCGCCATTCAATAATAAAACTCCAATAAATCATGAATCGGCTAGTCTTCTTGGCTGGCAACGCGATTCGCCTCGTGCACGCTCCGCGCCTCCACGCGTCCGCCAAAAGGATGAGAGACTCGAGAATGGAGTAGAAGCGGCCAGGTGGAGCAGAGAGGCAAAACTGTCCTGTTTATGACTTCAAGTACAGGTCAGTTACATCTGTAAATAGACAGACTATTGTAGTTTTGTCTTAGTTTACTTAGTTAAACTGCTAGCAAATGATTACCAAAATTACCAAAATGACAATTATTATTGTAAAGAGTAGGAATTTAGCAGACAAATATTCACATCGTTTTATAACAGGTTTAGAGGGAGCTAAGGCAGACAACAACACAACCCTTATGAAAATTAACCGTGGTTTCACTTAAAATAAAACCAAAAACCATGGTTACTATAGTTAAACCATGGTAACCACAAATTAACAATGGTTTTGCTACACTATATAGCTTCACCATGGTATTTGTAGTAAAACTCTGGTTACAAATGGTAATCAATCTGCCAAAAAAACATGGTTACTATACTTTTACCATAGGCCTAATAAAACCATGGTTAATTTTCCTTAGGACAAAACTCGTGATAATGCAAAAACATGTTAAGAATTAAGATTTTTCTATAAAGGTATATTCAAGATGTAGCTATTATTGTACTAATTTTGAAATTTAGGAAAGATAAAACAATAACACATTGTCCTAATGTAATAATTTTTTCTCAAATAAATGTATACTATGTGCAAACAAATTACAATGAGGTGGTTGTTTTGCAACAAGGTGGAGACGTGTTGATGAAAAAGTGACAGGGACAAGAAAAAAACACACATGAGAGACAGAGAGAGATGTCAGGGAAAATGAAGAGACTAAAAATGAAATAGATAACCTTTAATTATTTTGCACGGCCCCAACCTAGGGATTTAAACTTTTATGTGATGATAATGATGGCCATAAAAAAAATATTGTTGTCCGTGGTTTCAAAATTTGTTGTGGGTGTATGGGATGGCCTGGATGCGTGTGAGATTTCCCGGCCTGAAATTTTGTCCCAGTCCGCCCCTGGGTATCACACACACTGGACACGTCGCGTTCAACTCGAGCAGCGGTCTAAAACAGTTGATTTAATCACCAACAGGCAAAAGTTTACTTCAAGAATGAACAATGTGGCATATATGAGTATGAAGTTTTTTTTTTAAACGGCAACGGAAAGAGAAATTGTGATCTGTATTATAGCTCAATAAATAAAGCGTACTTTATTTTAGCCACAGAAAGACAAACGTTTCGCTGAAAAATGCACAATACACAATTTTACAGCCTAGGATGAAGTCATTATGTACATTCACAATGATTTGGGACAAATATAATGTAGTTAAATGGAAAACTATGTGAATGTCATGCTGTGGCGTGGATTTAAATCTGCGTCTGAAGTTTCCCGCTCTATGCAGTGTGTAGCCTCACGTGTCAAAACAAACAACACGAGGTGTCAGTGATTTCCGCCTCTGGAGGCTGCTCTCGAACTGTATAATGACAGCGGACCCTTCTCAGCCACTCCAGCGATGCATGTAACTCGGAAAAACTATCGGCTTGGATTTTTGCAGATAGCCAATAGTTCCAGCAATTGACTATCGATGCCGATTAATCGGCAAACCGATACATCGGTCGACCTCTAGTTGCATAGGTAGGGGCATTTTTTAGGAGTACAAAAGCATATAGATGACCTCAAAGCTAAAAAAACTAAAAGCCATAAAATGCTCATTTTGCTATTTCATGGAGCCTGTCAAACTGTTTAGGGAACGGTTTAGATTGAGCCGTAAAAGTCTGTAATGGACTCCACTACTATCAAAATACAAGGAAATAAAAAAACGTGTATTTATACAAGGTTGTACCAGATACTGAAGTCAACCATTAAAGTAGCTTGAAAAATGTTTGATGGGAATCACAATAACCTCATTATACTCAGTGGAAAGCGAAATCTCGGGTGATGCATTTAACATTGACCCTGTCAGGGCTTTGTTCTATTTATATAACCAACCAAAAGGACATGTTTGCCTAGAAAAGCATAGCTGAGCACCGGAAATCAATGAAAAATACTCACCGCTCCCTTGGGTCAGTTGTAATTATAAATGATAATGGCAGCTGCCTTTTCTTGCAGCTGGAAAGCAGTGGCTGAGATGGAGCAGTCAATTCCAATTAAGTGGAGGTGCTTGGAACTCTGGTATTGCACAAACTTGACATGACCCATAAGCAGGGGTGGAAATTAACCGCGGTCATGGGGCGCAAATGCCACCAAATAGAACAAATAATGCAGTATTGCATCACTGCAGTTTTTACAATATATTTAAAAATGGTCTTAAAATATGTAGCAACTAACAACTGACAGCAGATGTTTGATGCTTAAACTTTATTGGTCATGCTGACAGATGTATTAGCAGTGTGATTCATAGATTTGATTCTCTTGTTGTCACCTGGTTTTATGACCGTTATTCTTGGTTAACGTTCACTGTCACGTTTGATTTTAGGTCGTTACAAATCATGTGCTCCATCTCACCATTTCATCATTAACCCACCCTGAGGTTTTTACGTCCAAGCAGAAAGTGATAAAGCTTGTTAATAGAGACTGACAGGGTCACAGCCTTGATCATGGATACATGGCTCTATTTCACAGTGCACGCTACCAGAATTAAGCCCTCACATCAAAGGCACCTGAGGGCGGCATTCATGGCCGAACGGCTCATAGACCTGCTCTTAAATGATATACGTTTATGTTTAAATGGCCAAAATAAATGAATAAAGGAGTGAGGGGTTTTGATTCAGTGAGGTCGGCCAGCCAATGAGAGAGGCGTTCCAGTCAGCGAGAGAGGAGACGAACAGACCTGCAGGGCAGAGATAGCAGCCATTTGTCTCTGGCTGTTAGGCCTGTGTGGATCATGGAATTGCAGTACGCTGCCTCTCAAGGATGATACTAGGCCGTGTATGAAATAGGAAATCATATTTTCAAGCCCATTTTTTGAATCAAAGACTTAATTAACTGGGACATCTTAAATTTGAGAAATGAAACAAGAGGAAAATTAGAACTTTCTGAGAGTATTTGAGACAAACCAGTAAGACATTTAGTGGTTTCAGAGGTTTGTGATCCAGTGAGGGTCAGTTTATTGCCACAGTATTGCCAGTAGAGCCTTGTGATAAAATAAATGTATAATATAAAAAAAACCTGAAACAAAATAAAAATAAACGCACAGTAGTAATGTCTTATCATGAATTATAATAATACACTACCGCTGTTCATTTTATATATATTTTCGCATGTATTTAATTCTTGATTATAGTGAAGAAGTATTATTAATATTATTAAATAATAATAATAAATGTGCAACATTTTTAAAATTTATTTTAACTTGTATCTTGGCTCTTTATTTTAGTTTTGATGTTATGTTATTTTATTTTGCTTTATTTTATTTATTTTAGTGTGCATTTAGTTCTCATTTATAGTGAATAATAATAATAATAATTATTATTATTATTATTATTATAGTGTTGTGTCAACATTTTAATTTTATTTAAACTTATATCTAGGTTATTTTCTTTTCTTTTGCATGCTTTTAGGTTTTCTTAATATGACTCATACAATTGTCATATGAAAATCTTGTTGCAGTCAAATTAAACCACATGTATCACTATTCGTTAATCACTAAATGTATATTTTTAGTGGTAACCAGTGGTTTTATTTAAACTTGTATCTAGGTTCTCTGTTATTTTATTTTATTCTATTTTATTATTCTATTTTATTTAATCTATTATTTTATTTTAGGTTTTCTTAATATGACCCAAACAATTGTCATGTGAAAATACAAATGCCTTATTGCAGTCAAATTAAACCACATATATGCATTCACAATGCATTAATCACCCCCCCCCCCTCCTCAAAAAAAAGGCAATATCAGCTGAGGGGACAGCCATTTCTGTGCACGCCACTGGTTGTAACCCACCTTTACCATTCCTCCACTTTTCTTTGAGATGTGTGACAGCGAATGACTCTATGTGTTCAAACCCCAGTTGTGTGTAATGGCAACATCTCAACATCTGAAAGCCCAGATCAAACCACAACAAAGATGAGCTCACCCCTCCACACACTGCACACTTGAACCTGATAGCACAGCCATCACCTCCACTTGTCAGAGAGACGATGTGCTGTGGGTTATTTGTATGTGTGTGTGCTCGTGGGGGGTGTTATGCCAGACGTGCTATCATACAGGGAAGCCTGTCAGCCCGGGCCAGTAAATCTGTCAGAGATTATGTGCAGATGATGGATTCCTCTTTATGGCCTGTTGATCTGGCTGGAATATTTACACGATGCCATTACAGGGATGATGTGCATGAGAAGCTGATGCTGTGGTCTCGCTTATTTAGGCCTGCCTGTCTGTCAGCTTAGTGTGTGCTCTTTTTTATTTTTCTCTCTTTCTCTCTCTCTCTTCATCTACCCCCAGCTCTCCCTCTCTGACTCCCTCCGTTTGTGTGTGTGTGTGTTTCCTGTGAGTGCCTGGTTTTTCTTTGCAGTCAAGATCTGTTAGTCCATTGTCATCTCAGAAGTCTCATGTTCAGTGATTGTGAGAGCACTCAATGCTTATCTCAGAAACACAATACATTTGCAAAGGATCTTTCATTATTTTCAGCCTAGCCAAGTTTCTCAAAGCAAATTTTTGCTCTGTACAAAAAGCAGCCTGTTCCTGAGGGGTATTGTATTTTTTTTCTTGTGAGTTGTAGTCTTGTATTCGCGTCAAGCCATTTTTCACATTTGTGCTGGACTTAAAGAAAACAGCTGGCTCACAGAGCTTGGTCTCATACCCTTGAGCACAGCTGTGAAAGTGTGAAAAAAGAGAGAGAGGTGAAATACAAATATCACACTTGATTTTAAAGGTAATGTGTAATTTTTTTTCAATGTATTTTTTTTGCTATTTACCCTGTAAAGCCTAACATATGAAATAATGTTTTTAAAGTTTTAAAATGGAACAGTTTATTGAACCATTAGACAGTATACTGTATATAGTTTGGAGCTCTTACTTGAGAAGGAAAAGGCATCTTGTCTTATTCAGAGGCCCAAACTGAGCAAAGTATGCAATTTCATGCAGTTGCTGATATTTATAGGCCAAACATTAAGATGAAATTATAATATTCTTAAATTCTCAGTAAATGTCCATTTTGAAGTATTACTAACCATATAAAAGTTATTACATAATACAAATCAATAAAGATTTTACTGCAAAAAGACCTGTGTATAACAACCTGAAGGTGGACGTTTTTAGAATTATAATAGGCCTATAAAAGACATTTTATTTGCTAAAAAGTATAAACTATCAAACAGAAGACAGAAGGCATGTGGTAGATTGTGTATAACAGGTCTTATAGTAAAGTTTTGATAATGTTGATAATTTAGAGACCTTGCAAGTTTGCATATTAAATATGACATAAGCTTTTTTCATTAATACACATCGACAGCTACAGTATGTACAACATCTGCAGGTTGACGTCACGAGAAGTTAAACACTGTGACTGTGTCAGTATTAAAACTCTGGCTCTAGTTATTTAGGGCATCCCAACACATCAACTTCTGGCTCGAACACTGGAGGAAATTTGGGGCGAGACTGTCTGTTTGTCCAGACAGTGGAGGACAGAGGGGAGCGTTGTGCGCCATTCAGAACTAATATCAACATAATGAACATAATGAATTTTAGAATAGCAAATTCTGTCAAAGGTTTGAATTCACTATAAAACAGGAAGTAGTGTCAGATATTTTCCTCCATGTTGTGTGATGTACATCTGAGTGTACTGAAAAAGAAAAAACTAAAGTGGTACTTGGTTCTATGCAGTGGTTGAATTTTAAATTGTGGGCGTTGCACTCAGAAATGGAGGCAGATGAACATGACTGAGGAAATGATTGGAGAAGTCCTGCACACGTCATCAATAAGAAGTCTGACGTTTTCACAAGAAGATCCAGTTATGACATTTTGTTTAAAAGTTACAAGGTCTAACATACTGTATACATAGATACATTTTTCACAATAAGATTTATAACATGTATTTAGAAAATATATAGGGTGAATTGAAATTTTCATTTCATGCCAACTTTAAAAAGCCTTGAAGTGTGAATGTTCATAGGCCTTATGGACAGAAAGAATGTCAGATTATGAGTTTTTTGCGGACCTGAATGAAAGAACACGTCATTTCCCAGAGTGCATCACTTGTGTTGAATTTCTTTGAATTATAATTCTTTAAAATCCTATTTCAAATTCAAATTCTCATTCAACTTTTTGTGGGTTGTGGCTAATTCAATTCAAATTCACATACAGTGGAG
Source organism: Schizothorax lantsangensis (assembly GCA_027422415.1). Classification (NCBI taxonomy): domain Eukaryota; kingdom Metazoa; phylum Chordata; class Actinopteri; order Cypriniformes; family Cyprinidae; genus Schizothorax; species Schizothorax lantsangensis. Next base: position 16,266,437 of record CM049860.1, read on the forward strand.
AGTCAGTTCTTCAGTTTTTTTTTAATTTTGCCCAATGCTGCTGGCATTGGTGAATAGATTGCAAAAATAATGATGAAACTGGTGTCACAAACACTCCCTGAAACCTCACTTATTATTTTTGCAATCTCATACATGCACAACCTTTGTGAAAGAAGAAAAGTGTGGAAGTGACATGATGAGAGTGAGTAAATGATGACAAAATGCTAATTTTTGGGTGAACTGGCCCTTTAACGCTCACATTCAAGCACATTACAGTCTATATTGTAGACTTATGTTTGGAATATAAGTCTGTATTCCAAAAATATATGCCTGCCTTGTGCGTAAGCAAATATAGGGCTGTACCTGAATAAGCTCGTCAGAGCCTTAAAATAAAACAGAGATGCAAAAGCAGCATCCAGAGGCAGAGAAAAAGTGTTTCTCTGTGGAATTTTTACAGCAGGTCTGAATATCCCCTCACATAAAGCAGGCTCAAGGCCGACATCAGCCTCCTCTCTCACTCTCACTGCCCATCAACAACTCTAACGCCGCTGTCAGACGCAACACTAAATACCAGACTTCCCCGCTGACCTGCCAGCAGCACTTCTAGGCCAGGGAGGAGGAATGGTTTGGCCTTAGTCCTAACTCAGGAGAGGCCACCCTTCAGAGATGGAAAAGCATTAACCACTTGCATTTTCAAACAAAGAAAAATTACACCGCCGTTTGCTATGACAAGCTTATAGAAACAGACTTGGCCTTTTTTGTTTCATGTCACTGGTGCAGAACAATTAAAAAAGGATGGAAAAGAGTGGAAAGTCAATATTTATTTGCCTGGCTAAATATATACCAGCATTTCTGCTCATTTTAAAACTCAAATGTTATGCAGTGCTGTGAGAAATAGCAACTGCTGAAGTTTGTAACATGAGCCGCCTCTTGACATTACCTGTTACCTGTTATCACAAACAAGCCACAAAATGCAGCTTTATTCCAGTCCCACTGCCTCCTCCTCTAATATTTGCTCCCAGCGCCATGACATTCGCTCCAAAGGTCATTTTTTCAGGCTTCTGCAGTTTAAACAATGCTCCGTTTGATAATCATTCACAGTCAAAAAGTCACATAGTGGCTCTTGTGGAAAACATCTTGTGAAGTGACCAAATTAAGCATTTACTCCAACAGCTTTTCTTTTAAGTGAAAGTTCACTCAGAAATTATAATTTTGTCATCATTTACTTACCCTCATGTTGTTCCAAACCTGTATGGCTTTTTGATTTTGTCGAATGTGAAAGATATTTTGAAGAATGTCCAAGTTGTTCCTTTCCATACACTAAAAGTGAATTGTGACTGTAGCTGGTCCCCATTTACTTTCATTGTATGAAAAAGAGCAGCTCGGACTCTGCTAGATATCTCATTTTGTGTTCTATGCTAGAAAACAGGTCATTCAGGGTTGATGTAAGATGTAAGGATCAGTAAATAATGACTAAGCATTTTTATTTTTGGGTGAACTGTCTCTTTAAGGCTCTAGAAGCATGTTTTAAGTGTCTGCTTGAACATTGCTTTTGTCTCCTTTCGTCATCACAGTCTGACCAGCACACCTCCTAAGAATGCTGGGATAAGCTTTTACAAGTGCTGCAGCCATCAAGCTTTGTGAGATGAATTTGCTTTCACAGCTATTGTGAGAGCTTTTTTGGTGTTTGTCCAGTGTAAAGCCAACAAAGGGATTTGGCAGAATATAGTGTCCTAGATACCGTATCCTGTTTGATTCATTTGTTTGCTCCTGTGTGTTTTCTTAATAGATCAGATTTTTCTGTGGATGTCTGTACCTTTTGCACTTTGTCCATCAGCAATTTTCTCATCTGCTGCTGTTTTATTGTTTGCAAGGCCAGCTTTTACATATACTGTTGCCATGGCCTGTGTACAGTAATGAGAAACGGATATATCTTGACCACGACAATTTGTTGGCTGATATTTGGCATATTTTATGCCTTATTTGGGCCAATTAACAGTGTCTATAGTGTCAGCTCTAATATTTGGTTTGTTGCTCCCCCTCATATTGTCCCAGGTGTATTTGAATTTCGTTCTTCAGACAATTGTTTTTAGAAAAAATTATCCCTCTCTGTAAATCCATGTTATCCATGTTAAAAAAACTGACTCTGTAAAAACCACACAAAACAAACCCATAAAACCCAGTCAATGTGTTCTAAAGTAAAACAACAGGTTTTGCCTATTGTTCTGCTTCCCCTTACCAAAAAGTAGTATACTTCAAGTTTATTTTATTAAGTATACTTAAGTAAAGTTCAAGTATATTTTAAAGTATACTTTATGTAGTAAGTATACAAATAACAGTGTACTTGTAGTTTACTTGTAAGTGTACTGGATTCAGAATGATAATCAAAATGTAGATGGAGTCGATCAACACCCCAAAGCTTGACAGTCATTATTACCTCTTCGTTGGTTGACATTTTATTCCATAACGTTACACAGTTTCGATGCTGTTTTATGTCAGATGATCGTGTTAGATTTCATGTGGAAGTATCTGTTGTTTCAGTTTCTTCTTCACTTGTGTTTTTTGGAAATTCTGTACAGAAGATGTGTACTAGCGCCCCCTACCGTATAACGATGAAAACACAGACTCTAGGAGCACAAGTATAGCTAAAATATATTATATAAGTCAAGTATACTTAAATGTCATTTTAAGTATATTTCTGAGAAGTACATAAAGCCCATTTTTGAGAAGTACATGAAAAGTAAACTAAAAGTATACTTTCCTATTTTTAGTTTAAAAGAAGTATACTAATAGCACACTTGAATAAACTTCTTTTTGTAAGGTCAGAAGACGTTAGCTGCATTTCCATTTCAGATTTGCGCAAAACTTTTGTGATATTTTATAAATGTTGATAAAAAAAACTTGTGAAATGACAGCGTTTCCATTAACCAATATTATGCAACTAAAACGCCTTGTGATAAGTCATGGTGACTGATGTTGGAAGGTTTAAGTATATCGCAGCCACAACACTAGCTATTATATTTAATCGAAGGAGACGTGTATCTTTAGCAAAGCAGCGCAGAGACCCGCTTCTGGGACGCTTCTGAAACATGCCACAGTGTAAACACAAGCTTTGACTACAGTTGCCGCGATCAGCTCCGGTGGCGATGTCGGAGCCATAATGCGCCGCAGATATGTCCAGTGTAAATAAGGGGTTATCCAAACAGCCCCTTATACTTGAGAGTTATGAGTTGTTTCTTGGAGGTTATAGTACATAAAAAAACGAAAATGTGAGTTTTACTTACACCTGTAAATGGGAAAAAATGGTTTCCATTGCAGTTTTGCAAAAAAAAAAAAAAAAAACAGAATTGCCTAAAAACTGCCTCATGCGGGCATAAAAATCATTTTTGCAATATATGGGAGTTTTTGCGAAATTGACGTGTTTCCATTGGGTGTATTTTCAATTTTCAATTTGCGCAATTTGAAGGGTAATGGAAACGCAGCTACTGATTCATTCCCTGTCATGGTGCACACACGAGGGAGGAACAGGAACACTCAGACGAGGACGTAAACTCAAATAATAGTCTTTAATCAGGACATCAAGGCAGGACAAGACAAGGCAGAGAGACAGGATACACTGGGAAGTCACAAGTAGACCAGACGAAATCAAACTCAAAAGGCAGGAACTAATATACACAGACTAATTAGACAAACACAGCTGGAACAGACTTAACTCATAATGACATCAGACGAGGACAGGAAGCAAACCAAATATGGACACAGGAGGCGCATGACTCAACACGACAGAGGACTGACATTCCCTGGGATTGTATGGGTTACTATAGTGTTTGTTTTGCATGGTTTTTGAAGCATCAACTTTGAGAGACCCATCCACTTGCATTATATGAACTCACAGAGATGGATTATTATTCTAAAAATCTTAATTTATATTCCACAGAAGAAATATATGTGTATACATCTGGGACGGCATGAGGGCGAGTAAACAAAAAGATCATATTTTGTTTTGGGTGGATTGCCTCTTTAATGAATAGTCCACATTTTGTGTTTTCAAATTTAATTTTGTAAAACAGATTGTTGAGACTAAATGATTGATTGCGATCCATTTCTATCTGCCAGAAATTAAAAATTTCAGTGAATCCCTAATATATATTTATTTTTTATTCCAATTTTGCCATTAATCTTGCCATTATATCAGTTAAGCACTTGCATATAGCAGTGTCTTTGTGAGCCTGTTTGCATGCACCAATAATCTGTCGGTCTGGCAGGAGTAAACAGTGTGTTTACCTTGAAGTACAGGGTCATGGAGAGCGCTCTCTCAGCGTATTTTGATCACTAGAGACATCCTGCTCTCAGCAGAGTTGGTTTTAAGATGTCTGCACACATCCCAGAGGCCCATCTTGAGGCTCATTTAAGTGTACGTTAAGAGTGGTGACCGTTCACATGGCATCTTTTATGGTGAACCACATCCACTGAACATGCGTTTGAAGAAAATAGAATGAAAAAAATAATCACCTTGAGCTTTCAATCTCCCACACGCATTTGTTTTCTTCATTTTTATATTTAGTGCCTCATAAACTCGCTTTACTAATACAGAGGGATTTTTTTTTCCTCTCCGAGGTGTCGTTTGTGTCGAGTGTAGGAAACTAAGCTTTACAGAATTCTTCGCAGGGATTGTTTTGACCCTTTGACAGGCTGGCCTGTGTCTGGTTTCCTTTGTTATAATTTTCTGGTCCAACAGCCAGTTGAGTGTTGTTTTCCTCGTGTCTCTCTGGGGTTTTACGGGAATAAATGAGAGCTCTCAAGCTCCAGCTTAACAAGGTTGTCTGGAGTGCCAGCGTGAGAGGAGGGGGTTTAGAGTTCTCCACCCACAGAACACTACTCAGAGGGTTTTGCCATCAGCTGCTGTCTCAAAGCCTTTTAAAAAGCTTGTGTTATTTTTTTTTCCTGTTGGGACCATTTGTGTTATGAAGTTGATGTTAAGCACTGAATTTACCTTGATGGATTCCTATTTGATGAAAAGTGTACTGTAGAACAGAGGCAGATGTGTGCAGATGCTAAGTGCTGTCACCGCAGCGGAGGCCTTGTCTGGGTCAAGTGCTTGGGTACAGTGGTGCTCAATAAGTGCTTAGAGACACAATACTACATTGCAGTACATTAGACAGTGAGCTGCCGTAATAACTGTGATAACAGGCTGATGCAGTATCCAGGGTACTGAAATTATGAGCTAAAGCAATGTGAAATTTTGGTACATTGCCACTAGTACACAGGTGTTTTCTTCGGACACTCTTATGCCTGATCATAATTTTTATTAAAACTAGCAGATTTCAGTTCTGTTTTTGTTTTATGTCTTGTATGCTTTTTTCTTCTTTAAAAATGCAGTATAAATATATAAATATACACTGCTGTTTAAAAGATTGGGGTCATTTAAAGATTTCAAAGACTCAAAAATCATTCTAATATGCTGATTTGGTGCCCAATGGAACATATCTTATTTTTATCAGAGTTGAAAACTTAATATTTTTGTGGAAACAGTGCTACATATATATTCAGGATTCTATAATAAACACAAAGTTCAAAAGAACAGAATTTATTTGAAGTAGAAATCTAATGCAACTTTATACATTTGATCAATGTAATGCATTTTTGCTGAATAAAAGTATTAAGATCATATTGACCCCAAGCTTTTGAATGATAGTATTTTTCGTAATCTTAAAACATGACAATCCATTGTGAAAATATTATTACCTTTTTAAAATGATGAAATCTTTCATATAAACCATATTTATTGAGTGAAAATATTATGATCTGCTGCAACTACACAAATTACAACCATGGCCCTGATTGACATAATTTTTATTGCAACCAACAATTTTGCACCTATTAAAGCTCTTTGTAATATTGGTGTACTTGTTTATCAAAGAAGACAACATAATCAGTGAAGAGCTTGAGATGAAATATGAGTCATTGTAATGTGTGAAGAAATATCTCTTGTAAACTGAACATTTTTATTGTGCATCTCCATTGAGCATTTTCCAGTCAGGCTGTAATTTTGTGAAAATATTTACTTTATATTAGAAGTATTTTGAGTAAATATTTAAAATGTATAATTGTAAATACACTGCTAGTTATTGTTAGTGGACAAATTAGTGAGATTGAGAGTGATAAGTGTTTTAGAGGAGTTTATTTTCTTAAAGTCCACAGGGCCAAAAGAAACACCCGTACACACTTCTCTGCCAATTAAACATCTGAGCGTCTGGGGGCAAGGGTCCAATGAGTTCATCATAAGGACGCCTCTGGGTTCATTGCAGTAGTAGGCCTGTTTTTTCCGGCAGAAACACAAATCCATTTTAATTCTCTTCATGCCTGAAAAGAGGTTCTCAGTTGGCGAGTAGAGCAATATTATCCGGGGCTCTGAGGAGCGGACTGCAGAAGAATGTGAAGTTGGAGACTCTCGTTTGGCAGGACCCATGCTGTGTTATTTAACGATCGGTGAGTGTGTCAGCCTCGCAGCTGCGCCTTGAACGACTGCCACCAGCTGAGGATGACACTGAATGCCTGATTTTGCCAAGATAAGGATCTGTTTCCATTACAGAGCTGGCACTCTTCACGCCAGCTACCTTGTCTTCGGTTCAGACTGGTTCGGTTTGCCACAAAGACGTTGGGATGTGACATGATTCACTTCCCAGAAAAGTTATTGTTTTGAACCACCTTCTTGCATGATTAAGACTGTCGAGAAAAGGAGAGATCCCAGCTGGATTTAATTGTTCTGACATTCGGACAGCATTCACGGAGAGAGAGAGAGAAGGGAAGAGAGGAGAGAGAAATCTCAAGTATGTTTGAAATGGAGTCTGCTGAAAGCATTTCAGCGGGACCGTATGAAGTCGGGCTGTTGGTTAAAAATAGTTCCTCTGGCTCTTCTCTGTAGAGAAATGTTTGCCTGGAACTTGATATGTCCTCTATTGACCTACAAGTATTGATTAAACGATATTGTTTTCATAATGTTTGGTCTGTTATTAACTGCTCATGTACAATATCATAATTTTGGATGTTCTTAAAGACCTTATAGGAGTTTTGAGGCTTTAAATCCATGTCAGTTAACTTTATGCTAGTGTAATCCTAAATGCTAACAAAACTAACCGTCTGCACTACACAGATTTTTTTGCAACTCACTAGCAATAGCAACTAGCAGATCATGGTTCATTGATTTTTTTTTAAAAAGGACAAGCTATTTGATATGTTTCGTCCAAACATCCTCATTCCATAGGAAATACATCAATACAGGAAGGAAAACTGTGTTCAAGTAATTTCATGGTCTTTAATAAAAAAGTCGTTAGCATTACGGTATTAGCATTGCAGTATTTGTCACTCACATTGCTTTTCTGTTTTCTTGGTTCCTTCTTGGTAATAAAATAAGGTATTTTGAAAAATGTGTTAAGAAAAGCCATTTTCTTTCAGGCATCAATCCAGAAATAATGGAGGGGCGTCTCTCTTAAAGTTTTCTTGACAGGGTGGCTTTAGTTTCAAGGGCTAGTGCTGTGATTATAGCTTTGTTGATGAAAGGGACTTACAGCAGATTAACCTTTGCCTTGCAGGCAGACACGGGAGCAGGAGACACCCCCAGACTTCTTCTACTTCTCCGATTTCGAGAGGCACAATGCTGAGATCGCAGCATATCATCTAGACAGGTAACGGGCCATAAATGTCAGCCTCTGGCATGAATAGAGTTTGTGTGAGATGTTTGTCTTCCCCTGAATATATATGTGTATGTATACATCCACCACATGCCACTTGTAAAAGTGTTTGCCTGCTTGTGTATATGAACCTGTGGGGCCACATTTATTTGTGCAAGAATGTTTTGTGTGCATGTGAATGTGTAACGCTTGTGCTGTGTCCTGCATGTTTTCAGCACGTTTGAACTTGTGTTTATATGTATGTGTGAAAGTACAGCATGTGAATGTATCTCGGGGCAGTAAATAGTCTCATAAACACCAAATCCAGAGAGAACATAATGACTCACTCTGAATGAGCACAAACACATCCGTCAGTATCTGATCACCAATCGAGCTCCATCCAACAATGTCTCCTTATAGGTGATTACCCTTCTGATGAATGTCAGTGATTGAGAGGCTTTAATTTGTGTCAGCCACAATAACCCGTGTACATCTGTCCTTGTCAGCTCATTTCAGCTGAGTTTATTGGTTGTTTGCTATATGAGTCAGATTTTCCCCGATTGTGATCTGAGACTCTGGGATTTATTGCCATTATAGTTTATTTCCATTCTCGTCTCGTTTTCTCCTCATCAATGTGATCGGACGGGGGTGGACAGCCAGAAACATTGTCCCAGGCCCTGTCAAAGAGGAGGCCCAATGGACAAAAATCACAAATTGATTGAGAAAAAGTATATAATATAATATACAGTTTGGGGTCAAGATTTTTTTTAAAGAAATAAATGCAGCTTTTATTCAGCAAAGTGACAGTAAAGAAATTTACAATGTTACAAAAAATTCCAAATCAATTCTGTCTAAAGAATCCTGACAAAAAATGTATCAAGGTTTCCACTAAAATATTAAGCTGCACAACAAAAATAAGTGATTTAAATAATGTTAAATGTAAATAATGTTTTAAAATATATTAACAAAGAAAACAGTTATTTTAAATTGTAAGAATATTTCACTATATTAATATTTTTAATCAAATAAATGCAGCCTTGGTAAGTATGAGACTTCTTTCAAAAACCTTAAAAAATCTCACAGACTCCAAACTTAAAACATATAATATAATATAATATAATATTGTTTTAGGTATAATAAATAAATGTTAAAAATACATTTTTAATCTTATTGTCTTATGCAAATTTGCTTCTCACATATTTATTTTATTTAAATATTATTTAACTTTATTAATATATTATTTTTAAGAATATTTTTAAAAACAAATTGATGATTTTTTGGAGTGTAATGTCCTCTGTAATATATTCTACTCATGGAGCCTAAGAGGGGGCCCAGCTATAACAATTAGTGAATTTTAGTGATGGCTTTGGTCCACTCTATGGAGGTCCCTCACTTGATTTGCGTGTTGTGTTGTGTTGTGTTGTGTTGTCCTGTGCTGTTCTCTGTCAAGCACTCCACCTCTCCTCTCCAGCAGTGTGAGCGTGAGTCAGAATGAACCAGCGTGAGTCTTGGGCACAATATAATCATTCAGCCGGCCCGGCCCGGCCCAGACCGGCCTGGTCCGCCTTACTTCCATCTGCACATCTGGTTGGGAGTAAAATCTAGTCGGTACACACAGGCATGTGTGTGGGTAGAAACGCAAACCAAGAACGTAAAAAAACACCAGCTTTTCTAAATAAAGTTCATCTGGGTTAGACAAAAGTGCAGGTTGTTATTTCTATTTTAAAGCACCATCACCCAGTGGGCCTCTCTGTCCTCGCAAGCCCACCACGGCTATATCTGACAGAGTACCATTAATTATCTGATTTTAGTCGATGGGAAACGCTCACAGTAGCGTGGCTTTGGGGAGGAAGTCAGGATTGAAGGAGACGAGTGGTTTGAAAAGACAACTTTTCATTTGCCCCACAGTTCCCTCTGAGTTATACATCGGACAGTGAGAGAGGAAAACGCTCCTGCACACAAACTCTCTCTGTCATCTCTGTCAGCATGACTGGGCAATTAGTAGCTTCAAGTGCTTTTACCCCTTAGGCCCCGTCCATTAGTTGTTTTCAGGGTGATTTTTTCTAAGTTGCCCTGTCAGCAGAGGGTCTACACTTGCACGCGGGGTGAATAGGTCTTAAAACATGGATGAGCAAACCACGCTCGCTCATAACCGGTTCAGTCAGAAAGAAAGCCTACACATTTGTCACATTCAGCAATAAATTCAGTTTTGTTCAAGGTCAAAGATACAATAAATTATGAATAAAAATGTATTATTTGCTAAGTTATGAAATATACAGTAATTAAAAGGGTTGCAATAAAAAAAAAAGTTTAATCTCTTAACAGTACAAATGTATTATTCAAAATCTATGTATTTTATGTAGAATAGTTTGAGCGCCCTCTATTGGTAAAAGTTAGTAGCAATTTTGCGTACCATAGTTTCATCCAACAATTTGCTATATGAATTTGGTCATTTGATTGTAAGTTAATTTAGTTAGTTAATTAACTAATGTTATATATAACATTATGTATATGTACATTAATACCATTATGCATTATGTGTAATGTATTTTAAGTTAATAAATTTAGTAGAGCAAATAGCTATTTAAATTATATATATATGTGTGTGTGTGTGTGTGTGTGTGTGTGTGAGAGAGAGAGATCTGTACAGTATGCACATATTTTATCAGTCATAAAATAAATTATAACTAGTTTTTCTAATGATGTTTACACTACTTTATGTCCTGTAACTCAGCAGTGAACCTAGTATGTAATGTATGACCTATGTGAAGTGAACATATTATGACAACTACATTTTCTCACTGATTGATCAACAGGATCCTGGATTTCCGTCGAGTGCCACCAGTGACTGGGCGACTGATGAATATGACCAAAGAGATACGAGATGTGACCCGTGACAAAAAACTCTGGAGAACCTTTTTCATTTCACCAGGTACTGAACACCCAGCAGTCTCTTCTTCTCTTCTCTTCTCTTCTCTTCTCTTCTCTTCTCTTCTCTTCTCTTCTCTTCTCTTCTCTTCTCTTCTCTTCTCTTCTCTTCTCTTCTCTTCTCTTCTCTTCTCTTCTCTTCTCTCTCTCTTCTCTTACCATCAATAGATAAGCACTGAATAGTTTATCAGTTAGTGTTAAGGTGAAGTTAATGAACATATTAAAATGAATAGTTTTGACCAATACAACCCTAACTGAGGCAAGATCAAGTCTTTTTTTTATTATTATCATATTTTGCATACTTTTTCCTCTGTGCTTTTTAACCTAATCAGAGGAGGCTGTGATGTTCTCTTACAACCAGTAGATGGCGCTGTTGGTAAATTCATTTTCAAGCCAGACCTCAGATTTGTGCCATGATCCCCTTTATTGCCTGAAATTGAAAAATATACACTAGCCTTCTAAAGATTTACTAAACTTTTGTAAATGTTTTGTAATAAGTCTCTTATGCATTCATGTGATCAAAAATACAGTAATAACGATGTGAAATATTATTAATTTAAAGTAACATTTTTCTTTTGTAATATATTTTACAATGTAATTTATAGTTGTGATATAAAACCTGTGTTTCCAGCAGCCATCCAGTCTGCATGATTAAAAATAATCATTTTAACTCAATATGAAATGCTGATCACAACCAATACAATAATGTGACATGTTTCTAGGTGAAAACAGGGTATTCAACAAAAATGTTGTTTGATTAATTTGCGAAAAATATTTGACTTATTAGTCATCCTTTTGATTAAAATTTTCTCTGAAATTGTTTAAAAGTGTGATTTTCCTTTTAGAGGAACCAGACAGTGTTGCAAAGTAGACAAAAACGTTTAATGCAATAAGTAAAAGTTAAAAATCTAATCTAATCTTTCTTCTTTTTTACTAAATGCTTAAGGAGGATTAATCATATTTGCTATATTAATTACTTTTGATTAATTATATTTGCATATGTTTTTTACTAAGACAATTAATTTCATGAAATTATGCACAATAAGGCCAGAACATGCCTTACTGAAGTAAATTAGGTCATTTTTAATTTAATGTTACTTTAAAATAATCATTATAAATATGACACCCTGTCATCCCTCCAGCCAATAACATCTGTTTCTACGGTGAATGTTCGTACTACTGCTCCACGGAGCATGCTCTGTGTGGGAAGCCTGACCAGATCGAGGGCTCTTTAGCAGCATTTCTGCCCGACCTGGCCTTGGCCAAGCGCAGGACCTGGAGAAACCCCTGGAGACGATCCTATCACAAACGCAAGAAAGCAGAGTGAGGACCACACAGCACACTCTGTTTAGATAAATTCAATTCAACAATATATATATATATATATACTGTATATACTGCCGCTCAAAAGTTTGGGATCAGTAAGATTTTTTATGTTTTTTAAAGAGGTTTCTTCTGCTCATCAAGGCTGTATCTATTTGATCAAAAATACAGAAAAAACTATATTTTGTGAAATATTATTGCATTTTAAAATAACAGTTTTCTATTTTAATATACTTTAAAATGTAATTTATTTCTGTGATCAAAGCTGAATTTTCAGCATCATTACTCCAGTCTTCAGTGTCACATGATCCTTCAGAAATCACTCTAATATGCTGATTTATATAATTGTTGGAAACCGTTGTGCTGCTTCATATTTTTTTGGGGACCTGTAATATTTTTTTAGGATTCTCTGATTAATAAAAAGTTAAAAAGAACAGCATTTATTTAAAAAATCAATTTTGTGTTACAATATACAATGCTATTAAAAAGTTTGGGGTCAGTAAATTTTTTCTTTCTTTTTTTTTTAAAGAAAGTAATACTTTTATTCAGGAGGGGTGTGTTAAATGAATAAAAAGTCATAGTAAAGACTATTTTGAACAAATGCTGCTATTTTTAACTTTGTATTCATCAAAGAATCAAAGGATCATGTGACACTGAAGACTGGAGTAATGATGCTGAAAATTCAGCTTTGATCACAGAAATACATTACATTTTAAAGTATATTAAAATAGAAAACTGTTATTTTAAATTGCAATAATATTTCACAAAATATTGTTTTTTCTGTATTTTTGATCAAATAGATACAGCCTTGATGAGCAGAAGAAACCTTTTTAAAAAAACATAAAAAATCTTACTGATCCCAAACTTTTGAGCAGCAGTGTGTGTGTGTGTGTGTATATATATATATATATATGTATATATATGTATGTATATGTATGTGTGTGTGTGTGTGTGTGTGTGTGTGTGTGTGTGTGTGTATTTTTTTATATTTAAATGTTAAAGATTATCTGTCTTAGCATGAAACACTTTCACACAGTGCTGAAATAATTGATTTAGAGGCTGAATTACAGGATATATCCTGAATATGAGGGTCTTAAACATGCAACATGTTTTATCTGCTCAGTTCTAATGATCCAGTTTCTCTTCAGATAACCCTGATAGCCCTCTAGTGTCTTATTACAATGACCTTCATCATGTTGTGCTGTTTTTCATTGTACAGTGTGTGTTAGTGTAAGCTAATGAGGTGTGTGTGTGTGTGTGTTTGTAGATGGGAGGTGGATCCAGATTACTGTGAAGAGGTGAAGCAGACGCCACCCTACGACAGTGGCACACGCCTGCTGGACATCATGGACACGACCATTTTTGATTTCCTCATGGGTAAGAGGATTTCACAGAAGTGCATCATTTGTTTCTGAATGCAAAATTGAAGCTGAAATTCAATCAAGCTATTTAAGTCATAAATAATAATGTATATATATCTTCAAAGGAAATATGGATCGTCATCATTATGAGACATTTGAAAAATTTGGAAATGAAACTTTCATTATTCACCTTGATAATGGAAGAGGGTAAGACATTTTATCTTGATTTCTTTAACTCTTATAATACAACTAGCTTCTTCAATTCATTATTTTTAAATATTCATTTTTTATGCTATGAAGTATTGTCATCAAAAATATATTTCTGTCTGATTTCTCTTTTAATCTTTAGCTTTGGTAAACATTCTCATGATGAGCTCTCCATACTGGTGCCTTTGAGTCAGTGCTGCAGGTTAGTATTTGCTTTATTAATTACTTATTATTCAATATTTGTCCAATCACTTCAAGAAATTCCGAAAGGTGTTTGAATCAAGGCTGTCAAATTAAGCAGCATTTAACAGGCATTTCACTATTTGTATGGTTGAAATTATCAATAAAAGTTTACCTGTTTTATAAATGTCATTTAATTATTCTATTCTAATATTATGTGATTAATTGCAATAGAGTACAACATTCAGGTTCTTGATTTTAACAATAAACTTATAAACATTATAAACAGACCTGTTGTGGGCTATGAGGTTGTTAATCGATGGTTTTGTTAAAGCTATTATTTAAATACATTTTTTTAAATAATCATGTTTAAATAGCGGAATTCGTGGTAAAAAACTACATTTCCCATAATGCAGTACAGATAATTCCTCCAATCAGAGTCACACCAAGCAAATCACCCTCTTCTTTAAAGCACTGACAAAAATTTAATGGAGGGCTTTGTATATAAGTATATTTTGCAATAAACTTAATAAAATACATTGTTGTCATAGATATTATCAGCAACTCTAAATTAACAGTTTTAATTTCACCATCTTTTTAATTCAGTTATGTCATTCGCAATGGAATTGTAATTGTAGTTATTTCCCTCTGCTGTCAAAGCACACAGTCTTGTACCTTTGTCTTTTTGCCTGATTTTTAAATACACATTTTTTGCTTCAAATCAAGGTTTTGTGATGATGTGATTGAACTCATAGCTGGTTGGAGTGATTCCTGGCTTATAACGCTTTAACAAAGACTTTTTTTATGGAAAAAATACTCCAATGCTGCTGAAAAAGTGGGCAAACACTTATTAACTAATTTCCTAATATCCAAATTTCATCCTAATTCATTCACTAATATCCTAAAATGTCTTAATTTCATCCTAATTAATCCCACAACAAAATGCATTGATACATTATTACATTAATGATTGAAAATGACTTGGTGGTTTTTGGTTGGTGATTCTGACTATCTGTTTGACTCAGGGTGAAGAAGTCCACTCATTTACGGCTTCAGCTGTTGGCAAAGGAGGAGTTCAGACTGAGTGCTCTGATGGAGGAAAGTCTGCAGACTGATACGCTGTCACCCATCCTTATTAGGCCTCATCTGGAGGCCATGGACCGCCGGCTGCACCTGGTGCTCCAGGTACTGGCCGACTGCATTGAGAAGGAGGGCTACAGTAACGTAGTAGAGGATGACCTGCTCGTGGAGGGCTTGAACACGGGCACAGCCCCACAAAGGTAGTGGGCACAGACTGATCAGGCACCCCCCGGCGGCTCCTTTGAAGTCCCACCACAGCTCTATAGACCATGAACGTCTTGCAAGAGATGCTCTTGTTGATAAACTTTTCTGAATTCAGTGAATTCCAAAGACTCATTCCTCAACTAATGGACCATGTGTTAAAATAAAGACACGCAGTAGACAGTGTTCTGCAGTCCTACATCCAAAATGTAAGCTGATCTTCACATGTAACAGCTAGTGTTGTAAAGCAGTGCTTCTCAACTGGTGGACTGTCACCTTAAAATGGGCTTGTCTGATGTAGACAGCAAAGAAAAAACAACACTTAAATGCAAATAATAAAATAATTATAATAAAAAAATATATTAGTTGTATTGTTATTGCAGCTTATAAAATACAATGCAAATAAAACAGAAATAATAATAATAATAAATAAATATTGATGGATTATTAATAATAATTATAGTTTATTAAAAAACAATAGTAAAACCAAATGATCCTATTCAGCTTTTGTTTATATAATTTGGTATATTATTGGGCCTAAGCAATAATAATTATTATTATTAATATTATCATTATTACTTGATAAAAATAATGTAGGGTTTCTTTTTCTATTTAGCCTTTGGTTCTGTGTTGCCACATATTGTCTAATGTGAGATGCAAAGCAAAACCAGTTGAGAACCACTGTTATAAAGGATCTAAATAAATACATAACAAAAATTCATATATTTCCATGTTTTTACAGAACACCATTTAACCAGTATTTGCTGTCCCTTTGGGAAACTATTTGAACTTTAAAGTTATAGCGACTATTTTTTTTTTAAGAAATACACAAAGGATGTGCAGGACATACCAACGGCTACAGTGAATGTTTGGCTGAAGTTTTTGCAGCAAAAGAAGGCAACATTTCAGTTCAAACTACAGGAACTACAGCTTCACAAACTCTCTCACCGCTGTACGTGACGTGTGCACCTTTGTCTGAATATACGTGGACTTTCATGCCTTCAAATACACTTCTTTATACTCTCTCCATACCAAGGAGGAATGAGAGGAACTGTGCTTTCATATAGCAATGTATTTTTCTTGACCTTATTTAGGACAAAATGCTTTGAGTGAAATGTGAGTTTTCTCCCAAAAGTGTCCCGTCTGTCATGTTATAGCTGATCAGAGGTTATTTATTGAGTTCCATATTTATTATTCCAAACATGCCATTCATAAATTCTGTTACAAATCAAAGAGGTAGATTCATCTAGTACATTAAACCAGTTGCAGTATTTGTGCTAATGTGAGTAGATAAGTAACAATGTGCAGTATATGTTTGAAAAAAGTTGATGGTTTACTGGATTTCAGAGAAATGTCCTTAAAATGTAACAACTTGCATCATTTCCAGCAAATCAGATATTTTTTTTCAGTCATATCTAAGGCAATATCAGAAACTGAACGTTTGAATATCAATAATCTATATTGTTGAGTGTGACTGCTGCATTTCCACCCACATGTGACCTAAAGATGTAGCCCTTAAATTGCACAAGGATACTGATTAATAATATCAAATCTATGAATCACTGTAGAATTTTCATGCTATTAAAGTAAAATTTTAAAAAACTGTTTTATTGTGCTCAGAGGAGTATGTGAATGATGTTTTTTTAGATCTATATGATGGTATAGGTTAGTCCTCTGTTTCTGAATTAGCACTCTAGCAGAATTTTGACCACAGTAAAATAAAAATGTATAATTACATTAAATTGGGATTTTAAGAAATGTTTTTAGAAACTACACAGCTCTTGAAGAAACAGTACATGACAGTTAACTGAAGCATTATTAGCACTTGGGTTTTAGTAGCCCAGAGTCATTGGCAGAAGCACAGAGGTCATGTTAGTTTTGCTGATTGAGTTATTTTCTTAGTATAATTTTGTATATATGATATGCTTCAGCGTATGTATAGCATGTACATTGTAACATTTAGTGTCTTTTTAGTTGAGGGTGGGAAGGATGTTGGTGTTTATGTTGAGCTCTCTACAGCCCTTGTTGTACTACGAAACACGTTTCTACTAACTGCTGAAAAAGTTGTGTAAATATGTGAATTCAGTGCCTGTGCAATTAGAGATATACTTGAATACTCGGTTGTGGAGATGACAGAGTAATCAGCAGAATAAATGTGCTTTATCATACCATAGCGACACCACAGTTCCATACATTTTGTTGTTTTCTTTATATGTACAGTTAGTATTTTCACATTTTCAAAGAAATACAGTATGTTTTGCTGTTGCTGTCATATTTTGTCTCTTATTGGGACTTTTTGTTTCAGCTTTTCTCCTTGGTTATGGTGCAATAAACAAAGATTAAGCAAATGGTCTTATACAGATGTTCTTTTTTTATATATATGTATAATAATTTAATTTTAAAAATGATATACTTTTGAATACATCACAGGCATTATATTAACACTGCTGGTGTTAATTGGGATTTTGTTGTGTATAGGCACTGCTTTTCACTGTTTTTTTTCATAAAAAATTAGACCACTAAAAAGCATTTACAGAAAATATCTTTGCTTTTATTTAATCGCTACAAAATCACATTTAGAGCAATTGTTTGTTCTAAAAGTGATAAAATGTAGACGTTTGTTTAAATAGTTCCAATTGCTCAATCATCTAGACCAGATGATGTCCAGAGGCCACGCAGAAACATTTTATGCTAATAGTGGTAACAATTAAAGTGATTAGGAAATGTCTGAACTGTTTTATGACATGGTTCTTTATATATTAGCTCATAATGTGATAATTAAAAGCTGTCCCACTGTACCTGAAGGCCACTGTCCCACTTTATTTAACACATTAAGCTAAAATGAGACCGTATTTAAAATAGAAATAATTAGATATCATTTTCAATAATTGAAAAAATATATACTTTTTCAAAATGTGGTGCAAAAGCAATGCAAACATTAATCAAGTTTTAAAGTAAATGATGACAAAGTGTTACATGTAGTTTTTGTTTGGTGAGCATCTAAATAGTGCTGTAAAAAAAACTATACGATGAGTATGATGAAATATTTGTAGAATATTAAAGAAATGTTTTCTTTAAATAGGCTTCTAATAAAATCAATAAGGCTTTAATCAACAGTTATGACTTGGTATATTATTATAAAATCAATATTAATTAAACAAACCATTATTAAATAATGTATTGTGATATAACATGATAAATACATTTACATTAGTGTATTTTAATGTAGTTTGTATTTTTAAAATATAATAAAAGAAAGAAAGAAAGAAAGAAAGCCTAAACATGTTAAAAGCTTATTCGGACATCTGCAGGTCACTACAGTGACTTCACAGGAATACATCCATTAGGATGTAAGCTATTCCTGATGAAATATATTAGCCTAAATGTTATACACTTATAACATTCGATACAAATGGAGAAACTACAGGGTCATTTTGCCCCCTCCCTGTCAACTAGCCTATCTGGGGCAGTTTTGCCTGAAGCCCCGGTTAATGTCTGCCCCTGGTGCACAGTGTTTTTCTGCTGGTACAGTAATGGTCTTGTGTGGAGTGGTCTGGTCTGGTCTGGTCTGGGGGGACAGGGACTGCAGCAATCAGACGGTCCAGCAGAGGAAACGGCGTCATGGGAACGGAGCGGGATTCCGCAGGGACCGTTATCAGATCGCACTCTCTGTGCACTCAGACAGGAAACGCCACATGCGCGCAAATATCTGTCTGATCATTACTCGCGTTTGTAAACTTCATTTTAAACGAACGAACGCAAAACAACGGGACGTGAATCCTTGTCCAAGCCACACCTGCTAGAATATCAAATCAATTGCATTTTTTGACGAAGTGTATAATTTAAAAAGAAAAACGAATGAGTTCGGTCCCAGATGTCCGAGCATGTGTCCAAACAAGGAAGCGAGATCGATCTGAGGCCACACACACACATCTCGCGCCGCGGGCTGTTTGCTCGTGTTTCTCGGTCCCTCATATGCCACTTAATGTTCCTTTGAACACACATCCCCTTTTTAGTCACGGAAACACAATTTATGGCTATTATGCCGCATTATAGATTGCATCTACAGAAGCCAAGAGTTGTTGCCGAGAGATATGTGATTCAAGAGGCCACAACACAACACAAACAACCTGAGAGAGTTCAGAATAAAGACACGAGAAACATGTTTGTTAATGTTTCATTCGTCAATCAATTATAGTTAAGAGGATCAGACTATAAAAAGAAACACGACCAAACAAAACAAAACAAAACATCCAATCCCGAGTAGGACCGACCAGACCACCCAGAATCAAAGAGTGAATGAGTGAGTAGAGTTTGTTGATCACGCCCCGGGTTCAGTCGTTTACAGTAGTTCAGTCATGTACGCCCATTATATGAGCATCTGAGCAGCAGCCGGTCACTTCCCCTACACACACTCACACACACTTCTCATGAGAGCTGCTTCATTTGTCTTGGCCAGCTAGAGCCTTTCTCATTACTAGAAACCATAAAGGCTTGCCACCCTGGACGTCTGATGATGTTTGACAGTTCGCAATATCCTTATAACTGTTTTAACTATGAAGGAGAAGGATACCCCTCATGTGGCACTGATGAAGAGAAGAAAGTGTGTCGACCAGCTTACAGGTATTTCATTATTATTATTATTATTTTGTTAATTGTTATTATATTATATTATATTGTCTTAGATATAAAAATGTGTAATAGTAGCCTAATTTACTATGTATTAATTTAATAAATTAGCATTTTTATTTAGCACTTTCACAATAATTTTGTAAATTAGGCTAAATTAAATACTAGTTAATATTATTATTGTTATGCTATTTTTTATTATTTTATATTTCAAAATGTATTTCTAAATTTGGTACATTAATGAAGCATTACAGAGGGTAATAACATTTATAAGTAATTAATGAAAGGTTGATATAATATATCAAATAATTTTTAAGTTATGAAATTAATATATATTATGTATATATGTGAATGTGTATATGTATGTATGTATGTGTATATATATAATTACAGCAATATGTATTAATAATTATAATTAATTTGAGCAATTATGAAAAGTTGTCTGCTGTTGGCTTGATCAGAGCGCACTTGCGATATGGAGTCTCTTACAATATTATCAATATTAATAGAGTTTCATTTAAAGTATATTAATTAAATATTTAAAGTATATTTTTATATTTAAAGTATATAATATTCGTAATATTCTATTCATTATTGCTGTGTTTATATGAATGATTACAAATAAGCTTGTGAACCCTAAATTAGGGGATACAGACCTCTTTGAAGGGACAAATCTTTTCTTACTCTTTCTCTGACATGGGTTTTCTGTCTCTCTCTATCAGTTACATTGCACTAATAGCGATGGCTATACAGCAGAGCCCAGAGAATAAAGTTACTCTATCAGGAATCTACGAGTTCATCATGAAGAGATTTCCTTATTACAGATCCAACCAGAGGGCTTGGCAAAACTCAATTCGTCATAACCTCTCTCTAAACAGCTGCTTTATAAAGGTATGATGGAGACAAACATAACCAGATTGTTTTGTTATGCTGTGCATCACAGGAAGTTCTGAAATCTGTGCTTAGCTACAATAAATGTTTAAGAAATAATAAACCCATAGTTATAATTGTAAAGGCATTATTACTAATGGTTTTCCTATCTTTAGGGGTTTGTTGTAACTGGCTGCTGATTATTTGTTTTCCTCAGGTGCCCCGTATGGAAGGTAACGAGAAAGGAAAAGGTAATTACTGGACATTCTCCACAGGCTGCGAGTCCATGCTGGACCTCTTTGAAAATGGCAACTTTCGTCGCCGCCGCCGCAGACGCAACTTAAAAATGGGCCTGAAGGAGCCAGTCGAACCCTTTGTTGCCATGGACACTCATCAGGGCATTGCAGTAAGACCCACGGATTCAGATTCTTTCTGCCCTGTGAACACTAGTCACAGACCGGTCCAAAACAACCCGCCTCTCAGCAAACCTGAGCCCGAGATCAAATTCAGCATTGACTACATTCTCTCCACGCCGGACCCTCTGCCCGGGTTCAGAGCCCCTAACAGTGGAGCTGGAGCTGTGATCCACCACCTGGAGCCACAACATCTCAATCTACACTTCTGGACCATGTAACCAAAACCATAGGATGCAGATCAGTATCCCTGATGTTGAAAAAACTTTAAGGCTTCTATAGTGCGCAAACAGGCTTTCCCATAATGCAAATCAGCTTGTCAGTAGACACATGCAGTTTGTTGTGTGCTAGTGCTCCCGTCAGTAATCTGCTGTCGCTCATGTTAGCAAAGCTGTTAAATACAAATACATATAGTGACTTATAAGTATAATAATATTTAATGATAATGATAATATATATATATAGAATAATGCTCTTTTTTGAAAAGATCCACATCATCATGAATTTTTGAAGGCATACCCTAGTAAAAAAGTTAAATAATTGAAATACATTTATTTCATACTTAGAATAGTTCAAATCTATTAACATATTTACTGACATGTCACTCATGACTTACTGATATAAAAATTATAATTACACTTTATTTGGAGTACTACTTGTGCACAATGCATATTTCTTAATATTAAGCCTAAAATGTGTTTTAATGTCACTATTGATGAGGACTGTGTGATATTTGAATAATATTGGTCTTTAAACGCAAGATATTTAAAGTGTATCTGAAGTATTGTAATAGTTCAACTTTAGCACAATCAAGTATACCTCAGCTCAGTATATCTTTAGTTGGACCTCTACTTCCTGCACAATTAAAATGCATTAAGTACAAAATGAGTTGTTCCAATTTAGCAGACTTTAAGTATACATGTATACCAAAAGTACAATTGCAGGCTATTTTTATTAAGCACATAAATATGTAAATGTATTTGTAGTATACTTAGCATGAAATAAATGTATTTCAAATATATTTTAGTATATATATTTTTTTTCACTAGGGTAGACAGTTGATTTTGATGAAATCAATCATACTTTTAATGTCAAACATACTACAGGCAATACTTTACACCAAGTCTCCATTTGTTAACATTAAATAATTAAAATATATATATTAATCTTAGTTAACGTTAATTATAACATTTACTAATGCATTAATAAAATCAAAAGTGTTATCTGTTCATATTCAATGGACCTGAGTTCACATGAACATATACAAATATTTTATTAACTAACTTTAACAATGATTGATAAATGCTATAATAAATGCATTGCTTATTATCAGTAATATTAGCTAATGCATTAACTAATGGGACCTTATTGTAAAGGGTGACCACAAACATAACTCACATTTTTCATTCCGCTCCTTTAAAGTAAAAACTAAAACCTGCAGATCTCATGCTCACCTGAGGTGTGTTGGTGTTGCAGGCATGGGTTTGTAGTTAGTGAAGTGTGTGCAAACATATGCGCTAACATAGCTATGGTCGGTGTAATCAGCATTCCCTGCTTACTGCACAACTGCTGAACAACTCTATTGTTTGCATATGTTGTTTATAATGTGTATCATTGGCCCTTGACAGTCTGTGATCCGTATCAATCACTGATAGACTGAGCATATGCTCCCCCGGGCAAAACCAGAGCTCTCCGTCTCTAAAGCCCTCCCCGGGGTGTTTTGGTCATTTCGTTCGGGGATCTTTGTTTATTTGAAAGTATCTTGAAACTTTAGACAAACTGTTTTTTAAAGGGAGAAGTGAGATGTGCTATTCTGCTGAATCGATCACAATGTATAATAGCCCTTGTTTTGGTTTGCTCATTAGTTTCTAGTCAAAATCAAACAAGCTTAGTGACCAAGTAGTATATGAAACAATAATCACAATAACTGTTACATTTGTAGGTTTATAAGAGAAAGCAATGCTGGGATCTATGAAATATTGTTTGACTGCCAATATAAGGCAATAAAGCAGTAATCATTGAAAATATTGCTTAAAGACTCTTTCTTCCCCCGTCTACAACATTCAGGATTTGAGAAAACATTCTCTATATGTTCTAATCGTCCAAATATTCCATAAGAGATTAGATATTCGGCTATTAAAATCATAAAAAAACTGTGAACTGCTAACTATTAATATGAAGCACTCATTGAACAAAACCAGGTTATAAATAAACAAACGCTCTAAATTTAAGCCAGTTTTCAGTAATGTTCGAAGTATTTATGATATATCATAATGAATGAAAACAAGAGTGCTTCGTTTTATACATTTCCCATATATATGTAACTTCGCTAGTGTATATAAAGTAAAAAGTCCATTACACACACGTCAAGAAAATTCATATTAATGATATAGAAATGCTTTGGCATATTTGAATAGACATAACTGAATATTAGCGAACTGTCAGACAAGCGCAGTCTAACCTTCTCCAAATCTCCCTAATCTCTCTGACTGACCTTTTCCATTTATATAAGGTCTGACTAAATGTGATCCAAACACTCTATTAGAATACATATCACTCATAAAGCTGGGAGTTTAGAGCGGAAGCCTGTTAACATTTATTTTCCTTCTAAGGTGTATCAATCATGGCTTGCTTTGTGCTCAGGAGGGGACATTTTTCAATTTAACCTTTATATTACGGAGTGACTGCATCAGAAAGGTTTCAACACACTTAACATGAGTGGCATTTAATATAGCATTACACTTGCAAGGTTAGCCGGAGATGTGACCTTATTCAAATCCTGCTGCCACTACAACACCTATCCTGATGCAATTATAATTAAACGCCTTATGCCGGCTTGCAAATCCTCTGATCGATCACTGATATTAAGGTAAATATTGCACTGCCCCCAGTAAACATCTAACTCTAAAACTGTTATGGATCAGCAGGTTTCTATTAACAGCGTTGTTGATGTTGTGCGCTCTGGTGTGGATATATTTGGGTAAATTAACTTAGCATAAAGTGCTTCAAGGCATGATCTTAAAAGGCCCGAGATCCCCCCCCCCCTTACCTCCTCTGACAGCATTCTTGCTTTAAACTCTCATTTTTGTTAAAATGCAAAACCAGTTCATAGTTCACCCATTAATGTGTCTCTTCTGATTTAGGAATATTGTGACAGTGTTGTTCGCTTGGCTCATCTGTCGTTGTACAAATCTTAAGATAAAAATTGTAGTTTTCCCCCCTCATATTTGTAAATAAACCCTCTTTTTGTGCATATATTTATTGCGTTATGCTGAAGCGAGGTGAAATGAGAGGCTTAGGGCTAAGTAAACAGCACTGAATGAGGAAATTGGGAAATCAGTGATGTGCAACGATAATAGCACCCATATAATAAACATAAACAGCTAATTTACTCAAAATGTTTAGCTTTCATTGCCTTTTCCCCTGTTTTAAAATTGGATTTTGGCCAGGAAATTATTATACAAACAAGATAGCGATGAAGCCTTTAAGAAATGCTTCTTAAAAAGGGAAAAAGCAATCTAATAATGCAATAATGAGTCCCTGATTAGCAATCGTGATTTCCTTAAGGTGTGATTTTTAGTGGATGCTAAGGATGTAGCATTCATTGAATAACTCAATTGAATGAATAAGTGCTGGATGTGTATGTACGCTTCTGAATAATCCTAGAATCTAAAGAGAGCTCTTTAAATAACTGCGGGTTATGAAGTTTTTAAAACATGAACGATGGTGTGATTTGGACTGACACCAGTTACTAGAATTATTTTTAAAATTTAATTCAATATGATCTTATTTGTGGTAATCAACATAATCTCTAAATACCTGAAAATTCATAGCAGACCCCAAACTGAACAGGCCATGTCATGAAAATGTTGTGCAGCTGTTCAAAACAAGCTTTTAAACCATCAAACCATGTTTCTATGCAATAATTAGCCATTGATTTGAAGTATGGAGGTTATTAAATTAATTCCAGAGCCCAACATTTGAACACATTAAAAGGCCCTTGCACTATGATTAGGAAATAATTAATTTCCATTACGCCCATGATGGAAGTGATTATGCACTTGTTATATGTGTTTACTACAGCCTTTCGAACATAGGAGGTTTTATTTTTAACCCTTAGGAATGTGCCATGCGAGCCTGATTCTCATTGGTGCTTGCATCATTTCCTCTAAATTGTTGTCAAATTTGTCCACATGCACAGAGGATTCTGTCTTCAAGGGTTTACGAGAAACAACGTCACCCCTTCACTGGCAGACAGTCACGCAATTAAAACTAATGAAGTATCTTTGAAATAAGGTGGTTATGATAAGGACACTCTTGAGCAGCTCTTCCTGTTCATTTGGCCTTGTTTGAGATCATTTCCTGCTGAAAGATTTACTTTCATCCAGGCTTTACTTTTTTTTTAGCAGTCTGAAACAGGTTCTCTCTGATTGTGTTTTCTTCGTTCTCTAGAAACAGCTCCTTCAAAATGATCCTTGGGCTTTTCTTGGTTGCTGTGTTTTGAAGTAAACAACTCTTCAAAAGTTTGAGATCAGATTTTATTTTTTTAATGTTTTTGTAAGAAGTGTCTTATACTCACCAAGTCAGCACTTATTTGATCAAAGATTATAGATTATCTTTATTCCTGTGACGAAAAAATTCCATCACTACAGTGTTCAGTGTCACATGATCCTTCAGAAATTATTTTAATATGCTGATTTGGTGCTTAAGAAACATTTCTTATTATCATCAATGTTGAAAACACTTGCGCTACTTAATATTTGTTTTGTGTGGAAACTTTGATATGATTCTTTTAGGATTACTTAATGAATAGAAAATGTATTAAATAAACAGCATTTAAAAATCTTTATATAAACATTATATATAAACATGTGGACAGTCCATTTTGATCAATTCAATGCACTCTTGCAAAATAAAATAAAAAACGTACTGACCTCAAACATTTTAATGGTAGTGTGTGTAGGGTTACGTAATACCTGACAACCCGACACATGCTGGTGTAATAAATAAATAAATTAATAAATAAACTGTGAAAGGTAACTAATGTATCACTAACCAATCTGGTGGATCAGGAGTCTCCAGCATTAACAGAGGGTCATAAACTGAATTTCTAAAAAAATTGACTAGATTTCTGAGTGTACGCACATCAGCGAACTAGCTTGGCATCTGTCTGTGGTGCCCATCTACGACTCCAGAGCCTGTTGAAAATCCAGAATGATACATCTGGTATGCGATGCCTGTGAGACGTCCAAGGCCCGGTGTGCAACTGAAGCTCTCGTTCTCACTTCAGGCCTTTTTTAATAGATGTCAATGGAGGACATGAATTCAGTATACTGACATTTGTGAGGAAACATCTGATCACTTTACTCATCTTCAAAGTGTTTACCATCAAACATTTATTTCTGAGTGAGCTACGTTTGGAAATAAAGGCTGAGGAAGAGAAGTCAGAGAAAATTCAGTCTGAAAACTGAAAGCCATTACTATCCAGAATAAGATTTTATAATAAATGTCATAATATATTTCTGATTTTGTTTTGGTAAGTAGGTGTTCTGAATGGCTGGTAACTTAAAACGTCAGTGCATAAATTTGTAAATTACAGGGTTTGAAATGTGTGTGTGAATCACAGTGAACTACATTTTAACATTTTACAATGATCTGTAATTCAGTTTGAGAGGTGCTGCTGAATATATTCAATATGACATATCTACAATAGACAGTCTGGTAACATATCACCATCTTGGTATATTTTATTGGAGTTCAACACATGCATGAATCAAACAATACAGAGAGCAGCTTGAGGTATAACAACAGGTAAGCACACAGACCAACACCAGTACAATCTGTAAAACCAAGATTGACCACAGAATTGATCACCGGTTAGAGAGTACAGCTTATTCCAGCCCTTCACTCACACACACACACTCACTCACTCACTCACTCACACACACACACTGCACTTTCATTTTTCTTTATAGAGATAGTGTCATTTTAGAAAGCTAGATTCTCTCCTTCCTGTCCCTTGGTAAATACAGAATAAACACGGTGTCTGCAGCAGACATCAGGATATCAGGAGCTGTTGTTCACACATATACATAGACACACACAACTCCAAATACATATCAAAGAGAAGAAAAGTGCTGTTCCTATAAAGAAATGCTCTCAATGGTACAAAAGACATTGGCATAACCTGACCATATCCTGGGGATCATTTTTGTCTGATTGCAATAAGTCAAATATTTTCATTCCAACTACACTGGAAAAAAAGTGGAAACTCCAAATCTATGATTTTTAATCTTTACAGTCCCTTCATTCTAATATACAGTAACCAATACTGTCTTCTGAAAAAAAAAGATACTAAATAAATGTTCTGCTTTCTCAAACTGTACATTGATATTAATTTACAGCTAAAACCATTTCAAATAAATCAAACTGTAGTGCAGCATTAAGTGAAGAAATTGCACAATTGCTGAAAAATTCATTCAAAGTAGATGCTGATAAACTGATAAATAACTTCAATTAAAATTATGTGTTTTTATCCAAGATGAACAGTTTCAGCGATAGTGTCAAAAACAATAACAGCATTTAAATGGGATGGTTAACATCCATGGGAGGTAAAATTTTAGTGTAGTTTAGTGTACATATTAGTAATGTAGAAGGAGATACAGATCTCATGAAAGAAACTAGTCAATTTTGACCAGCAACCATGTCCCTCAAATCTCCTGTTAATCAACAGTAATAGACAGTAGCCATAATATTTTAGTATTAATGCGTGTGCATAATCGAGCTGCATCCCTGCTACAGCTATCCTTGAGTTTCTTCTTAGCTCTTCTCAAAAATACCAAACTAACAGACTTAATATCACTGACACCTGATCCCTAAACTGTTTCCCTTACACTGTCCTAACAGCTCCAGTTCACAAACACAGCATAATGAACTCCCAATAATTCTGCCAAAGGCGGCGATCCTCAAAATACCAGTTTTCAAACTGAAATTATGAGTGCAAGAGGGCCAAAGCTTAGTTACTCGATAGATCTGGGGTTCATAATACATATTTTGTGTAGTGTGACAAATCATATAAAATAATTAGCCATGCAAAAGTGCACTGTCCCTTTGATTTGTGCTCACCTAAATGAACAAATAAAATCAAATACAAACACGACTAAAACTCCTCTGGACGTTAAAAGCAATACATGTCTTAAATTAGTTGACTCTACGCTTAAATTATTTGCTAAGGTTAAACATTTGGTCCGTCAAAACAGTATGTACACAACAGCGAGACAGCACTCAAACTAAGATATTACATCAGCACATTCACGTCACTAAATCAAATCTCTGATGTGCAAACATGAGAGTACCAAACGTTAAATGACCATCAGTGGACTACACTTTAAACTACCCACAACCAGTTCTTTAAGGCAGATCCATTTCATTCCCAATAATAACATTACGCTCGACACCACTTCTGCAACGTAAAATCCAATTTAAACTGCCTCGCAGTCACCATCAGTTCTCTGGAAACTCCATTTGTTTTCGGCCTCGTAATAGACAGCGCTGAAATGAACGACAGCTTAAATTTTGTATTTGAACAAAAGCTCTTTTAACACAGCCGAAAGGCGAATAATTCTTTCAGTGCAAATTAAATTGAAATACATACTTTTTGTTCCTATTAATCCTTTCTAATAGGCAATGGTTTTGCCAAGTAAAATAGCATTTAAAAGTATCCAGTGAAATATTAATAATCATTTTCCCTCTGATGTGACTTATGTAGTTCGGAGATGTGGTACAGACACGTCACTTCTGTCACTTTTAAGCAAAATGTGTTATAATTCGAATAAATAACGACTATGCTTAAAACTTCTCTCTCTAATAGTTATGTCTCATTTAATAACTGGTGCTAATTTCTGATAATATGACACAAAAATCTTAAATTTGCCAGCTGAACTGCTACCATCAGCTTTCATCTTGTCAGAGGTATTAATTGAAAATGTTATAATAAATAATCCTATGTATAACATCCCTTTAAAGCAAATCATCAGGTAAATAAAAAAAAAAAAAAAAAGAAGAAGAAAAAAAAAATTATTAGCTCCCTTTACAGATAATTAATGAGGAAAGAGAAATTGGATTATCCAGCTGTTGCATGCAGGACCACAGTGAACACAAAGTTAGACATGACCGGATCTGGTAGTAGACTTTACATAAACGTTCTTGCTTTATACCACAAATATCAATTAAAAAAATAGACATTGAACTCTCGAACCCACAAGGATCGGTAATGCTTTTAGAGGGAGTTATGAGTGGATCTTATACAGTATTTTCGATGGAATGAAAACTTGGTAGAGTATGAAAATGTCCATTATGAAAATGTCTAGATCATGAAACAGTTTTGATCACTTCAGCTGTGGTAGTGTTGATTGTGTTGGAGAAGCAGGAAGCAGGAGAGAAAGAGGAGACGCCGATAGATCTGCAAAGCGGCTGACCCATCACTGCCACATGAGCAGCGCTGGGCCGCCCCAGAGGATCTGACACTTATCTACAAGGCAAAGACAGAGTCCTCAGACCTGCCTGCCTTTTTACTCGCGTTTGCAGAAGCGCCGGCGGCAGCAGAAAGCTCGTCACTCGGGGGTGTCGGCAGCGTGGGCACAATCTCTGCTGCTTTGGCTCTCTCCTCCAGAAACTTGTCAAACTCTGGAAGAAAGTTTTCGTGGGGCATTTAGTCAAAAACTGCATATAATTGCTGGGACTATGAACTGATAGACACTACTGTTCAAAAGTTTGGGGTTGGTTTTTAATGTTTTTTTTTAAAGAAGTCTCTTATGTTCACTAAGGCTGAATAGAAAGTTCAAATAAACTAGAAACAGAAATAATTTGTAATATTATAAATGCCTTTACTGTCAGCTATTGATCAATTTAATGCATCCTTAATAAGTGTTAATTTCTTTAAAAACAAAAACAACAAAACCTACCAAAAAAAAACAAAAAAACAAGACCCCCAAACTTCTGAATAGTAGCATAAATCAAGTAATTCTTCATACCTTCACTTGTCACACCCTCTTCTCCTTCATCTCCTTTCTGAAGGAAAGGGTAAATGATTTCAGTGCATGGAGGCTTACACAAAAAGGAACACACCATTTTTTTGCAACCACATCAAACATGATTATTTTTTCTCTTCAAATGACCTATTCTTGATTTAACTAAATTACATTACCCAAAACATCCAAAAGAGTCATTAGTATAGGAAATAAAAGCGTTAAAAGCATATCAAGCAAGAGTCTATTCTATGCACTCAGTGTATATTTTAATAAATTAAAACAATTGTAAGAATATCCCAGAAAAGTAAGGAATGCAGCAAAACCATACAAGGAGAGTCGTTAGTGACCCCAAAAAGAGGATAAAGGGCAATCAGCCAAGAACAAAAAGGCAAACAAAAAGAAATATGTGGTAACAAGGGCATATTTCTTTTCAGAAAAATGGGTTATGTCCTAAAGAAGAAGAAAAAATAAATAAAAATTAAACGAAAGGAAATCTCACCACATCAGTACAGAGCCACTCCTCAATGTCATCCATGACAGAGGACTGGTCAAGAGCTGCCTATGGGCCCAAACCATGGGCCGGAGCAAAGCAAATAATAAATAAAATAATAATCCCAAGAAAACATGACAAAACAAACAAACAAACGACAAAAAAACAAACAAAAAAAAACAATAAGACTTCAACATAAAAGTCTTAATCAAACCAATATTAGCAAACTACCCCCATGTGGAGACGTGGAAATAAATCAAACACATGCACAGAGCGTCACCACACATTACTGCAATTCAAGACTCTTTTGAGCTGCACCAACTGAATAATATCAGTAATTAATATGTAAAAATTAAAGTATAATCAGAACTCTTGCTTCCACAAATAGTTTCTTCTAACTCAAATGTATGTGTGTCACCTTCTGAACAAAGTTTCAAAGTCACATCCTTCTCACTTACTAATTTGGAGTTTGGTACACTACGTACATTGCTGTGTACTATGTACCTTGGTATCCTCTGAAAATAACCGCAATTCATATGCCTTTTCAACCACTCCAAAATAAGTACCTCAATATCCATCTCTATGATGCCTCTTTGACATTAAAGCAATGATTCCAAATGCACATATACTGATGAAAAAGGCAAGAAACTGTCCTAAAATAAAAATACACACAGAGAGAGTCAAAGAAAACTCACCCCAGTGTGTTGTTGTCTGACATCCAAAGTCGGGGCCACTCCACTTGAAGCCTTTGTGTCTTCGAATGGTGCGCTGATAGTACAAAACGAGCAATGTTAAAGCTAATATAATACAATATTATCTGAAATAAATTATATCATAATATTAGGGAATGATGCCTCTCCTACACCTTTACTGCATAATAAAGATCTGCAAATGTTTTATTTCAGACAGCTTGATTTAGTATTTTACCTTCGTCTAAGTAAATAAATACTTTAAAAATTAAATGTAAAACATAAATGAATGAATGAATGGACACTAATTTGGCATAAAATCTAACCCTTTGTAAATTTATAAATGGAAACATTTGTAAATTTGTAAATTAAAGGGATAATCACAGAGTATCCCTTTAAGAACAGTGTGCAATAACTGATGAATTTTGTCCAGTTTGGAGTTTGATGATACATAAAGCTATCTCCAGACTGGACAAAATTCATTAGTTATTGCACACTGTTCTTAAAGGGATACTCTGTGAGTCTTACAATGCAAGTGTATGGGACCTCCAAAATGGATGCTTCAAAAACCACACAAAGTGAAGACGACAGGATTCCACATGGCCAAAGTTTATAAATCAATGTCTTCTAGGTGGTAGAAGTCTGTCTTACGGGTTCTAACTATAGGTGTGTAAAAAAAACAACTAATATTTGTAACTTTTTAAGCTACAAAGCATCGCTTACGGCCAACTGTCATAAACTGATGATCCGTCGGAAGTGATGGTTTATAGTTTAAAAAGTAAAAAAATTCTGACACACACCCATCATTTTGGTTCAGAAAACAATAATCAACTGGAATCTTATGGATTACCATCATGCTTGTATTGTGTGGTTTAAGAAGCATCAACATCGGAGGTACCGTACATTTGCATTACTGTATATGGACTCACAGAGATGGATTATTTTTTTCTAAAATTCTTCAATTTTGTTAATCTGAAGAAATGAAGTTATATGCTGTACATCTGGGATGTTATGAAAGTGTGAAAATGATGAGAGAATTTTCATTTTTGGGCATTCCTTTCAGTGAGGCATCATACTCTATTATACATAAGCTATTAATTACATGAAATAGATTTGTTTCATACTTCTTCCTCTCAGGTATGGTGCCAGTCCTGGTCTGGGCAAACGTGTCAAAGTCATCTTGGGGCTGACAGGTAGTCAAAGCGCTCAAAGTGCCACTCACACTGTCAGAACCGACATCTGCAAAGCAATGGTATTCTCACATTAGTACAGACAAGAGAGCTTCCCACATGATATCTAAAATGTAAAAAACATTGCGGATCAAATGTACCAGACTCACCCAAACCAGCCAGTCTGGAGGAGAGTGTGACTGGTGAGGCGGAGCGAATCGGAGCCACAGAGGGAGGCAAGCTGGACGGAGGAGTAGCACTGATCCTGGGGCTGACCACTGCTGGAGACCCTGGTCCCAGATCAATCAGGTTATCTTCTGTCGCCTCATTCAGGACCTGTGGATACGCAACACCATTTCACATAGACACACATTGATTATGAACACTTTGGGGAGATAAGATTATTTATTTGCTATCTTACCTTCAGATCATGAACATTTTCGAACTGGTTTACATACAGTACTTCTTTTTTTACATACTTTAAAAAGAGAGACCCTGCAGTCAGTTATATAAGGTTAAGGTTATAAGGTTAAGAGGAGTTAAGATGAATGGTTGGGATGTGGTATACACATTGTTTTCACCGGTTTCACCAACTCTTTTGTGAGAGGAGGTTCAATCTGTAACTCAGGGTACACTAGAATTGATGAAAAAGGTGAAGTTTTCAGACTGTACAGGAACATCGACTATTATAGTGGGCACAAGAGGAATGGCTAATGGATATTATCAGGCTAATTGTTATTAAATGTGTGTGAATGTTTCTCATAGCATTTGTTTCTTTGCCACTTAAAAAATGTTATGTTGCTGTACTCCCTCAGATTCTCATTCAAAAGCACATTAAAACATGCTGTCAAAAACATAATTTGTTAATGTCTTGGCACAGTGACACACGCTTATGTCAAGTAATATAAAAGGGTTCAAATTCAAAAAAGCACGTCAATAATAATAATAATACACATTGTCAAAAATGTGTTTTGTCAGAAGGAATAACACAATGATAATTAATGTGGATGACCTGGACTACAAGTCCTTATCCCCCTCTTTCCACATAACTTTCAGTTCCTTCTATACTATCTTGTGTAGGGGGAACATAGGAATTCAGATTCTGTGACAGTGAATTACAGTACACTACATTTAAAATGTATTCACGGATCTCGATGTTCATTGTACTTTACACCACATGAGTAAATTCTAATTTAATTTAACAGAAAAAGCCCAAAATACATTACCACTCAAAATTTTGGAAGATTTTTAAAAATGTTTTTGAAAGAAAATCAAGGCTGCATTTATTTGATCAAAAATACAGTAAAGTTATTAGTACGTTTTTTTTATTTTAATACATTTAAAAAATGTAATTTATTCCTGTGATGGCAAAGCTGATTGTTTTGCTGAATTTTCAGCAGCCATTACACAAGTGGCACATGATTCTTCAGACATCATTTTAATATCCTTGATTTATCAGTACTGAATATTAAGAGTTAAGCTGCTTAATATTTTTGCAGAAACCATGGGAGCTTCTCAATTCTTATTTGTGCATCCTCGTTTCCTTTCCTTGTGTCCTTTCCTCGCATCTTAGCTCCACCCCTTCAGGATGCGTGGAAAAGACGCGAGGACGGAGGAATTGAATCAAGTGAAATGATATATCCTCGCTCCCTTTAGCGTCATCAGCTGCGCAAAATGGATCTGCCCTTATGTTGTTAAAGTTTGTTTTTTAAGACATTCAAAATAAATATTAATAAAGCAAGATGCCCTGTTGAAATATATGACATGTATGGTTTATTTAAATTGCAAAGGTAAAATATAAATTAAAATTATTACAACAGATGAGAAGGGGGAGGAGAATTTACACGTGCGTCAGGTTTTTCGATGAAAAAGACTTCCGCATAGGATACACCTGTGTATCCTCGCTCATAGCTCCTCTGGAAGGCTCCTCACTCCTCGTTCCTTGCCTCCTCGCAGTGCAATTAGAGAATTGAGATGCCCTTCAAGATGGCTGAGCTCGATCGGTTTCTGGGTCATAGGATGGAGGACGGAGGAGCGAGGAAGTGAGGAGGGATATTGAGAAGCACCCCATGTTATTTTTTTAGGATTTTTTGATGAATTTAAAATTCTAAATAATAGCATATTTTTTAGTAACAATTTAAAATTCTTTACTATAACTTTTGATCAATTTAATGCATCTTTGCTGAAAAAAAGTATTCATTTCATTCAATCATTCAAAGATCTTCCTGATCCCAAACTTTTGAATGGTAGTGTATGTCTCTCATGCAGTCCTGGAAATTACAACAATAGCCTAAAAAATATAGCTGTATATGTGTTGTTAAAATCATATAACAATTACATGAAATGCATTGTTACTACTGTAAATCCCCATGTAGCCTATTTTATTTGAAGCAGTGAAGGAACTAGTCCTAGTGCAAGTAGATGGAAAGGGTGCAGGCAAAAGTCACAGACTGTGGGACAGGCATTCTACATGCTAGTGGAGGTTCATTGTCAAGACATGAAGGATGCAACATAGGAAGATGTACCAGCCAATACTGACATAACATTCTTTAGCATTTGCATGTCAAAGTAAAAAATGAGATTAGATGACTTTCATACTTGCCTCCCTCAGCTAGCAATACAAAAAAATATAAATAGGAAAAACAAATCACAAAACCGACCAAACCACACAATAAATAACACCAACATGCAATCACATCAGTTGATAACCACACAATGAAGTTTGCATCTCAAAGCAAACGTACCACGCATTCTCAGAGCATATTTTAGAGCAAAAAGCAAGCAATGAGAGGAAGAGGAAATTATATGAGTGACTCCGAGATGTGCTGTTGGAATGAACAATTTACCTTACATGTGTTTGGGGGAAAATAAAACACACACCTTGATGATGAAATGATGCCAACACAGATAAAAGAACAACTCTCTTAACGAAGACACAACCCACCCCGTTGTTTATGCCTTGAGCAGTTCGGCCAGATCGGAATCTCTCGTATCTAAAAAAAATAAAAGCATGAAAAGTAAGCAACCAGAATAAATACAACTTATTAAAAAAAAAAATAATTAAAAAATCAAGCATTAAAGGGATAGTTCACCCTAAAATGTGGTCCGTATAGTGAAAAACTTGTGGTCCGTATAGTGAGAAACATATTTTGCTGTTTTTAAAAATCAGTGCATAAAATAAAGCTGCTCTTAATTTTTACTGATGCGTTAATAATTTTTTATTATAGGCCTATAATTCATTGTATAAATTAATAGACCTGTTTAAAAAACCTTTTAAAAACATTTTCAATGAGTAGTAAGTTAATAGCCTAATCTTTTATTGTCCTCACAGCGGGTCATGCGGTGATCCGCTATGAAATTATTGCGGGGCAAATTCATTGTAATTTAATAATAAAAGTAACCTAATAATAATAATAATAGGCCTAATAATAAGAAGAACGTAACAGGCCTATATTAATTGGAAATGCTAAATCCTGTTAATATTGCCAATATTTGATGCTTTTGACAATATCTCTGGCTATTGTCGATATGTGATGCAAAGCAAATCAGCACGGGGAGGTTATCGCGGGGCCCCCCCGCAGTGTGTGCCCTGCGTGCCCGTCCGCTACACCACTGTGTGTGCCATGTGCTAGAACAAACCTCATTGGTTCTCGTGAGCTTCCGATTATCATATTTAATGTGCACTATGTACGTGTGTTGATCATTGTTTAGATGTAAACAAGTCTAAAGTCTAAGTCTAAATTAAAACTGTTCACACAAGACTTGGATTAAACTGCACTATTCATATGGATTCAGTTTAAAATGCCTTTATAACCTTTCGGGACTTCTTGGAAGTTTTGGGTATCTGGCTTTCCAATGGAAGGCCAGAAACCTCTCAGGTTTCATTAAAAATTATCTTAAATTGTGTTTCAAAGATTAACATTAGGATAAGAAAATGCGAAATAATTTTCTTTTTTTTGATGAATATCTCTTTAAAGAAAAGGTAAATTCATTGTTCTTGCTCACACCTCTCATATCGTAGGAAGATGTTGTTGAGGTCATCGTTGACGTGCAGGAGCTCCTCTGTGACTTCCTCATTGGACACACGTGAGATGAGCTCAACTATCCTCTGCTGCATGGCCCTGCACGTTCTGTTTAACTCCTTAAAAACAAAGGAAGCAAACCAGGTAACGCTGAATAATAAAAATGGTCAACATAATGCTGCACCAACACTCCCTCTAGTGGCCTTCAGTGGCTATTTCAAGCAAGTAAACAAAAACAAATCTGAATGAGAAACCTGTAGAAGCTCATGATCGGATGGATCCTCTTGACCGGGAACCATCTCGGTCAACATCTCCGACATCACCTTAGTGTTCCCACGCACAATGTCGAGCTCACTGCGCAGCTTGCAAATCTAATCAATGATATTTTATTAAATCATTATGCAATCTATGAAAACAAATGTTGATTTATCCCATTTAAAAGAATGAAGGAAAAAGGTTCTCCAGTACCTGTTCAGAGGAAGGGTTGATGGGCCCAGACACTTGCAGATTGGGCATCTGTGGAGAAGTGTGGGTCACAGGGACAGAGAAAGGAGGAGCGGAGGCAGGGTGAGGCTGTGGCTTGGGCTGGACTGGGGCGTTATATTTCTGCTGGTCCAACTCTGGAGCACTTTGCAGCTATTATCAACAGAGCAAGACAATGAACGAAAGTGCAGAGATAAAGAGGGAAGGTAAAGCGATAAAGTTAAGTAAATGATAAGGGGCATAATATTTTAATGGGAGCTGCCATAACCTGTGTGATAAACAAACCATAATATATCTGACGTCAACACCTACCCGTTGTGGTGTGTGAATGGGGGACAAGGTCTCCAATTCAGATTGAGGAAACTCTATACCCTTCCTCTTCATTTCTTCGTAGACGTGGACTACTCCAGTCAAATCTGGACTACTCCTGAAGGCATCTGCCCATGCCTGATGTATAGAGTACATGCAATATGCTTTGAAATCTTGCTTTGATGCATTTAATAGCTATTAAAGCACACTGCAGTACAACCTCTTAGATCTTCTCTACTTCAACATTTAAAACATTGTTCAAGGGATAGTTCACCCAAAAATGAAAAATCTGTCATATTTATTAACACAAAAGTTATTAATAATATGGATAAAAAAAAAAAAGTCGCTGCTGACTTTCATAGTATGGAATAATAAATAAATACTACCCACATAGGCTACCCACATTCTTTAAAATGTGACCCTGGACCACAAAACCAGTCTTAAGTAGCAATAGCAAAAAATACATTGTACACTGAAAAAAATTTGGAGTAGGATTTACTTGAAAAAAGTTAGGAAAGTTTTTTCACTTAGAAAATTTGAGTAATTTCAATAGAATTCCCAAGTAAAAACTAAACACAAGGAACTGTAGCTTTAATTAGAAAATCTCAAGTAAAGTTTACTTGGAATTTCCCAGTAAATTGTATTGACTGTTTGTTTATATATTTTACTACACAATAATCCTAGTTATCTTATTTAAAATTACCAAAGAAAATAAGTAAATTTAACATTGCCAGTTAGAGTTTGATGAGTAATTTCTACGTAATTATTTTAAGTTAAATCGGCAATTTTCAAGTACATTTCACTTAGTCACGGTTTATAAACTTTACTCAAACAACATAGCACTAAATATAACCATGCTATTAAAGCATGTGGTTCACTTACGCACATATAAATAAACATGTAGACAGCTTGTTATCCTTTCTAAGATAATATGTCCACTCAATAGAATTATTACCCAAATGAACTCAGAGACATCAATACTTGGTACACCATACACAATGATGGTAACAATCAGTGGTTATTGTTTGAGTATGAATGGGTCATTTTGAGTAGAAAATGAACTCCATATGTCACAAAATAGTAAGTTACTAAACCTAACCTCAAAAGCTACCATAAAACAGTGTAAATACAACTCAAAAACAGTGAAAAGTGTAACCTTTTTAATTATTCATGCCCCAGTGCATGATGGGAAAAACGGTATCATAACTTTGATATTTACTTAAAGAATCCTTGTAAACAAAACAAATAATTTCAGGTAAAATATACTTATAAGTTCAAATTTTAATTTCTACAAGCATAAATTGAGTACTAATATAGATTTTACTCATTTTTTAAAATTCTTGCCTGAACTAAATAATTTAATGTAGAAATTACATTTGTTTTTATGTAGTATTTACTTCAGCACAAAATCATTTTTATCAGTGTATTTTTCTTTTATGCCAAAAATCATTAGGATATTAAGTAACGATCATGTTCCATGAAGATATTTTGTAAATTTCCTACTGTAAATATATCAAAACTTAGATTAGTAATATGCATTGCTAAGGACTTTATTTAGACAGCTTTAAAGGCGATTTTCTCAATATTTAGATTTTTTTGCACCCTCAGATTTTCAAATAGTTGTATCTTGCCCAAATATTGGCCTATCCTAACAAACCATACATCAATGGAAAGCTTACTTATTTAGCTTTTAGATGATTTATAAATCTCAATTTCGAAACATTGACCCTTAGACTGATTTTGTGGTCCCTTTGTGTTTAACAGAATAAAGAAATTCGTAGAGGCTCCGAACTCCGAAGATTTTTTAAAGATAATTTGAAAGACATCTCTCACCAAAGCTGCATTTATTTAGTCAAAAATACAGTAAAACATTAATATTGTGAAATATTATTACAATATAAAATAACTGTTTATACGTTAATATTTTAAAATGTAATTTCTTCCTGTGATGGCAAAGCTCTTTTTTTTTTAACAGCTATTACATAATGTATCATTCTAAAACACTGCTAAGACACATTTTGCCTTTTAAAAGGTAGTGTTGGTACTACAATCAGGTGACTGTTTTAAATAATGTTGTTTGAATGTCAAACAAAAATGCAAAGCACAAACTCTACTTGCCTAGTTCTCTTTGGACAAAGCCATTCTAGACATGTTAATAATTTCATAATGAGAAATTTCTAGCATCACATTAGATGCAAGACCAAGCAAACTGAAGTCACCCTTGGTCATCTGAGCCAAACCTAGTAACCTGAGCCACTAGGTTGTAATGAGCACAACTTCAGTGCCAACGAAACAGCCAGATCTCCTTGACTACAGAGCATCAGGTAACCCGCCTCATGATGCACCTCCTAACCCTCTCTATCATGCCCTTCTTTTTGAAATGGCTCATGTCATAAGTTTCCTTCCCTCGTGTTGCGTTTAAACCACAAAACAACAATATTTCCTTAATGAACAATCAAAACATCCAGTCCATACCTGTATCAAAGCTAGTACTTTGTCCTGCACTATGGCAGGTGGGTTATTTTTAGGAGATATGATTTTCACGAAAACACCATCAATGAAGTCCCGGGTGGTGATGAGTGCATGGAACCGGTACCCACAGTTCTTTACACATGTCTCAAGAACCTGAACACATTATGGAAAATCAAAATGAACAGGACAATCTAAAATAAGTAATTATTAGATGTTAGTAAGACTGCAAAGAGAATTGTTCCCATTGCACGCCTCTCACCGTCAGCGTAAGCATCACCTCCCTGTAGTTTTTATTCCCATTAAGCCTCTTCTTCACAGCTCTTATAGCATCCTTAGGCCTATAAATCAGATAAATAACTAAATAACACATCCATGCAGCTAAAAAGCAATCTATTATGAAGTTACAATGACAAGGTCAAGTGAATGAATCATCTTCTGCAAGCAAGCTTTGCCTGGTTCCATAAATAACACATTGTGATGACTATTCAATTTATGTAACGCCCTGGATTTGCAATGGATTTGAATGGCCACAGAATGACTGATGGCATGATCATTCAGCCATAAATTAAACATTATTAACATGAAAACATGTGCAGCTATAACAATGACAGCATCTTCTGGATTTGTACAATGTTTGTAGGTTTCCTAAGGTTGATGGAATATGTCAAAACAGAGGTTACTTAATTCAACCTGTTAAATGCAATAAATCATGCATCTTTCATGTCTCACCCATCTTCTGTTTCATTGATTATGTCACATATTTCCATATTCAAGGTCCAGTCTTCACTTTGTAGTGAGCCATCTGTGGCCCTTTCTGGGAAAGATAAAAAAACAAACTGATAAGATAATCGATTACTGCCTTTCACTAATAAGAGAATCTGAAATAACATCGGCACAGATGACATTACACTGAACTGCAAACTGCTGCGCAGTATGTGCTTGCATGCTGGTTACCTTCCAAAGCAAGCCGTCAGTTTCCTTTTATAAGTCAGTGTCCATTTATAAGCGTTGATCGATAGTATGAATCATTTGCACACATTACCTCAAGCTTTTGCTATGAAACTGGGTGTGAGAGATAAACGCAGTGTCCACTGGCTAGCAGGCTAATACCAGCTGGTAAGTGAAAGTAATATTTCAGCTTAACGTTACTTAAATGCGCTTCGCCTCCCTTTAATCGGTAATTTAATTCATTAAGTAAATTACTATTTTAAGACGCACATATTGAGAGGTAACTGTAAGTTAGACCAGCTAGCATGAATGAGCATTAGCTGTTAGCCAGCTAACTGATAGGCTTTCCATATGTTGAGTTTCTACACAGCCAATTAGCTAAATGCATCGCTTTAGGCGTTAACTTGTTACTACAGAATTTAAGCATCATATAATTTCAAAAAAAAAAAACATACCAATGCACTGTCCCACCGGAGTACTATATGGGTTTCCCAGCAAGAACTCCATCTTGTCAACATACCCAACGACTAACAGTCAATGAGACAGTAAACACTCAAGCCCCGCCCATGGACGACTCCCATTGGTCGCGTGATTCAGGGCAGCAAAGCTATTGGCCGAACCTGCAGTCAGTTATTGAAATGACACGCCAGCTAATTAAAGGGACAGCAGTGATTCCACTGACGTGACTTTGCTTTATACCGCGGGTTTGATATTACTAATGGCTATGTATCAGATTGCCCTTTCGTACTATGCACTTAAAAACATACATGTTTTTTAATGTGTGACTTTGACTTTAAGGGAACTGCTTGGAAAAACATGAGACTGGGTTAGTAAAAATAAATGAGATGACTCAGTCAGAAGTGCACATGATTACAATTTATCAAAATGTAATTATTTTTTTTTTTGTTTCCAACATATTAGCTAAACAGTTTCACAGCTTTGACATTAAAATACTGGGATTTTGAATTTACAGTCTTTCCATTTGGCAGCCGTTGAAACTAATAATATATATCATGACCTTAGACATCTATATTATTGCTCAAAACATAACTAAACAGCAACAGCATTGTAACTGGTAACTGGTGTCACTGCAGCTTGCTGTAAAAAGAAAACAGGACAGAGATAACAAAAATCAATTTTTTTCAGTCTCAAACAGTGCCTTTTTGGCCTTATCAGTCCTGTAAAATTTTTCTCTTGACAGCTGTGCTTTCAGAAGACAGATGCACAAACATCGCACCAGCAGCTGTTCGTGCTCGCAACTCATACAAGTCATAATCATGGACCCATTCCACATTTCCCCATTGCTGGATCTAAGACAGAACAGAACATAAAGAACAGTCATTATTAATATGGGCAAAAATCAGTAATTATTAAACAGCTGGTACAAACTAAAAGCTACCAAACCTGGTATTCTTCCTCAAGCCTGGACAGAAGAACCGCTTGTTCCACGCTTAGGTGTCTGTCAATCAGCCCAAAGGACAAGACCAGTGATTTCAGCTGAGTGATCACATACTCAAGTCCTGCAGAAACAAAAAACCACACTGTTCAAACAGGCCTATTCTCATAAGATGCAAAATCTTATGTAAAAATGTCAATTTACATAATATGCAAAAGCACCACAGTATCTTTACCTGTCAGAGACCAAAAATTGTAGGAATTAAGGTGTTGAGAAAATGTCTCCTTAGTCTCCTCTGGGATTTGAGGGCCCATTATACTGGTGGATGAGCCAATTACTACATTGTACCTAAAAATCACAAGATGTTCATATACGTCATTCATTTTTTTATGGTTATATATTGTGGCTGTTACATATTCTAGCTAAAAAGTGATAAATTAATCTAGCCAAAAATACCTTTGTTCTATCCAGTTCATTACAGGGTCCCATTCATTTCTCTGAAGTTCTACAAGACCTGGAGGTTCTTCTACTTTGTAACTACAACAAAGGTATCTGATTTAATGAAAACACACTATAAACAGATGTATTTAGGAAATGTAATAAAATTCACCTTTACTGACATTACAAGATGATGTTATATAAATCTTGGTTTAATTAATTAAATGCCATCAAGTGAACTTCAAAATACCAGATTGTGTCAGTCTCCAAAAACTTTAGAGCCGCTGAGATAATTTGTTCCTTCGTCCTGTGCGTTGGGTTGTCAAGCGCAGTGTTGCAAAGGGTGGTCTGTATGGAACAGAAATAAGTCATATTAACATTTGTACAATTTGAGTCAAATCATGTCATTTTTATACATATAAGGCTTTACATAAAATCAGGATGTTAATGTTTATAATATCGTAATATCTTAATGCCTTATAGTCACATTAAACAGATTAGAGCTGGATGATAATATAGTTCACATTTTGTGACTGTATAAGCAATTAAACAGTTGAGATTTGAGATATGGTAGGCATCGCTTGCTGCATGTACTGTATGCAGATAATATTGGATGTATCTATTTCCAACTTTAAAAATGCTTCTGGGTGATAACACAGTTAATATACACAATGTAAGGATTCTAACGTTATTTAATCATAATGGCCTACTAAGTGCATGGTGTAAAACTTCAGCGTGTCCTTCTGAACGTCCCACTCTGTTGCAACAGCTATGGCAAGAACTTCATTGGGCACTGTGAACAGCTTTCCACCTGGAGTCTTCAGCTTCCGTTTGTCAAGGTTTATTTCATACAAACCCCCTGTAGACAACACAAAAACGATTTTCAAACAGACATAACTTTTTCTTTTGTTAAATACATGTTTCTTTTTTGAAGTTGCAGATGTGTGTTGCTAT
This sequence comes from Schizothorax lantsangensis, assembly GCA_027422415.1. Taxonomy (NCBI): domain Eukaryota; kingdom Metazoa; phylum Chordata; class Actinopteri; order Cypriniformes; family Cyprinidae; genus Schizothorax; species Schizothorax lantsangensis. Next base: position 16,309,677 of record CM049860.1, read on the forward strand.
ATGGGCATCAACACTGAATGATGCTCACCTTCACCTTGAGATATCGAGACGTTCTCGTAGAACTTCTTTCTCTCTGCAAAATGTGATTTAAAGAACAAGAGATCAAGCATCAATACATTAGATTTGTCCTTCTATAACGTTACTCTTCTATAATGATCTTACCTGTTGTGGCACTGGCATATCTTGCCTTTTGTAGGTGTGTTGATAAACTAGGTACATGCTGCCCTTGAGGAAAAGAAAATGGCCAAATGACCTGACCAAACTGCCTGTTATACCTACAAATATTCCGTAACATCATATACTTAGAACGCTATGTATTCCTATTAATGTAAGAGTACTGAAGCATTTAGTCAAGGTTAGAAAGCGGGATCAGGCGTTACAGCTAACTTGACAAATCATCGTTCATGTTTCAGTAAGAATATGAAAACACAAGTATTAAGTATAATCAAGGTTAACTCAATTATTTAAGAGCAAATAAATACGCTGACAAGAGATGTCACAGCATGCAGCAACGTGAAACCAAAGCGTGAAGCTGATAACTGTGACCTACACAAGGATCGTAAAGGACAATTCATAATAAAAGTCCTTACAGCTTCACCTGTAAATTTCGAGCGTAGAATTTCAAACATTTGCCTATTTTGATACAAATACACACACACACACACACACACACACACACATATGTGTGTGTGTGTGTGTATATATACATATTTATTTATTTATTTTATTTAGTCATTTAGCAGACGCTTTTGTCCAAAGCGACTTACAAATGAGGGCAATAGAAGCAATCAAAACCAACAAAAGAGCAACAACATGCAAGTGCTATGACAAGTCTTGGTTAGCCTAAGGCAGTACACATAGCAAGGTATTTTTTTTTTAAAGAAAACAAGTAGATCAATATAATCAAGGACTCGAACCACCAACTGTCTTTTCACTCTGCTGCCATCTGGTAAGCGCTTCCGTAGCCTGATGGCAAAAACTGAGAGACTTAGGAGGAGCTTCTTCCCCCAGGCCATCAGGGTCCTAAACTCAAACTCAGCCTCTTAACATCATCATCATGACTCCACTTATTAATCACTTAAAGGGATAGTTCACTTTGAAATTAAAAGTGTATCTGAGTGCAGCTTACCACAAGGGCATCCAAGATGTAGGTGTCTTTTTTTCTTCAGTAGATCCAATTTTGATGTTTTTAGGTCAAACCGTTGCTAGTCTGTCAGCTCATATAATGGCAGGTATAGGTCACGTCTCTATAAGAGGGAAAAAGAACATTCACACGGGGAAATCCAAATTAAACAATTCCCCATCGTAACTACACATTGATGGCGTAAGACACGAAACGCGGTTTGTTGAGAAAACGAACAGACGGAGGCCGTGTCTGAAGCGTGATGCTGACGCGCCGTCATAGTTACAACAACCAATCACATACTTCTCTGGTGTTGCATGAACGGGATCGGGTATTTGCATGAGGCGATCTGATTGGCTGACGCCTCCGTTGGCGCTTGAAAAGTTGCGTCAGCACCACGCTTCAGACACGCCCTCCGTCAAGCGTTGACGCCGATGCCCCGTGTGAATGCAGCGTGAGCCAGAGCACGCGCACACACACCGGATGCGTGTGCGCACTCAGATCACTTGGACATGGTTGTGTACAAAAGGTAAAAAACGATATAAATACTGTTCGTTTTCTCACACAAACCGCTCGTTTCGTGTCTTAGGCCATCAATGTGTAGTTACGATGGGGAATTGTTTAATTTGGATTTCTCTGTGCATGTTCTTTTTCCCTCTTATAGAGACAGTGACCTATACCTGCCATTATATGACTGACAGACTAGAACGGTTTGACCTAAAAACATCAAAATTGGATCTACTGAAGAAAAAAAAGACACCTACATCTTGGATGCCCTTGGGGTAAGCTGATAGATACCAAATTTTAATTTCAAAGTGAACTATCCCTTTAACAATCAGTAAGATATCCATTATTCTCTACCTCACACTGACAGTGTCATTTGCACATAACACTTTCTGTGTTTTGGTATTTTTTTTATTTCTTTGGTATTGCTGCTACATGACAACCATGTACAACCTGTTTTGCACATTCCTCTCTTGTACATTCCTGTTTATCTTAATATTTAAGTCTACAGTATACTGTCATGCACATTTTTTTATATTTTATATTTTGTTCTTATATCTTATTTTTTACTTATTTCATTTTATGTATATTTCCTCTGTGTTGTATTCTATAATATTTGCACTGTCCATGGAGCGGACCTGACTCACATTTCACTGCTGGTTATATACTCTCTGTATAATCGTGTATGTGACAAATAAAAATCTTGAAATAGAATATAGAAAAAAAGAAATCTAGTTTTTTTTTTTTTTTTAAGAAACAAGTAGATAGTACTTCAGAACAAATATTAAACAAAAGAAAAAAGGAAATCAATCACTTTTATAGCTTTAAGGGGTTCATCTATATTTAATTTAGAATTTAGTGTTTGGTTACTATTCATTTTCTGTAAATTCACTTAAATTAGAAGTTAAGTCTAATAAATGTTAAAATTGAAGCTGTCAATTATACTGTAATGTGAATGGCAACAATGGTTAAATATTTAGGGGAATTTTTTTTTATAGAGACTGTTTTGCATCAGTGATTCCTCAACCATAAAAAAGATCATTGAAATATTAAATATATATTGTCTTTATGTTTTTTGTACATAGTACATTTGAAGATTGAATGTGAAATTATAGCAATATAAAAGTATATTAAAAAACTTAGTATATTAAAAATAAAATAAGTATATTAAAAAATAATGTTAGGTGGGATTAATCACGATTCATTTTAGAAAAATGGGCGATTAATTAGTAAAAAATGTTTAATCGATTGACAGCACTAATATATATATAAATATATACATACATACATATATATATATATATATATATTAGGGGTGGCACGGTACATGTATTCGTCCCGAACCGTCACGGTACAGGCATCTCGGTTCGGTGCATGATGCCTCACGACGAATACAGGCAATTCACCCCCAATCCAGAAGGGGGCGCCCGCAGCAATGCAACGCTGTTTGATAACCGCCAGCAGAAGAAGAACAGCGAATGCCAACGGTGACACAGAGGATGCTGCGCTGATGTTTGGCTCACTGTATTTTATTTTGATAAAGTACCAACTGGCTGTCAAGTTAGCAAAGCTGGAACTGATGTGTGCGTGTGCGCGAGTGTGTGCGTGTGTGTCGCGATCACTTCAACTGATTCCTTATACCAGCAGAATCAACTTTAAACACTTATTGTCTTATTAATAATCACTGTATAAAGGTCTGCTTTTATTTGTGAAAACAAAACGGATTTTATATATATAACATGTAATAATATGTAGTATTTTCACATCTAGATGGATTTTTTTTTTATTTGCACTACTGTCTGTTCAAAAGAAAAGAAAAGAAACCGAGCATAGTAGATTTTTTTTTTTCATGTTGTACCGAAATCGTATGACCCCCGAACCGAGGTACGTACCGAACCGTGACATCTGTATACCGTGCCACCCCTAATATATATATACAAACCCGATTCCAAAAAAGTTGGGACACTGTACAAATTGTGAATAAAAACAGAATGCAATGATGTGGAAGTTTCAAATTTCAATATTTTATTCAGAATACAACATAGATGACATATCAAATGTTTAAACTGAGAAAATGTATAATTTTAAGGGAAAAATAAGTTGATTTTAAATTTCATGGCATCAACACATCTCAAAAAAGTTGGGACAAGGCCATGTTTACCACTGTGTGGCATCCCCTCTTCTTTTTATAACAGTCTGCAAACGTCTGGGGACTGAGGAGACAAGTTGCTCAAGTTTAGGAATAGGAATGTTGTCCCATTCTTGTCTAATACAGGCTTCTAGTTGCTCAACTGTCTTAGGTCTTCTTTGTCGCATCTTCCTCTTTATGATGCGCCAAATGTTTTCTATGGGTGAAAGATCTGGACTGCAGGCTGGCCATTTCAGTACCCGGATCCTTCTTCTACGCAGCCATGATGTTGTAATTGATGCAGTATGTGGTCTGGCATTGTCATGTTGGAAAATGCAAGGTCTTCCCTGAAAGAGACGACGTCTGGATGGGAGCATATGTTGTTCTAGAACTTGGATATACCTTTCAGCATTGATGGTGCCTTTCCAGATGTGTAAGCTGCCCATGCCACACGCACTCATGCAACCCCATACCATCAGAGATGCAGGCTTCTGAACTGAGCGCTGATAACAACTTGGGTTGTCCTTGTCCTCTTTAGTCCGGATGACATGGCGTCCCAGTTTTCCAAAAAAGAACTTCAAATTTTGATTCGTCTGACCACAGAACAGTTTTCCACTTTGCCACAGTCCATTTTAAATGAGCCTTGGCCCAGAGAAAACGCCTGCGCTTCTGGATCATGTTTAGATATGGCTTCTTTTTTGACCTATAGAGTTTTAGCCGGCAACGGCGAATGGCACGGTGGATTGTGTTCACCGACAATGTTTTCTGGAAGTATTCCTGAGCCCATGTTGTGATTTCCATTACAGTAGCATTCCTGTATGTGATGCAGTGCCGTCTAAGGGCCCGAAGATCACGGGCATCCAGTATGGTTTTCCGGCCTTGACCCTTACGCACAGAGATTGTTCCAGATTCTCTGAATCTTTGGATGATATTATGCACTGTAGATGATGATAACTTCAAACTCTTTGCAATTTTTCTCTGAGAAACTCCTTTCTGATATTGCTCCACTATTTTTCGCCGCAGCATTGGGGGAATTGGTGATCCTCTTCCCATCTTGACTTCTGAGAGACACTGCCACTCTGAGAGGCTCTTTTTATACCCAATCATGTTGCCAATTGACCTAATAAGTTGCAAATTGGTCCTCCAGCTGTTCCTTATATGTACATTTATTTTTTCCGGCCTCTTATTGCTACCTGTCCCAAATTTTTTGGAATGTGTAGCTCTCATGAAATCCAAAATGAGCCAATATTTGAACATTTCAAAATGTCTCACTTTCAACATTTGATATGTTATCTATATTCTATTGTGAATAAAATATAAGTTTATGAGATTTGTAAATTATTGCATTCCTTTTTTATTCACAATTTGTACAGTGTCCCAACTTTTTTGGAATCGGGTTTGTATATATATATACATACACACACATATATATAACGTTATATATATATCCTTTTCCACACACACACACACACACACACATATATACATATATGACCCTTTCCATATAATGGAATTTAGTAACTTCTTATGTCATTACATACTTTTTATTTATGTTTTCTTATTTGTTTCTTTTTATTTTATTTATTAACATTATTGACTTGCAATATTCTTTTTTAGATTACCTTAGACTTTAATAGACTGCCTTTTTAAAATATTAATTTATGATGTTAGATTACTCTTTTTTTTATGAATACCTTTTTTGAGTGATAGAAAAATGATTCACTGTTTCGAAGCGCTCGAAACACCGTGAGCCCTGCTGGTCAAAACTGCGTAAATGCAACAAAAACTGATTTCACAAACCCATTCCAAATGTTTTATTAAAAGTGTAATATATTAAGTGCTATTGACAGATCATCAAATATCAATAAATAGGGAGTGTTAGTATAATATGTGTTATTTTATTAATTTTCAGGGCTTGTTTTGTTTGTTTTATGGAGATTACAGGAGTTTCAAATAGCTTTCCATTCCCATCGACCTGGTTTTCATCCGTCCTGTACATGGATTGTAAATCCCACTGCAATCAAAACTGTAATGGAAATTCCTGCAATATTGAGGTTGTGCTCCAGACAAACAAACAAGCGAGTCTACCTGTAACCCATACTGAACCCAGTTCTGTTGTGATCTGTGCTTTTCGTTTTATTGCTCCATTTTATATCCGTGGATGAAATTCAGGTCAAAGCCAAAGTAATTTCCCTACTTTTGTATATTTTTATAATTGCCATTGTTCTTTTGTGTGCTTTTGCATATATTTAGACATATATTTTTTTATTTGTCTGTCTTTCAACAGCATTAGTGCAAAAATGTATAAAAAATTGTATAAAAATAGTTTTACAATTTTTATGCTTCCCTTACAAAAATATTAAATGGTAATTATAGTTCCCTAAAAACACTAATTCCTACTACAGTTATTATTAAAACAATAAAACCAAAGGGAAAAGGAAAAATTGAAAAACACCATTCAAATGTTTGGGATCAATACAATTATTTTATTTTTTTGAAAGAAAAAAGTAAAACTTTTATTCAGCAAGACATATTAAATTGACCAAAAGTGACAGTAAAGTGACATTGTTTCAACTTGTTTATTTTTGTGTTTTCAAAGTATCTTGAAAAAAAGTGTATCGTAGTTTCTATCTATCTAAAAGTGTATCGTAGTTCACTGGCTCCCTACTAAACATCGTATAGATTTTAAAATCTTGTTAATATTAAAAGCCCTGAATGGTTTAGCTCCTCATACTTGAGTGAGCTCTTACCATTAAGTCCTCCACGGCCGCTGGTTCTCAAAACTCTGGCCATTTGATAATACCTAGAATATCAAAATCAACTGCGGGCGGCAATCGTTTTCCTTTTTAGCACCAAAACTCTGGAAAACACAAACACTGTTCGGGAGGCAGAAACTCTGTCAGTTTAAATTGATTAAAGACCCATCTCTTTAACCTGACATACACCTAACACACTACTACACTTCTATTATTCAAATCGTTAAAGGATTGTTAGGCTGCATTAATTAGATCAACCGGAACCGGGAACACTTCCCATAACACACGATTACTCGTTACATCGTAAGAAGATTGGCATCTAGCTAATAGTTGTTTCTTTCTTATTCTGTTTCTCAGTCCGTGTCCGGATCAATGGTGGTCGGCGCCAGAAAATGTCTGCGGCCCTGATCGTCAGCGATGAGCCCCAGAGACATTCCCCAGTGAAGACCTCGACTAAAATACAATAAAGCTAAAAATAAAACAAATAATTAAAAATTTAATAATAAAATACTAATACATTACTAATTGTTGAAATTGCAACAATATAAAAAAGAAATATAATACATTTATACATTTAATTTAATTAAAACAATAAGTAAACAGAATAAACAATAATATCCTGGCCAAGGAGAACTGGCCCCCCGACTGAGCCTGGTTTTCCCGAGGTTTTTTTCTCCATTCTTTCAGAAGTTTTGGTTCCTTGCTGCTGTCGCCTCTGGCTTGCTCAGTTGGGGACACTTAATTTCTAGCGATTATTAAATTTGATTTCACAGATACTATTTAAACTAAACTTCTAGAAAGACATCTCCGAATCAATAATGAAATGCCTTTAACTGAAAATTGAGTGTTTAATCTTATTATTATACATTACTGACACTCTATCCTCCAACTTGATACTGTTAAGTGCTTTGACACAATCTGTATTGTTAAAAGCGCTATATAAATAAAGGTGACTTGACTTGACTTGACTTTCTACAAAAATATTAAGCACCACAACTCTAATAAGAAATATTTGTTGTGTCAGATCAGCATATTGATCAGCATAATGATTTCTGAATGACCGTTTGACCTTTAAGACTAGAATAATGGCTGCTGACAATTCAGATTTGCCATTACAGGGGAAAAAAAATCACATTTTAAAATATATAAAAATAGAAATCAGTTGTTTAAAATTGCAATAATATGTCATAATACTACTGTTTTTACTGCTTTTTTTTTTTTTTTTTAATCAAACGCAGCCTTGGTGAGCAAAAGTGACTTCTTTCAAAAACAAAATGTTTTCTCCAACCCAAAACTTTTGAACAGTACATATTTAACAAATAATAAAAAAAAAATATATTATGTATATATATATATATATATATATATATATATACATAATATATTTTTTAGAACAATAAATCACTTTAAAACTTTAAAAAATATTTATATATATAAATAATTTTTAAAGTTTTAAAGTGATGTATTGTTCTGCTGAACTAGTCATACTTCAGCATGAGGTGAATACCGGAGGATCAAATGTTTGGCAGAGGTAAGAAACTTGTATCACACTGTAATTTAGAAAGTAAAACCTATCATGTTAGACAGATTAAAAAGCCAACACACTCCCTTTACAGGAATATCCTACAATAAGCACATTCTTCAGTGAGGATTACGAAATGCCCTTTTCTGAGACGAAAATAGGACACTGATGAAGATACTAATGGCACTTGGTTAAGGCTTTATTCTTAGAATACAATACGTCATCTGATAGTAGAAAGAAATCAGGGCATGTTCAGAAGATACATAAGTATTTAGGAATGTTTTCTTTGTTTGCTGTAGTAGGTCTGGATTAAGGATTCAAATCAATAAAGCACTGTATACCATTTTGAACCCACTTTGCAGTTTAGACAAGCAGGTTTCTCACTTTGAAGCTGTGCTGTGTAGGAGTGAGACGTGAGGTGCACAGGGAAATGCATCCATTGTTATTAGAAGTTCCTGTAACATTCTTGTCAAACATTGTTTTCTTGTTCCTTGAATCAGACATCATACTTAATAAATAGCCTGCGTTGTGTATTAATGCTTATGGCATTTATTTTTGACATTTTCTTGGCAGTGCCTGGATTCTACACTCTTAAAAATAAAGGTGCTTCACGATGCCATAGAAGAACCTTTTTGTCTAAATGGTTCCATAAAGAACCTTTAACATCTGAAGAAACTTTCTGTTTCACAAAAGGTTCTTTGTGGCAAAAATGGTTCTTCAGATTATAAAAATGCAAGCAAGAGACGGTTCTTTAAAGAACCTTTGACTGAATGGTTCTTTGTGGAACCAAAAATGGTTCTTCTATGGCATCGCTTGAACCTTTTGAAGCACCTTTATTTTTAAGAGTGTACATTTGCATTCAGAGATCCACAGCATCTAGAAGCATCACAGAAGCTTTGAATTGTACTGGTTAGTTAGGGTTAAAATGGAAATTTGTATATCCTGAATATGTAATATGTGGAACACTTGTTAATTATTTATATACACAGTGATATGAATTCAGGTGACCTCAATGGTATATGACATGAACACTGAAAAAAAAATCTGTAAAAATAGGGCACAATGTGTATTAATATAAAAGAATTTTCCGCATTGCTTTTTTACAGGTGTTTTACTTGTACTTTGAATTTTGCACTTTTACAGGTTTGTATTGGGGATGATGATGATTTTTCCTACAGCCTGGCCAAAAATACTTACGATTCTATTTTAAGTTTTCTTTTGTTATTTCTGACATTTACTTGTTATATGTGAGGTTCTGTGTATAGTGCTTATACAATACAGATTCACATTAATAAACAGGAAAATAACAGTTTTAATGTTGTAAAACTACAGTGTCATTATTCAGCTCAATTCAGTTCAGTGTTATTTTAGCTCAGTGTTATTTTAGTTTTAAAATAATATTGTCATTTTAATAACTGTATCAATGTGGCAAAGTTCATCAATTATGAAACCAGTTCATTGCATCTTTAAGAAGCTGCATACAAGACATTCATGTTATTATTCAGCTCAAGTCAGTTCAATGTCACATTTTTTTTCATCCTACAATGTCAGCACAGTTAAATCAATAATATTACTGAATATATATTTGTCTTTTAAACCCAAACCGAGCAAGTCACAGCTGACAGTTGCGAGGAACCAAAACTTCAGGTGACAGTAGTGAAGAGAATAAAGTTTGGCTCAGTCATACATTGCCATAAAAGTTATCTAAGCTAATACACTGCCAAAATGGCTTATAAGAAATACAAAAGAAAACAGCAACAAAAGTGTTTTCATTTCTGGAATAACTGTCAGTGAATCACTTGTTGGAAATGTTTGTGAACACACTGTGCACCACAGATCAATGAAGGTGTTAACCAGACATTAAAAAAATAATGGCAGCGGCTATTTGCACTAAGTGTAAATAGCATATTTTTTTAGCGATAGATGCTATTTACACCAAGTGAAAATAGCAGTATTTTTTAAAGATATGCTATTTACACCAAGTGAAAATAGCAGTATTTTTTAAAGATATGCTATTTACACTAAGTGCAAATAGCTATAGATTCTATTTACACTATGTTAAAATAGCAAGATTTTCTGCTATTTATACTACTTATTGCAAATAAATAGCAATTATCTGCACCTCAGTATTGTAGTACATTATAAAACAGTACGCAATAATAAGGATATTGAGTGTAAATTATAGTTTTAATTCAAATTATTAAATGGATGCCACCTTATTGGGACAATAAAGCCCTCCCTACACCTACCCTAACCCTACCCGATACTTTATTTTCAACTTTTTGGTTATTTCCTTCATTTTTATTGAAAATAAATGCCTTTCTGATGCGATATGATATTTGAAAAGGGAGAAAAAAAGTTCGGCAAAAGGCAGGTTCGAACTCAGGTCGATCGCGTCAAAATACATGCGCCTTACCATCGCCACTGACACTGATATTGAACTATCTTCTTTTTTTAGTGTTGACTAACTCAATCACACGTTGGTGGGCGGAGTTAGTGTAAATAGCCTTTGCCAACAAGATGGGCTATTTGCACTTAGTGTAAATAGACACTCCGAAAAATAATAGACAATAAGAAGAGCATCACTTATACAGGTTGTGCTGAAAAAGTACTAGGTTATTTTGTCCTCAAAATAATATATTGTGAACAATACTGAACAACCATAGTCATCACGATGCAATAATAGTACATTAACATTATATTTGGTATTATAAAAGAAATCATATAGAGAAATTAAGCTGGAGTCTGGATGAAAAAAAAAAGAAGCAATTGCAGCTCGGAATGTTTTTATTTTTTTTATTTTTACTATTTTATTTAGCAAATTTTGATTTACATTTTCTGCATCAATTCTATCTGCAACATTTTAAAATTGTTTTGAAATGTACATGTTACGGAGTGAACGAGACGTGAGGCGTACAGATCCATATTCCAAGATGTGGCCACAAAAAGGCAAGAGTCAAACAATGGCAAATAGGTATAACCAGAGCCGATCCTCCCTATACGCAGAATACGCAGGCTGCATAGGGCCCCCGAAACACCAGGGGGCCCCCTTGCTCTCAAAGATGTTTTAATTTTAGTTTCGATTTTGAATTTGGCCAGCTGTTGTGAAAACATGAATGATCATTTCTTTTAATGCGGTGCGCTGTCACGCTCTCTATGTAAAAATCTTGTAACGTGAATGTCGTACAGTCTCTTGTTTGAAAAAAAATGAGTTGAAAGCGTACCGCGAAGAGATACTGTTTCTCGAGCGCCTTCCACGAGCGCGATTCGAGACGGAGTGAAACACGGACAAATGCGTTTCATCCATTTCTCAATCCATTTCAGGTTCACGGCAATAGTCCAGGCAGGGGCAAACAGAGTCCGAACGGCAAGGCAAAGGGTAAATCCAAGAAACACAGGCAAGAATCAGAACACGAGAAAACAGGCAAGGCAAGACTATGATTAGACTATGAAAACTAGAATAGGCTCCGTAGAATAGCTATCGCTAGGAGAGAGATAAATACACTACAATACTCGGCAGTTTAGAAAGGATCTGAGTGGGTGTAATATAGTGTGTGTGATTGAAAGTAGGTGAGTCCAATCAGTGCAATGGAACATGGGAAATGTAGTCCAGGGTGATGTGTAACAGTCTGTGTGTTGTGAGAGTCAATATAATAGAAGAGCGACCTCTGGTGGCAATCGGATAGAAGGCCACAGACCGGATTTGTGACAGTACAACTTATCACTCAACTGTGTAAATTAATTTCAAGTACAAGGAGAGTTGTTGTTGCAACCCCACTACTAAAAATGATAAACTAATAATAATAATAATAATTATTATTATTATTATTATAATTATATAACATCTCTAAAAAATGAATTGTTGTATATAAGGCATTTATACACTCTTAAAAATAAAGGTGCTTCAAAAGGTTCTTCAAGCGATGCCATAGAAGAACCATTTTTGGTTCCACAAAGAACCATTCAGTCAAAGGTTCTTTAAAGAACCATCTCTTCCTTACCTTTTTATAACCTGAAGAACCTTCTTTCACCACAAAGAACCTTTTGTGAAACAGAAAGGTTCTTCAGATGTTTAAGGTTCTTTATGGAACCATTTAGACAAAAAGGTTCTTCTATGGCATCGTGAAGCACCTTTATTTTTAAGAGTGTAGGTGGAAGTTTTGTGTTAAACAAGAGACATGAAATTAATATAGTGAGTTAATGGAACATTCCTGTTAATTCAGTGAATGTAAAAAGGTTCTAACAGGTAGGTAATAAAACAAATGCAATGTCCAATCACTGATCTAAGATATAGCCTAACTAATATAAGAATTTGTGTCCTTCCCTCTCTCCCTCCCTTTTGATTGGACCTTGAGATGTTGAGTATGTGTCTGTTGTTTTGTTTTGTTATATTTTGGATGCTATGTTGTGTTATGTGTAAAAAAAAAAAAAATGTTGATAAAAAAAAGAAAAAAAAGATTTTGTCTCAGCCACAGTAAACTGTTGTTGTAAGACATGCAGCGTTCAAGGGTCACTCTGCATAACATCATACCTCAGATCTCAGAAGCCCTCAAATGCCTCCTGTCTCATTCACGAGAGTTTATGAGTCAAAATAACACTCAAGCATCTGAATTGCGGAGTCTGATTATTTACTGCTGAGAATGAACCAGGAAGAAGCTTTCTACAATTGTTTCTCTTATCTGAGGTACTACGTGCAAACTTTCATGCTCCTGCGCAAGCATTCATATTCCATCCATCCATCCATCCTTATACAGTCTATAAGAGTCATTATTTACGGGAAATGGCCCTGTCTGTGTCGGCTGCCAGACAGTCGTGTTCTAACATTTCACTAACAACATTGCCTCTTGGGCGTATCTTTAAAGAAAGTGCAACTTGGATGAGTTTGGACAATGTCCTTTTGTGCATCTAGATTATGCAACATTGTTTTATTTAATATAAAATACTTAATTATCCCACTTCCTTGGTAGGAAATGCTCAAACACTGTAATGCTTGGTTCCAAGACCACGTTTCATTATATTAACAAAATGTATGCGTTCTCTTTTAGAATCCATTTATTAAAAGCCTAAAAACAAAGAAACAAAGGAAAGACACTTTAATTGAAATTGCCATCTTGAGTCTACTTGGTCATTAGTTTATGTCCAGAGGATGTTAGGGCTAAATAAATGTTGACTTGTCAGCATGATTGATTATTCAGGATATTCTCTTTTGTTCATTATGTAAATGTCAGGGAAAGAAAAGACTGGAAAGTTTGCTTCTCTGTGTTGTTTGAGCAGCATTTATTTGTGTGATTACAGTAATTGTGACCAATCCAGTGAAAGCAGACCACCTCAAGGACCCAAATGCATGTTCCAGGCATATCAGGATGCTCATTTTCATTAATTATCCTATTGCAAAATGACAGTATATAATGGTTATTCAGAGACTAATTCAGAGGCTTACCTGTAGCTCAAATGGTAGAGTATGGCGCTAGCAACGCCAAGATCATGGGTTCGATTCCCAGGGAAAGCAAGAGCTGGTCAACTGTAACTTGAATGCAATGTAAGTCGCTTTGGATAAAAGCGTCTGCTAAATGCATAAATGTAAATGTAATTCTTTTCTAAAACGTCACAATTCAAAAGAGGATTTTATTTTCTAGTTGTAAAATGTCTGGGTGATTGCTTGAATATGTATTCGTCCATGTGCACACCATGTGCAGTATTGCATATTTACAAACATACTTCTGTCTCATGTTTACCATTAGGGTGGGTTTTTGAAAAACAGGCCGTAAATGCGGAGTCATTTCTTGGACATGACCAAAAGTCCTTCCTGTAACAAGAAATATAATTCACTCTTTTTCCTTGTTTGAATGCCATAAAGTTACTTTTCCAGTTACTCACCACTCTGAGAAGCACTTATTTTTATCTCTTATGACAGCAGTCATAAATATACATCTATATAATAATACGCTTTTGTAGAATCAATTTATTTGTTTGCACATGCTTTGAGAGTCTTGCATGTAACATGGGATTATTGCTGCAGTCATTAATGTACTCACAACACAACAGTTGTTTTACTGTTCTGATAATGATTCATTCAAATGTGTGGAGATTTTCCAAGTTATTTTTGAAAGGCAGTTCTCAGCGTTTTATGTGAGTCATGGACTTTCTTGAATGACACATTTGATGTTTAATTTATCAAGGTCATGCCAAGAGCCAAAATAAAAACAATGGCAATAATCTTAACTCCTATTCCCAGAATAGTTTACCCCTGTTACTCTCAAGTATTGGGCCACACTTTTGTCGAAAATAATCATCTAGTTTTGTGCACTACAGTATGGTGCATAGGTGTTTCATGCTAAAATGCTGCCTTAAGGAACCAGGACGTCACCATTTTATAAACATAATTGTAGAGGTATTTTACTTAATACAGTTAAGGCCCAGTAACACCAAGAACAACAACTATAACAATAAACTATTCTCATATAGGCCTAATTAGAACGATTTTTAAAACCTTACCATTATAGTTATATTTATCGTTCATAAGTGAGCAACCCTTCACAGTCCATATACCCTCAGGCCATCCAAGATGTGGATGAGTTGTTGAACAGATTTGTTTAGGTGCGACGACTACAGGGGATAAGGTTTTCAATGAAGGAAGTGTATGTATGATTCGTATTTTGGCCACAAGTGACAGTTTCAATTAAAATTGCCTTAATGATGGACTGTTTTCTTATTAACCACACACCTTTTTACTTCACAAGTCTTTAATTGGTGGACTGGAGTCTTGTAGATTACTTGTAGATTATTGTAATGTTTTTATTAGCTTTTTGGACTCTCATTCTGACGGCACCCATTCACTGCACATTATCCATTGGTGAGCAAGTAACATAATGCCAAATTTCTCCAAATCTGTTCAGATGAAGAAACAAAATCATCTACATCTCGGATGACCTGAGGGTCAGTACATTTTCAGTACATTAAATTTTCATTTTTGGGTGAATTATATCTCTATAGAAATGTGTTTTGTTGGTATAAATTAATGTATTTACTTGATTGATTAATGTTTAATAATATTCTTGACTTGAATAAAATGATAAATACCCCCCCCCCCCCCCCCCCCCCAGTTTAACTAGTGAGCAAATTCTTGTGTGAGCAAACTAGCAGAATTATGGCAAGGTCAACGCATGCCATGCCATAATACTGACCGTCGAGCTGCAAGGGTTTGACCGAATGAACTGATATGGCAGTAAGGTACCAAAAATAATGATGAAAGTTAGACATGTTTCATTCCTGGCCATTATTAATGCCTTAGTTGCACAACTATTTTAATTCTCTGATGACTAATTATAGAAGGTGTACGTGTAGCTGTAGATCAGTTTTATTTACCTGTTAAGTTCACTTTCCTGATACATAACTGTTACAGGAAACAAAAAAAGAAACTAGTTTCAATGAATGCGCTAGTTATAACACTGACACTAAATACACAGAAATGTTACCTGCTCCCCTCCCTAACCCCTCCCAAACAGCTATTTTAAGAGGACAATTGGCATCACTTCTGTTTTATTAATTAATAAACTGTTTAATTCATCATTGTTGCAATAGGTTGTGTACACATTTTTTTTCTTGACTACAGCATACCACAGAAAGAAAATAGTTAATTCTGTTGACATGATATTTTTTTTTGCCAGTATTCATACAACCGTGCATGTTCATTTTCTGTTTAACTTTGTTGTATTATAATGTGTGTGTGTGTGTGTGTGTACAAACTTTTTTTTATTGTATTTACAGAGGTTGGGGGTTTCTAGTAAAGAAGAAAAGGAATATTTCAAAAAATAGTTTGGCCATTTTTATAAGGGACTTTCTTTGGGGTATTTTCCAAGAGGTCATCATTTAGTTCATTATTGCAGCTGGCTCTAGATCAAGTTTGTGGCCACATATTTTCTCCTGGACTGTCCCGGTTGAGTGGGTGGTGTGTGAAAAGCACGTGTTTTGGGCCTTCACCCAGATAGCCAAAACGTGCGTCTGGGGTCCTTTCCCAGGTGATAATGTTGGCATGCAGGAGGCATGACAAACCCTCACTGTTGATGACCTTGAGCTCATTCTGCAGAGGAGTTTTGGCGGTTCTTCACAGGCCGCTGTGACGCCAGCAGCTTCAGATCAATGTTCTAGCTGTCTGCCCTCTCATCACCCTCAGTTTGAAGACACACCTGTGAGCCTCACTTAGCCTGTCCACCCCCACAAAACCACCAGGTCCTCATGGAAAAATTACTAAAGGATGACAGCCATGAATGGACTGCTCACGTTGGTTATTTTGATGAAAAGTCATTATCCCTTATGGGAAAAGTCCCGGTTTAAACTCTTTGAGCTGGCCCTGACACAGCAAAATGTCAAAACGCCATCCAGATAGATAGACAGACAGATACTGTAGATAGATAGATAGATAGATAGATAGTCAAAATTGTAGCTTGTCAGATAGATAGATGTGACTGTAGTCACTCAGATATACAAATACTGTATACAGGCTATCAATATAGGCCTACTATATTGTATAGGTTATAGACACTAAATAATAATTAATGTTTATATTGCCAGGTACAGTAGTAGCCATTGACTGTATAGTCATAGACAGACAGACAGACAGACAGACAGACAGACAGATAGATAGATAGATAGATAGATAGATAGATAGATAGATAGATAGATAGATAGATAGTCACAATTGTAGTAGCTTGTCAGACAGATGTGACTGTTGTCACTCATATATACAGATAGTATATAGGCTATCTAAATATTATATTGTATATGGTGATAGACATTAAATACCTATAGGCCTATATTTAGGGGTTAAATTGGGCCATGGCTGTCCATAGGCACATAGGCTTACCCTGGTAACTCATCAGAGGACTTTCCTCGTACATTTTCAACATTAGCCTTATATAGTTTTATAGTCTATAAAGGCTATAGTTTTAAACGCTTTACTCATTCTTACTAATTCAAGTAATAATGCGACGCAGGTGTTTTTATATGTAGCCTATCACTAAAAGGAACCGAGTGTCTTTAGAAAAGTTTTGATTGCATAATTTCAACTTTATCTGATAAAGCAATGTTCATGAGCTCAGCACTGATTTGTTTACAGATGTTTCTGGGGAAACCGTTATATGTTTGACGTTCCAAAAGCGCCTCCTACTGGCAGAGAATCAAATTGGAATTTCAATAAGCCTGTCTGCTGTGCTGCTGACTATAGTCTCTTTTCAGACTGAAATGTGAGGTTTATCATTTTAGATGATTGTTTTTGTGAAAACCTGTATCTCAGCTGTAATTAAATCATGTTTTTACAGTAGCCTAATTTTAATTCAATTCAATTCAAGTTTATTTGTATATACGATACAATCGTTGCAAAGCGCTTTACAGGAAATTAAGATACACTGTAGTATTAACTTATGGCTCTGCATGTTGTTGGGATCAGAGGTTGGCATCCTCTGAGGTCCTCCGTTCATCTCTTCTCAGGTGTTTGGTCATCTCCATTTAAGCGCTGGATCCAGACTGAAGCTTGTGTAATTCCTAGTTACCACGGGATGTTATCCCGTGACATAATTAGCGTAGTTCCATTCAAGCAAAAATTATTTGTTCTAAAGAATAATAATGTGCGTTTGATCAGATATAACTGCAGTACAAGATTATGAGATGCATTATATGAATGCCTTGGCTAAAGAGATGTGTCTTTAATCTAGATTTAAACAGAGAGAGTGTGTCTGAACCCCGGTTATCAGGAAGGCTATTCCAGAGTTTGGGAGCCAAATATGAAAAAGCTCTACCTCCTTTAGTGGACTTTGCTATTCTAGGTACTACCAAGAGTCCTGCGACCTTAGGGAGCTAGCGAGATAGAAGACTAGTAAGGTACGCAGGAGTAGGGCCTTATAGGTAAGTAATAATATTTTGTAACTGATACGGTACTTAATAGGTAGCCAGTGCAGAGACTGTAAGATTGGGGTAATATGATCATATTTTCTTGACCTGGTAAGGACTCTATGCAGACTACCTGTAGCTTGTTTATTGAAGATGCAGGACAACCACCTAGCACACAATAGTCCAGTCTAGAGGTCATGAATGCATGAACTAGCTTTTCTGCATCAGAAACAGGTAACATGTTCCTTAGCTTGGCAATGTTTCTAAGATGGAAGAATGCTGTTTTTGTAACATTGGAAATATGTTTTTCAAAAGACAAGTTGCTGTCTAATATAACACCCAGATTTTTGACTGTAGAGGAAGTAACAGGACATCCGTCTAGTTGCAAATTGTAATCCAAGAGATTCTGTGTACTGTTATTTGGTCCAATAAGTAATATCTCTGTCTTATCTGAATTTAATAGGAGAAAATTATTGGTCATCCAATCTTTTACATTTTTAACACACTCAGTTAACTTAGATAATTTAGAAGTTTCATCTGGTCTTGTTGAGATATATAGTTGAGTATCATCAGCATAGCAATGGAAACTAATCCCGTATTTTCTAATAATATTACCAAGGGGCAGCATGTATATTGAAAACAGCAGAGGACCTAGGACAGATCCTTGTGGTACTCCATACTTTACTGGTGATAATTGAGATGACTCCCCGTTTAAATAAACAAAGTGGTAGCGATCGGACAGGTAGGATCTAAACCATCTTAAAGCCTGCCCTTGAATACCTGTATAGTTTTGTAATCGATCTACGAGTATGTCATGATCTATAGTGTCGAACACAGCACTAAGATCAAGTAAAACTAGCAATGAGATGCAGCCTTGGTCTGATGCAAGAAGCAAGTCATTTGTAATCTTAACAAGTGCAGTTTCTGTGCTATGGCGGGGCCTGAAACCTGACTGAAATTCTTCACAGAGATCATTTTTTTGCAAGAATGAGCACAATTGAGCAGACACAACTTTTTCAAAAATTTTAGACATAAACGGAAGATTTGAGATGGGTCTGTAATTTGCTAGTTCACTAGGATCTAGTTGTGGCTTCTTAATAAGAGGCTTAATAACTGCCAGCTTGAATGGTTTAGGGACGTGACCTAAAGATAACGATGAGTTAATAATATTGAGAAGCGGTTCTTCTGCTACAGGTAACTACAGGTATAGATTGGACAACGCAATTACTTCTATCATTTAAGTGGGTAGAACAAAAGTCATCATAGCAGTTATTTGAGAATTGGCTTACTAGTCAGATGGAGCGTAGCGTCCTGGAGATGTTGTCCGACAGCAGTTCCGCTCCGACTCTGCTGCAGGCCATCAGCATCACAGTGCAAAGGTGGGACAACTATTAAAATTCAATTATTAACAAAGAGCAGTTTCTGTTCTTTACACCATGACAATAACCATTCTAATTCTAATAACCAATTTAAATTTGACAGTTTAATATGTTAGCTTAGATATTGCCCTACCCTGCTCATATGGTATTGATTTTTATTTTAAAATTGATTTTAAATCTCCTGCAGACAGATGTAGCTTTGCACACTGCCAGCATCTAGAATGATTTTGATCAGTATAGTGTTCATAACAGAGGGCTCTCAACGTGTTATATTTTTATTTGTCAATTGATATAAGATTTTGTAGGTTTGCATACACATGTGCACCCCTCAAAAGCCTGAAACGACAGAGCCCCCCCCCCCCCCACACACACACACACACACATAACAAATACCAATTAATATATAGATAAATAATTAATGTATATTGCCAGGTGGGTCATTCTTCATTTGTGGTGGCAAGTGGTGTCCCTCTACTTTACAACAGTTGAAATAAACTTTAAATACCAATAAATCATAAAATGTTTGCATGTTTGTATTCTGTAGGGTAAGCACAATTTGTGCACTGTTAATAGTTATTTTTTTTGTTTTAAAATACATATTTAATTGAGTTTTAGAGATTGCATTTGTAACAAACTATGGATGTTCCCACCATACCTTAGAGAGGTATCATGGAATGTAATTGCAACAATTTAAATTTTTTAACACAAATAAAGTGGTTATATTGTGAATATAGATTTTATTTAACATGTACAATTTTATTAAATTGTTTTAAAAAATACATATTTTGTTATATTTAAGAAAAAAGCTGTGTCCCCCAAATTCATGTCTGTGGCGTTACAACAATGGATGTAGCCCCTTTAAGAAAAGGGAGAATGCTATTTGGACTACTTCCTGTGTGTAAAGGTCACTGCAGGTGCTGGTTGGTCTGAGGGGTGCATGGGGAGTACATTCTTTCTTATTAATTTTCTTAAATTTAGCTATACTTCTGATAATTTCATGTGTCACACTTTATTAGTGTCTGTATTGTTATGTTGATAACTCGCAGATCTGACATATTTTAATCAAAATTTTGATAAATACATACTTATTAGTTATTAATATTTCCAAAATGTCCCCTGATCTTGAAATCATCATTATGGCAGCCTCCATTTGAGAAAAATCTGGATTTAGGCTGATTTGTCTGTGGTAGGCTACTATCTTTTCTGGTAACACCACAGAGCCTATAGTAACTTGCAATATAAAGTATGTGGTGTTATATTACGTCTGTGGTGTTACTTCAAAATGACATAGACATAAGTGGCTGTGTCACCAGTGTTTGATTGACATTATTTAAAAATCTAAATGTTCTTAGGCTTTAATTTTAATGGATATAAAATATTAAACTAATTTTAAATGCATAACAATATAGGCTATTTTATTAGAAAAAAACAAACAAGCATTTTTATAAATTCTGCCTCTCATTTGCCACCCCAATTGAAGAATGACCCACGTACATTAGTAGCCATTGACTGTAGATAGTCTAGATAGATAGATAGATAGTGTTGTTTGCATCTTAAACTGCTGTCATGCTATGGTTTGAAGACAACACCGATGTTATGATGTTATGAGTGACAAATATTGTGTCATAACTTATGTCACCTTGGTTTGACGTTTTACTTCTGATAAATATTATAAGTATTGTGTAATAATAACATCTCCCTCCTAGCGCTCAATTCGCACGTTGGCGCAGCCGCTTATCCGAACTTTCTGTAAAGGTTCACGTGAGATAAACAACACGCCCAGGTCTGGCTGGCTATAAATGAGGATGAGGATGCTGGTGATGCTGAAAGAGAACAAGGAAGAATAGAGTTCATACCGTAATCTCGTTCATCTGAAACCGCTTCAGCTATGAGTGACCCGCGCTTTCCTGTCGACGTACAACTTATCGGAGTATTGAAGAAAGACAAGGACAAAGTATGAATATGTTGTACGTTCGTAGGATAACTTTAAGTATTGGTAAGATAATTTGTTAATTTGTTTGTTTGCTTGTTTGTTACAGAAGTTCATGGCATCAGTGCTATGGTCAGACCAGACTGAGTTAATAGTGTACAGATCCTTCCGTGACTTCAAAACGCTCCATGTAGGTTTAACAGTCATTTATATAGCACAAATGTTATTATAAGTGTAAAAGTCACCAGCTAACTTGATTTTCTTGTTTTAACAGAGGCAACTGAAAAAGAAGTTTCCTGTGGAGAACCATTTTCGTAAAGAAGATAGAGTGCTTCCCAGATTTGGAGGTATGATTGGCAGTTTTTAGGTGATTAAAATGTACATAATTTGTAACATTTAAATATACGAATTTAATTCTAGTCAAAAATAGCCTGTTATTGTAAATATATTGTTTTAAGCCTATAATAGCATGCATAAAGTAACATTAATGCATTTGCATGTGTTGATGCTCACATTGCAAGGGCTTTCAAATAATCATGAATGATTATAATTATTGTTACATAATGCATTATTGTAATACATTTTTATGTTGGAAGAAAACATACAGCTAAACTTTAGTTGCAACTGTGGCCATTAACCCTTTGGTGGGACCTGTTAAAGGTGTTTTATCCAAACTGTATTTGTTTTGTTGTTCAAATATCATGTCTGTTGTTTGCAGCCCAGTTCATGGTGACTTCATTTCAGCTGAAAGGGTTGGATAAGTCAATGTCTCGTCTAAGGTATCTGGAGAGATACTGTTCCAACCTGTTGCAGTGTGACACAACTGTGTCACATTCCACAGAAGTTATTTATTTCTTCTTGCCAACTGAGCAGGAGCTTCGGCCAGAATATACCCAGAACAGGTATGTAGATTATTTCCCTGCAACAGATAAGCAGACAGCTTCAGCTTGCTAAACACATGTACAGTAGCTCAGTTCATATTTCTGACTTGATCTGTTTATGGTTGCCAGAGTTTAATGCTATAATATGAACCAGCTGGAAAGTGTTTGTGCAGTAAATGTCTGTTAAAGCTGCTCTCCTCTCCCTGCAGTTTGATGATTCTGCAATCAGACAACATCAACACTGTTAGCGGAGGACCTGACTTGGCGAATAAACATCTGAACAATGGCAACGTGACCCAGCCTTTTGTATCCAAGACATATCGATGTGTGGCTCCATATGAGACCAAAGATACAAAGAACAGGCCATTTAAAGTAGCTGTGGATGAAAGACTGGATGTGCTGATCAAAGACAAAGCAGGTATGTATCTTCTACTATAACAAATGAAACGAAAGTGAATAGTTCTTTACAGTCAATTCATATTTTTGTGTGGGCGTTGGTTCTGAACAGGTTGGTGGCTTGTTGAGAATGAGGATAAACGTCTAGCTTGGTTTCCTGCTCCCTACTTGGAGTTATGTGATGAGGAAGAGGAAGAGGATGAGGATGAGTTTGAGTCAGCAACCTTTGAAAGTAAGACATGTTTGTTACATAAACTTTCTGTTGTAATGAATCTCCAAAGATAGCCTTGCTAACCAAACATTTTCTTGCTCCAATAGGTTCTCTGTACTGCGCTACAAGAAGTTACACCTCAAAAAAAGAGGATGAGCTCTCTCTGAGCATCGGCGCTCTTGTGGAGGTGTTACAGAGGTCTGATAATGGCTGGTGGCTTGTTAGGTAATTAACCCCCCCCCCATGCATACCACTGTACATTATAAAACAGTATGCAATAATAACATATTGAGTGTAAATTAATATTTTTATTACAATTATTAAATGGCTGCAGTCTTATTGGGACAATAAAGCCCTCCCTACAAAACCCCTAACCATAACCCTACCCGATGAACACCCATAAGGCACATTTTCCACTTTTCAATTATTTCCTTAATTTTTACTGAAAATAAATGCATTTCTGTATCTGCCATTTGGCAGCCGTCTTTTATATTGTTGTCTAGTGGGTGGAGTTAGTGTAAATAGCATATACATTTTATATGTATTTATTTAAAAAATAAATATAAAACAATTACTGTATTTTTGATCAATTAAATGCTGCTTTGTCAGCATAAGAGACTTCTTATGAAATGTAGTGTATTTCTACATATATATGAGGGAGAGAAAGGGAGAGAGAGGGAGGGAGAAAGTAATGATTACTTCTACATGTACATGGAGTTTTTCCCATACAAAACATACTGTAACCTAAATCTTTTATTCCTTCTACAGATATAACAGAAAGGCAGGCTATGTGCCCTCCATGTACCTGAAGTTCTACAGCAGCCCCAGCTTTGGCCTTCAGACACTTCAGAGGAAACTTCACAGCTCCACTATCAACCTGTCTGCCAGCAACGCTTTCAAACTGGAGCCTCAAGTCCACTCACAAAACAGAATGAATAGATTCCTTAAATCAAACTCTCTGGAAATGCTGTCAGAGCCGGTACAGCATGAGGAAGCTGGCAGCTTCAGCGATGATGGAACCGACTTCAGCTTCAGTTCCTCAGACACCACCTCCATGAGCCCAAGCATGTCCAGCTCAGAGGGGGAAGAGGGCCTGAGACAGCAGGATAGAGCGAGAGACAGCAATGATAATGGTCAGTCCAGCCCCACCAGCTCAGACACTGATCACCCAATGAAAGGAGTCGGAGCTCCCAGGGTGCCACCCAGACCACAAACTCAGGAGATCCTACGTCGCTGCACGACCTACACCCGAAAAGTTGCTCTGGCGACCTCTGCACGCCTGGCCCCTGAAAGAGAAGTCATGGTAGATGAAGGGAGAGCATGAAAGGGGTGCATATGACAATGAGAGACTCTTTCCTTTTATACCTTCTTTTTGATCACCTTTGAGTATGATACAACAATATTAATCTGGGTTCTTTGTAATCTCTTTGTAATCCTTGGTGGGGCTGTATAAATAGTATAAATATTGAATTAATCAAATATATTATACATAACCTGTTATAGGTAGTTACAGTGTACATATATATAAAAAAAAATCTCAGTTTTATTTTTTCATTAACGTTGTATTCAGACTGTTATCTTTCATCCTGGAGCTAATGGTCTTTCGTACTGAAAAAAAAAAAAAAAAAAAGGACTTTGTATATATAGCTTCATAAGTTTCAATAAATATTTTAACTTCATTTCAATGCTTTTGATGTCATTGACTTTTTTCATGGGAACTTGTCATTTAATATGTACAGGCACATATTTGCACGCACACATAAAGCATATAAGCACACTGGTATATCATCATATTTAGAATGATTTCTGAAGGATCATGTGACACTGAATTATTCCAAACATTTATATGTATTCAGACATGTTCACAAGTCTCTGAGGTCCAAGTCAAGTCTCAAGTCTTTGAGGTCAAGTCTAAGTCAAGTCTCAAGTCTTTAAAGCGGAGTCCAAGTCAAGTCTTAAGTCTTTGAGGTGGAGTCCAAGTCACGTCTCAAGTCTTTGTTCTATTTATTAGCAACAGTTCTTTCAGCTAGTTATTGAGGCTAAATCAGTTTTGAAATACTGATTTCACGATATGATTTTCTCAACAAAAAAAACTTTAACAAAATTTAAGACAAAGAAATGAAAAGGTGTCCATTTATTAATTGTCAGATAAAATGCTGCACATTTCTTTGTAAAATTGAAATATGTCAAACAACAAAACTACATTTTAAAACAAACCCCAATTAATCAAATGAATTACACAAATTAAATAAATCTCATATAAACAAACTAGGGCTTTGTCTGTGCTCTTTTTCAATTTAAAATTAGAGGCAACCACTGTGTTTGAAACACAACTCAATCCATACATCCAGCATGAGCAGTTTTTCATCTAAATCGGATTGTATAATTTCGAAATTTGAAGCAAAAACAAAATGGTCTGACTTTAGTTTTGTGAAACTATTCTACATAAACCATCTGTACGAAACAAGTTCAGCAGACAGAGAAGACAGGCTGAATTAATGCAGATTCACTCTCTGCCAGCGGGTGGCGCTTGAACATCAATTAAACATCGTTTCCTTGGTTGCCGCTGTAAACAAAGCAGAGCTGCGGTTATGAACACTACTTTAATATGCATTATATGGAGGCAAGATGAAAAGAAAATACCATTTAAACTTTTTTTACAGCCAGTTTCCCTCAGAGATACATTCATATAAACTCCTATACCAAATGACTTGCGTTTTATACGAGTCTCACGAGTCACGAGTCCAAGTCAAGTCTCGAGTCAGCTGTTCACGAGTCCGAGTCAAGTCCCAAGTCTTTATTTATGCGACTTAAGTGCGACTCGAGTCCAAGTCGCAGACTCGTGTTTCCATCTCTGACATAAGTATCTGTCAAAAAGGTGAACCAAGTTCTTGAATAGGCTAACTGAATACAGAAGCAAGCACTCCAGATAATCCAGATAATGAAACACTGATAACAGAGACTGTGAGTGTAGACCACCTTATGCATAAAACAAACTAAATTATTCAACTCAGTGTTAATATACTTTTGGGGTTATTTTAAGAATATAAGTGTAATTGTTATCATCATATAAGAATTGAGTTTGTTTTTGTGAAAGTTCCCCTGCGTAATTATGTCAGTAAGATGAAAAAGTCAGCTACTGCTAATAACCTTTAAACATTAACAGAAGGAGTGGCTGAGATTTGTTTATAGGAAGATGTATTTCCTTATATGAAAAATAAAACCAGACATTCTCAGAAACAGTATGTCACCCTTTAATTGCTTGTTTGTTGATTATTAGTCATTGTAGAGTATTCTGCTCATATTTGAGGATAATGTATCCAAAGTCTTCACAAATTCCCCTTATGTCAACATGGCATAGGATAATGTATTGAATGTGACAGATAAATAACTTTACAGCCTATCAACATTCGCTCACTACATTGATTATTCCACTTCCAGTTTTTCCTGTATTCTGGAAATTGCAGTGGTTTTGGTTGCAAGTTTCATCTAGATTCCTTTTTCTAAATTCTGTAATCCACATTAAAATTCCAGTACAATCACATATATGCTATCTGTAAACAAGTGAGTGCCAAAAAATTCAATGAAAAACATTAAGACAATTGTGTACTATGTATTATATCCATAAAAACCACAGCTTATCCACTGACAGATCTTACACTATTATGAATGGTGACCTAGCAAACTGGTGTTTTCTTTATTGTAAAAAACCTTTTCAGCTTTTGCTTAAGTTTTTCAAATAACATAGTTATTAAGTTTAACTGTTAAAGTGTGGGACACACATTCAGTTTAAGTGTATGACACTGTTTATTAACACATTTTTTCACATATAATGATTTATGATATATTCTATTGTGCAGAGAATGCTGCTGTGTGTTCATTGGTCATTCAGACCTGTGTGTTTAGAGAATAGGGCTTGTAGCCTCTAGAGCAGGCAGTCATTGAAGTTCACTGGTTTCCATAGAAATGCCTTTGTCTAATAAGTAAAACCTAGATGGTACCAAAATAGGGTCCCAGTGGTTAGTGTAAAAAAAAGTTGTCAGGTGCTAACCACATCCGTGACTTGTGCTAGAATGTAAAAGAAGAGAAAATGGGACATCTGTAATGCATTTCTGAATGATCCAGGGTCAAGTGATCTCCTTTGGGATGTTTTGCTGCGTGTTGTTTTGACAGATGCCTGTCTTTTTGCCTCTACAAATTATTCAACATATACAGCATCTGTATGAGCTGTGCCCTGGTATCATAAGTCAAAATGGTGAGTTTTTCCTTTTTAATTACATTATATAAAAATAGATATTTGTGGAATAAAAACATGTACAGTATATATTTATATTTTACAAGCTTAAACTTACAGTATGTTACATAAAAAGTCTGATAATATGCAACATGAGTAATTTATAATTAAAAATGGTTTGAAATAGTTTGATTTAATTATAGTAAATTTAGTTATTATATCAGTTATAATACTAGTATCTATATGACATTAAAATACAAATGAAATTATTTTATATTACTTTTTTATTTTATTTTGGTTTTAGACTGGAGGTTATGAAGTGGAGCAGTTTGTGGATACCCCAGATGATGATTTGATTTGTGTCATCTGTAGAGCAGTTCTACGCTGTCCTGTACGACTTAAATGCAACCATGTCTTCTGCAAGGAATGCATTTTACAGTGGATGAAAAGGTAACAACTTAATATTTGATCAATTAAACCAGATTAAGGGGAAAATAAGGGGCACAGATTAGGTAGGAAAGTAACATTTCCTGTATAAGTTATAATTTGTGACTTAATTGGCATAACCGGTATCATCTGAATTAGCAGGTTCTCCTGTATCTTATATCTTAATTTGATGTATATCATACATTATGATGGGAAACCTTTCATCTGCATGTTTTTGAAAGAAGTCTCTTATGCTCCCCAAGGCTGCATTAATTTGATCAAATATACAGTAAAACCATTAATATTGTTAAATATTATTACAAATTACAAAAGGTTTCTTTTTGAATATATATATATAAAAAAAAAATATTCCTGAGATTTTAAGCAGCCATTACTCTAGTATTCAATATCACATGAGCTGATTTGGTATTCAAGAAAAATTCTGAAAACAATTGTTGTACATATTTTTGAAGAAACCGATTTTTTTTTTTTTTTTTTTTCTTGATTCTTTGATAAACAGACTGCATTCATTTGAAATATAATTTTTTTGATTGCAATTTAAATGTTTTTACTGGCACTTTTGATCAATTTACTTAATCTTACTTCTGTTCTGAAGTAACTCATTGGATGTTTGAGCAAATGTTAAAGTCAGTGTTGTTTCAGACAGGTGAAATGCCCATGTTGTAGGCATCCTATCGACCAGAACCAAATGCTGGTTTTGTTTAAGCTGAGTAAATCCATTGGCCGTTTATCAATCAAGGTAGGCAACTTTTTTTAAACTCAAGTCTAAAATGCAGTATAGTTAAAATACTTAAACTGTGAATTTGAAACAACTCCATATTGTGTTCTTAGTGTCGAAATGCACAGCAGGGCTGCAGGGCCACTTTCCCGCTTTCTAACGAGTACCTCCACATCTCCAGCTGTCCGTATGAGTGGCAGCTCTGTCCCCATGAGGGCTGTGGGCAGCGGGTGCTGAGAAAGGATGCGCAGGCGCACGATCAGAGCTGCAGCCACTGGCGACAGCTGTGTCCCATGGGCTGTGGGTCGATGCTCGTCCGAGAGAATCAGGCCCAACATAACTGCTACCGAGAACTGCAGCAGCGCTATGTAGCCGAGCGGCAGAAGCAAAGGGCCATCGCAGCCAACCTGCGCAGGAAGATGCAGCGCATGCAGAGCCGGATGGCACAAATAAGGAGGCAGATAAACCTGATGTGTGAGAGCCTGGAGGTTGGAGATCTGGAAATTGAAGCAGGGGAGGGAACCAGTGCTTGGACTGATGCTAATGCTGCCAGTCCGAGTGGCAGCAGACGCCATCACACCAACAGCAGCAGTTCAAGAGTCAGATTTATATAGCGTAAATACCCTTCAGGATTCAAAGAGAGCATTGATTAGTTTTTTTTATGTGTGCGCGTTTTATTCAATGTTTTATAATCATCTTAAATGTATAGTTCCCCCAAAAATTAAAGTTACTGGCATATTTGTTTACTCACTTTGATGCTGTTCCAAACCTATATACGTAACTATATATACTATATAACTATATAACTAACCAATATACTTTTTTCTGTGACACATGAAAGAAAACATTTTGAAGAATGTTTCAACTGTCCACAGTTGAAAGTCAAATTATTGTATATGCCCCCCCCCCCCCCCCACAATAAAAACAAAGACATCCGTGTGTTCCACAGAGGAAAGAAAATCATGAGTAAATGATGACCAAAAAGTTTGTTTTTTGGGTCAACTATCCCTTTAAGGGCAGCACAACACACAATTTTACAGATTTACAGAGAAGAGAGAAAAGCATGATGATAAACATAATAGTGAAGGTTTGCTTTGCACATTCCTTCTACAGCTTTGAGAGGTTAATAAAGTGAGACATTGATGCTAATGCATAAATATTAAAAAGAAAAACAATTTCTGTAACATTCAAATGCCTGCTTAAGTTCAGATATTACAATCTTGAAGTGACACTTGACAAGAAAATGTGAAATCGTACAAAAACTGTCTTTGATATTATACAATAATTTATGATGTAAAAAGCAAACACTTCTGAAACATGTATGTAAGACTTTTTCAAAAAGAGTTGTATTTCATTCTAAATATGAATTTTTAAATAAATTCATTATTATTTGATATGTATTGATTATTACTAATGCTTATTTGTCTAAATTAAGCCATTGTGGAAGTTCAGCAAATAATCAGTTGTCCTCAGGACATAAACACAATAAAGTAATAAAATGGTTTATTCACACATTAAGCCACTGGTATGATAAGAATAACTGACTTGGATTTCTAGGATGATAGGAATTTTACCAACTGTGCCAATATGATGACTGTATAAAGAGATGTCTGATACATTTAGAGAGGATATGTGTGAGAGCTCCTGACATTTTGCTCTGTGCTGTGATGTTTAAATGAAGCTTTCACTACTAGAAGTTTGTTGAAGTTAAATGAGCGAGTTCTGTTACTGGTGTATTGTCATGTCTGTACCACAAGGAGGCACTACTGTAGTTCTGCAGAATGTTCCAGATCACACCTGTCAGTGGAGGCCATAGAGGAATGCTGGGAGAGCTTTGCAGGGTATTGTGGGAAAGCTGGCGGGTTGTCCATCCCAGAGTGCATTAGCGGCAGGTAAATGTCATCCATGTTGGGAAAAACAAAAGCTTTCTGGAAAAATAATTGGACAAGATTTGTTGTGGGGGTCAATGTAAACATTTTTCACAATTAAATTAAATTAAAGGGATCATGAACTGAAAGATCAAAATTCCCTTGATCTTTTGACGTATAAGAGGACATTGTAAAAACATTGCATTGCCTTCCTTCTGATCCCAACGTTAGGAAAGAGTGAATTAACTTTATTTAAGTTCCAGACCACGTCAGAAAGAAATTGGTCCTTTGTTCGCTTCATTTTACAGCGGATTCGTTTACAAACCAAGCACAATTCAACTCAGGATTTTCATAAAGACTGAAACTAAAATGCAATGCTGTTCCTGAAAATATTGGATCTGAGTCTGACAGTAATGTCACCTATTACTTCTAAATTCTGATGTTTTTTTTCATGTAAAACTATAAGACTATAACACTATAGTATAACACTATAAGTGGACCTCAGAGAACAGTACAAAATAATAAATAAAGGCAGTTCATGACCCCTTTAAATTAAATTAGCTGCCATATGCTTAACATGTTCACCAATTTATAGTGAAGCTCCAGACATCATGATATCATCAAAACAAACCTGAAACTCATCCTGCAGCTTTTTTTCAATCCATTCAGTTACATGACAGAAAGTCACTTCTCGCTCTCCCAGTTTGGGTCTGACTCTTAGATCAAGCTTCGGGGGTCCGCAAAAACTGTACCTGAGAGAGAACCAACAAAACACTTATAAATCTGGGGCATGTATCCAAAGACATGTCTGCAAACCTGAATGCACATAATGATTTATAGGCAAAGAGTGGGCCGCTTTCCCAACTCTTAAAGTGCACTTATTTTGATTTGTTGACAAACAAACTATAAAAGCACATGTAAAATACTTGATTAGAATTGTATCTGTTGTGTGTTATTCAATATTACATTAAAGTTAATATATTTTAAATGCACAAAATTGCTTTATCAATAAACTTTATCATTGCAAGTGCGTAATTACAAATGTATCTAAATAAATAATATACAAGTTTCAATAGAATGATGATTAAAGTATGTTTTAGTTTGCCATAGATTCTTGTCAGTACATTGGGCAGTACACTTTAAACATATTTCAAAACAACAGAAGTAATTATAAAATTACATAAAAAGATGTACTAAAGTCTTACTTAATAAGAACGGACTCAAAAGTTCAGATAATTGCATTTAATATACATTTAAACTATAATATTCGGTTTGCACTTAAGGGAATTCTTTTAAAGTATACTATTTGCATAATAAATAGTATTTTGGTAACACTTTATTTTAAGAACCAATTTTCACTATTAACTAGTTGCTTATTATGCATGCGTATTACTAACATATTGGCTGTTTATTAGTACTTACATAGCAGATATTAATGCCTTATTCTGCATGACCATATATTAGATCCCTTTAATCCATACCTAAACATAACAACTACCTTGCTAACTATTAATACGCAGCAAATTAGGAGTTTATTGAGGGAAAACTATTGGTTAATAGTGAATATGTGTTCCCTAATCTAAAGTGTTACCAGTATTTTTATTATTTTACTATTAAATACTTATTTTTGCTCCAACATTCTGCTTCTCATAACTGCACCTGATACATCAAATATCTTCTGTCTGGCTGCGACTGTGTTACACTTGTCTGTAATCCATAAACCTCAAATTAAAATTTGAATTACAATAAAGTCAAACCTTCAAGAGTGAATGACACCAAACTTTAAGAAGCATGATTGCTCTAGATAATCTCTGCAGACGCTGTGTAAGCTTAAGCAAAGCTTCGGTCCCTAATGCAACATTAACAGCGTGTGTTCAGCTGAGTGAGAATGGCTCGTACCATATTCTGTCGGTGGGGGGAGGAGGAATGTTGACAGCAAGTGTTCCAGAGAGCTCTTGAACTTCCACTGCAAGCAGCAGAGGGGTGTTGGACATTTCTTCAATCTTTTTTTTAATGTACTCATTTTCTGTGGCCTTCTGGAAACACTTCGACTTGGCAATCTTGTCGACAAATCTCAAAATCCGCCTACTAGTGCTGCCTCCAGCTGCAGCCCTGTGGGAAGCAAAGTACATTTTTCATCAGGTGGCCTTGATTTATTTTAAGCTGCATTTATTGTCAAATAACTCAAAGAGATGATGTTTCATAGGCATAATTCACCCAAAAATCATGTCGCTCCAAACCTGTATTATTTCTTGACTGGAAAACCAAAGAAGGTATTTAGCGAAATCCCCAAGCTGCTCTTTTCCATACATTGAAAGTATGGATGTGTTTTTGATTGGATCTTTTTTTTGGAGTTTAATAGTGAATGTGTGCTATGTGTACTGCATTAGACTAACCAGGACTTGTCACAACTTGTTGTTTTGATTGCTTCTATAACCCTCATTTGTAAGCTGTTTTGGAAAAAACATCTGCTAAATGATTAACTGTAAATGTAATGTTCCTGGGGGCGTATTACAGTAAGATCCTAACTTTAAAATCTTATCTTATCTGTTTGGTAACCATGTTAATTTCAGTTAGGACCACATTTAGGGCACAAGCTATTACAGAACAGCATTTCCTAAGTGCGTTATCTTATCTTAACTACAGATAGGAAAGGGGTACAGAAACCTCCTACTTGACAAAAAACCCTAAAACATGTCTTAACTTTAGAGCAACCCCACAGCTGTCCTAACTTAAATATTATTTGGAAGATAACGGGGGGAAAAAACGCTTACAATTGCGCTGTACAACAATGGCATTACATATTTTTAATAACTGAAAATGAAGAACGGAGATGTTTATTGGTGAAAAGACACATTTTCGGCAACTCCTGTCTTTGTCTTCGTGAGTGAGCGAAGTTGAAAACTTACCAAATAGTATGGCTTTGCCTTTTCTACAGAACTTATCAAAGTTTCAATTTCTGCGCCACTGAAATTAAAAGCTTCCATTTTTTTATTCATTTTGTTTACCTCATCAGCAGCTTGCACAGTGTTGGTTGCTTAGTAACAGACCTGAACAACTTGAGGGTGAGAATTGATTTTCATCATTTTTTGCATTTTGGGTGAACCACCCCTTTTAAGGACATAAGGACTTTTAAGGACATAAGTGGTGTCAGCAAGACACATACATCTTGATGTTTAATTTACAAAAACAGCATTTCTGACATACATACTATCCAAATTATAAAGAGTTTCAACTCCCAAACTTTGAGATCTTTGAGAATAATAGTTGATGAATAATATGAATGGTTCATTCAATAATAATTACCCCTCAACACCAGGTACAGCCTTTTCAGTCAGACTTCCTTGAGTGTCAGCAGATGAAACTTCTTCCTCATCAGAGGATCCTGCACTTGAGGATTCCTCATCACTGTCAGCCAGCACAGAGAGCCTGGACCTGCTACTGCAGAACACATAACCAGATATCATAAACATACACCCACAAACAGCACTGGGAGGGAACTGAGTCTAAGGAACTCCAAGTGGGCTCCAAAATCAATGAAAATGTTTTGATTTTAAATTGCTTTTCTAAATAAATGCAAATAAAAAAAAAGCACAACATGCTACAGTATAAAATGAATACACTGACGTTCAAAAGTTTTGTGTATGATTTTTTTCCCTCTTGCTCACAAAGGCTGTATTTATTTGACCAAAATACAGTAAAACATTAATAATGTGTAATAGTTAAATAACTGTTTTCTATTTAAAATGTAGTTTATTCCTGTGATGGCATATCTCAATTTTCAGCAACAATAACTTGGTCACGTGATGGTGATTTGGTGCTCAAGAAATATTTCTTATTATTATCAATGTTTTATCAGTATCTCTCACAAAACCGACTCCAAACTTTTGTATGGCAGTCTAGGTTACATAATAGAGTTTGCAGAGTCTATGCTGTGTTGAGATATGATGACAGTTTTTTCTCAGAAAATACATTTTATTCTCCAAAAACTTACAACACATTAATGGTCTCCAATTCTGTCTCTGCCTCGGGGACTCCCTCCTTCCCAAGTTTGGAGAGGTTGATTTTGGTCTCTAGAGTCATCTGTAGCGCTCCTGTGTACTCCACCTCCAAATGCAACCAAAGGCCTGACACACAAAGACAAGACAAGTTTCTATTTTTCTGTAATATATATATATATATATATATATACAACATTATATTTCTTTCAGCTAATCTCATATACATTCATTCACTATTTTAATATTTACAAATAATTAATTAACAATAATGAATAATAATGTGAAATCAAAATGTATGTATGTATATACAGTGTCACAAATCCTGACCATGGACTTCTGTTTGTTCACCACTAGAGGTCACTCACCCATCACATGGACTTTCACACCACACAGTTACAGATCACTCATAGACTGCATTTCCCATCATCCACTGCACCAACACAGCTGTTCACACTGATCACGCTTGCACCTGTTTACCATCTCACAATCACCATCACCCAATCACACACACACACACACACTACATAAGCTCTGGACTTTCTCCTACTCTTTGCGAAGTCTTGTTCTTGCCCCGGCTGACATTTCTGAGCGTTTCCCCATTCTTCTGATTCTGATTTCTGTGTCTGACCCCGGACTGCCCTGATACTCTGAACCTGTGCTTGTGACCCCGACTCCTGCCTGGAACTGTTTACGTCTCTGCCCTGCCTCTGATATTCCTGTTTTTGCCTGCTGACCATTGCCTGTTTATTCTGCCTCTGTCTAATAAATATATGCTGCACTTGGATCCACACGCCTCAGACCAGTCATTACAGAAGACTTCGCCATACCAGGATCCAGCAGCCCAGTATTCTCTCGTCACCGAGGTATCAGTTCCAGTCTCTATGTCAGCCTTTCACCAATCCCGCCTAACCAGTCGACCAGCTACTAGGACTACGGCAAGGAGATCGATCTATTGAGGACTATGTTCAACAGTTCTGTGAGTTAATATATCAAGTTCCTCTATATGATGAAATTTTGTTTAAAGATTTATTCCAGTTTGGACTCAATGAACCAGTTAAATCACGGTTACCCGGAGGGCAAGTTAATGTCCGATTGAGCGAATTCCTGGACTATGCACTAACGTTGTGTGACTCTCCTTTTACTGTGGGTGTCGTGGAAGAGGAACGCGACGCTGCACTCACTCCTGAGATGACGGCCGCACCAGAGCACGCTCACAAAATGGTGGCGACAGCGGAGTCAGGTCGCACAATGGCGGTCACAACAACACCCCGTCATGTCAGGGCTGCCAGTCATGAGCCAAGTCAAGTCCCAGCTGATGTCAAGGAGCCAAGTCAAGTCCCAGCTGATGTCAAGGAGCCAAGTCAAGTCCCAGCTGATGTCAAGGAGCCAAGTCAAGTCCCAGCTGATGTTAAAGAGCCAAGTCAGGTCCTGAGCTCAAGCCAAGCCACAGTTGATCGTCACGAGTCAAGCCAAGCCACAGTTGATCGTCACGAGTCAAGCCAAGCCACAGTTGATCGTCACGAGTCAAGCCAAGCCACAGTTGATCGTCACGAGTCAAGCCAAGCCACAGTTGATCGTCACGAGTCAAGCCAAGCCACAGTTGATCGTCACGAGTCAAGCCAAGCCACAGTTGATCGTCAGGAATCAACCCCTCTCTCCGCTCATCAACCAGAGCCACAACACGTCTCAGCTCATCAGCCAGAGCCACAACACGTCTCAGCTCATCAGCCAGAGCCACACCGCGTCACAGCTGACCAGCCAGAGTCAGACCGCGTCACAGCTGACCAGCCAGAGTCAGACCGCGTCACAGCTGACCAGCCAGAGTCAGACCGCGTCACAGCTGACCAGCCAGAGTCAGACCGCGTCACAGCTGACCAGCCAGAGTCAGACCACGTCACAGCTGACCAGCCAGAGTCAGACCACGTCTCCGCTGAACAGCCAGAGCCACACCAAGCCACTGTTGATCATCATGAGCTCACCCAACTCACAGCTCTCCAGCCAGCATCACCCAACATCAAAGCTCTTCAGTCCGAGCCTCGCCACGGCACAGCCGAACTGCCAGAGTCTCCTCACGTCTCAGCGGAACTGCCAGAATCTGTCACACCGAGAGATTCAAGGTCAATCCTTCGAGTTCCCTGTCTGGTGTCCAGCGTAAGGGATGTACCGCTGGTGTCTGCACACGCAGCTGGTATCCCCAAACCTTTCCATTTATGCCCTCCTGTTCCTGAACTAATTCCCCTGTCTGAAGCGCTTCCTAGGATGGGGATCGCTTTATGCTGCGTTTGGGCCGCATACACCATCTCTGAACTGCCCCAGGGGATGGCATCCGCTGCAGCTCCTCCAGAGGTGGCGGCACATGCTGCAGAACCTCCCCAAGCGGTGGTGCTCGCCTCAGCCCCTGGTAAGGTGGTGGCGCCCAGCAATGTAATCTCAGTCTGTCATGTTACATTCAAAGAGACTGTCACTGAACTCCACCTGCCTCCTGATTTTACCACCGTAGAACCTCCAGAGGTGGCGGCGTTAGCTGCAGAACCTCCAGAGGTGTCAGTGGTATCCTCTTCTGAATCCTTGTCCTGTCCAGTCACGGCTATGGAGGCCGTCTGTGAACTCTCACCTTGTCCTGTCACGGCTAGGAAGGCCGTCTGTGAACTCTCACCCTGTCCTGTCACGGCTAGGAAGGCCGTCTGTGAACTCTCACCCTGTCCTGTCACGGCTATGGAGGCCGTCTGTGAGCTCTCACCCTGTCCTGTCACGGCTATGGAGGCCGTCTGTGAGCTCTCACCCTGTCCTGTCACGGCTAGGAAGGCCGTCTGTGAGCTCTCACCCTGTCCTGTCCCGGCTAGGAAGGCCGTCTGTGAACTCTCACCCTGTCCTGTCACGGCTATGGAGGCCGTCTGTGAGCTCTCACCCTGTCCTGTCACGGCTATGGAGGCCGTCGGTGAGCTCTCACCCTGTCCTGTCACGGCTATGGAGGCCGTCTGTGAGCTCTCGCCCTGTCCTGTCACGGCTAGGAAGGCCGTCTGTGAACTCTCGTCCTGTCCTGTCACGGCTAGGAGGGCCGTCTGTGAGCTCTCGCCCTGTCCTGTCACGGCTAAGGAGGCCGTCTATGAACTCTCGCTCTGTCCGGTCAAGGCTATGGAAGCCATCTGCAATCCCCTGTCCTGCCAAGTCACGGCTATGGAGGCCGCCTGTGATTCCCCGTCCTGCCCTGTCATGGCTACGAAGACCGCTGAGGATTTCCTGTCAAGCCTTGCCACGGCCCCTGACGCCATGAAGGCTCTCCCTGTGTTGTCTGTCTCTGTTCTCCCAGTGTTGTCTGTCTCTGCTCTCCCTGTGTTGTTTGTCCTTGTTCTCCTCTGGTTCCAGGTTCTGACATGGCTACCTGCCCAGTCTGCTTCCCTGCGGTGGTCTCTGGTCCCGTCTGTTCCGCCCTGGAGGGCTTTTGTCTCGCCTGTTCCGCCCTGGTGGGCTTCAGCCCCGTCTGCTCCGCCCTGGTGGGCTCTGGTCCCGTCTGTTCCGCCCTGGTGGGCTCCAGGTCCGTCTGCTCCGCCCTGGGGGGCTCTGGTCCCGTCTGTTCCGCCCTGGTGGGCTCTGGGTCTGTCTGCTCTACCCTGGTGGGCTCCAGGTCCGTCTGCTCCGCCCTGGGGGGCTCCAGTTCCATCCTCTCCGTCCTGGCTTCCACATGGACCTGGCCCTCCATCCCTCCCCCTGTTCCGCCTCCGCTCCACCGCCCTCCTAGGATTGTTTAGGAGCGTCTGGAAGCCGCTCCTTGGGGGGGCTATGTCACAAATCCTGACCATGGACTTCTGTTTGTTCACCACTAGAGGTCACTCACCCATCACATGGACTTTCACACCACACAGTTACAGATCACTCATAGACTGCATTTCCCATCATCCACTGCACCAACACAGCTGTTCACACTGATCACGCTTGCACCTGTTTACCATCTCACAATCACCATCACCCAATCACACACACACACACACACACACTACATAAGCTCTGGACTTTCTCCTACTCTTTGCGAAGTCTTGTTCTTGCCCCGGCTGACATTTCTGAGCGTTTCCCCATTCTTCTGATTCTGATTTCTGTGTCTGACCCCGGACTGCCCTGATACTCTGAACCTGTGCTTGTGACCCCGACTCCTGCCTGGAACTGTTTACGTCTCTGCCCTGCCTCTGATATTCCTGTTTTTGCCTGCTGACCATTGCCTGTTTATTCTGCCTCTGTCTAATAAATATATGCTGCACTTGGATCCACACGCCTCAGACCAGTCATTACACAGTAGCACCACTGTCAGTAGTGAAAATTATATATGTTTATGGATGAAATTTCAAATAATTATAGTGCAATAAAACGCCCACATGTCTAATAACACACTTTACAAATCCATAAATGGGATGAGACCTGAGCAAGGGAGCCAGACTCTGTCGAAAGCCATTACATGTTACATAACACCCAGAGATCATGAGGCGGAGAGAAAAAGACGCATGATGTGCCCCACACAATAATAACTTCACTCCTCATGGGGATAATACATCCCGCATATGCTTCGCAGTGAGCATTTGCAGCTGAGTGCGTAAACAGACACGTGCACATGCTCGCAGACATGCTGCTATTCGCTGAGGAGAATGATGT
Source organism: Schizothorax lantsangensis (assembly GCA_027422415.1). Classification (NCBI taxonomy): domain Eukaryota; kingdom Metazoa; phylum Chordata; class Actinopteri; order Cypriniformes; family Cyprinidae; genus Schizothorax; species Schizothorax lantsangensis. Next base: position 16,348,301 of record CM049860.1, read on the forward strand.
GATGTTATGTGCTTTTTGATCCCTGATATTACAGAAGGATAATAACATTTCATCTACTGCTGAGTGCAGGAACATAATAACACATATGCTCAAACAGTCCTGATGGATGAACGACCTAATCGGCTCTTTTATAAGAGGGTCTTAGGAGCCCCACTCACCTCTGCTGTTGACCTGTGGTAGAGATGTGCCTGTTATCTGGGGCATGCTGGAGCCCATGGCCAGTTCGGTGAGGGTCAATTCATCCATGAAGTAAGGCAACTGTGGAAAAAAAGGGTAAACTCACAGAGACGCAAATGCACACAGGGTAGGGACATTAATATCACAAGCTATTTATTCCACTTTTTCGAAACCATGCTTGAGGAAGATTTAAAAAAAGAGCATTACCTCCTCACATTTTATCCAGTTAAAGAACATCCAGTAATTCCTGTGTGTTCTCTTACCCGAATTTTGCTCAGCTTTTGCTGAATCTTCTGTTGGACTTTATCAGTCCAGTACTTCTCATGGAGGAAGTCCCAAAAGATCCGACCAATAAGTGCATTCAACCAGTCAGGTTCTGTTTCATCCTCATGGCAACAAAAGGTCTGCTCCAAAAGGAGTAATGGAAGAAAAAACATTGGAGTAATACACTGAAGATACACTGTGCCACTTTTCAAATAAACTGTCCCCTAAGCAAGGGGAAATTAGATATGAGAGGTAAAATATTACTACTTAATATATTTCAAGATAATTTCTATTAACTGAACTGAATTGCACCATGTTAGGGGTAAACTGTGACATGTCAAGAGGTATATTATTGGGGAACATGTGACATATTTGCATCACATTAATAGGCTTGCTTTATGCTGAATTGTTGGGCACTATGTTAAAGGGATAGTTCACCCAAAAATGAAAATTCCCTCATTTTGTTCCAAACCTGTAAGACATTCGTTCATCTTCAGAACACAAATTAAGTTATTTTTGATGAAATCCGAGAGCTTTCTGACCTTGACAGCAATGCAACTGACATATTCAAGGCCCAGAAAGGTAGTAAGGACATTATTAAAATAGTCCATGTGAAATCAGTGGTTCAACCTTAATTTTACGAAGCTACGAGAATACTTTTTGTGTGCAAAGAAAACAAAATGTATTTTCCGTGTCAGTCTTCACATGCATGTGGTGCTACTGATGCAGGAGACAGGTGAGTAATAATGACAGAATTTCATTTTTGGGTGAATTATCCCTTTACATTTTTGCATTTTAAAAAGAAAATTTGAACATCAATGAAAAATAAGCAGATTTATAAATCCCATTCCTAACTTTGATGTTTTATAACATCAAAGTTTAACATAAATGTTATAAAATAAATGTTTTAATTACATTATGAAAATGTGCCACAAAAGAAAATTTTGGAACGGGGTTCATAAATTAGCTTATTTCTCTACTATCCTGGAAAAGCTTAATGTTTTAGAAAATTTAAACACAGTAAAATATTTATCAAATTTTGTAATAGTATTTCCTGCATTTGGAGGCCAAACCCTCTGTCATTTTTAGCCGCTGTCTCTAAGCATCTGACACACTTCTCACACCCCAGAGGAAAAAGCAGCATTTAATAATTCATGGCTGATCTTAAGCCAAATATTTTACCTAGTTTTACACATTAGCAATTCACCAACATGTAAAGCCACCCTTGATAAATGCACTTTGACATACCTGCCATGTAGAAGATTTATTCTGACATGCTTTGGTGGTATTTTTAGCATTAAAAAACACTTTCATCTGCATATCACAGGCCTTTTTACATGGCCATGTGACAAAAATGACACAAAGCCTCTTTGTTTGAAGCTCACCTGCTCTTTTTCAGTAGGACTGCCCTGGGTGCTGCTTTGGCAGGGGCTTTGCAGAGGACTGGCATTTGCTGAGAAGATGAGACTGGTCATGTAAGAAGTATAGTCCGGTAAAATGTTCTCTTTTACTCTGCCAACCAGATCACTATGGAACACATCTTCACTGCTGTCCTTGACTGAGCTTTCACCACCATGTGACAGACCCAAAGGGTTCTCCTCATGCAATGCAGATTTATCTACAGAGCAAAAGAAAAATCAGAAATAATGTTTTCTACAACTTAATGTTAGCAAAACATTCTCAAAATGTTCTTTTCATAGTGGAGACACCTTTCTTTCTTTATCCTTACAAGACTGTACAAAGTGGCGTGGCTTGTGTATCAATACACTAATTGGTATTATTGGTATATTAAAGGAATAGTTCACCCAAAAATGAAAATTCTGTCATTAATTACTCACCCTCATGTCGTCCAAACCTGTAGACCTTCATTCATCTTCAGGACACAAATAAAGATATTTTTGATGCATTCCGAGAGCTCTCTGATCCTCCCATAGACAGCAAGGATCCTTACACGATCAAGGCTCAGAAACGTAGCAAGGAGATCGTTAAAATAATGGTTCAACTGTAATGTTATAAAGCTACTAGAATACTTTTTATGCGCAAAGAAAACAAAAATAACGACTTTATTCAACAATTCGTCTCTTCTGCGTCACTCTATTGCGCCATTTTGGAGAGTATCACATATGCAAACAACGTATGTGTCAGCATCACCGTACGCGGATATGCTGTTTACGTTGTTTACGCTTTGATCTGAACGTAAACAATGTATCCGCGTACATATGTTGCATACATTGCATAAAGATCTCCTTGCTACGTTTCTGAGCCTAGATCGTGTAATGACCCTTGCTATCTATGGGAGGGTCAGAGAGCTCTCGGAATGCATCAAAAAATCTTTATTTGTGTTCTGAAGATGAACGAAGGTCTTACGGGTTTGGAACGACATGAGGGTGAGTAATTAATGACATAGTTTTCATTTTTGGGTGAACAATCCCTTTAAATAAATAATTAGTATATTACATTTACATTTACATTTAATCATTTAGCAGACGCTTTTATCCAAAGCGACGTACAAATGAGGAGAACAATAGAAGCAATCAGACCATCGAGAGAGCAACAGTATACAAGTGCCATGACAAGTCTCAGTTAGTCTAGCACAGTACACGTAGCTAGGATTTTTTTTAATTTTTTTTTTAAATAGAATAGGTAAGTGTTATTAATAATATTAAGTATTATTAATATAAAATAATATTATAACATTATTCTAAACTATATTAAATAATATCAAATTAACAAGTTAAATATTTGGCATATATTATAGATGGCATATATTCATTCTTGATTTTGACTACTACAAAATTAATGTTGTGATGCATAAATTACCATAAAAGCCTGATATTTCGAATATGATACATTACAAAGCACATATGCAAAAACATTTTTGACATATTTTGTTAAATTGTGTTTGACATAATTTATGTATGTTCAGTTCACTTAAGTCTTTAAGCGTTACTTAAAGTGAGTTCACCCAAAAATGACAATTCTGTCATTAATTACTTATTAAATGACCTAGCATACAGCAACGCAACTCACACGTTCAAGGCCCAGAAAGGCAGTAAGGACATCATTAAAATAGTCCATGTGACATCAGTAGTTCAACTGTAATGTTATGAAACTTCGAGAATACTTTTTGTGTGCAAATAAAAAAATTATGACTTTATTCAGCAATTTCTTCTCTTCTGTGTCAGTCTTCAACGCTCTTTCATGACAGTAACACAACGTATGCATGTGCATTCCTTTGTTTGTAAACAAGGCGCAGCGCATCCGGGTTATACTTCAGAAAGCCGGATCCTGCGTTAGCAGCACCACACACATGCGTCATGGTACTCTCGTGAATGCACGGAGGAGACTGACACAGAAGAGAAGAAACTGTTGAATAAAGTCGTTATTTTTGTTTTCTTTGCGCACAAAAAATATTCTTGTAGCTTCATAACATTTTGGTTGAACCACTGATGTCACATGGACTATTATAACGATGTCCTTACTACGTTTCTGTAGAGATGAGTAGTTCTTGAACGATTCGTTCATTTTGAACAAATCTTTAATGTGACTCAGGAAGAACGAGTCGTCTCGGGGAGTGATTCGTTCAGTCGTGCATGTGCAACATCCTATAGGTTCTGTACTGGAATTAGTTCACCTGTTTCGAGTCTTCGGGTTTTTCGAGTCGTTCGTTCATCACGTGAACTTGAAAGGTGAACTAATCAATTCTCTTTCCGGTTCAGACTGCATAGGTTAAGGTTATGGGGCTGTCATGTGATGAACGAATGACTCAAACCCAAAGACTTGTCAGATAAGAGGTCAAGTCAAGTCAAGTCACCTTTATTTATATAGCGCTTTTAACAATACAAATTGTGACAAAGCAACTGCACAATATCAAAATGGGAAAATAGTGTCAATAATGTAAAATGACAAGATTAAACACTCAATTTTCAGTTAAAGGCATTTCATTATTGAATTCAGTGATGGCTGAATCGTCCAGCTCAGTTCAGTTCAAAAAGTTTCTGTTCAATCAAGTCGACGATATTGCTGGAAATTAAGTGTCCCCAACTAAGCAAGCCAGAGGCGACAGCGGCAAGGAACCAAAACTCCATTGGTGACAGAACGGAGAAAAAAACCTTGGGAGAAACCAGGCTCAGTCGGGGGGCCATATCTCCTCTGGCCAGACGACACAGCCGTTCAATTCCAACTGCTGCAAAGTCAGATTGGAGGGCTCATCTGGTTCCCGAGATCTTGTCCTGATGGCTGTCTAGGTGACGGGGTCCTCACTGGGGGTCTGTCTCTGGGGCTCATCTAGGTGTCCTGGTCTCCACTGACGTTCAGGGCTGTAGAGGTCGTCTCTAGGTGCTGATCCACCATCTGATCTGGTGAATGCAGTGACCTCGGAATAAGAAACAAACAGACTAATATTAGCGTAGATGTCAATCTTTTTACGATGTAACAAGTACATCATGTGTTATGGGAAGTGTTCCCGGTTCCGGTTGATCTAATTAATGCAGCCTAACAATCCTTTAACGGATTTGAATAATAGAAGTGTATTAGTGTGTTATGTGTACGCCAGGTTAAAGAGATGGGTCTTTAATCTAGATTTAAACTGACAGAGTGTGTCTGCCTCCCGAACAGTGTTTGGTAGATTGTTCCAGAGTTTGGGCGCTAAATAGGAAAAAGATCTGCCGCCCGCAGTTGATTTTGATATTCTAGGTATTATCAAATGGCCAGAGTTTTGAGAACGCAGCGGACGTGAAGGACTATAATGCGATAAGAGCTCGCTCAAGTACTGAGGAGCTAAACCATTTAGGGCTTTATAAGTAATTAACAAGATTTTAAAATCTATACGATGTTTAGTAGGGAGCCAGTGCAGGTGTTGACAGAACCGGGCTAATGTGCTCATACTTCCTGGTTCTAGTAAGAACTCTAGCTGCTGCATTTTGAACCATCTGTAATTTGTTTATTAAGCGTGCAGAACAACCACCCAATAAAGCATTACAATAATCTAACCTTGAGGTCATAAACGCATGAATTAATGTTTCTGCATTTGACATTGAGAGCATAGGTCTCAGTTTAGATATATTTTTTAAGATGAAAAAATGCAGTTTTACAAATGCTAGAAACGTGGCTGTCAAAGGAGAGATTACTATTAAATAGCACACCTAGGTTCCTGACTGATGACGAAGAATTTACAGAGCAGCCATCAAGTGTTAGACAGTGTTCTAGGTTATTACTTGTGGGGGTTTTAGGTCCGATAATTAACACCTCTGTTTTTTCAGAATTTAGCAGTAAGAAATTACTCGTCATCCAGTTTTTTATATCGACTATGCATTCCATAAGTTTCTCAATTTGGTGTGTTTCACCAGGCCGTGAAGAAATATAGAGCTGAGTATCATCAGCATAACAGTGAAAGCTAACCCCGTGTTTCCTAATGATATTTCCCAAGGGTAACATATAAAGCGTGAAAAGTAACGGCCCTAGTACTGAGCCTTGAGGAACTCCATACTGCACTTGTGATTGATATGATACCTCGTCATTCACTGCTACGAATTGATGGCGGTCAGATAAGTACGATTTGAACCATGCTAATGCACTTCCACTAATGCCAACAAAGTTTTCTAGTCTATTCAAAAGAATGTTGTGATCGATAGTGTCGAACGCAGCGCTAAGATCCAGTAGAACTAATAGAGAGATACAACCACGATCAGATGATAAGAGCAGGTCATTTTTAACTCTAATGAGAGCAGTCTCAGTACTATGATACGGTCTAAATCCCGACTGGAAATCCTCACAGATATCATTTTTCTCTAAGAAGGAATGTAATTGTGAGGATACAACCTTTTCTAATATCTTTGACAAAAAAGGGAGATTCGAGATCGGTCTGTAATTAACTAGATCTTTGGGGTCAAGTGGTGGTTTTTTAATGAGAGGCTTAATAACAGCCAATTTAAAGTTTTTGGGGACATATCCTAATGACAATGACGAATTAATAATAGCCAAAAGAGGATCTATGACTTCTGGAAGCACCTCTTTTAGTAGTTTAGATGGAATAGGGTCTAACATACATGTTGTTGGTTTAGATGATTTAACAAGTTTATACAATTCTTCCTCTCCTATAGTAGAGAATGAGTGGAATTGTTCCTCAGGGGATCTATAGTACACTATTTGATGTGATAATATAGCTGACGGCTGCATGGTTACAATTTGATCTCTAATAGTATCAATTTTGGAAGTAAAATAGTTCATAAAGTCATTACTGCTGTGCTGTTGGGAAATGTCAACACCTGTTGATGCTTTATTTTTTGTTAATTTTGCCACTGTATTGAATAAATACCTGGGGTTATGTTTGTTTTGTTCTAAAAGAGACGAAAAGTAATCAGATCTAGCAGTTTTTAAAGCTTTTCTGTAGGATAGAGTACTTTCCCGCCAAGCTAAACGAAATACCTCTAGTTTTGTTTTCCTCCAGCTGCGCTCCATTTTCCGGGCTGCTCTCTTTAGAGTGCGAGTGTGCTCATTATACCACGGTGTTGGACTCTTTTCCTTAATCTTCCTTAAGCGTAAAGGAGCAACCGTATCTAAAGTGCTAGAAAAGAGAGAGTTCATAGTTTCTGTTACATCATCAAGTTGTTCTGAGCTGTTGGATATGCTAAGGAATTGAGATAAATCAGGAAGATTACTTACAAAGCAGTCTTTTGTGGTAGAAGTGATGGTTCTACCATATTTGTAAGAAGGAGTTGAATTTACAGCTTTAACTATATGGAGTTTACACAAGACTAGATAATGATCTGATATATCATCGCTTTGCTGCAGAATTTCAACACCATTAACATCAATTCCATGTGACAGTATTAAATCTAGAGTATGATTTCGACTATGAGTAGGTCCTGAAACGTGTTGTCTAACCCCAATAGAGTTCAGAATGTCTATGAATGCTGATCCTAATGCATCTTTTTCATTATCAACATGGATATTAAAATCACCCACAATTAGGACTCTATCTGCAGCCAGCACTAACTCTGATAGAAAATCAGCAAATTCTTTAATAAAGTCTGTATGGTGCCCTGGTGGCCTGTATACAGTAGGCAGTACAAACGTCACGGAGGATTTATCATTAATACTTTTTTCTCTAGATAATTTTATATGAAGCACCATTACTTCAAAGGAGTTATACTTAAAGCATGTCTTCTGAGAAATACTGAGAATATTGTTATAAATTGTAGCAACACCTCCCCCTTTGCCTTTTGGACGCGGCTCATTTTTGTAACAGTAATCTTGGGGGGTAGACTCGTTTAAAATAATGTATTCATCTGGTTTTAGCCATGTTTCTGTCAAACAGAGCAAATCTAGGTTATGATCATTAATCAAATCATTTACAAAAAGTGCTTTTGTAGAAAGGGACCTGATATTCAGTAAGCCAAGTTTTATCAATTGTTTCTGTGTATTGTAAACATTTTTTATTTGTTGAACATCAATTAAATGGTTACTCATAAATTGGTTTGGACGTTTTCTGTATTCTCTAGTTCGGGGAACAGACACAGTCTCTATAGTGTGATATCTAGGTGAAGGAGTCTCTATGTGCTGAGAATTAACTGACTTCTGTGACGTGAGGCGGCTAGCAGACGGTCGGTTTAGCCAGTCTGTCTGCTTCCTGACCTGGGCTCCAGTTAGTCAAGTATGAACTCTAAGACTATGTGCCAAATTTCTAGAGAGAATAGCGGCACCACCCGAGGAGGGATGAACACCATCTCTTTTCAACAGGTCAGGTCTGCCCCAAAAACTCGTCCAATTGTCTATAAAACCTATGTTATTTTGCGGGCACCACTTAGACATCCAGCCATTTAGTGATGACAGTCTGCTATGAATCTCATCACCCCGGTAAGCAGGGAGGGGGCCAGAGCATATTACAGTGTCTGACATCGTACTTGCAAGTTCACACACCTCTTTAACATTATTTTTAGTGATCTCCGACTGGCGAAGTCGAACATCATTAGCGCCGGCGTGGATAACAATCTTACTGAATTTACGTTTAGCATTATCCAGCACTTTTAAATTTGCCAAGATGTCAGGCACTCTGGCTCCAGGTAAACAATGGACTATGGTGGCTGGTGTCTCTATTTTCACGTTCCGTACAATAGAATCGCCAGTAACTAGAGCACTTTCACCAGGTTTCTCAGTGGGTGCGTCACTGAGTGGGGAGAACCTGTTTGATGTTCTGATCGGAACGGAAGAGCGGTGTTTTGACCCGCGACTAGGCCGCCTCACTGTCACCCAGTTGCCCTGCTGCGGGGGCGCTAACGTTACCGGAACCGAACAATGTACAGGAGTCCCTGAGCTAATCACATCCAAAGCAGTATCTACAGCCCTCACATTCTTACTGTCCTCAACTAAAGTTTGGATGCGTGTCTCTAGTTCTAAAACCTTCTCTGTCAGCCTAACTATTTCCCTGCATTTATCACATGTGAATCCCTCATCGCTGACAGAGAGAGATAAACTATACATGTGGCAAACTGTGCAAATAACAATAGCAGGAGAAGAAGCCATTACTCACCGTGATTGATGAATGATACCAACTTAACTTACCACTTACCACCTACCACTTACCACTGTTGTTTGATGAACTCGTGAAAAACGGAGCGAGAGAGAAATGAAAACGGAGCGATTAAAAAGAAAACAATAATAGGCGCGAATAGCAACGCGAATGGAACCGCAAGTGACAAGCTAACCGGCTAGCGAATGCTAACGCGCTGCACTCGCGGTTTTAAAAGCGAGCGATCAGATTAGTTTGATAGATAATACCAGAAATATGGTGGGAATTAAGTTATATATTATTACTTTAAACAACAGACAGTGAAAGTAAGGTAAATATTCAATAAAAAGCGGAGCTACAATCGCAAACCTCTCAGCAGTACAACAGACAGGAACAGACTGAAGCCTGAAGAGGTGAGGTAAGCTAATCATAGACTAAAGATCCAGGTAAACAATGAATTCATCTTTTCTGTTTCTTATAGCATTATAGTTTTGTATTGTTTGTAGTGTGATTAACTTTGCATAAGTAGTATATGTGTTAGGGAAGTAACACGTAACATTTTAATTATATTTTGCTAAAATTAACAAAATGACACAAAAAAGATTCATTCATTTTGCTGAACGAGACTCAAAGGTCAGAGTCGGTAAAATGATCCGAACTTCCCATCACTAGTTTCTGGGCCTTGAACGTGACAGTTGCGTTGCTGTCTATGGAGGGTCAGAAAGCTCTTGGATTTCATCAAGAATATCTTAATTTGTGTTCTGAAGATGAATGAAGGTCTTACGGGTTTGGAACGACATGAGGATGAGTAATTAATGACAGAATTTTCATTTTTGGGTGAACTATCCCTTTAAGTTCAACTAATTTCAACTTTACCACCAGATATAGATTCAGAATGGTCCTCTTCATTGTGAATGGATGCGGAAAACAGTTGATGAAACCATTCCTCTTTCTCCCGCCCTGTTCGTCCAAAGAGGTATAGTGTGACAGGTTGGGACACATTCATTGTAGGGCCAGGGTGTTTTTCTACTTTCTGAGCCTCCCCCTGACCTTCTGCCATCTCGTCTTCCTCCACAGCTCTTTCTCCTTCAGCCAAACTTATGCAGATCGGATACTTCCTGTTCCACACTCTCTTGTGTGCCAAAGCCAGTGGCAGAAGAAATACCTGTTACCAAGGCAACAACTTCATTATAATTACGTGACATCTATGAAACATTCTGCCACATTAAAATTTGAGCCATTTGGGTTCAGAGACCATAAGTAGAACTGTGTTGCACTACCACTGAAGGGCAATGCACGTCTTTCTACTAAGGTGTTAAAATCAGTGGTACACTAACCTTGCTGCCAGTGAGTCGAAATATCCGTGAGTAGGTGAAATGCTTTTCGTAACAGGGCTCGTCAAATGTAGCCCAGCGGGGAATGTTGTTACGTGGGTAGTCAAGCCGCAAACTGGGTCCGTCCAATGTGACATACACAGTGTGCATGAGGGATGGATGGTAGGTCTCTGGATCATATGCGTACATCTCATTCATCCAGCCCTAGAATGCAGAAACATTTCACTTCAACTCAACTGTAATCTCTGAATTCTCACCACAAAGTTTTAGGACAGAGACAGACAAACTATAGAAGTGGGGCATCGGGATAAGCTCTGTAGCTGGCTGTGACAAGCAGTGTGTGTGTGTTATTCTGCATCAGACATTGAAGAGCAGAATTAATCACAGAAGTGAGTGGTAATGAGGGTTTTGCTCAGTCTTTGGAGAAAAGCAAGTTTAAGGCTTACTTTAGACACTGTGACATTCACTGCAGCGTGTTAAAAACTGATTCCCGAAGGACATGAGCTTTGACACACTGAAGTGCAGGTTTTGGTTTAATAGCAGTCTGCAAGTGCTGTTCTATTGCTTTTCTTAGCATTTAACCCTATAATGGAAACCCAACTACATGTCTTCTGCACCCTGGTGGATAATACATGCTCTTTGGGAAGTAGAATAAATTGGCTGCATCCAAAATTGCATACTCTCATAAGTAGGTACTTGTTTTGAATAAGTAATCACTTTACTATCACTAAAAAAGTATATTTAGTTATAATGTGTTTAGTATGAATTTAATCTGGATGTACTACATTTGCCATGTTGTCATTATCATGTGATCTACCAGGGTCAGTTGCGTCACTTCACTGCCATTCACAAATCCTCTCATGTGGCCTCATGGGATAGTAGTGTCCATTGTATGCACACAGAATCGCAGTAGGTCATCCAGGTATTTTTGCCTACTCTTTTATGAGCATTGTGAATTCAGACATTTCTTTTATCACATATTGTTTTTTGCCTACTATATAATATGGAAGTATGCAATGCAAGTACAGTACCTTGCAAGTACAGATTATCATACCAATTCTTTTTTTGCAAAATATATATATTCTAAAATGCATCAAACTCACCCTGAGAGACGGTACATTGCTCTGTAGGGCTTCAAAGATAATATTATTATAGGAGGTCCCATGTAGTCTATGTTGTTGACTGGTGGGCAAGTGTTTCATGGAGCCCCATTGGATCAGCACAAGCCCCAAAATTAATCCAAACACTAAACCAAGGAACAGGCCAGACCAATATGCTGAGAAAGGAAAGATAAAGTAGCAGTATGACAGAAATGCTATATAGGCAAGACCCACTCCAGGCACTGGAGAGGAGCATTGTTCTGTCACATCTTCTGCCAAACCATCTTGATCAGTTCTATTCATATCTGTGCTCTGGGATGCACTGCCATGAGTGCTGGATTCCATCACAGGCCCAGTGTCTACCTGTCTGCTATGGTGCTCATGAGAAAGCGAGGATTTCTGCAAACACCGTTTGCGATGTCTCACAGGCCAGTTGCACTCCGGTAGAATCTCACTTTCTGCTTTCCTAGCACTTTTGGGAGATTCAGATACAGTCAAGTCAGTGGTCGTTTTCCCAATTCCAAAGCCTTTGTAGCTTGGAGAGTCCACTGATCCTGTGCTCCTTTGGTGCTTGGGGCTTCCAACACTATCTTCACGCATGATCTTACTGAACATGCTCAAAGGTTCCTGCATGGCCTCCGAGAGCTTGCGTCGGGTGTCCTCTAGCTCCATTTTGAAGAAGCTGGCTTTGGGCTCGGTGGGGGACAAGTTGACTGGAGATGGAGGGGCGGTGCGGGAGTCACCACTGCGGCTTTTGGGCTGGGTGAATTGCGACAACAAGTGCAAATTGAGCTTGGAATCAGACCTGGATTGAGACACCTCCGGCTCACTGCGAGAAAGCTCGGTGGAAATCGACTTCACAAGGCTGAGGAGTGGTCTGGGCTTTAGAGAAGACTCTTTCAGTTCCAGTTCTGTAGATAATGACTTCACTAAGCTGGCCAGGGGCCGGTGAGTGGGCGAGAGGAAGCCAGACCCCGGGGGAAAAGAGTTTCTTAAGGAGCCCGGAGAAGATGGGGAGAGAGGAACGTTGAATGCAGGTGAGCTGAGACCCCATTCCCCCTCTGTCTGAATGTCGACCGAACATGGTCTTTGGTTTCGGAGGGAGCTGAGTGACTTTTTGCCATCACAGTCCAAGGTGAATATGAGGTCAGTGTCATCAAGATTGTCCCATTCTCCCTCGGTGTCCGTCAGTTGGATTACTATGCCTCTCTGGTCCATGTCCTGCTTCAGCTGTAAACCTGGCCTCTGGGTCCCACCGGCCAGTTTGTGAGTTCCTTCATTTCCTGTCATCCCTGCCATGATTTATCTCTACAGAGCACAAGTAAAAATCTTTGAGTCAGCAAAAAAGACAATTAAACTATTTTGCATCAAGATATATGGACAACACAGTCATTTTGCTTCAACTTCCATCAGCAGTTTTTAGAGCATTACAGAGTATTATGACTATGAGGAAGCCCTTTTCATTGGCAATGCTCGTTTTGGACAAAACATTGACTGGATCAGTTTTGTGGTACAACAAAGTAACTCTTCTCCCTCAGCAGTGGTTCTTAACAAGGCTTCTGAAAGGAGGCCCTATATATGATGGCTCAAAATTATTTCAATTAATTGTAGTAAGATAATAAATCTTAATTAAATGTTTTAAAAACAAACAAAATCATATTTATTTTTCCCCTTCGATAGCTAATTGTTTTGTTTTTATTCAAGAATGTATACAATTCTTGAAACTTCTTTTCAATTCTTGAAAATTCTTGAAACTTAACAAAATGAATCATGTTTAATTCATTTATTTAAACAGTCACAGATTTTATTAATAAAAAGTTGAGGACGAAGGAGCCTTCAAACATCCCGTTGGACCTTTGAGTCAAAATCTCTATCGGTGACCCCCCCTTTAATAATGTCTAGTCTATAAATATTACATAATGCATAAGTAGGGTTTGGGAGATCTACCTACTCTGAAATTCTATAAAAAAGTGAAGCTCCAACACTATGTTGTTATATAATGATTTAAGAAAGATTTAAGACAGTTCATGAACTTTGTGCCTGATAATATCCTCTATGTTTAAGAGGCAAAGTAACAGAGCAAGAACAATTATGCTGAACATATGCATTTTCTCTGTTAATGTTACATTTCAGCATGTATTTTGGTTCCTAAAGTGCTGAAAATACACTTTGCCCATAAGATTTATTGTTTTCATTCTGTGCTCGATACAAAAGAAAAAACAAAGCCAATGGGCACTTTCAGGATAATGATAATTTTTCTTACTCATTGCTCATTAGGTCTACTTAAAAGAGGTTATGTAACACTTAAATACACAATACAAAAAGACATTTATAGACTATAACAGAACCAATATTCATTTTGTTTAGCCCATTAATTGTAATTAGTTTCCCTATAGGCTGCAGCATTCTAAAATACTACTTAGTACATCAAGGGAACCACAGTGAGGGACTAAGCTATATATCTCAGTCAGGAGAAAATGGGGCTTTCTGGTTCAGTCAATAGACTGAATTAAAAGAAAAGATCTCGCACTATCTTTCTAGGTCAAGTAAGGCATTTAAAAGTAAGTTAAAGACTGCGTTCTGTGGTTATGTAACCCTGTGACACCAATTCTCCAGCAACTGGCAAACTCTCTTTAATCCCTTCTTCATTCAAAATGGATTGATGAAATAATAAACCAACAGACTGTTCAAGGGCACATCTACACGATGTGGTATGTCAGACCTCTCTCATGTTGTTAGAGAGGTCTCTCCTTCTGAACAATCAACAATGCTGTATAGGCTATAAAATAATGTGCATAAACCATAATCTGGTGTGGTAGAAATGGGTTTCTCTAAAATTCTGCTGAATCAAATTTCAGCTATGATTTACAACAGGGTGAAAACACTATGTATTGTGAAACATTCACCCCCTATAAATAGTTATTGATTATTAATTTAAGCTTAGGCAGACTTGGACACACAATGCCGTTAATCATCTCATCTGAGCTACTGTGTTTGGATGAATGGTATAAAAAAACATGTTGATGGACAGCCTACTGGAAGCCGACCATCTGGACTAAACTATGATAGACAGTAAATAGACATGTAACTTCTATAGAATTTGTTATTGGTAAATAGGAAAATTGCATGCAAATATGTTTATAATACGTCATATTAGCCTATACATAAAATACTGCAAAATCCTTCAAATTCTTTCAGATCTGTCTGACACACACACAAAAATAGCTCAACAGATTAATAGCACTGCTTAATGTCAGATGAACTGGATTTAAATTCAAGCAAATGTTTCAAATGGATTAAATTCATTAATAACTCTCAGAGACAAGTGCCAATGATGGATACTAATACTGAGCAGTACGATGAACTTTAATTTGTTGCAATGAACAGGCAACACAGCAGGTGAATCAAGGCAGATGGTGTATTGCTTTGTAGGATTCATGCAGTATATACAATATGTAGGATACTCGTATTAAAGCAACTTTGTGACATTTTAGAAGCACTTGCAATGGCATTTTCTGTGAGTATGTAGATAATTTCAAAAGAATGAACTCACCCAGTTTCTGCACCATCGCCCGATCTCCAAAAAATATCAGCTTTTGCGTTCTGTCAGTAACAGTGAGTCGCAGTTCCGTGAATCATTCCCAGAGAAGAGACAGATGACACTTTCTTAAACCGTCTTGCATGAATCATGAGTCTGCACACAGCTTGACATCAGACTTTATGATACAAGCTACAGTTAAAGAGCGATGTTCGCTTATATCGTTCATTATAGCCGCAGGGTTGTGCAGATGTGCATGTGTCGCTCGGTAAATCTGGACTGTACAGCGCGCAGATCCTCCGGAGTTTTGAATTATTACTACACTTATACAGTGCATCGCTGTTATATTACTGTGAAGCTGTGTATCCCCATAGAAACTAACTCCTCCCCCTCACAGGCTCCATCCAGATGTGATTTAGCGAGCAGCAGCTCCTCAATCTGATTATAGGAAGCATGGCTGGAGTCCACTTTAATCCCGATTAAAAAAAAAAAAACCTCTGCCCCAACATCCATACGCTTATAAAGACACAACAAGACACGCCGATGACCCTAAAACTCTACATTTGTCCTGAATTTGTAACAGTGACCACGTTTACATGCACAGCACTTTCAGAATTCATGTATTATTATTATGCTTGCTGGAATATGTAATGTAATATGCTGCATAATACAAATAATAAACTACCAATGTCTGAAAATACTGGAAATGCTCACTGTTACAGTTTATTATGCTGCATTTTAGTACAACAATTTAATTTTAAAAGTAACTTAAACATGTTCTAATTCATGTCCTTATTTTTTCCTTTTAATCCACAAGTCATAATATTGGGTTAAAATATTGAGTCCAAACATATTTCATATATCAATATAAATTAATATTCAGCTTAGTTGATTTGTTTACAGGGGCAATGCACATTAATGAACATGACTGTACATTTTCCAGAATTATCCGAAAGCTTATTTTGCATCTGCAGACCCTTGACAGAGTGTTAAAAAGTCACAAAATGTCTAATAAATAAATAAAAGTTATGGTGGATATTCTGAATATGTTTAAATTCTGATTAAAGCCATAGGCCAACTGTCTTATTTTAATTTCTAGAAAGCAGAATATGTGCTTTCCTGTTTCTGGTTATAGAAATCAGGTTAATTCATTTACATGACACATAATCATAATATGACCACTTTCAGATTAATATCAGAATATTCCTGAGTATAAACTAGATCAAAGTATCTGACATTAAAATAGCAAAATAATAAAAAAAGAAACTACATTTTATTTTTAATTTGATTCCAAAAAAAAAAGTATTGCATTCCCACAATGTAGCTGTCAGGGTTCTGTCATGTGTGTCATGTGTTCCTGCCTCATGTTTCCTTATTTGGTTTGTTTCCTGTCCTTGTTAAGTGTGATCATTAGTTAATTCGTGTCCAGTTGTGTTTGTCTCGTTATCTATGATTTACCTGTGTATTTATAGTCCTGTCTGTTCAGTTAGATTTCGTCTGGTCTACTCGTTACTCCCGGTGTTTCCTGTCTGTCAGCCTTGCCTTGTCCTCATTAAAGACTGTTATTTGAGTTACGTCCTCGTCTGCGTGTCCTTGTTCCTCCCTGCTGTGTGCACCGTGACAGTAGCCTGTAATATTTCACTGTCTCAGACTGTGCTAGGGAGGTGGGGTAAAAGAGGACAATTACTTTGGCCTAGATAAAGCTTTGCAGAGCTCTCTTAGCACAGATCTCTGTACTAAGAAGATAAATGTTACTTAGAAAAATAGATAACACAAGCCCACTCTGTTCCTTATGAGGACCATTCAGTATTTTTTTAAATGAACACCATGATCTATAAGTAAGAGGGGATAGTGAATTGTCAATGAGCAGTTCTGATCTGAAGGCTAAAACTCCTCCCAGTCATTATTCTTCACTCACCATATCTGTCAGCTATTTAAAACCACAAACGACACATGCAGGAGGTCAAAAATAGTCAGCCCTTCAGAACTAGAGTCTTCTCAAGCCACAAGGGTGCCATGGTAGAGGTATCGTTTAAAAAGATCATGCTTTTAACAAGGACTATCTCCAGAGAAGAGGACAGTAAACACTGAGGATAATATAAATATTCTGCTTGAGTGAGTGAGTTTTTAGCTTTTATTCTTTGTCCATTTGTTTTACAGGCTACCAAAACTTTCAAGCTTGAGTTATTACAAACGTATGTCTCTTATTTTATTTAACTTCATTCATTCATTCATTCAACTTGTAGAAAACTGTCAAAATGGCAGCGGTTTTGGATCAGTTTATGGAATTCCATTCAGTTCATGGGACAAATGTGAGACTGGACCCCTCGAGGACTCAAGCCACCCGAGTAGAAAGTTTTGCAAATGGCGTCTGCTTCAGTAAAGACCCTTTAAGCCCTGGAGAGATCTTCCTATTGGAGATTGAAGAGAAAGAACTGGGTTGGTGTGGTCATTTAAGGATTGGACTGACTGCCCACGACCCTCGAACACTGGAAACTGTGCCAGAATACTCTCTGCCTGATCTAATGGATATGGGAGACAGCTGGGTATTTGCAATAACAAGAAATCATAATAAAGTAATCGAAGAAGAAGTAGAAGGTGGTGAACAGCCAAATGTTGGGGATGAGGCAGAAAACAAGCCTAAAACATTTTTTACAGACACTCACCTGTATATAGAAAACATGGGCATACCCAGAGACAAGTTGGTGGGACGCAGTCGACCCGGGAGATTCAGTCACATCCTGGATGATCTGTACAAAACCAACGCTCTACCCCCCACTGCTCGTCGCAGTCGGATAGGGGTTGTCTATGTATCTAAGGGACAAGGGTATGCCGACATGCACATTATCATCAATGGTGAAGACATGGGAGCCTCTGCCAAGAGGATCCCCACCAATAAGCCGCTGTATGCTGTTGTGGATGTATTTGCAGCTACTAAAAGTGTTCGGATTGTCCAGGTGGAATATGGATGTAAGTTTCAGTTTATAACTTGCTAATATGATTCGATATGATTATATGACTCATATTGTAACAGACAGACTGTAATGATCCCTCTCTTTTGCTCCTGTGTTTTAGTTGACTCACTGCAGACACTCTGCCGAAAGACAATTCAGAAACACATCATTCACAGAATGGCTTTGGACTGGTTGGAACTTCCGGAGTTACTTAAACACTATTGCAAATATGAGTGAGCATTAAACATCTGAGAAGCAAATATCTTTAAGACTAAAAGTGGCTGGAATGTTGTTGTTTTTTCTTCTCCCACATTTTCAACCAAAAAAAAATAAAAATGAAAATGTTCTTCAAGGTTTGTAGCACAATGTTGCTAAAACTTGCTAATACTCATTTTCAATAATACTTTAGTGAATCGTGAATCTTATATTCCGATACTGTGATCCTTCAGTGAGCCATAAATTCATATTAGCCCTGCCTGGAATATTAACCCTAAAAAGGGCAAAACCATAAAGAGAAATCAGAAAATTAATTTATTGCTATTTTTCATCTTATTGGGACTCAAATAATAAAATTTCATGATTTTTTTTTAAAAAACTTGACTTTTATTTTTGATTTTAATGTTTGTATCCCCCAGGACGCACCTTTGGGGTATAAATTCACTGAAAACAGAAACGTGTTTATCAATGCTTGTTACAACATGGTTGTAATTCCTGAACGCTTTGGAGTACAGACCTAAGGTTGGTTTCTTTTTAAAGAAGACATATAGCATATTTTTTCTGAAGTGAAAGCCTTTCAAAACAAATTAAGTATATAAAAGTTATAAAAGTTTAAGTTTACAGTAAAGATAATGTAATAAACAATTTTATTTTATTTTATATAAAATAAATATTTTATAAAATATGTTGCACTCTAAAATTGCTATAAAATCAAAGCCATATGTCTAACCAAGTCATGTTCCAAATTTTGATATTACAAAAATTGTGGTTCCTGTGAGATTTTGTTTGGGCACTATACCCAAAAATAACCACTGGGTTACACACAAACTCAAAACAGTTTTCTGTCACAAATCAATCGTTTTCTGTCACAATATCACTTCTATTACAAAACAGTTACCAAATATTGAACCTTGACTGTCATACCTTTCCAACGATATGTGTTTTGTCAAGATTACAAAAATATTTGATTTTCTACAAGCCACAAAATCACAGTCTATAAGTTTTTATTTCTTGATTGATACTCCTAAAATAGCTATGTATCCCCTGAGATACAAACATTTAAAGACAGATTACAAAAAATGTAAGCATTTAATTCATAAAATTTTAATGTAATCCTAATAAGCTAATGCTGAACAACAGCTTTTTAAACAGGCAAGTCCCCTCCAACATGTGTAAATGTGAACTAGATCAACTTTTATCGGAGGGTGAGTAGATTTCCCCTACAGGTGGCCATGCAGTTTTAAATGCTTCCTGTTAGCTAAACAAATAATGTAGAAACAAAAGTCACCTCATCTAAATATTCACAACAAACACCCTTTCAAAATGAAACCAAGAAATAAGACCTACACTTTCACTGCTTCTCCCCGCAGCTTCTCAAATGTTTTATCCCCCAGGATACATCGCCCCTTTTAGGGTTAAATAATAGTCAAAAGAAATGTTTAGTACAGTTTAGAACCTTAGATTTAACCTTTAGACAAAATCTTAAAAAAAAAAGTTTGTTTTATGTTTTAGATTTGTATTTGATACATCAGGGTTTTATGGCATATACTGATATAGTAAGAAAATGGAGCTCATACTCGTGGAGGAGAAAAACACTTAATTTTATTCAGAAGCCCAAACTGAGCAAAATATTCAATTTGCTGCAGGTACTGTTATTTAAAATGCCAAAAAGTAAGATGCAAATGCTGATAGCTTGTAATGTAAATCACATATAAATATCAGTTGTTGTTCTATCTATATCTCCCAATATGGGCCTATGTCTTATTAAGATAATTATTATAAATATTATTCAGAAATATTATTAGTTTTATGATAAAAGCTCTGTGGTTTTATTGTGGGTGGTAAAACATATCGTATAATGCAATGCAACACAGTGATAACTCAAAAGGCTGATGTTTAATAATTGATACACACATGATTTTTCTTTTTTTCTAATTTTTATCATGATGATAATTTAGAGGCCTCTTGTGTATCAAACATGACGCAGAAGGCTTTATATGCACCTGCCAGTCTTGACATTTCTTTTGCGTTTGTAAATTTTAAATTCAAAAAGTATTTTCTTTGCCATTTGTAAATTAGTAAATAAACGTACTTGAATTTTCACTTGTGGTCTTTGATTTTTGAACCCCACTGTATTTCATTACTTTTTTAAAAGGTTGAGGTTTCTTATGAACATTCCTGAAACATATCACAGCATTCATTATTTAGCCTACTATGAAATAAATGTGTCTTAATGTACGTAATTAAGCTTTTAAACGAATCAATTTATTAAAGCACTTGTATTAATTATAAATAATAACGTTGATCTGCACGGACACCTAATGGTCGTTCAGAGGAAGTTCAACGGTGCAGTTTTGTAATGATCACGTGACCGGAACATATCGTCCTTCAGTTTCTAAGCTCGTCCTCGCACTTGATCTGCACATACACTGTTTGTTTTATCTGCTGATCTGTGGCAAACAATGTCATTTTGTTCTTTTTTCGGGAAGGAGTATTATAAAGATAATTTTAAACCAGGTAAGTAATGTTTTTCATTATTTACTCTCCACAACCTTCTTCCCTTTACCTTGAAGGAAGATTATGATGTAACTGTTTATAAAGCTTGGCTGAACTGGTGTAGCGAAATTTGCTTTGCTTAAATATTACTATAGCTAAGCAAACAAAGTGTCTGTTTTACAGACTTGTCGAAAAGGACAGTTAACTGATTTATTGTTTCTCTGCAGGGATATATGTTTGCTCCCAGTGTGAGCATCCTCTCTTTTCAAGCAGATCCAAATATGAGCATTCCTCCCCCTGGCCTGCCTTCACAGAGACCATCCGAGAGGACAGTGTAACAAAACACATGGAGACGTTAACAGCCTACAAGGTCAGTTTTTTAAATTAGTTAATATTTACAGACACCACAAATATGTTTCTGTGTGTTTATGCATGTTTCCATTCCTATATGCAGGTTCTGTGTGGCAAGTGTGGTAATGGACTAGGCCACGAGTTTCTGAATGATGGACCGGACGAGAGCTTATCACGTTTTTGAATATTCAGTCACTCGCTTAAGTTTGTCCCAAAAGGTATGTCCCCACATGTAGTTTTCTGTATAATTTTAATAGTATCAAATGGCTTTATTTGTATTTACATTAATAAGTAACTATTTTAATTCATACTCCATCTTTTTTCCAATCAGATAAGGTTGATAAACAATAAGCGAGGTGAATCCATGTAGATGAAGCTGCTGTTGCATGCACACTGGTAACGGGATGTTCAGCTCATGAAGTGGACAAGGAAAAGCCCCAAGTGGAGATCCTGTTCACAGATATATTTTGACCGTCCTGGATGCCACAGAGACTAAAGTAGTTGCTCTATTTTTATACTAGTCTACTCTGCATAAGCTGATATGAACATGTGCAAGATGAATGAATGAAATTACTTGCTGATAAAAACCAGTCTGGTATGTTGCTAATTTAACCCTTGTGCAACCTTATGGACATTTTTGTCCATTTTAGTTGTTTTTTTTCTGATAATTTTGCCTGTGTTAATGCTAACTGCTTAAATTTTGGCTCAGGTGTGTATTTTTATTGGAATTTTAATATTCCACCCTCATTTCCTTTAATAAATCTATTTTACACTAGGTACAAAAAAGTGAACCACTCAGCACCTTTTGGACAAAAATGTCCCCATTGAAACCCATTAAAACTGCTATTTTTAATCGCAGTGCCGTTTAACTGTAAAATGATGCAATTTTTGTTAATAGGCTTTCATTCTGTTGGCAAGGCTTCAAAGTAAAAAAAATTACCAGATGGTGCCATTTCAGGTTTTCTCTCAAAAATTGAGAGAGAGAAACTCTACTGCAAATCACAAGTCCAAGCACTGTGAGCACCAGCAGAGTTTTGCTGGCATCTAATGGGGAAAAATTGGTACTGCGCCCAAACAAAATTTTACTGAAAGCTTTTTTTTTTTAGATATCAACCTCAAATTTGGAACACAACTTGTTTAGATTTATGGCTTTGATTTTCTAGCAGGTTTAGAGTTCAACATGTTTCATATATAAAATATTCATAAAATATAAAATATTGTTCATAAATCATTTTCATAAACTTAAACCTGTCTAACTTTTTTTTTGGTTTCACTTTTTAAACTTTTTTTACATCAACAATAATCTGTCATGGGTCTTCTTTAAAATGAGACCAAACTTATGTCTGTGCTCCCAAGCTTCCAATTTTTATGACCGGTTTTGACATGGACATTTTTGTCCACTATGGACCTAAGTGTAACTTTTATTTATTGATGCACAAGGGTTAAAAATGGTAATTGTGAACCTTAAGTAATTTCCTAAATCAGTTTACAGCATTGGACACTATCATGATGATGATTATTATTATGAACAAAACAATAATTTTAACATTAAAATAGCATGTTATTAAATATTAATTGATAATATTTTTTGTTCGACCAATTTTTTTGTCATTGAATCCTGTTTGAATCCGTTTTCTTTATTATTGTATCTACCATAAAGACATAATATTTTGAAATTCATGTTTCTGCTACACGGAAAGTGTCTTTTTGTTTTGTTTTCCACTATTAAAGTATGAATCAAATAAATTCTGGTTGTTTCCTTTATTGTTATTTTTTTGTGGGGTGGGGGCAAAATCTTTATTTTTTATATAGTTTACTTAATCTAAGCGGTACAAGACTTGGCTAATTTTCATAAGTTTGCCACCTGAACACACACACACAAAATGGACTCGATTCAACAAAGTGGTTGAAAAAAAAAAATCTTAAATTTGTCCTTCATGGACAAACGTGGCTCCCATAGGAAATTAATGGGAAATACTAAAATTCAGAGCATTTTTTTTATTTGTCCAATAAAAATCAGTAAATCCAACACAATGCAGTTCATACACACATAAATGAAGGGGTGAGCCTATACAACAATTCTCATTCTCTCACACACCCACATACAAAGCATTGAATGAGCCTATAATACAGTGTTTTTGTTTTTTTAATTTGCCAATGACTTAGAATTTTCTGTGTGCCAATCAGCCACTGTGTGTGCTTCAAAGTCAGATTAAAGTCCTACTGCAAGATTTGTTCCGCTTCCGGCGCTGCTGTGTTCAGTCGACGTTAAAGGATGGCTCCGCTCAATTTGTGTTTTTATATACTCTTTTACGTATTTTTACTTTCTCTTTTTACACGATTAACGTCTGCACTATTTATCTATGACAAAAGAACACTTTTGGACATCGGACACCGCTGCACTAACCTGCTTCAGAACACTTTACCCACGGATCCAGCGTGGCCGTTGGAGATTCTTCGGAACGCCGAGTTCAACAAAGGCCACCCGAATAATCCCAGAAGGCGAAAGAAACACCGCGGGCGACGCGCTGGAATTCGTGACAGACTGAGAAACAAAGCTCACAGCCCCCCTCTCCCCAGTATTCTGCTCGCTAATGTCCAATCCTTGGAAAATAAGATGGACGATCTTAGAGCCAGGATTAGTTTCCAACGTGACATTAGAGACTGTAACATCCTTTGTTTGTCTGAAACATGGCTCTCTCCCTCGGTACCGGACACTGCAGTAACTCCGTCTGATAACTTTGCTGTTTTACGGATGGACAGAACAGCTGAGGCCGGAAAAATCAAGGGCGGTGGAGTGTGTTTCATGATTAACAAGAAATGGTGCGACCCCAGGAATATCTCCATTCTGTCGCGTTCCTGCTCGCCTCATCTGGAACATCTCTCCATTATCTGCCGCCCATTCTATTTACCCCGCGAGTTCTCCGCGGTCATCGCTACAGCCGTTTACATTCCACCTCAGGCAGACACGAGCTTGGCTTTGTCCAAACTCCACGAAGAGCTCAGCGTTTACATCAACAAACACCCTGACGCTGCCTCTATCATCGCTGGGGACTTTAACAAAGCCAACCTCAGGAAAGTAATGCCGAACTTCCATCAGCATGTATCCTGTCCAACTAGAGGACCGAATACACTGGATCATTGCTACACTCAGTTCAAGAATGCCTATAAAGCTCGTTCCTTGCCAGCTTTTGGTAAGTCTGATCACGCGGCCATTTTCCTCACACCGGAATATAAACAAAGGATCGTTCAGGAATCCCCGGGGGTGAGGGAAGTGACGCGCTGGTCCTCCCATTCTGAAGCTATGCTGCAGGCGTCTCTTGATGACGTCGACTGGGACATGTTCCGGGCGAGTTCAGCTGACGTCAGCGAGTTCACGGATGTAGCACTAAGCTTTGTTTACATGCTAACCAAACAAGCCACTGAAACGGTAACAATAAGGACATTCTCCAATCAGAAACCGTGGGTGGACAGGACGGTGCGGGCTGCGGTTAACCAACGCACTGCCGCATACAACGCCGGTCTTCTGTCAGGAAACATGAGCGTTTACAAATCATCATGTTATGCTCTCCGACGGGCAGTTAGAGCTGCTAAACTCCGATACAGAGAGAGAATTGAGTCACACTTTCAGCTCAATGACTCTCGACGCATGTGGCAGGGACTGAAGACCATCTGTTCCTCTGGATATAACCCCTCCGCCGAGGTGAGAGCAGATCCATTGCTGGCCGAAGAGCTAAACATCTTCTACGGCCGCTTCGATCGCAACGGCGGCGCGACTCTGCCGATCAACGCGTCAGGAAGCAGCAGACAGAGCAGCGATGTTGATCATGTTATCACCGTGACGGAGGACGAGGTCCGGAGAGAATTAAGGAGAGTAAACATCAGAAAAGCCGCCGGACCTGATGGGATTACTGGTCGCGTTCTGAGATCGTGTGCCGATCAGCTTGCTGGTTTGTTTACTTCCATCTTTAACGAGTCCCTTGCTACCTCTGTGATTCCCACCTCATTCAAGAAATCTGTCATCATCCCTGTACCTAAGAACAGTAAACCCTCTTGCCTGAATGACTATCGTCCAGTTGCCCTCACATCAACAGTCATGAAGGTTTTTGAGAGACTTTTAAAGAAACACATATGCTCCTCCATCCCTGCTACCTTGGACCCTCTTCAGTTTGCCTATCGCCCAAATAGGTCTACTGATGATGCCATCTCTCAGGTACTGCACTCTTCCCTCACTCATATTGACAGCAAAAATGGCAACTATGTCAGACTGTTATTCATTGACTATAGCTCAGCTTTCAACACTATAGTCCCCTCCAAGCTAGCTGTCAAACTCTCAGACCTCGGCTTAAACACTCCACTCTGCGACTGGATCCAAGACTTCCTCACCGGCAGACCACAAGTGGTGAAAATGGGCCAGTTCACCTCCAACTCCATCACCCTGAACGTAGGAGCCCCGCAGGGCTGCGTTCTGAGTCCCCTGCTCTACTCTCTCTACACACACGACTGTGTGTCCTCTCACAGCTCCACTTCTATTGTCAAATTTGCTGATGATACTGTGGTTCTGGGCCTCATTTCCAACAATGATGAGACCGCATACTTGGGTGAGGTAGAGAGACTAACATCATGGTGCCAGGACAACTGTCTCTCTCTGAACGTGAGCAAAACTAAAGAGCTGATTGTAGACTTCAGGAAGAGACAGCAGCGGCCCTACACTCCTCTTATGATCAGTGGGACCCCTGTGGAGAGAGTAAGCAGCTTCAAGTACCTCGGTGTAAACATCTCCGAGGACCTGACTTGGACTGCACACATTCAAACACAGGTCAAGAAAGCCAGGCAAAGACTGTACCATCTGCGACAGCTGAGGAAATTCAGGGTCTCACCAGCAATCCTGAAAACTTTCTATTCAGGGGCCATAGAAAGTGTATTGACTCAGTGCATCTCAGTGTGGTACAGTAACGCCACAAATCAGGACTGCAAGGCCCTGCAGAGAGTCGTGCGCTTAGCTGAGCGCATCTCTGGGTCTGCCCTCCCCTCTCTGCAGGACATCTACCTCAAACGCTGCAGAAGCAGAGCTGCAAAAATAATCAAGGACTCATATCACCCCGGTAACCGTCTTTTCATCACACTTCCTTCGGGCAAGCGCTTCAGAAGTGTGATGGCAAAAACTGAGAGACTGAGAAGGAGCTTCTACCCTCAGGTCATCAGGCTCCTAAACTCAGTCTCATAAACATCTACAGGACTCATTTAATTAACTGCGACACCCATCATTCTCCATCATCCGCATTGCTGCTATGTGTACATACCCGGTTCATCCTGTTTGCACATTCATCTTGCACATCCCTGGTTATATTAATATTTATTAAACCCTCAGTTGACTGTATTGCACATTTTAGTTCATTGCACATTTTACTCCTTATTTTATTTCTTGTTTGTACTATTATTATTATTATTATTACTTTTATTTTTATCTTATTCCTACCTATATTTATAGATATGCTCCTGTGTTATGTATAATCTTTTATTTTTTTTATTTTTTTTTTGCACTGTCCATTGAGCGGACCCGTCCTGATCTACATTTCACTACTGATTATACCCTGTATGATTGTGTATGTGACAAATAAACAAGAACCTTGAACCTTGAGAACCTTGTTGATGATGAACAAAGAATGTTTTGAATATGCTACTTAATATTTTTTCTTATCTGTTTGGCACCATTTGATACCATTTTACTTTTTTGAGTTATTGAAATTTGATGTTTGTTTTTTTTTAGAAATAAATGTCTCCTAAATTGTCTTTTCCTTATAAGCATGGTCCTTATAAGATTTGTCTGTAAGCATATTTTGGCATCTTTGTATAGTCTCACCCAACACAAATGTTTTTTTAATATTATTATTATTATTTTTTAATTCTACAATTTTAACTTGTGATAAAATTATTCTAAAACTTGGAAGGTTAAGTTCGTTACAACAATGGTTTATATATTTCAGCCTATTTGCAGTCACTGAGTCCTACTAGTGGCTATTGATATTTTTATACCTTCATATGTCACCAAAGGTTAGGTTTTGGCTGTCTGTACTTACTGGAATTATTATTTTTTTTTTTATTTTTTTACTGAAGTATAAGAAATATAAAATATATAGCATAAAAATAAGCACATTTGCATTTACATTTATGCATTTAGCAGACACTTTTATCCAAAGCGACTTACAGGCTATACATTTTTTTTTATCAGTATAAAAAGACTGTTTTGAGTAGCGATGCTGCACATAAAAATAAATATTTTATAAATATTTTATTTTATAAATATTTTATTTTATAAATATAGCACATAAAATATAACATAAAAAATAGTACTTTTAGAGGTAAATATAAAAAATTGCATAAACTGATATTTTTTTATTTTATCGTAGACAGTGATATGACATTTATTTAAAAAAAATAAATAAAAAATGGGATCGCCAAAATTTGTCCACGAATATTCGCAGTGACGTAAAGCCTTGAACCGCCAAAATGACGCAGCTCGGTCAAAGCTCGAGACCCTCCGCTTCATCTGCTGCCTTTGACTGTGTGTAACTTAGACAGAGAGCAAACGACATTTCACGAGGTGATTAATAGTGGCGGTTAAGCTTAACGAATAATAACACATTGTTTAATTAATTTATAATGAGTTATATAGAGTAGGGTACAGAAAAAGTAACAATTAGCAACGAAACTGTTTTACCTCAGCGTTAGCTCTTCAGGTTGAAATTAAAGTTACTAGCTTTTTTGATGACTCACCTTTGCTGGTTTTTAGCACTTCATAAAATTGGAATAATTTTGTCGTCATGAGCGTTTGACTGTCGTTTCAGGTTTGAAAATGATGTACGGTCCAATTGGAAACTACGTGCCAATAAGTGACTTAAACATAAACATCACACACTCGGTGAGAACCTGAGGAGGCAAACATCAGAAGACCTAGTTTTGAGTGCCTGGTTATGTGTCTTCATTTGAATAAATAATTAGCAGTAGGAGAATTGCTCATTATATGATTAATATCTGTTTACTCAGCTTAGTTTTGTGACATAAGTTGACCTTGTAATAGAATACATGCAAGGAATATATTTTCAATTAAAAAAAAAACAAGGCCTTTTCATTTTCCAGAAGTTGGTTGGAGTGATAATTGGAAAAACTGATTCAAGAGGATTTCCAGACCGGAAAAGTTGGTTACCATTACATAGATGTCCATGCTTTCTATTTCCATTATGTCTTTCTTTCTTTATATAGCCTATAATATGCGGTCTTTTATTTTTATTTCAGATGCTGGCTCTGAAAGATTTACTTTCAGCTTTACCATCAAAGATTCACCAGAACATTTTATCAATGTGTCTGCATGGGGAAATGAGGAATACATCCAAGGACTGAGCAGTCGCTTTCAGATTGGGGATTGTGGTGAGATTTTATGTAGTAATCAGTCATTTAGATTCCAATTACTCTTGTTAACAAAAACACTTCTAATATTAACTTCTAATGCATTGAATTGACACTGTAAGCCAAAAAAGCATCTTCTGTTTTAGTTGTAATTGAAAATCCCCTCGTTGTGACCAAAGACTATGAGAAAGAGGAAAAATTTTGCCCTTCAACACCCAGGTAAAAAAAAAAAAGATACAAATGAAAAAATCACATCCAACTAAGAAACATTACTCTGTCATCATACTGCAAGTTTGTAAGTGATACATATTTTATTTCAGTACCTTCAAGCTGTTGCTAACAGAGACTCACTCAAGCATTAGGATATGCTCAGATTTAGAAACAGAGGCCAGGATTCTGCCTCTATTCCACATGCCAATTAAAGACTCAAGGGACTTCTATTCGCTGGGAGACATTACTGCAAATGGAGAGAGTCTGGATGGACACATTATTAATATTCTAGCAGCTGTGCAATCGGTTAGATTTCAACAATATACTGCTAGCCCTCACTGTCAGGAAAATTAACACAACCTGGCATTAGTGGCTGGTGGGCAAAAGTACAGATGTGTTTTTTATCCTTTTCAATGATTGAGATTTTATCATTTAGATTGGAGAGGAGAAATTCTTTACAAAATCTGATGGACGCAAAGGACAGAGGCTAGAAATAAAGCTCTTTGATGACACTGGGAAATCATTTCCTTTTGTGTGGTGAGTGTATTTAAATTCAGTATGAATAAAAAAAATTAAATAAATCAACAACAACAAAAATCCACCCCAAACACTAAATGGAGTGATTTCATTACTTTTTTCATCCAGCTGGGATAAAGAGACTATTAGGCTGGTACAAACACTGACACAAAGAGAAACAGGTATATTAATGTTTATGTGTCTGTTTATTGGCAATTTCTAATATGTGATGATTGAAATTCATTTGATCTATTTTCTCTCAGTGCTGTTTATTGCAGATGGCCGCATCACTTTTGACAGCTTTCGCAACTGTATGATAGCAACAGCCACCTCAAAGACAATCATTACCCTCAACCCTGGTAGCGATATGAATTGCTAGATTAAAGAATCAATTTAAATACTAACTATTATAATATTTTTTATAATCGTTATATATATCCTTAAATTGTTTTCAATGACATTTTAGATACAGCAGAAGCCAACCAGCTGTACACATGTATAAGGGAACTGCTAGAAGCAGGAGGACTGGATGACCAAGACATCCTCTCAGGTGACGATGTGCAATGTAAGTCACGTGATGTATCTGGACCTCTGCATTAACAATGCAGTACGTATAGTGCAGTTCATGCAGAAACAAACAGAAACATTTTACAATAAGGTCCCATTATTAACATTAGTTAATGCGTTAAAGGAATAGTTCATCC
Organism: Schizothorax lantsangensis; assembly: GCA_027422415.1. Lineage (NCBI taxonomy): Eukaryota > Metazoa > Chordata > Actinopteri > Cypriniformes > Cyprinidae > Schizothorax > Schizothorax lantsangensis. Next base: position 16,378,077 of record CM049860.1, read on the forward strand.
AAAAATGAAACTATACCAAGCCTCAGCCCGTCCAAGAAGTAGTGTAGATGAGTTTGTTTCTTCATCTGAGCAGATCGGGTGAAATTTAGCATTACATTACTTGCTCACCAAATGGATCCTCTGCAGTGAAAGGGTGCCATCAGAATGAGAGAATGAGTGATAAAAACAAAACAATAATCTACAAGTAATCTTGTGAAGCAAAAAGCTGTATTTTAAGAAACATATCTATCATTTTTAACTTCAAACCACTGCTTATGGCTAAGATACGAGTCCTCTATTCATAATACTGCTTTCTCCAGTGAAAAAGACTTCTTGTCTGAATCAGAAGAGAAATATGCACAGATTAAATACTGTTTACATGTGAAACAAATATGTTGGTGGATTTTGATATGAGAGGACAACAGGGGGTGGAATTTTCACTGGAATCATTAGTATGGATTGTGGACTCATTTTGTGGCTAGAGGTGCCGGTTTAAAGTTTAAGTTTTTCTAAATGTATTCCGATGAAGAAAGCAACTCATATACATTTTGGATGTCCTGAGGGTGAGAAAATTTTCAGCAATTTTTAATTTCGGGGTGAACTATTCCTAACCTAACATTGACTAACAATGAGCAATTTGTTACAGTATTTGATAGACTTTGTTAGCATTAGTTAACAAAAACACAATTCTTTATTGTTAGTTCATATTAGCTCAGGTCCGTTAAATAATACAACTTCTGATTTTATTACTGTATTAACAAATGCTGAAATTAAGATTAACAAATACTAATACTTTAGAAGTATTTTTCTTATTATCTAATGTAGTTAACTAATGTTAAAAAATGAAATCTTATTGTAAAGTGTTACCAGTAAAACTGTATCCTTCCATTTATTTCTCAGTGGATTCCATTAGTGATGTTCTGATTGTGGAAAAGCTTAAAGCCAGAAGTCAAGAACATGCTGAGGTCTTTCATTGCATAATATTTGGATTCATCACAAGTCTGGAACTAAATTCTTCCATCTCGAAGGTCATACGCAAGAGATGGTAAGTGTGCAATGCTTTGACAGTTTTATGCAATGGTCTACTATTCACAAGCCTGAGTTTTAACAAATAACTTGTCCACCAGTGCCAAATGCAAATTTCGAATCAATGAGGAGAGTCAGACATGTTCCAATGATGCCTGTCCAAATCAAGGACAACAGCTCCAGGCCACTGAAGGCTTTGATCTTCTGGTGGACATCAGTGATCACACTGGGACTGTGCAGTCGTGCAACCTGGCAGGCACAGTGGCTGAGAAAACCCTGGGCTGTAAAGTGAGCTAAGTCAAGACTGTCTCTATGTGTCCTGATGTCTGTATATCCTGCAAAGAGTAAATGTAAAATATTTGTGTTGACAGACAGAAGAGTTTTTGCGTCTGTCAGAGTCTCAAAGGACGACTCTGAAGTGGAAGTTTCTTCTGGAGAGATGCAAAATCTATCTAAAGGTTATTCATGTTTGCTATTTGCAACTTTTGAAAATTGAATATTTAAGGATGTATCTCACTCTGCATTTTAAATTGTAGGTTTTTCCATCTGCTAGAAGCAGAAGTGGAATGAGGGCAAGCATTTTGTCATGTGCACTCGCTGACCCCGTGGAAGTGAAGCAAAACTTTGCTTCCTTTGTGGCTTGATGCTGTTTTGCTACACAGCAACCAAACAGCAAGGTTCCTCATGTGAAAACAAATAAAATGTAGGCCTACTTGCGTTTTAAGTTCACTTTGGTTCAAATGCATATGTTGTGAATAATTATATATTTTTTGACATTTTGTTCCAATGTCCTATTTGATCTCATTGTGTTGTAATTTATCCAATGTAAACGAATTAATTTGGTGTATCCATGCATGTTTGTTTCAAACTGATTTTTCTAAACTGCTTAAACAAATAAAAACACTGTGTCGGAACCTTTTATTCAATAATTGTTTCTGTGCGGACGGTTTTGGAAGGAGCACCGCTTAGGTTTGACATCTCTAAACAATGCTCAATTCGTAGTTGAAATCATAGTTTTACATTTATCTAATCGTATTTCTAGTGCAATCTTCACCATCAGGTAAGAACGTTGATTTAAGTTAAATTATTTTTATCAAGCTTGTCCAATTTTATTTTTTAGAGAAGCATTTTAGCACGCTAAACATTAAAGCCATGCTATCACAAGTTGTATTATCTTATTGCCAACATAAACGATTTACAGAAACACGTACATAAAAGGTACATTCTTGAAGTTCTCAACAGCCTCAGCTAAAACGAGTCTGGAAATCCTCCTGTGAAGCTGTCATTAGGTCTGCATTGAGTTCATCATGAATGTGAATCAAGGCACCGTCGGCAGTGATCCGGTGATACTAGCCACCGCTGGATATGATCATACCGTCAGATTCTGGCAGGCTCACAGTGGCATCTGCACGAGAACCGTCCAGCACCAGGACTCTGTATCCTTCACGAGCAAGAGCTGTGCCTCGCAGATACACAGACCTTTACCCCATGTCAAAAAGAAGTGCTCTAACTGTAATGAATCTACACTTGTAGTGTATTTCAAATCTTAAAAGTATTTTTTCAAAAATATACTTGCAGATAATGTAACATTACAGAAATAAAAATCAATTTAAGTATACCTTAATGGTTGTCATGTTTCTTAAAACACTTTTAAAAAGTGTACTTTGTAATAATGACATATTAGAAGTTTTGGTAACGTCATTTTCCTTTAAAGTACTTTTGAAATCATGAAATCATTTAATAATCATTTGTCATGCTTTTAATAAGTACACTTATTTTGATGTTATGACTAAGATGCTAAAGCATCTTTCTTTTAATTACATTAAAATATATTTTCATTACCATAAATGGTTTTTAATACATTTAGCAATTCATTTTAACCATATTTCAAAGACAATATAAGTAATTATTAAATTACATTTAAAAATGCACTTAAGTCCTACCTAAGTGGGTCCAAAAGCACACTTAATTTAACTAATTGCATTTAATTTACCTCAGAAATGAAAACATTTTCATTTAATTGTAAACAACATTTTTTGAAGTATATTATTTCCATAATAAGGACTCTGAAGTGTACTTCTTTTTCACAAGGAACTGCTGGTACATCCTGTACAGTAGGATTAGTGGGTTTATTTAGGTGCTAAAATACCTTCAAGATGCTTAACTCAAACACAAGCAGGTAAATTCCCTTGAAGTAACGCCTGATAGGAGCATGATTGCTGCTACTGGTAAGTTCAGCATGTGCCTTATCTATAAAGCTGTTAATTATGCAAACAGTATTTCTCTTTCATCTCTGCCTGTATAGGTTCCACACTGTACTTTTTTTCTTGCATTTCAGGTTATCAACACATACGCATGTATGACTTAAACTCAAATAATCCAAACCCTGTGATCAATTACGACGGTGTCAGCAAGAACATCACATCTGTTGGCTTTCACGAGGATGGGCGGTGGATGTACACGGGTGGAGAAGACTGCATGGCTCGCATCTGGGACTTGAGGTAACGAATGCTGTCTGCTGTGTCTATAAAGGCTGTTTAGAAATGTGTTTCTTAAAGTACTGTTTTCATTCAGGTCAAGGAATCTACAGTGCCAACGAATATTTCAAGTCAATGCACCTATTAATTGTGTGTGTCTTCATCCCAATCAGGTCAGTTGGGTAATATTTTATTATCTGCTGCTACTACTACTGCTCACAAGAAAACCAATCAAAAGTACCTTTTTTCTGAATGCATTTGCTTTAGGCTGAATTAATTGTTGGGGACCAAAGTGGTGTTATCCATATCTGGGATTTGAAAACAGACCACAATGAACAGCTCATCCCAGAGCCAGATGTGTCCGTCAATTCAGTCCATATCGATCCTGATGCCAGTTATATGGCTGCAGTCAACAGCTCGGTCCGTAACCAATAACAATCAAATGTTTTTCTTTATTTCACACTACTAATGAGGTTGTGCTAATGTGTACTGCATATATTCATACTGTATCCTAATCAGGTTTGTTCTTTGTTTTTTATTGTAGGGCAACTGTTATGTGTGGAATTTGGCCGGAGGAATCGGCGATGAGGTGACACAACTGATACCCAAGACCAAGATCCCTGCTCACAAACGCTACTCATTACGCTGCAAATTCAGCCCAGACTCCACGTAAGTGTCTTACAAAAAAGCTAAACTAAGGAACAGTGAGAGATCAGTGATTTTTTTTTTTTTTTACAATTATTATACAAATCAGTGCATCAATGTTTTCAACTCTTTGCTAGATTGTTGGCCACATGCTCTGCTGACCAGACCTGTAAAATATGGAGAACCTCCAACTTCTCTCTGATGACAGAGTTGAGTATAAAGAGTAACAACCCAGGAGAGACGTCCCGAGGATGGATGTGGGATTGTGCCTTCTCTGGAGATTCACAATACATAGTTACAGGTGAACATACACAACATACACAGTTCAAATGTTTTACTAATACAAGAAGATCATAAGTTTACATGACCATTGCAGAATCTTTGGTCCCCACTTTATATGAGGAGTCTTCTTTAGCATTGTTCACCTGAAAGTAAAAATTCTGTAATCATTCTCTAACCCTCAAGTTGTTCCAACCCTGTATGAGTTTCTTTCTTCTGTTGACTGCAAAAGAAGATATTTTCAAGAATATTGGTAAACAAACAGTTGACTATAGCCATTGACTTCCATAATATGAAAAAAAAATACTATGGAAGTCAATGGCTAACCAATGTTTTTCAAATTATCTTCTTTCGTGTTCAACAGAAGAAAGAAACTCATACAGATTTGGAATTAGAGGAGGGTGAGTAAATGTTGACAGAATTTTCATTTATGGGCGAACTATCTCTTTGTACTTGCGTCAAAAAATAATAATTATTGTTTGGTACAATGTACTTATTGGGTTCATGTTGTATTGCAAAACACTTTTGCTGCTATTGCATATCGTGCATTGCCTCTTGGAGCATCAATAACATCCTTTTACAGTGGTTGAGTATCAGTCCCTCAGTTGTCCTGAGTTTGCAGACTGTTCTTTTTTTTTTTTTTAGTAGAATCTTGTGAGGAATTTGTTTATATGTTTATTTTGTATGTTTATTTTCAGCCTCCTCGGATAACCTTGCACGTCTGTGGTGTGTGGAGACCGGAGAGATCAAACGGGAGTACAGTGGCCATCAGAAGGCCGTGGTGTGTTTGGCCTTCAATGACAGTGTGCTTGGATAGTATGCAGAAGAAGCTCATTCTGCTGGTCATAACACCTGACATCTGCATCTCATAACCATCCTCATGGTATTCAATGGACTGCATACAAGTGTAAAAATCAATGTTTTTGTTGCATTAATGAAAACCCTTAAATATGATGACTGATCTAAAAACTTTCTAAATGTTGTATCCTTATCGTAGCAAATTCAAATGTATTTTAGGATGCATGTACTCAGTTGTATGCACCTACAAGTTTTGTCAATAAATATTTAGCTTTTGATTATTATCCAGACATCACTGAATTTATTCCCTTTCTAGAATTAAATACTCATTCAAATATCTATGAATGTTTGAACACAATGGTGCTTTATTGTAGACCAACAGTGTTTTCCATTACTCATCTGCATCAGGTTACAAGATACAAGCTGGAGTGAGTCTTAGAGCCGAGTCATGTTTAAACGCCACTGGAAAATGGGGCTAAATACTAGAGAAGGTGAAGATAAGGATTTAGCAGATAACATGACAAGCTGGTTCCGCCTTCGTTGCCAGACTGGCATTAAATATGGCATTTGTGTAGCCTCTCCAGTTGCTCTCATTGATGTGAACGCATTTGTTTGTTTCCCTGGCGTGTGCTGGTACACCGTCTGTGGAATGTCACTCTGGCAAGTAGTAGAAGCACACAGAAACACAAATGTTGCTGGGAAAGCAGATGTCGATGCAGAAGTAAATAAGTCTTTGTTTCCCGGGACCTTCAGGAAAAAAGGAAAGAAATCTCAAGGTTCTTATTTCTGTGGATGTGCCGATGACAATCATAATCAATGTCCTGTTCCTCGTTCATGCTCTGCTGGTTGCAACTCTAAAAAAGGTCACAACTCCTTCTCACTGCACTACTGGATTAGGTTTCTGTCACACTGTGCTCTTTAAAGAGCAACTCAGCATGTTCTTGGCTTCTCCTATACATTCTCTTGACACAAAAATCAGTTCATTCAATGCTTAAACAAGGAATATTCTGGGTACAATTTTAGCTCAATACAGCGTTTTGATAAACAAAACTTTTTTTCTTTAAAAACAAAATGAAGCACTTACAATAGAAGTGAATGGGGTCAATTGGTAAATGTTAAATTATTCACTGTTTCAGTAGTATAGCAACAAGATACAATATTATATGCGTTTTAACATGATTTCAGTGTAAAAAATAATATCCTATTTCTATGTGAAGTTATATCCAAATGTACAACTTAATCACAATTTAACTAATCTACCCCTGGTTTCACAGACAAGGCTTAAGCCTACTCCCAGACTAAAATGCATGTCTGAGCTGTTTTAATTTAAATCTTAAAATATCAGTGCCATCGTTTTGTCTCAGGATGCACACCAGTAATGTTTTTCTAAGGCACATTTATAAAAGATACTTAAATGTCCTAGTTGAACTATGGCCTAATCCTGGCTTAACCTAAACCCTGTCTGTGAAAACAGGCCTTAATCTTACAACGTAATCATAACGCAACTACTTTACAAAGGATTTAAACCATTAAATAATATAAAAGTTAATAAGTATTAATTGGTGCCTTTTCACATCTATTGTAAGTGCCTGTCATTGTAACCTTGTCTTTTGTGGTAATCGACATTATGCCACAAATGTGGCTGATTGATCATAACTCTTTTTATTTTATTTTATTTTTTTATGTTTTTGATAGAAGTCTCTTTGGCATTTAGTTTATACCGATCTTAAGTGTCACATGATTTTGCAGAAGTCATTCTAATATGCTGATTTGGTGTTTGCATTTCACTTTCATCTTTTGTAACATTATAAATGTCTTCTTGACTTTCACTTTTGATCAGTTTAGTGTAACAGAATGTAATATTGTAGCATTGACTTGCTCTTACCCTCAGATCTTCTAGTCCAGTACACAGAGCCCTGCTGACAGAGGGACTGAAGAGGTTCTTGAAGGGTGGAGGCTTCCACACGACTGCCAGACAGCACTCCCAAAAACTCTGTGTGTTTTTCAGTCTGATTTCCCACCACCCAGACCTGACGAACCTGTGAGAATCATCACATATCTCACTGTATATCACTGCCGAGTAAATTATCCTCTAATGGTGTGATACAGGCTCACTATTGTTCCTGTGTGAACACATACGCTGTATAACTCCCGATCGTATAATTGTGTCTTGAGGGGTTTAAGTGTTTCCTCTAGTACAAAAGGCATTTGTAATTACACCACTTACTCCTCTGAGAGATCAGATAGACACTTGCTAAAGCAGAGCAATGCTTGAGTGAGCCTGCGACAGGCAGTTTATGCTTCTCAATAGCTCATTGTGCAGCAAAAATTGGAAATCTTGTTCAAAAGGCTATTGACCATGGATTGAGTTTCCAAAAAGTTTTCTAATGGCTTTAATCAAGCGCAATGATGCAAAAATCTCAACTGAGACCAAGATTTTAAGTGGTCAGCGATACTTATCAGTTCGTCAACCCATCCCGTACTGCACGGATCATAACCCAGCGCATGAATCACCTTGTTAAGTGCTGAGAGAAGTGTGTCCAACACAGGTCTCTGCTCTGTTTGCGGAAGGGAGCTCTGTCTTTCCAGTAGTGACTTATAAGAGGAAAAAGCCAACAGAGTGGCCATTGTGCACCCTGTGGTCCCATCCTGTAATGCGATCCAGCCAAGGTGGATCAGATGGTCTGTGGAATTCAGACTCGGCTACACTAAAGCCCTCTTGAGCTGGTGCGGTCCATTACTCCCTTTCTGGAGTCACGGAGGAGAAAGCAGCCAAAAGAGCTCTCTAATCTACCCAAGAGCACTGGGGTGGTGCTGCGTTCAAGTGTCAGTCAATTTGCCAGCCACCTTTACGTTTAGGTACATATGGTGTATAAGTTGCTTAAAAAGCTGCTGCGTCCGAAAGAACAAGATCCGGTTAAATACACCTAAGTATTTCACACTGACATTCTTGTTCATATGGTAAAAATAGGCGACTTGACAATTTATTCCTGTGATAGCAAAGGTGAATTTTCAGTGTCACATGATCTTCCAGGAATCATTCTAATATGCTGATTTGGTAACATTTCTTATCATTATCAATATAAAATATTATTAATATTTTTGTGAAATCCATTATACTGTCCCCCCCCCCTATTTTTTGATAAATAGGAAGTTTAAAAACAACATTTATTTGAAACAGAAATCTTGTTACATTATAAAATACAGTATTTATTTATTGCGTATATACTGAATAAAACATTAATTTCTTTTAAAAAAAAATCTTACTGACCCAAACTTATGAATAGTACACTCTCAAATATAAAGGTTGTTTATTGGCATCTATGGTTCCATGAAGAACCTTTAACATCCATGGAACCTTTCCCACTGGACAAAAGGTTCTTTATAATGGAAAAGGTGCTTAGATACTTAAAATGTTCTTCACGCTAAGAAAAGAAATGGTTCTTTTAAGAACTGTCCACTGAAAGGTTCTTTGAAGAACACAAGATGGGTCTTCCATGGCATACCTGGATGCGAAAACCCCCTTTTGGAATCCTTTTTTTTTTTTTTTAAGTGCAGTGTATATTTAATATAATGTAATATTGTAAGATTAGTTTGCCATAATCACACAATCTTCTGGTCCATTACAAAAATAGGAGACTCAACAAGCAGAAATCTTTTACCTGTTGCTCTGACTTGTTCAGTTGAGATTGCACATTCTCGTAATCCAAACTTTCCATCCGGCGAAGAAAGCAGCTGTCCTGGTTGTCTGGTTTATAGCATACCAACCCCTGAGGAAGAGCGATAGGGAATTGTAACTGAGCTTTAGTGGAAAAGCCTAATCCGTAGAGAAAGAAAAGGGCCTTACGTGTCTCGTGTCAAAAACCACTGTGGAGGTGTGGTTGACATGGGAAGTCACAGAGTAGGTCACTACACTGTTGTGCTTGTCAATCAGAGCCGATTGATTGATCAAGTCACCCGTGTGATCGGGAATTCTGACAACCTGCAATGAAGACTGTACAGAAAAGTTTTGTTTTCAGTGCTAACGTTTAAAGCAAGACACTTCAGGTGATATCATATCACCATATTTTCCTTGTTGATTAAACACAGTACATCAAAACAAGTGTTTTGCATTTACATTCAAAAGTTTTTGAAATGTTACATTTAAATATGCAAATAAGGAATTGTGTAATTAAATAGGCACTAATTTGCATAGATTGAAAGAAAACTGAACATTGGATAAAGCCAGATTCAAAATTCGTGTTTCATTTTTATATATTAAAGGTTTTTACAGAGGGGATTTTGGCTATTTATGACTCCATAAATCTGAAAATACTGTCAAAATACAAATACATTTTCGTCGTGTTTTTAGAAGTAAAATGGTATATAAATCAGGCGATGATATATGAACCATAAGAAAAAAATATATATTTTCTTTCCACTAGTATGAAAGAAAAGTTATAAAAGCAAAAAAAATGTCCAATACATGGGGGGGAGGGGGACAAACAAACAATGGTTTACTGGTGTCTTGCCTTACAAATGCTTGAAAATAGGAAATGCCTGGACTTACTTGTGTCTTGTGCTGTAGCCCTAGATGTGCGGTCACACCGAGAGCAATGATAACAATGAGCATCATGGCAGCAATACTCCCCCAGAGAACTTTGTGAGGAACCCTGAAGGAGTTCATGGGACCACAGTGCTAGAAAATCCAAGCACACAATCATCTCCCTCCATGCTACATTTAAAGCACATTCACATTAAAGAATATTTATGGTTTGTACGCATAAGCAAGCAATAAAACACAGCTGACACAAACAAAACACAAACTGGCATATTTGTGCTATAATCTGAAGTATGCGTACTGCTAATGGAAAACAGCAATGAATTCTCACCATGTTCTGAGGGTCCTCCAGACTGGCTTCTGAATGCTTCCAGCACCTCACCATTCTGCCCTGTTTTGCTTCTCCTCACGGTACCTGTCTTACTTCTTTCTGTGCAAGGCAATGTTCATGACTGAGACTGACCAGCGGTGCCTGCAGTATAGGTGTCTAACTGCTTTCTGCCATCCTCTGCCCCCCACCTCTTACCTCACACCAGGTAGTCCAACCCACTGGCTGACTACCCCTATACCAGACAATAGACAAAGGGGACAGGTAGATCGGCACTGTGGACAGGGCTTTTCGTCGCAGAGCCAGCCTTTAAGGCATCGACTGGCCATGCCCTTAGGCTGCTGACTGACCAAGGTGACTTTAATAACTTCAGAGGTGGATATAGTGAGAAAACTGAAGTGCAGTCTCATCACAGAGAACCCAAAAATTAAAACTGTATCATCATTTACTCACTCTCATGTCGTTCCAAAACTGTGTGACATTTCTTCTGGGGAACGTGAAATAAGACATTTAGATGAATGTCGATAACCATACAGTTTTCACAATATAATTTCTTAAAACATTGTCTTTTATGTACCCCAGAAAAAAGTAAGCTTAGATTTATGCAAGGGTGAGTGGTGAATTTTCATCCATTTAAGTACAATATTATGAAAAAAGAACACACTTCATTAACAATTCTTATTTATTTGATCCATCAAGCAAATGAACACTTTGTTCAAACCATGGTGAGAAGTAAAATCCTACCAGGTTCATAGGTCAGTGAGTGACAAAGCTGTCAAGTGCAAAATATAATTAAAAATATTCTCATTATATTACAAGTACAGTGAATTAACAGTACATAATTAAACAAGTACTTCTGATAAAATAAAAACAAAGCACAATTTAGAGGGTCACTTGTTATGTAGCACCCGAGTGTTACTGACCAGAAAACACATTACAATTTTTTTCAGACAAAAACGCAACAAAACAAACATTAACACTAAAATAAAAATGTATTGCCCTTATATTACCTTAAAACAAAAACAGTGGGATATTTAAAAAGAGGTAGGCCAGTTTGAAATTAAGCCTTGATGACATAGTAAATCATACTGCATATATTTGTAGAGACTAACAATTTCTATTAAACCTATTTAGATGAACTGTAATATTAAAATAGATAAATATTCTCTATTAAAGTGGGTAAATTGCAAGCAAACGCTGACTATGCTTGTAGTGCAGGTAAAATATCAGCAATGCTCTCTATATAGTAGTCAGGCACCATTTTCTGCCGTTGTGGACATTCGCTCTTCTGGTTTGCCTCAGCTTCTGCTACAGTAGAAACTCCTGTGAGGGTCAGCAGGGTCTTCAGGCCACAGTTTGAGCCTAGCATGATGTCCGTGTCCAGTCTATCTCCGACCATCAGACACCTCTCAGGGTCCAGACCGAACTGGCCGGCCACACACTCGAACATGAAGTTGCTGGGCTTTCCGACCACTTGAGCTTGGCGCTGCGCAGCGGTCTCTACCGCCCTTAGGAGGCACCCTGTCCCTGCAGACAAGCGGAAGACAAGGTTGTTGTGATAACACGACATGATTCAAGGTAATGCATATTTGTGATGTCATTCATATCTGCTTACCGGGGACCGCTTTGCCTCCCTCTAGAGGCAGCCTCGTGTCCGTGTTAGTTCCCACGAACTGACAGTCGGGGTTACACAGGTACTGCAGAGCTCTGTTGAGCTTCATGTAACTGAAATGCTCATCAAAGCCGACCAGTACAGCTCGGACCTCATTATCGAGAGGAACATTCGCCCAATCTTTCTGAACTCCTGAGATGGGGTCAGGCCCCACACCGACCGCCCGGATCCCCACGTTCTCGAGCTCCTGCCTCATGGCATTGCTCCCAATTAAATAGACTTTTCCGTCGAGTTTACACACATTTTTGAGGTACACCGCCGAGCAGTACGCCGTCCCGAACACCTCGTCCGCGGAGGCATCGAAACCGAGCTTGCCTAATTTTTCCGCGTACATTTGTCGGGTTTTCGTGCTGTTGTTTGTGACAAAAAACACCCGTTTTCCGTTTTTCTTCAATGAATTGATAACCTCAGGGGCTCCGGGGATGGCTTGGTCCCCTCTCCATATTACGCCATCGCAGTCAAACAGCACACTGTCCACCGAGTCCAGTAACTGTCTGCTCAGAGCTCCAGTCAGTCGCGTACACTTAGATGAAGCCATTCCTCAAGTTACTCTCGATCTTCTTTCTTGTCCTCGGTCCGTCCTAAAATATCATTTGATCTTCACCTATCTATGAACAGTCCACTGACTAGACGGAGTTCAGTGTATGTCAGATGATAAAGAATGACAGCGAACTGGAAATGACTAGTTGCTGCAACCGAGCACACTGCCTTGTGCAAGTGATTCATCGTTTGACATTGTGCGTGACGCTTTATACTAGTAAAGCACTTCCGCACCGGTTTAAAGGGCCAGTGGCCCTAATAAAATGCTATGAAAATGTTTTTGGGTAGGCGCCATTTTAACATTTTAATGAAACGAGGCTGTGAGGAAAACATGTACAGTACTTTATTCTCTTATCCACCTTATTCTTCAATGCGGAAGTAAGCCGTTTTCTGTGAATGTGCAAGACTTCCGGTTCATTAGCCGCTGTAGGGACAGAAAGACAAGAACAACAAAGTGGTTGCAAACAGGGGGGGGGGAGCCCCGAATGTTTTTTCAAAAGCCCCGAATCTTTTGGGTTTGTTAATAGTTTTGTCAAAAATATCGTTTTTCAACACATATTATACAGAAATATTTAAAACGGTTCAATGCTGCGTTCCTGCAGGATCGATAAAACGATATCAGCTGCGCTTCCTCCCTCTCTCTCTCTCTCTCTCTCTCTCTCTCTCTCTGACAGGCAGCGAGCTCACATCACACACACCGCAGCAGTCCTACATAGCCACGCCTCCTGTCAATCACTCAGCACGTCACTGTCTCATTCACCTCAAGCATTTTTACCTAGCCAATTTTTTTTTACAATTTTACTTTTTGTAAATTATGTTCACTCATTAATGTCTTGGGGAAGTTCATGCAAGCCAAATCTGCAAATACTGAACTCGTGAGACATCATGACATTATCGAGTATATGGCAAAAACCAAATAAAACACACCTACAGAGCGCGCATGCGCGACTACATGATGAAGTCTGGCTAACTTGGTGCACATTTAAAGCTAGCATGCGTTCTTTCACGCATGATTCAGTTTATTAATATGCATTAAGAATGATCACATATTTCAGGATAAGGGGGCAGAAAATGTCTATATTCATATCATTTCATATTATTGTTAATAAATATCACACGAAGAGTGCCGTTTTTTTTTTTAAATATCAGCATGGTTACAAATGTGATATTGATTTTATACAACCGTTCAATAAATAATAGGTTCATATCAAGAGACTTACATTTTAGACACCATATTGGCTGTTCTTGCTCTATTTCACCAGCAAAAAATCATTCCAAACAGCCACAGCACTGTTTAGCGTCTCTGAGCAACATGATGGTGTTTCCTTCCTGAATGAATCAACCATTTAAATGACTCGGTTCAATCGCAGTGACTCATTAACAGTGATTTGCTGCCACCTATTGGTGGTTTTAATTTCACATTTCAAATTTCCCCCCGATTTTTTCATGTTTTAAATCATTTCAAATAATAGTATTTAACGTTTTATGTTTAATATATCAAAACATTATTTATGCATTTGTAATTGCAGTTAAATGCATTCATGTCTTGCATTAAACATCTAAATGCCACGCAGCTTCGGTGTTGATTTCATTTGCTTGATAACAGCCCAAATGTCTTATTATTCTAATTCACTGATTGAATGCACAAATTTGACTCAAAAGATAATGGACACTTTTAGAAAAAATGGCTTTATAAAAGGTAAAAATGCCCATAAAATCAGTTTAAACTTGTTGCAAAAGATTAATTTCTGTTAGTTTGAATTAAACATAAAAAATAATATTCATGTTTAATCATTTTAGACACTTGATTTTACTGAAGGCTACCATTATAATTATAACTTGAGTTTATTAAATTCATAAACAAACAAACTTTCTTCTCTATTAACAGTTTGTAGCGTGGATCATTCATTGCAACATTTAATCTGATTCTCATGTTTAAGAATCTGTTATCTTGAAAAATAATTTATGCTACTGCCCATGCACTGACTTGGTTTTAAACCTATATTATTATCCAATTTACAAGCCTTAAAACATCTTAAAATGCACACATGTAAGTCAGGAAAATCTAAATTTTCAAGGGGGAGCATGCCCCCGAACCCCCCTACCAATCTCCATTTTTCCATATTTAAATTTTATTGTTGGAGATCCTTGATTTGCAGTTACACCACCCCATTATTGTATGATTCAACTGTAGCACATTTAGGCCTATCAGCTAAGCATAAGGGTTAGTTCACCCAAAATTAAAATTTCATCATTACTCATGTTGTTCAAACCTGTATGAGTTTCTTTCTTCTATTGAACTACAAAGAAGATATTTTGAAAAATGTTGGGGGCTAAGCCCCGAATGTTTATAATGTCTGGCTCCGCCCCTGGTTGCAATTAGAAAAAACACCTGCAAATTAAGAAAACAACTTCATCAATTTGACAACACATGCACTGCAAATGCTCACAACACCAAACAAAGAAACGCGCTGCAAATAAAAAAAAATATTTGGTTGTGTTGCGAGCATTTGCAGCACCTGCTGTCAAACTGATGAAGATGTTTTCTTGATTTGCTGGTGCTTTTTCTATTTGCATGTGTTTTCTGAAGTTGCTCTCGGCCACCGTAGTAAACGGTAAAACTGTTTGCACTACAAATCAGTGTGTTCATAATTAGGTATATAATACACTACAATATTTAGTCCAATTTGCAATATCAAGCCACAAAACGAGCTGTTTTGTACAGCTAAAAATAGCTGGAAGCGGAAGCCAGACACATTACATTTACAAATGGCCGCGACTGCTCTTACAGGAAAAATAAGGTGGATAGACAGGGTGCACATAAGTTTTTCTGCCTGGTTCTCATAAGAGCACCAGGAGATATGGTTTGGTCCTCACACTGCATGCTATATAAAAAAAATTATATAATAGTGATAATATTGCACTTTATTTTTTAAATAAAATAATAAAGTGTGATAATAGGCTACCATTAGCCTATATTCTGAAATAAAAAGGGAGTATTAAATAAAAATACAATTATTTTATAGTAAACAAAATACTAATATTTACTAATATTTTCATATTAATAATATCATCATTTTCAAACTAAAAATCTGCAAGCTTTTATTTTGGTGGGTTGCTGGCAGGTAGGTACTTCGGAACAGTTTACAATTAAGAATTTATTAAATCCGGAAATAAATACTAAATCATTATTGTTACAATATCTAGGAAGAACTGGTTTGAACAAGCAAGTATAAGTGTTTATTTATTTATTTATTTTTGTTTCTTCTCTTTTCTCTTTTCTCCTTCAAATCCCGCTTGAGAGGATGAGGGTGGACGGAGGAGCTGAACACGCAGCGCCGAATGAAACACTATGAAGACTCTGGGCGGGTGGAGGAGAAAAGGGAAAGATAAAGGTGTTTGAAGATGGTTGGGAGGTTAATTATGAGATTGTAGGTAGAGTGTCAATGGTCCATTTTAGAGATAGGTGGCGGTAATGCACTTGTTAGTCTGCGATCCGCCGTAAAACTAGAAGAAGAAGAAGAACAGTGGAACATGTTATTTTGTACTGTCAGAAATACGAAACTGAAAGAAGGATTCTAATGCAAAATTTAAACTTAGAGATATATTACAAAATGACTCGAGAAATGAATGCTATAGTTTTATTTTTCAGTACCTTAAAATAACAAATTTGTGGGAGAGAATATAAAAAAAAAAAAAAAAAAAAAAAGGGGGGGAAGGTAGTAAGTCATTTTGATCCACACTCCATACCAGTTGGTGGCGGAAATACATCATTTTGTTGTTTGTCAACCGCCAATACATTTTAAGAAGAAGAAGAAGAAGGTAAGTTTTTTTTTTTTTTTTTTTTAATTAATGCCAAGGCACCAAAGATAAAAGTACAGAAAATATCAACTTTATGCAAAAAGAGGTGACATTACATGCAAAGCACCATTTCTAGATGTATGTAACAATAAGTAAATAATCCAAAACAAAGCTTTAACAAAAGTTAAAAAGATTAAATAAATTAACTGTTTTAAGAGCTTTAAGATTCTTGGAAGATGAAATAGCTTGGATATACTGTTGAACCTCTTTTTTAAAAACAATAAATAAAGGATTTTGATGAGTGAATTTACTGCGGTGAATATGAAATTTTGCAAGAAGTAATAATAGGTTACTTCTTGCAAATGTTAAACATACTTCTTTTTGTATGTTAAAGAAGCCAAACAGTACATCCTTGAAAAGCAAAGAGTTATCACAATACCTAAACCCTGGAGCACATTGCAATTGATAATATTAGAGAATTCAATCCAAAATAGCTGCGTGTGAGGACAATCCCAGAAGATATGCATATCAGTTTCATTAGGGTCCCCACAAAAAGCACAGCTTGTATCTATATCTGATTTGAATCTTTTCAAAAAAATATTTTTTAGTTTTTACTTTAAACTCAAGGTTTAAAGTAATTAAACCTTGAGTGAGAGTCGGGGGGAGAGCCTCATTCTGTATGCTTTCTTCAAAAACCTTAAGTAAAAAAGGAGACACTTCTTTAGAGAACTGTTTATAGAACTCTGCGGTAAGCCCGTCCGTTCCGGGAGATTTATTGTTTTTAAGTTCTAGAATTGTGTTACTAACTTCAGATAAAGTAATTTCACTATCACAAAGATTTCTGTCATCTCTTGAAATAGTCTTACAATTTTTAACAGACTCCAGAAAAGTACGGGCTGCCTCTTCAGAATACTTTTTTTTATACAGTTTACTGTAAAATTTAGAACAGAAATGTGCAATGGAATGAGGATTATTAGTGACTGTCCCCTCAATATTAAGAGTTTCGATTAGTGAAGTACTTAAGCGACTCTTTTCTAGTCTGAAAAAATAAGCTGTGTTGCATTCTCCCTCCTCCATCCATTTTTGTCTAGATCTAATGTAAGCACCCTGTGCCCTATAGGTGTACATCTCATCTAATTTAGATTGCAGGTCAGCATACTCAAGCTTTTCTGATTCAGAAAACAGCTCTGGGGGTTTAGAAGAAAGTTTTGTAATTTTAGACACCACCTTATTTTCTTCTGCTCTCTTAAGTTTAGCTAAATTACTACCGAATTTCCTAAAATATTTACCAATTTCAAACTTTAACAGCTCCCACTGGCAACAATAGGAGTCTAACACTAAAGCTCTTCTCCAGTACTGCTCAATCAGTAATGTGATATTCTTCTTAACATCTTCAAACAGGAGAAGGGAATTGTTCAATTTCCAATAAGAAGGAGATGAGCTGAAGTCAAGGGATGCAGAAAGACAAATCTTGAGAGAGACAGCACTGTGATCTGTAAGAGGTGTAGCATGAATGCTGACTGATTTACAACTGTTTGCTAGGCTTTGGGAAATGAGCCAGTAATCTATTCGGGACTGCTTAGAACGGTCCTTGCTGCTCCATGTATAAAGTCTCTGGTGTGGATATATTTCCCTCCATATATCAACAACACAAAAACGTAACATGAAATTATTCATAATTGAACTTATAGAAGCAGCTCTAGGGGGAAACCTATCTAAATACTATTTAAAACCATATTGAAATCCCCACCTGAAATAGGAACAGCATTGGGGTATTTATTTAACCAGTACTGTATATTTTCACTGATCACATCCATTAAAGTGGCATTTTCTTTAGAAGAATTGTACCCATATACATTTAGTAGAACTGAGATGGTCTGACCAAGTGAAACCACTAATAAGAGAAAATGACCTTTGGGATCACTGACAACGTGTAAAATCTCACCAACAAACGTATTTTTTAAAGTGGCGACACCTGCTGATCGCTCTGTGCCATGCGACATCCATACATCACTGCCCCACTGGGATCTCCAAAATTTAACATCGTCTTGTGTGGAGTGGGTTTCTTGAAAAAAGCAAAAGTCTGATCCGTGGTTTTTAACAAACAAAAAGAGGGCTTTGCGCTTTACACTGTTTCTTAAACCCTTGGCATTAAGAGAAATTAACGATATCGACATTGATAAACAAACAGCAATGAACAGCTGTTAACACGAGTCAAAACAAAGGCAAAAAGTCAAAATTGACTGATAGATGAGAAGAAAACTGAGATGAACAGAGCTTAACTGACCAATTTAAATGACCAAATTAAAGGTCCAGCTGTAATACGATGATGGCTCAAATGCCATAGTGACGGGTAACAGTCACCATCTTAAAAAAGAGTGCACGATCCTCATGATGAAACTCACAAAGTAATCTCCACACCTTCAATGAACGCATGCGCTCCGATGTAATAGGCCGTTTTTCCAGCGGCCCTCGCCTCTCTCACTCTCGGCCACAAGCTCTTCCGTCTCTCCCGGTCCAGCGAAGTCAGATCCTCTGCGAAGCGCAGGTTGTTGTCTTGGAGAAACTGGGACTTCTTGGCAGCTTTCCATAAGGCATCGCGGATAACTCGTGAGGTAAACTGCATGATAACGGCGCGAGGTTTTGTGTTGTCACCTCTCCTCCCTAAACGATGCACAGTGTCAACGACGTCAGGGTACTTGTTCTTGGCCTCGGGATAAGTCTCGCTGCAGATTTGAATGACCTCGGATCTGATATCTTCCTTGAAAGTCTCAGGCACTCCAAACAATCTCAAATTCCACCTGCGAGAGTATCTTTCCAGATCAGAAATGCGTGTTACCCAGGTGCCCGTAAGACGTTCTTGATCTTTAAGCCTGGAATCTACATCTTTCACATTCTTCTTTAGATCTTGTACTTGAGCACACACAAAATCTATCGTTTTCTTCAGCCCTTCTATCTTCAGAGCATTGGTGCTAATCATTCCTTCAAGTGCATCAGACCGAGTATTGATCAGCGAGGAGAGTGTGGAAATGACGGCAGAGTCGGCCAGCTCATTTGGACTTGAAGATTTACCTTTTTTATGAGCAGGTGGCTTGCTAGAAGTGACAGGGAGTGAAGTCGCGCAGAGCTCAAACTCGTTTACAGCAGGGGATGCATAATCGTGAACATCCATACTAGTGTCGCCAGTGTCTGATCTCTCTTTGCGTTTGTCAAATGGCATGTTTACGCTCTTAAATGAATGTACTGATATCTGATTAATAAAATGTAGTGAAATAGTACGGTAATACAGCTAGCCTTTCTAAATCCGTAAAGTTTGGTCAGGAGCTCTGAAAATTTCGTCTTAACAAGGCGCCATCTTGGACCTCCCCTCAGAAGAAGGTAAGTACTTGAGTATATGCGCTACCGGGATGAGTGCTGTCGATTGAAGAGGGTCAGTGAATTAAATGTCACAGTTTTGCATTTTGCTTTGAACACGGCAGTGGATAGCTCAGATTTATGCTTTCAGTTCAAATAGAAATCTTATACAGTATTACATTTTGTAGATCTAAAATGGTAATTGTGCATTAACAGCTGTCAACCATGTTGATATGAAAATGAGCAGTCTGAACTTAACACAGTGCGTTTTATTTTGGTCGCGCATGCGCACCTGCGTACCACTTATGTACACCCCTGGTTATATAGAGTATTTTGTAGACCAAAACCAGAAAACATTGTCTGAGCATTTTCACATTTTTTAGCATTGTCAATAGGTTTTTGGTTAAATGCTTGAAACAAGGTCTGCGGTTAACACAAACTTAAGATATTTTCAAGTTTTATTCTATGACATAAAGTACATCTGTATTTGCATTTTAAAAAAAGCTTTTAGTTGTCTTGAAAGAGCTGGTTGCTAACACGTGGCTAAATAGGACCAGACTAAATTAAACCATCTGCTCACTACTCTGCTTTTATAGACTTGTTGCATTCACAGTCACACTCTTGCCAACTATTCTCAGACTTTCTAACTTTTTTTTTATAAAGACAAAGAGTTGTCAGAAATGTTGTGACGGTGACGTTAAAGTCATGCGACCATGGTGTAGTTTGTTTATATCCTATGTTTAGCTTTTTACTTCTGGTAATTGTATTTAGGTTTCAAAATTAATTTGTAGATTATCATGATAAACTAAACAGAGCTTTTTTTAGTCACAGAGCAAATTTTCCTACAATAATTAAAATGCCAATGGAAAAATCCTGTTAGGTTTTTGTTGAGGGAACCAGGGTGATGCAAACTTTATGCAATTTATTTTTTATTTTTATGGGATAAAAACTGAAGGTTAAAGTTAACGATCAGGTTGTTACCCCTGTCGGTTTTGCTGGGATAGATTTTTGGAAGATTCTGTATTCTTCAGGAAGGAGCACGTCCTCTAAGGTGAACGTGATACTTTGACTCTAATTCTTCTGAAAAGATAGGTCAAATATTTCAGAAACATAAAACCTTTATCTCCTTAAAATCATTTTATGTACCACCTGGGGAGTGGATAAAGAGCTTTGAATGTATCAAGGTATCAAGACCTGATCCTTAACTTTAACATAAGTTTTTTTTCCCCCATAATAGAAATGTTGCAACGTCTTCCTTAAATTGCAGTGCTCTCCTAAATGCATAATGAAAATTGACACTCAATGTAAAAGTAGCATTTTCTTTTCAATGGCTATTTTAACTTTTTGATTTAGATTTCCAGGCATCCTCTCAAGTGCATTTTATTTTTCTTAAGTCCAACAACAATCTGGCAGTTCTTACTACTTTGTTTTACTGAATTAGTGGCTATTTTGTATACATTTGTACGTTTTCATACAATCTGCTTATGCCCCGTTGACGGTTAAGATTTAGTGGGTTATGGGTGGACCTTTATGCTCTTTTTTTTTCTAAAAATCATGCATGTAATTTAATATGAAATCATATTAATTCATACAAAATCACAACCTAGTAAAATACACATTTTATAATGAGATTGGGTTGTGCAGTCCACAACTGACCTTGACCAGATATTGAAATTACACCCCGGGAGGATGCTGTTCAAATAGTGAAAGTGATACAATGTGGAAAGATGAAATGTGGAAATTATGGTGCAGCAATGACAGTAAACTTTGCTGTAACAATAAGTTCTGGGAATGGGGAGGACATGGGGAGGCACACACCTGGGGCGGCTGAGGCAGGAACAGCTTTCATATGGAGCATGGAGGGATGGCCACTCATGTCAGATCACTAGCTGACTCTGGAACTGTGGCAGTAAATAATGCAAATAAAGTTTCAATTTCATTTGCACGATTTACAGTTTCCTTCTGTCTTCATGTATATTTGATTACCTGATATGAAATAAAAGTACTCAGCATTATTGTCTGATTATTAGCTAAACTTTACATCTGTTGTCTTTGTATTAAACTGTAGGATTTGACTATTCCAAACTGTACAGTCAGAGAATAAAGAAAAAAATAATTCTACATATAAAGCCACTTAGCTTGGGTGTTACTCTTCTCGCCTTTATTTGTTCTGTTTTTTATGATTTAGAACAGGGGATTCAATCCTGCTTCTGGAGGGCCAGTGTGCTGCAGAGTTTAGCTCCAACTCCAATTAAACACACCTGAACCAAAACAATAAAAGGTCTTTCTTTAGTATTGCTAGAATCTTCCAGGTAGGTATGTTAGGACAAGCTGAAGCTAAACTCTCCAGGATGTTGGCCCTCCAGGAACAAGACTGAACACACAATTGGTCTTCTTTGTTGTGATAAATGCCATCTCACCCTTTGACAAACCAGGCTCCCACCAGATGTCATCATTTATCATCTGCTTGTCTCTGGGTTTTGGAAAGTGCCCACACACTAGTCTTAATAAGAGCACTCCCAGTGTTCCTGAAAGAAAGTGATTTGTCTGATGGATAAGCTTGAAATACAAAAGCATGCGGTCTCTGCAATGTGCAAAAAATATATCTGGTGTTATTTGAGATACGGTTTATAGGATACAGTTTAACTTGTCACTATAATTTAAATCCTAAAGGTTTATGGTAGAATACTTACCACAGAATCTATTGCAGCCAGATTCTTGCAGGAGATCCCCGCATCCGAAGTCAATCAGTTTGACTTTAAGAGTTTCTGTGTTGATGATGAGATGAGATCTTCTCATCTTCTTCCTGATGAGAAGATTATCCAGCTTAATGTCATGGTGGAACATTCCATGGCGACAGATTATGTCAGTGGCCGCTGTTGCTTTTGCCACGACAAACCATGCTATGTCCTCAACAATGGAGCCTCCACAGACCTCCAAAAAATCCCATAGATCTTTGCAGGGTGAGGGGCATTCCAAGACCATTATGTAATGTTCAGGCTGGTCCTGCCAGTCCAGCAGCTGAATGATATGTGGAACTCTCAGGCCCTTATTAACAAGGATTAATATTGCAACATCTAACACAGTGATAGGCAACTTCGTTCCTGGAGGGCCGGTGTCCTGCAGAGTTTAGCTCCAACCCTAATCAAACACTCCTGAACAAGCTAATCAAGGCCTTCATAATTACTACAAAGTTGCAGGTAGGTGTGTTTAATCCAGGTTGGAGCTAAACTCTGCAGGAAAGTGGATCTCGAGGTTCAGAGTTGATGACCCTTGGTGTAAACCATTGGTCTCAAACTCAATTCCTGGAGGGCCACAGCTCTGCACAGGTTTGCTCCAACCCTAATCAAACACACCTGATACAGCTAATCAATGTCTTCAGGATTACTAGAATCTTCCAAGCAGGTATGAGTTGGAGCTGGTTGGAACTAAACTCTGCAGAGCTGTGGCCCTCCAGGAATTGAGTTTGAGACTACTGGTGTAAACAGTGAAAATATATAGTGTGTGTAGCATACTTGCAACATAGATGTATTTTTGTATGTTCCCTGGCTTTCTGGCAATTTTCACTGCCACCTGATCAACAAAGCAAAACATCACAATTACTTTTGAACACCAAGTACAAAATTAACAAATAAATAATTGTGGTTGATATGAAATATCAAGTTGACAGCAGTGTGTGTAACAAAACTTACTCTCAATTCTCAAGTCCACTTTGACGTCGTGTCGTGATGCTGAACTGACTGGACTGTGGTGGATTGGAGATGGAGGGGTTTGAACATGAACTGGCTTATCATCATGAAGCATGAAGGAGAATTTCAAGGCCACTGGAATGAGCTTCCTGAAGACCATTATCTTTTAGAGAATTTTGATCTAAAATGGGGAGTATCTGTTCATGGCCTTGGTCAGTCTTCAATTTTGATACAATGATTTTGATACAATGTGTGATGGTGTGGGTTTGTAACATATTGTATTGTAACACTTCATCCTAAGGAACAGAAAAATTCCCCTAATTTAGAATTAGGTTTCCAATAATGGATACTCCTAGCCAGTACCGCCGCTCCCTATACTCAGAGTATGCAGGGGGGTGGGGGGTGTACCATCCCAGTTGCTCATAATTGATGGACAACTATGCCCGTGAAAAGACATCAGCAATCCGGCGCCGAGAAAAGAAAAAAAAAAGTGAAAACGAAGCCCGTGCATCACTTTCAGGTACATTCATAATCATGTGAAACTTTTTTGGCTGTTGACGTTAATAACGTGTTTTAATGTCAGTAATAATTTCACCACCACCAACGCATCTAATATTCTCTCTGAGTTTATATGTTCCCTTATGAAAATTAGCCATGGTTTTAACACAAATAAAACCAAAAATCATGGTTATTGTAGCCATGGTAACCACAAATTAACCATGGTTTTGTTACTTCAAATAATAATTTACAAAGAAGTATTAAGATAATTTTTCTGGTTATAAAAACAGACCTAAGCCAACAACAGCCTTTAAAATGACTTAAAATGCATTATATAAAACAATGAGGCAATAATGATTAATGAATAATTAAATGGTTTCATTGAATAACACTGTTAAAATAGCTACATAATGTAATACAAAATAAACAATTTATGTACATTTTATTACAAATGCCTGCAAAGGGAGCCAAAGGCCTGGTAATTGCTGCTGGACGATCAAATCCTTGTTTAATAGGCTGTTGACCAAACATTTAATTCAAATATTCACTTAATCTTTCATTTTGGCCACCTTTTTGCTATAAATGACACAGCCTCTATAATTTCTTTATCAAAAAAAAAAACATGTGGACATCACAACCCTTACAAAAATTAACCATGGTTTTATCGTAGTAAAACTGCTTAAATTTCTTTTGCGTGATTTCTGAATGCTTGAGACTATAAAATCAATCAGACAACTGTATTAATAAAAACAGCCAGCCATAGGTAACTGTTTAAAGCTTCAATTGTAATTTGTAAATAATACAATTTAATATACACTTTATTTATTTATTTAATTGTACAGGTGCATCTCAATAAATTAGAATGTCGTGGAAAAGTTCATTTATTTCAGTAATTCAACTCAAATTGTGAAACTCGTGTATTAAATAAATTCAATGCACACAGACTGAAGTAGTTTAAGTCTTTGGTTCTTTTAATTGTGATGATTTAGGCTCACATTTAACACAAACCCACCAATTCACTATCTCAACAAATTAGAATACTTCATAAGACCAATAAAAAAAAAACATTTTTAGTGAATTGTTGGCCTTCTGGAAAGTATGTTCATTTACTGTATATGTACTCAATACTTGGTAGGGGCTCCTTTTGCTTTAATTACTGCCTCAATTCGGCGTGGCATGGAGGTGATCAGTTTGTGCCACTGCTGAGGTGGTATGGAAGTCCAGGTTTCTTTGACAGTGGCCTTCAGCTCATCTGCATTTTTTGGTCTCTTGTTTCTCATTTTCCTCTTGACAATACCCCATAGATTCTCTATGGGGTTCAGGTCTGGTGAGTTTGCTGGCCAGTCAAGCACAGTAACACCACGGTCATTTAACCAACTTTTGGTGCTTTTGGCAGTGTGGGCAGGTGCCGAATCCTGCTGGAAAATGAAATCAGCATCTTTAAAAAGCTGGTCAGCAGAAGGAAGCATGAAGTGCTCCAAAATTTCTTGGTAAATGGGTGCAGTGATGTTGGTTTTCAAAAAACACAATGGACCAACACCAGCAGATGACATTGCACCCCAAATCATCACAGACTGTGGAAACTTAACACTGGACTTCATGCAACTTGGGCTATGAGCTTCTCCACCCTTCCTCCAGACTCTAGGACCTTGGTTTCCAAATGAAATACAAAACTTGCTCTCATCTGAAAAGAGGACTTTGGACCACTGGGCAACAGTCCAGTTCTGGGGTGTCTTCTCCTTAGCCCAGGTAAGACGCCTCTGACGTTGTCTGTGGTTCAGGAGTGGCTTAACAAGAGGAATACGACAACTGTCAGCCTAAATTCCTTGACACGTCTTCGATGCCTTGACCCCAGCCTCAGTCCATTCCTTGTGAAGTTCACCCAAATTCTTGAATCGATTTTGCTTGACGATCCTCATAAGGCTGCGGTTCTCTCGGTTGGTTGTGCATCTTTTTCTTCCACGCTTTTTCCTTCCACTCAACTTTGTTAACATGCTTGGATACAGCACTCTGTTGGGATGGGTAGATCGACACCTAGTGTCAACACACGTCTCGAGTTTTCGAAACAGTGTTCCGGAGCATTGCTTGAAATGAGGCTGTCACGTGACCTGTGAAAATGAAGCTTCGTTACCTCACTGACACGTCACGCCGGGCTCAAACAAAGCGCGTCGATTATAATAATTATATCCATCATGTCATGCCTATATGTATGTAGTTTTTTTTCTTTTTTACGAGGTGTATTATTGTTAATAAAAATACACAAGTTTGGTGTGAGTACATATGAAGAACAGAAAGTCTTTATTGTCATTGTATAGTGCAAAAAACAATGAAATTTGGAAACTCTGTCATTACACACACACGCGCGCCACCATCTTGCTAGTGACATATGTTTATTAATATACAAATAAACCAGTTACAAAGACATCCCAACGAACAAATAATCTGAATGTTGGTGTAGGATTTTTTTATTGACCACCAGATGGCGCAGTAGAGCACTGTCAAAATCTTCGAAGCATCAACGCAGTTTGTTGTAAAAGCCTCACTGCTTCAGAACCTTCGTCCGGCATATCGCCACCTAATTGATGAACATCCAGCTTCTTTGTGCAATCATGTTTTGGCTTACCCTCCTTGTGAAGGGTGTCAATTTTTTTCTGGACAATGTCAGATAGCAGTCTTCCCCATATTGTGTAGCCTAGTGAACCAAACTGAGAGACCATTTGAAGGCTCAGGAAACCTTTGCAGGTGTTTTGAGTTGATTAGCTGATTGGCATGTCACCATATTCTAATTTACTGAGATGTACATATTCTCTCAAACCTTCAATGTTCCCTGACCACTGGTTTGATCATAGTTTTACTATTGTTTTATTTCTGTATTTCTCATATTTTATTTTGTAATTTGTTTTATTTTTGTACAGCACTTTGTTTAACCTCAGTTGTTTTTAAATGTGTTTTATAAATAAATAATGCAAGTCACATTGCCTTATACATTACACGAACACAAACTGCATGTTCATTCACTATTAAACTATATTTAATAAAAAGTCCCACTTTAAACTTTCACTTCAAAATAAAACTATTTTTATTCTAAATCTGTAAATTACTTACTGTGACAACACATACAAAACGGAATTCAACAAATTAATTCACAGACCACTATTATCCAATGACAAAAAAAAAAAAATAGAATATTTAAGCTCAAAATGATTTAGGTTGTATCAATTCAGATCATGATGAATCACAATTAATAAGATGACATCAACAGTCAAGGGGGAAATTAATTTAAACCCTGTAATATTCATGTATAAAATATATTTGGTTAAGGTCTTTAAATTTTAGTAGTTTTTTATTCATGTTGAAATTAATTTTTATAAAATGTTGAAGTCTGATGCTCTCATCCTAAATAACAGTAATAATTTGCTCATGTTGCCATGTAAGTTTTCTGCAACTCTACTTGATAACATGACCATATTATTAAGTATCACTCCTCAAGTCCTCTAGAAATACATTTTTCAAAAACTTGACAAAAACTATGAAATGCATGAAGTAAAAACTGTGACGTTATATTGCATGTGACTTTAAGACAGCTATTGAACGGACTGTATGGCTATCCTTGACAGCCTCATTTTCATTCAATGTAAATTTGTGTAAAACAATTGGAAGTTACATAAAAAAATAAGTCAGAGAAAAAAAGAAAGAGAAAATGTACCAATAATAAGGCTAAGAAAACATTTATTAAAAAAACCCATTTACCAAAATAAAATATGGAGATGAATACAAATAGACAGTTAAAAACAAGAACAATAATGCACTTTCTCTAGTTTTCTTTTTTCTGAACAGGACATAAGGGCCAAAAGATTTCCCCAAGGTTTTTGAGGATTCCCCTGTGATAGAAACCTCTAAATGGATTGTATGAGGTCCGGCAGTTATGTGCAGAGTATGGATGGCAATGCTGGCAGTTGTGACCTTTTCCTTTAAACCACTCATTGGAGGTTTGATTTATCAGAGCCAAATACATGTGAAACATGGAATAACCCGCCAAAAGGAAAAAGACAAATACCAAGAATCCCAGCATGAAGACGATCCTTGGAAATGTCATAAAAAGATGCTATAACAAGAAATGCAATGGAAAAAGATTTATTAGAGAGACAATGCATGTACCAAAGCACAATTACTAGTTTTACTAGACCATTTCTGTGGTAAGTCATTATTACCTGGATGATAAAGACCGGTCCAGCGGGCTGTTGCTCACCCAGCTCATCAATGTAGTGAGCATGCAGGAGTCCAGTTCGTAGAACAGCTTGTAGTAGCATGTCTGCTGTAAGCACTGCAATATCGCCTGCCATGACGCACACACTCAGAAGGTACAGAAGGAAGTATCTGGTGTTCTGGGCACCGATGCAGTTATTCACCCACACACAATGATGGTCGAATCTCTGGACACATCGATTGCAAACCCCTGTACAAATTAGATCAATAGCATTTGTTGCATAATGTGGGGGATAAATAAATGCCACTTACACTAATGGTGCAATGGACCATTATTAATAATTATAATAATAATAGCTTGTTTCGCTCATATTATTGTTTCTTGTTTGTTTTTAAACTAAGGAACAAAGGAAATTAGTTTGTGATTAACAACATAATGCCAATTGACAGAATGCGGAAAATTATTTAGTTTATGTGATTGGGTTTTAGAAATAGCTGGTTCACAGCTGTAATTAGTAGCTAAACTTTTATATTAGGATACCTTGACTACAAGGACACAGTTACCAAAAAAAATAAAAATCATGAAATTTATGGGTTAAAAAATATGGTAGCAATGTTTTGAGCTTTACAAATGAACTGAAATTTACAGTAAAATAATATTGAATTAAATCATCATATGTTTATATCATTGTACAAAAATTTGTTTTGTACCTTTTATAATTTAAAAAAAGTGGTAGAGAGAAAGCCACATGACGGCTTTATTGCAAGTAGCTTTTCCACAAACTAAAAGAAATAATACCAGGTGCACAGCGTCATACACACGAATACAAAGTAACACGTTATTTTAGTGTTATTTTAGTAACACTAAAATAATTAAATAAACATTAATTTAACAACATACATTGTAAAACAAAATACTTAATAAAATGAAAACCATGGGAAATTCAATTCAAGTCAATGTATGGGTTTTCACTGTAGATTATAATGACTTGTTCTTTTTCACTTCCAGAAATTTTATATTCAACAGTATTTACTGTAAAGTTACATGAAATGTAATCTGATGTTTAAAGGAAGGATAAACCTATGCTTACTGCAGTGTTTGGATCGTGCAGGTTTGACCAGCTGACAGGTTGAACACTTGACTCCCTGCTGGAACAGTTTTTCATCATACTGGTAGACCTTCAGTTGTGCAGTATGGTTTGCCTTTGTCAATGTGCCTTCAAAAGAAAACTCAAATTAAATGTACAGATATCTGATTTATTTTTAATGGAAATGGGACAATTGTTCATTTGCGAACCTGGGTCTCTGCTACAACACAGGTAGAACAGATAAGACTTCACTGCAAGGAGAACGTAAGGAATGCACAAACTGATTGAACTTGTGCCCATGTCCAAACAGAAGCCAAAGACCTCATAGGAGAATTCTCCATACACAACCACTTCAAGTAACAGGTGCAAGTAAAGGAAGCAGTTGTTCCTGGTTTGAAAAATGAACAGATATAGTATTAGAGGAAATATACTTGACAGTTTGAGGTTCAGGGAACACATATAATATAAAATGTATACCTTGAATACACTGCATAGTCTAAATAAATGCAAGTCACTTTGGATCAAAATTTCTGCTAAATGCATGCATGTAAAAATTCCTTAAATTTCTCAAGGAGACATGTATTAGATATTTTTTTAAATTATTATTTTATAAGTTTATTTAACAAGGAAGGACAGTGCACACTAATAAACATTACTAGATAAGTAATAGAGTCAGTTATGTAGTTTTCTAAATATGTTTAATATACACTACTATTCAACGTGTTGGGGTCAGTAAGGGGTTGATTTTTAAATAAATTAATACTTTTATTCAGCAACGATGCATTAAATTGATCAAAAGTGAATTTCACACAGCTACAAAATTAAATAAATGCTATTCTAATGAACTTTATATTCATCAAAGTACCTTTGATGGAACAGCCTGTGCATAGTTTTGTAGCAAATGCTTTGGAGACATTGTGGGATCCATAGAGAGACAATCTAAAAGAAAACATGATATAAGTTATATTTTAAACAACAAAAGAAATCAATTTTTCAAGTTTGCAGGACTTTACTTACCCCTGTGAACTTGTCCAAAAGCAGACCGAGTGGAGTCTGCTGATGTCCTGAATACTTACAAACCAGAGCAATGCAGGTGAGCACCACCGCCACATATACACCAAACAGAGTGAGGAAGTCCATTTGCCACTAATAACGTTACCTAAGCAGCACAGCACTGTGAGTAATTCACTTATTACAGATATGTTTATATACGACGAGAAAGAGCAATTCAATCAAAACCAAACGTAGAAACATGTAAGATAACTATTTATGTAATAAACCATACTGTGCTTAAGAGTAATAAAAACAATGCTGGACATACATTTGAGCTAATGTACACAGAAAGAGGCAAGCGAAGGAGTTTATTAACCTTTATTCACCTGAACACCATTCTCACACCTTTTTCTCCGTGCAGACCGTGGTGTGGTGAAGTAGACGTGAATACGGAACACTGTTGCCAGATCTCCTCACAAAACAAAATGTTCTGTCAGGACATACAGACTGGCCTTATCAAATAAGTATAATGAGGTATATAATTTTACATCCAGTTATTTAAAAGTTTTATACTACTGCATTCTGGAAATAAACTACCAGCAGCTACTTATATAAGTATAAACGACTTTATCAGTTGTAAACAATCCTAAAGCGGATATGGCAACACTGATACGGAACGTACTCACTACAACTGTGCTGTCAAAGTAAGAGTCGTCCCAGACTTCTTTTTAATTCTTTCTTTTTTTTTCTGGCTTGCTATTTTGAAGTCATTCCATCTTTCAACATAGTCTGTAAATTACTTATTCCTTTTTTAAATAAATTAGGATTTTTTGAGAAAATGTAGCCTAGGTTATTATATTAATATTTAGATAATAAATAATTGAATAATATCGTTTATTAAAATGCAGCATGCAATATTGTCTGCTAGCATACCAACTTTATGATTACAGTACAGCCTTTATATTTTATTCTGAACTTCAGTTTTTCCACAAGTTTATTTGTCCATCAAAAACTTTGAATTATTTTAAAATTTTCTTAATTTGTTTCAGAAGCAGGTGGTTGATAATGTTAAGTGCACTTGTTTTCAGTTCAGGGTTGCCATAGCCTTCTAACTGTTGCCTCTTACAGTTATCATGTTACAGACCTGCACATTCACTACAGTGGTGATGCCTCAAATGAAAGGGATACCACTAAAGCCCTTCGAGAATACTCCACCGAGCAAAGGAAGCAGGTATTCTCTTTTAAAGTATGCGTGCATTTGTAAATGTATATATGAACAATATCTTCATGAATATAAAGAAAGTTTTCTATGTGTTTTTAAAGTTGGTCTTAATTGCACTTTTGGTTGTACATCATTAACATGATTGTGAGCTAACACAAATCACGAAGGATGTACACTGTTATTATTTTTGGATGTTTAAATTTCAATGAACAAACTTCATTTTTAATGTTTATGGTTTGTACTGTAATAGCTAAGTTATTCTATTTTGTAATATATTAAATTATGTCTAATTTATTTCTGCATTTATAAAAGACAGAGGTCTTTATTATTTTAAAATAATAAAAAGAGCATAGTCCTTACAGTCAGTGCAAAATGATTAAAAAAATACAGTTTTATTGCAATACAATAATATTTTTCTACATACACTACCACTTTTATGTTGTATTGGTAAGTTGAGATGTTGATTGAGGAACAGTGTGTTTGAAGATACAAGCATTGGCTCTAAATAATTCAGTTAGCCCTGTATAACTTGTCTTTGCTTCAGTCCTTTACATAATACCTCTATTACGATTTACTGCTAGTTATACTGTTTCCCCATTCAGTTTGTAGCCTTGAAAGTGAAACCGTGCTACACGTTGTCATGTGTTTATACTGTGGCTTGTTCATATTTATTATCTGCCTGGGCCAGAACTCAAAAAACAAAAAAATGATTTGGAAGCCCCCGTTTGCACCTGAGCTGCATGTCAGTTCACTCAGTAAATCAATCCTTCCTCCCAAATTCCCCCCGGATGCATGACAGCATGTGTCCACCAATGTGGCACGAGAGATCTCGAGATGCAGCATTTAATCTGTCTAATCCAGAGCAAGAGCTTTAATAGCACTGCTCCTGTTCAAAGATGTGTGACTGCGCTCTTCAGTGCATTCAGACGTTCTAATTATCCACCATCGTCCTGACGGATCCCCAAGCTGATACTGGGCTACTTTTTGTCCCTTGGAGAGACAGCTTGAAGAGAGAGTATGGGAAGGAGGTATTTATAGAGAAATGGGGCCTCACTTTACCCTTTTTGGAGAGAGAATCATTAAGGATCTGTGCTAGGTGTCCCAGTTTCTTGATTTGAGCTCTGCAGGCAGGACTAGCAAGACTCGCCAGAGATGCAGAGTCAACTCATCGACGACATCACTCTGGCACTCGATGCAGTGTCACCCTTTTTTTAAGTGCCAGTGCTCTGCATGCCACACGACGATGGGGGGCATTCGAAAGGCGTTTCCCCTGAAGCGTGGTGCGGTGCAGTAAGAGGATCTCGTACAGCTTGGAAGACGTGGACCAGGCGTTTTGCTCTCCGAATTTTTGATACCTGTTGAATTACGACAAAATGAAGAAATTCCTCCAGAATAAGAAAGGGAGATACTCCTTACGGCAGAACAAGCCGGGTCCTCGATATCCACCCAAAGATGTTTGTAAGTGTTTATTTGTAGGATGATGATGATGACTTTCAGCAGCACATTTAAAGTCAGTTTAGGTATGGAGGCTAATGTTTTGATGAATGACCTTCTGTCAATCTACAGGTTTAGGCTTTGCATGGACCGGCCCACAAACACAATATTTTACCAGCCATTTAATTGGAAATGTTGATGTGTGAATGTTCTGGTTTTACTAGAAAGGACTTGCTATGCTACAAATGTGAGTCTCATGCTGCTGATGCTGTGTTCAGGCACATCTGTGCTCTGATATCGGATGATTTGGGAGCCTCTGTTCCTTTTTCAATGAGGTCAATGTTACTGGGAGGTCTAATGTGTCAGCTGAGACTCTGTATTTAGTGAAGGTTGTATGGCTCTCTTTATGTGAGACTGCATTACTTTGTCTTGTCAGGATAGGCAAAAACTGACTTAACTTGACATATTTTAGCATCTAGGTGTATATATTTTAAGTGCTTGATATATTTTAGTGTCTGTTCAAGCATGTGATGTCCAGCAAATTCCATTTTTCTCAGGAGGCTTGATCATTTTGCTGTGTGTATGTAGGTCTTGTTTACAACTGGCTGATCAAACATTTGAGCCTAGTTGCTCATTAGAGACTACATACCCTCTTATTTGCCATCTTTCTCACAGTGCTCACCATGCCAGCATCCAACCAGTGCTGGCCAGAGGAGTTTGGCTTTCAGATAGGGGGGAATGGGCCCAGCTACATCCTGACTGTGGAGGAGGGAAGCAGTGCTCATCTGTCTGGACTGCAACCTGGAGACCAGGTCTTGGAGATCGAGGGCCAGAACGTTTCCAGTCTTACTGCTCAAGAGGTCGTTGCCCTTGCCCAATCACAACGAAACATCCCGCCCAGTATTGGAGTAGTTTCACGCATCCAGCAGGTGGGTTAATGACATGACACTTTTTTTTTTTTTTTCTGAATGTATTAATTTATTCATTGTAACATCAGGGTTATTATCGTTAACTAAAAATATTTTGGTTAATTAAAATAAAACTAGATGAAAACTAAATAAAATTTAATGAAATGAAAATGAAACCTGAGAAAATAAAAGCTAATTTTAAAAATCAAAATGTCAATAGAAACTATAATATACAATTTATACATACATTGATTTAAATACACCTATTCTATGAAAAAAAAAAAATTTGAGGGCATAAGGTGATATAATGATATCAATAAAGAAAAAAGCCAAATTAAAATAATGAAATTCTTAAAACAATTCACACACACACACACACACACACACACACACACACACACACACACACACACACACACACACACACACACACACACACACACATACATATATTTATATATTATATGTCTTTTTTTTTCTTTTTTACAAAGCAAGGTTAGTTCAGGTTGTAAAATGCACTAAAATTACGAACTGGAAATAAATGAAAAGTACAACTGAACTGAACTGAATTAAAACTAAAATAAAACAAAAAATAAATTAAGCCTAAATAGTAATATTAAAACATCTAATAAAAATGACAAAATCACAAAACAAAATTACTAAAAATGTACCTACAATTAAAATGAAACCTGAGAAAATAAAAGCTAATTAAAAAAAACACAAAATGTCAATAAAAACTAATATAACAATTACATTTGTATAATAATTACAATTGTAATTACAATTACATCATACATTGATTTAAATACACCTATTCTATGAAAGAAATAATATTTTTGAGGGCATAAGGTGATATGATATCAATGAAGAATAAAAAATCATTAAAATAATGAAATTCTTAAAAAGCAATTCACACACACACACACACACACACACACACATAAATGTGTTATATATTGGTTAGTTCAGGCTGTAAAATTTCATGATGTGTGACTCTCCAAAAATCTAAATGTTATTCATGAATTAATAATTCAAGATAAAAAATAAATATATATAAAAAATAATTATCTTGAAAATGTAGCTACCAATACTTCCCTTGAAAGATATATAAAAATATATTTATAAGTTTTTCAAAACCTTCAGAAACCAACACAAATACAAACTATTAATTCAGTTCTGTCTATTACACTATTTACAATCTGTTGCATTTCAATAACTGTCTGCAGATGGATATCACTCCAGGCCCTGATGGTCGCTTCGGTTTCACTATCGTGGGAGACTGCCCCCTGCTGGTGGAGGATTGCTCCCCCTTCTCCCCAGCGGGTCGTAGTGGTCTCAGAGCTGGAGATTATGTCATGGAGGTGAATGGGATCCCAGTGAAGCACCATGAGATGGCAGCCGCTTTGATAAAGGCCTCTCAGGGCCGCACGCTGCGTCTTGGGGTGCTGTGTATGGGCAGTCGCCAGAAACGAAGCAGCGGGAGTCTAGAGGGCTCTCATAAAGACACAGATGGCTTGCGTCAGGACCGCAAACACAAGGCTCTGGAGTTCAATAGGAGGGTGAGTTTATTGGACAGACTTATGTTTTTTGAATTTATAAAATGAAAGAGGTGCCAAATCAGAATCATTCCTGTTTCAGGTTGAGGAGATTTTGAGGAATGAACCAGAGGTGAAAGAGAAACTGTTTGCTGTACTGAAACAGTTTGCTGCTGAGAGGAAGGTGGACTGGCTTGCTTCCGTTCTTCCTGACATCTTGACAACTGAAGAGCAGCAACAGCTCATCTCAAACATCAGGTACCATGAAAACCCCATCTGCCACCTACAGCACTCATTAATTTTTAACCTCCATCGCAGGGCCACTCTGACCCAGATGTTTTCAGCTACTGTATTTAGTCGTGCAGAACAGTTTGAAGGCCACCAGAGGGCATCAGTTTAATGTAGGTTTTGCTGAATATATGAATAGAATTTTAGTACTGTACATTCTTTGCTGTTCTTATTGTTCATGTTCTGGAAGGTCACACTATGATGCACATATTTGCAGTAAACATAAACACACATGTGTTTGGTATAGAATTAAGCAGTGTGGCTTTCAGTATAAACTGGTATGACCTAATAAGGCCACTGATAGATGTGTCTCCATCTGGTGCTGCCATGTAAACTGATAATCTTCAATCCCTCTGATGTGTGCTGGCACAGATAATAGTGAAATTCCTTTTCCAGTCCAGCCTATGCCTTAATGCCAACTGGGTCAATAACATAAGACGGCACTAGACAGAGAATTTTAGTGTTGATCCATTTGTCTGCTTCTCTTTGGGTACGGTCAAGCTGTTTGGCACATGATGCTTAGTGGGACAGTTTATGTGGAATAACAAGAAAGGTGTCTTTACATGATTAGTTGTTTGACTATAGTATACACTAATGTTCATAAGTTTGGGTTCAGAAGTCTCTTATGCTCACCAAGGCTGCATTTATTTGATCAAAATTTGATTTAAAAAACAGTAATATTGTGAAATATTATTACTGTTTAAAAAAATGCTTTCTATTTTAATATGTTTTAAAATATAATTTATTTCTGATATGGCAAAGCTGAATTTTCAGCAGCCATTACTCCAGTCACATTACTTGTATCACATGATTCTTAAGAAACATTTCCTATTATTATTAATGCTGAAAATAGTTGTGCTGCTTAATATTTTTGAGGAAACTGTGATACTTTTTTTCAGGATTCTTTGATAAATTGTTCAAAACAACAGCATTTATTTAAAATAGAAATCTTTTGTAACATTATAAATGTCTTTACTCACTGTAATGTATGATAAATTTAATGCGCTTGTGTTGAATAAAAGTATTAACGGTAACACTTTAGTGCAGCCTACACCTTATTTAGTGTAGTTGACTATTAGCATGCCTGTTATTAACATATAACATATAACAGAATGACCATATTCTACATCCCTAATCCTACCCAGGAGCTAAACTTAACAATTACCTTACTAACTATTAATAAGCAGCAAATTAGGAGTTTATTGAGGCTGAAGGTGTAGTTAATGGTTTGTTAATGGCGAGAATTGGACCTTAAAATAAAGTGTGACCAAAAAAACCAAACCACAAACTTTTGAATGGTAGTGTATGCTATTGCAGTTATTAAAAAAATATGAGTATAATAGAGTTTGTCTGGTGAAGGTGTTTAATGTGCAAGAGAAATATACTGTATGTTACATGTTCACTTATAGGTTGAATTTTGCAAGGCAGCTTTCCTCAATTTATCAGAGAAAGAACATCATTAAGGTTATGTATAGTGTTCAATATTGTGTTTGCTAAATGGAGACAAGCTATTCCCTCAGCGCAGGTGTTGTTCCTTTGTATTATGAGATAATAACCTTTGTCACTGTATAATCCTCTTTAGAGAGATATCTGATGAAGGGTGGTGAGTGGGGATGTCACCATGTGTTCAGCAGCGCAGGGATCTTGAGTTCCTTGGGATGTACTTTGTAATCCTAAATATGCTGTAGTTGAACTAGAATATAAGAATATGACACATAGAACTTGTGAAAGGAAATTTACCATATTAAACTGTTGGTACTAAGTATAGTCAATCTTTTTTGATCTAGTACATTTGAATATTATCTAGGACAGATTTTAAGCCGGTCTGGGTAGATTCAGTTTGTATTGGCCTACTGGGACATTAGCCAGTTTCCAATTCAATTGAGATATGCTCTTTTAGTTGGCACTAAAGATGTATCTGCACAATCATCATCATTTCTAGAAATCCTTTATTTAGGTTACATGGCAAGCCATGGTTGTTCAGTTTAAGATGTGACTGTCTATTTTGCCATCTTAGAGAAGTAATCACAAGTTTGTTGTTCTTATTCATTATTCATCAAGAAACTGAATGCTTTAGAGAGAAAAATATTTCAAACAACATTTTAAAATGACACACTACTGTTCAAAGGTTTGGGGTCTGTTTTTTTCATTTTTAATGTTTAAGATTTTTAAATGTTTTTGAAGTTTCTTATGCTCACCAAAGTAGCACTTATCATAATATTGTGAAATATTATTATAATTTGAAATAACTGTTTTATTTTTGAATATATTTTAAAATGTATTTTATTCCTGTGATGGTAAAGTTGAATTTCAGTGTCAGTGTCACATGATCCTTCTGAAATCATTCTAATATGCTGGTTTGGTGCTAACTTTTCTATTATCAACACTGAAAACAGTTTTGCTGCTTAATGCTTCTGAGAAATCTTTTGTAACATTTGAATGATTTTACGGTCACTTTAGATAAATTTAGTGCATCCTTATTTTGATTAAAAGTATTTTTTTTCTTCAAATGTTTGAACGGTAGTGTAAGCCTAATGCATTTTTCATGTAAATTTAACATATATACAGGTGCATCTAAAAAAATTAGAATATCGTGAAAAAAATCATTTTTTTGTAACTTGTTTCAAAAAGTGAAACTTTCATATATTCTAGATTCATTACATGTAAAGTAAAACATTCCAAAAGTTTTTTTGTTTTAATTTTGATGATTAGAGCTTACAGCTCATGAAAGTCAAAAATCCAGTATCTCAAAATATTAGAATATTTACATTTGAGTTTCATTAAATGACCATCACTACAGTATAAATTCCTGGTATCTCTTGTTCTTTGAAACCACAATAACGGGGAAGACTGCTGACTTGGCAATGGTCCAGAAGACAATCATTGACACCCTCCACAAAGAGGGTAAGTCACAGAAGGTCATTACCGAAAGGGGTGGCTGTTCACAGAGTGCTGTATCAAAGCATATTAAATGCAAAGTTGACTGGAAGGAAGAAAATGGGTAGGAATAGGTGCACAAGCAACAGGGATGTGGCCGCAAGCTTGAGAATACTGCCAAGCAAAGCTGATTCAAACACTTGGGAGAGCTTCACAAGGAGTGAACTGAAGCTGGAGTCAGTGCATCAAGAGTCTCCACGCTCAGATGTCTTCAGGAAAAGGGCTACCAAGCCACTTCTGAACCAGAGACAATGTCAGAAGCATCTTACCTGGGCTACGGAGAAAAATAACTGGACTGTTGCTCAGTGGTCCAAAGTCCTCTTTTCAGATAAAAGTAAATTTTGCATTTTATTTGGAAATCAAGGTCTGGAGGAAGACTGGAGAGGCACAGAATCCAAGCTGCTTGAAGTCCAGTGTGAAGTTTCAGAAGTCAGTGATGATTTGGGGTGCCGTGACGTCTGCTGGTGTTGGTCCATTGTGTTTTATCAAGTCCAAAGTCAATGCAGCCGTCTACCAGGAGATTTTGGAGCACTTTATGCTTCCATCTGCTGACAGCATTTATGGAGATGCTGATTTCCTTTTCCAACAGGACTTTAGCACCTGCCCACACTGCCAAAACCACTTCCAAGTGGTTTTGCTGACCATGATATTACTGTGCTTGATTGGCCAGCCAACTCGCCTGATCTGAACCCCATAGATTCTCTAAGATAAGTAACATCCGACCAAACAATACAGACGAGCTGAAGGCCATTCTCAAAGCAACCTGTGCTTCAATAACGCTTCAGCAGTGCCACAGACTGATCGCCTCCATGCCATGCCGCACTGAAGCAGTAATTCATGCAAAAGGAGCCCCAAAGTATTGAGTGCATAATTAAACCTACTCTGGAGATCTTGAACATTTCTGTTTTGTAAATCTTTTTTTGATTGATCTTTGAGATTTTTTGAGATACTGAATTTTTAATTTTCCTAAGCTGTAAGTCGTAGCCATCAGAATTAAAACAAAAAACTCTTGCAATATTTCAGTTTGTTTGCAACTAATCTAGAATATAAGAAAGTTTGCTTTTTTGAATTAAATTGCAAAAAATAAAGACCTTTTCCATGATATTCTATTTTTTTGAGATGCACCTGTATATATTTACAACATACAGTAGCTTGTATCCTATAACCTGTCCTGCCCAATTAAACACATGAATTGGTAAAATAACATCACTGGTTTCATTTAATTCTCACTATATAAATTAATCAGCCTTGTCTCACTATATTAGGTACGTGTCTCAGTTTCTGCCAACACATAATCTCACTCTCTCTCTTTGTGAATCTCATGGATTTTCTGCTCATTATCAGGGCTGATCTTCTGCAGGTCAATGTGAGAGGCAGCGGTCTCTAGACAGTTGTAGTCAATGGCTCTTGATGGCTCAGAGGCTGTTAAATTATGTACCTCTGGGTTAAAGTGACACTCATTTTTCTGAATATATCTCTTAAGTATCCACTTCACTTTCATCTTGTTCTGAGTCATATAAACTAAAAGATGAGTTGCTTTGGGTGAGTAATTTTCATTAAACTTTAAAATCATTCATTATGGAATATGTCTCTTCAATATTCAGTATGTTACTAAGAAAATCATTGTGATTTCATTTGTTGATTCATTTTGTCTCTGTTATAAGACTGTTTAACATGTCTAAGATTTTAACTTGTCATGTATGAAAGGTTTGTGAGCAGACTGTTTGTGGCCATTGCTGCTAAATCAGGCATGTTGTGTCAGTTATACAGTGATGTTTTAGAGATAAACATCTGTTCAAAATGTTGGGGGTCAGTAGGATTTTAAAAATGTTTTTGAGATAACTGTCTTATATGCTCACCAAGGTTGCATGTATTTCTCAAAAATGAAGTAAAACCACTATTATAATATATAAATAAACTTGCCTTGCCTTGCCTATTATTGTGAAATATTATTACAATTTAAAATAACTATTTTAAACCATTTTAAAATGTAATTTATTCCTGTGATGGCAAAGCTGAATTTTCAGCAGCATTAATCTAGTTTTAACATGATCCTTCAGTTAAACAATTAATTAAACAAGTAAGTTATTTTAATAATAATAATAAAACTTACTCATCCTAAGCTTTTGGATGTTAGATTCCATGGCGTATTACTTTTATTGATTTATCTTCACTAGTTTGGTGATTCATATTTTTCCTTTTATTCTGTCCACATGCAAATAAAGAGCTATATAAATAATTTTGAATTAAGGTGAACTAGAAAATAATTAATAATAACTTGTGTTTTGAAATGGTGCAGCCCAAAGTCTGTAATTAAAATATCAGAACAGAGAAACTCATATACACCCTTACTCAAAATTTTGCATTCAAGTGTTTTTTTTTCTCTCAAAAACAAATAGGCAAAGCATGGTACCATCTGACCTCCTCAAATTAATTTCACATTACAAATGCAAATATAGTCTGGCAATGGTAGTTCCATCCACATTTTCTGAAAAGCACAATAAATGTTAATGTGCTGTGGTGTATGCTGTCATT
Organism: Schizothorax lantsangensis; assembly: GCA_027422415.1. NCBI lineage: Eukaryota > Metazoa > Chordata > Actinopteri > Cypriniformes > Cyprinidae > Schizothorax > Schizothorax lantsangensis. The sequence continues at coordinate 16,418,849 of CM049860.1, forward strand.
TATAAAACTGGCAGTAGTGCTTTAGTACTCTAGGTAAGCTAAGGTTTGTACTCTAGTGGCCTCTTAGGGCGCTTAATTCTATATTTTATTTGTGTCTGCTGTCTGGAACTGCTGCGGTTAATGCAGCATTTGGCCACTCAATTAAGTCACTGTGTCTCTCTCTGTGCCTCTATAATAATGTGAACCTGAGGCAACTCTGCACTCTAGAATTGTCTAATGGTGTTGTTTTGTCAATACTGTCATCCAGGCAATGGGGAGAGAAAAATGATATTGTGAAACTGTATAATTTTAAATCATATTTTCAGGTTACGGTTATATAGTATCTGTGTGCAGGGTGTTTGTGTCCTTCAGAATGATAGAGACTGAAATCAAGAAAACAAATGTGTATGTTTTACTTAAACGAATAGTTCACACAAAAATGATATTTGTGTCATCGTTTACTCAGCCTCATGTCTTTCCAAACCTATATTTTTAAAAAATGTCTGTGTTTTTGAGGGTGAGTAAATGATGGCAGAAAAGCACTATAGTCCCCTTTCTGTGCCTAACGCTGATATGATTAGTATTAAAATAATGTCTGATCTATGGAAAAGAAAATTAGTTACATTCAGTTTGTGTTCATAATCCATTAGCCTGATTACAGTCTGTCAGTGATAATAAGAGACTTACAAATGCCAGGAGAACTAATGCCGTGACTCAGAAAATGAACGTGCTTTTTATTTGATAAACACATGGAATTATTTTAAATGCTAATGTCGGTACATCACCTTCAGAGAATAAAGCAGACAGAATTGCGTTGACGTTACACTTGTCGAGGTTACTAAGGTTACATTTGCTGAGGTTTTTCAATTGGGATCTATTTCTGGTTCCCTGGTGGGCGCATAACAGGCTTTTCCATATCCGCCAACGTTGCATAAATGTGACAAACATGGCCTTATTTCTATTCAGAATCCCATAAAGGTGAAGCTATCAGAGTTAAAATTGTATTTGTCTCCTCTCTGCCAAATGTTCTCCCAAACGTTTTTGTCTAGCCATTTTTCCCACTTCAAATCTCACTGAATTCAGTATGCGCTGAATCTTTTCAATTATATTTCGAATGTCATGCTACGAGTTTTGAATTTGCTCTGTTGCATATGAGATTTGATGCTGTTGCCAGAGAGCATGGAACATCAGGAACAGCAAAAAGAGAATGAGGAAAGAGAGAGGGAGAGAGCGAGTGAAAGAGAGAGAGAGAGAGAGAGAGAGGCGGTAGTGTGATGTACTCCCACACCTTTGCTATTGCTGGATTCTGGTATCTGTACCAGAGCTTCTGGAGTGGGAGTTTCAGATGGAGACAGCACTCAGAGAGGCTGCTACATGTTGGAGTTCCTCACAGCTTCCATGAAATATCGGGATTGCCTTCATTACTTGGCTTTCTTTGAGTTTTTTTGCTTTTTTATCTCTGCCATCCTTTCCTGTTTTCATGGATTTTGAAGTCTCACAGTGATCCTGAATGAATGCAGTGGACTCAAGATCTGAAGCTCCTTCACTTTGGGTCGTGATAGAAACCATTAGATTGGAAAACTGACTGGCTGAGCTGAACTAGCAACCTTTAAAAAGTCTTTATGATAATGGCTCCTCGTAGCTGATTTAGACCTTTTTTCTCTGTTGCCATGTTTGCCAGGATCTTCATTCCCAAGAAGCATCGGCAGCGCTTTGACGAGGCCGTTTCTCAGAGTCTCATCAACCGCATGTGCCGTAGCAAGAGCCTGGGTGATCCCCAAAACAGGCTCCGCCGAAGCCGAAGTCAAGACCACCATGAGCGTTCGCAAGGCTCGAAACGGGCCAGTTCTGTGCCCAGAGATACCGGCGATGACCCGGCCCAACCTGAGCGTGGCCTTAGGAAGAGCACCACCATGATTCCCAGCCACTATGTCACTGGAGCCAACCAGAGGTACGTATTGTACACCTCTTTCATAGGTGTTCCTTTTCCATGTCCTATTATTTATGATAAAATGATCTTTTCAATCTTTCATACTGGTTTAAAATGACAATTTTATCCCAAAACACGGCAGGAAGCCTCCTCAAATGCTTAGAACACTGTGTGATATGTGGGAGACTTTGTGTGTGGGTGGGTGAGAGAAGCACTATTGAGTTGTGTTTGTTTCTGTGCCTCATGCTTTCCCTACTTACACACACACATGCACGTACTGTCCACATCACAAGCATTTTTTCATATTGTGATCTACTAATTGGTTGTTTTAGAATTCGGGATAAATAATCAGCTTATATTGCGCTATTTTAATCATTAAAATCATGACTTAACCTAAAAGGAAGATTGGCATCATATCATATTCAAACCATGAAGCTTCTTATCAGAATTTCAGCCAGAACAGAAGCAGATCCTCTTGTCGTCTGGTTTAAATTAGTATTGCTTTCTATATGATGTCGTAACAATCTATCAATGTTTTTTATTTGTGAATTGAAAGTGATATCTAAAATATTACCGGAGAAGTATCACCCAGAGTGTTTAGGTTATTAAATACTACAGTAAGAGTGGATATGATGTGCTGATACCCTGTAGACTGTATTCCTCATCTCATAAACTGCTGCTCTTCAATAAATAATGCTTCCTTGGCTCAGTCCTTATGTAATCTCCATTCAGAGTTCTTATGTCTTTGTTTTTCTGTCATCCCCTTCCTAATCCGCCATCAGTGTTTGGTTTGATGGCCCACCTTATATAAAATGGCACTGCGACATGAAGCAAATGTTTCTACTGCTTTCCCTTTTCTCTGTTTACTCAACGGTTCCAGTGTGGCCTTGAGGTGTTGCCACAGCAACCACTAAGGCTAGCTATACACTAATGATATGTCATAGGTTTTCTCTAAGAAGCAGGGAAATCTTAAATCTTCTTAAATAGCTCTTCGAGTGGTGCTTCAGTATACTTGTTTGTTTGGTTTAGGATGAATCATAAGTTGAGATAAATTAATATTCGTATGTTCGGCCTTTGAAATGCATTGGTCATATAGTGTAAAATTATAGGTTCATATTTTACTCATTGAGGAGATGTGTACTATTATTTTTACATATTTTTTGACTGGTGCATTATAAAACTCTTGACATATCCCATAAAGACTTATTGGAAGGACTTGGTGAGCTATTTCAAAGGACATGAATATATCAGAGACTTGGGCCAGTAGCAACCAACCAGGACACCCTAGCAATGCCCTAACAACCAATTAGTACACCATAACAACTGCTCTTTTGACTTAAGCCAGCAAACAACCACCTAGCAACCACCCAGAACACCCTAGAAACTGCAAAGCAACACCATGACAACTGTTTTGACCTGGGCCAGTAGGTAATCACTAGGGGTGAAACGGTTCAAGTTACTCACAGTTTGATTTGTATCACAGTTTTAGAGTCACTGTTTCGGTACGGTTTGGTATGTGCTATGTTTAGGGAAAAGGACTATTCTGCCAAATAAAAATAAAGAAAATAAGAACAAATAATCTAATTACAAGCAACAGCACAAATAAATACAATAGAGCAAAGATACAAATTTAAATTATTTTCAGTTTTTTCAGTCTAACATTAGTTTTTAGGTACAGAAATTGAATAATCAAATCAAATGTAAAATAACATTGCATATTTGTCTGTATAAATTAAAGATGAATCCTTATTAAGTTAACTGGCCAGATTTAAATGAGTTTAGATAGCAACGTGTGCTGTTCTGGTCTCACCTGTGCATACGTGCTATAAGCACCCGGGTGTTGATGGCATAAATGACTGTTAATATTCGAGCATACAGCACTCACATTGAACAAAGATCGACTGGTTTGTCCACTTTTTTTTCATCACAGTTGTTGTAATGTATTGGGAAGCCAGAATGCATATCCATCGACAAACATACATTAGCTGGACTCTGTCTGTTTTACGTGTTATTATTGTTACTTTTTAAAGATTTATTTTTGGCATTTTTGCCTTTATTATGATAGGACAGATCAGAACTGACAGGAAGCAAAGTGAAAGAGAGAGAGGGGGAGGGTTCGATAAAGGTCCTTGAGTCAGGATTCGAACTCGGGACGCTCATAACACAACGGCACTGTATGTCGGTGTGCCGACATGTGTTATTTTAAACAAACCATATTACAAATGCATTGTCAGATTTAAGTTGAACCGCATTGCAAGTGCGTGCCGAACTGTGGGTGGAGAACAGTACAGTTTGATTTTTTACCAAGAACTGCAGTTGGCACGACCGACACTCTGCAATATAGCACACCTGCAAAATAACGGGATGACAACCCAAGAAGTAAGTCATTGTAATTCCACGCGCAAGCGCAGAACACCCCAGCTCCCCCAAAGTCCACGGTATAGTTCGAACACTGCCTGCAGCAACCACCCAGAACAAACTGCAAAGTAACACCATGACAACTTTTTGACCTGGGCCACTAAGTAAACACCCAGAACACCCCAGCGAAGCCCTAGCAACCACCGAGAAGAACACCCTAGAAACTGCAACGCAACACCATGCTATTTTGATACGGGCCAGTAAGCAACCACACAGAACACTTTAGCAACATGCAAAAAATCACTCAGAACACCTTAGCAACTGCATAGGTTACACTGTGGCAGTAAGTTTTGTGCAGACAAGTCATTTTCTTAAGGAAAAAATCTTAAAAAAAAATGAATATAAGTATTGAATATTAAATGAGTATTTAACATACCTACAGTCAGTCAGTACAGTGAGTAATGCCTCTCTTGCTTCCTCTGCAGAACCATCCGTGTGTACAGGGGTAAGAAGACTTTTGGGTTTACTCTGAGAGGTCACGCTCCTGTGTGGATCGACTCAGTAATGCCAGGTGCGTATGAATGATTGTGACGTCTACCTATAAGCACTTGCAACCTTTCATTATTAATCAGAGTGAAAAAACACTGACTCTCAGGTGAGTCAGGCTTTTCTATTTCTGAGGGTTTCTGATCTGACCCAGAATTATACATCCTGCCACCTAGCATACAGATCTAGTGCTAGAAATGAATTTTTACCGTCATATTTTTGCCATCAGCTATTGATCAAGTAAAGATGCTTTTCTTATATAAATCACCATCTTCCAGGACACGGCTGTGTTTTGTTACTCAGAATTTGTGCCACGTTGAGGGTCATATCGCTGTAGGCCACAGAAACGGCTGTAAAAAAAAGGCACATGGAAAGCAAGCTGGCGTCAGTGGTTTGTTTTCAAGGGGAATGGAGTGTGTTTTTTTTGGTGCATTGTAAAAAAGGAAGGAGTGGGCTGTTGTACTAATGAGCAAGCTTTGGGTACATTTGTATTGAAGTCTTCAGGATTGTACGTTCTGAGTGGAGAGAGGGCGGTAAGTGTGTGAGTGTCTGTATGACGATATTCGCCCACTGCAGGCCTGTGCTGAGACTAGTTAACACTGACTCAGCCGCCTGTGTGGGGCTGCTTATAAAAACAAGTAGGAGTCTAGCATCGTGATGAAAAAACAGATTACATTCCCTTTCGGACTTACGATGTAGTAGTGTTTTAATTACAACCGATCACAAAGGACAGCAATACTACACATCGACACGGTTCACTGAAAGATTATCTGTGGCTTTGGGTGTATTATTCACTGCAAGTGTCTGAGGTTTCATTCTCAGTCCCAAACCTATGTTTTCCTATTACAGGTAGTCCAGCCGAGGCGTGTGGCCTTAAAACAGGAGACCGCATATTGTTCCTCAATGGCCTAGACATGAGGTGTGTTTATTTTTGTTATGCTGTTATGATGATTTAAAAGTTGCACATCAGTGAAATTATATTACAATAGATACTGTGGTAAACATATCTAGAATACACAATTAATGAGAATACACAATTAATATTTTTTTTTTATAATTGTGTGAAAAAGTGATTTCTCAGAAATATGTAACCAAGTTAACCTAATGTGTAGCAATTTCACCTAACCTAAACATTTTATTTGCACTACCATTCAAAAGCTTGGGGTCATAAGATTTTTAAATTAAGTCAGCTTTTATTCAGTAAGGACACATTAAAATGATCAACAGTGACAGTAATAACATTTATAATGTTTTTAAAAATTTGGTTTATTATTATATTTTTAAAAAAATGCTGTTCCTTTGAATTCCGTCACAAGAATAAATGGCGTTTTACAATATATTAAAATGTATTATATATTATTTTTTATTAATTTAAATATTTCACAATATTAAATTTTTTCCTGTATTTTTGATTAAATAAATGCAGCCTTGGTGAGCATAAGAGACTTCTTTCAAAAACAATAAGAATCCTACTGACCCTAAACTTTTGAATTACAGTGTGACTACTTTCAAGTAGATTTAACTCAAATGTGCCATTTAAATAGCGTTTTAACTAAATAATTTCAATTGATTTGGCTTAAACACAAGTTAAACATTACTGAGGCTATGGGGTTTTCAGCTTCCAGCATACTTTGTGTGCTACTGGATGGGAAGATTTATTTATTTATTTATTAATATGTATTTTTAATGAGTTATTTTGTGTTTTATTTGGGAAAGACCTAAAAGTGACATTTTAGTACTTTTTTGTGCCTGTTCTTTGATGATTTGAAGGGAGTTATTATAAGAGTTGACAATGTGGTGATGAGTTTAAATGGTAATTAGGTTGGAAACAAGCTATTTTTAGTTTCACTATATTCCTATTATGCATTTATATTATTCTGCTGCTCCTTAACAAACCACTAGCTTTCACAGTTTGTTTGTTTAGGCTTAAATGTAAAACAGTTTCCTGCGGCCATGATTTAGCTGTTTCTTGGCTATGTAGTTAATCTCAAGAACACAGCAATTCACTTCATACCGCCTCCGGGGAACTGACAAGCAGAGTATTATGTCAATAAAAAATGTCCACCAACTGTACATTTATTTATAAGTGTTATTTAAGAGAACATGCTATTTGAACCCCATTTTGTCCTATATTATATTATATTACTGTATATTATGTTACACATGAATTCTATTCTATGTACATTTAGGAACTGCTCCCATGAGAAGGTGGTGTCCATGCTGCAGGGCAGTGGTGCCATGCCCTCACTAGTGGTGGAAGAGGGCCCTGTAGATTATCCGCTCTCAGATTCAGAGCCGGAGGAGACCCCCACCATCCCGCGCTCGCGCTCCCCGGCCCTCAGCTCCCTGCAGTGGGTGGCCGAGATCCTGCCTCCCAGCATCCGCGTGCACGGCCGTACCTTCAGCCAGCAACTTGAACACCTCCTCACCCTGCAAGAAAGATATACCATTTGCAAAGCTCTGGAGACCTTCTTCCAGCACAGGTCAGGTCAGAATTCATCATGGCTGAGTGGGAGCAGACACATGATTTAGTGTTATATTACTTGAGGTTGGCAGTACTGAGATTAAATACTGTCTTATCAAAACAAAAATGAGTTGTGTGTGGCTCCCAGCATGCTTGTGTTTAATGATTAGATTTAGTGGTCTGATTTGATTGGGTCTCAACTTCGACTGTAACAACAGTACATATGCAGGTCAAGAGTTTGGAATAATTCAGTTATATAATTTATATAGAGATTTTTTTAAATGTTGTTGAAGGCTCTTTTGCTCAAGAAGGCTGCATTTATTTGATGTAAAAAAAATATATGTTATCACTGAATTTTTTGCATTCATTACGTCAGTCTTCAGTGTTACATGATCCATCAGAAATCATTATAATATGCTGATTTGCTGCTCCAGAAACTTTTCTTCCTAATATCAATGCTGAAAACAGTTTTTGCTGCTTAATATTTTCGTGTAAGAAGTGATACACTACCATTCAAAAGTCTTGGGTAAATAAGAATAAAAAAGAGAAAGCAATACTTTTAGGCCACAAGGAAAAGTTAAATTGATCAAAAGTGACAGTAAAGACATTTATACAGTTACAAATAATTTCTATAATCTTCAAATAAATGCTGTTCTTTTCATCTTTCTATTCAACAAAGAATCTTGAAAAAATGGATCATGATTTCCACAAAAATATTAAGCAGCAAAACTGTTTTTATCGTTGGTAATAATAAGAATCATTGTCGATAATTGAGTACCAATAATAATAATAATTGAGCACCAAAATCAGCATATTAGAATAATTTCTGAAGGATCAGAAGTAATGGCTGCTGAAAATTCAGCTTTATCATCACATTACATTTTAATATATATTCAAATAGAAAACACTTATGTTAAATTGTAACGATATTTCACAATATTACTATTTTTCTGTCTTTTTAATCAAATGAATGCAACCTTGGTGAGCATAAGAGACTTATTTCAAAAGCATCAAAACATTGTAATTATTCCAAAGTGTATTTCTTTTAATTAAAGATATAATTGTATTTTATAGTCATGACTTAAGTGACCAATTCAGTGTTTGACAAAAAACATAAAAGTTAGAAATGTGTTAGCCAATTATAGGCAACAGAGGCAATTTCACACTTATAGACTGTAACCATCCTGCCATATGATTACAAATATCACAGCATACTGTTCCCACAGCGAGGCATTTTCTGTCGCTTGGCAGCAGCAAGGCAAATGTGAAAAGCATTCAAAAATAGCTTCAGCCTCAAGCACAAATAGATATTCACAATCAAGAACAATCTGTGGGTTCTTCCAAATTTAATAAATAATGCTCACTGGTGCGACTGCTTGCTGAGAGAGCAGCCCAATTATTTCTAAAATGGCTCCCTCTGTTGCATGTAAACAGGAATGTGGACACACTCATTGTAGATGTGTTTCCTGTGCTGGACACTCCAGCCAAGCAGCTGATTTGGCAGTTCATTTACCAGCTGCTGACCTACGAGGAACAGGAACACTGCAAGAGCAAGATCGCCCGCTTCCTGGGCTTCAAGAGTGCAGGTTAGCTGTGGGTTTACTGTGTGAACGTCAGTGGTTTTCTGTCCTGATTGCATTCTGACTGTGCATGTTTATTACTGCAGAACCAGAGATAGGCCCAGAAACCCACAGACGGAGCAGCTCCATGCGAGTGTCAGGTACCTCTCACAAAAACACAGTGAGAGAGAGAAGCTCAGACGACTGCATTATCGGCACTCACCTGGGAATGGGTATGACATTTCCCCCATCAGTGTTTTGGATTTAGACTAAAAAACAGGGTCCAAAATTAACTTTTTCCACACTGAACATATAAATACATGAAAATTGTATAATATAATATAATATAATATATATTTTTATTTAATATATTTATATATACACTATAAAATCAAAAGTTTTGGAGGTTGCTAAGATTTTTTCATATTTTTGAAAAAAGTCTCTTATGCTCACCAAGGTTGCATTTGCTTGATCAAAAAACTGTAAAAATCATAATATTGAGAAATAATATTACAATTTAAAATAACTAATTTATATTTTAATACATTTTTGAAAGTTTTTAATTCTTGTTATGGCAAATATGCATTTTTAACAACCATTTAGTAACCATAGTCTTCAGTTTCACATAGAAATGATTCTAATATGCTGATTCTTGTTATTATCGATGTTGAAATCACTTGTGCTGCTTATTTTTTTTGTGATAATTTTAGTGATTCTTTTTCTCAGGATTCTTTGGTCAATAGAAAATTCAAAATAACGTTTAATTTGAAATACCTTTATGTTTATTTTAAAAAATAATTTGAAAAATCTTTTGTAACATTATAAATATCTTTATTGTCACTTTTGGATAATTTAATGCATCTTTTCTGAATAGAAGTATTCATTTCTCTCTCTAAAAAAATTGCCTTTTGAATGTTAATGTTAACGTTAGTGTAATATAAATATGTAGTATAATATAATATAATATAATTTATTTATTTATTTTACTTGCCAAAATCAATTTGTTACTCTTATTTGATGCTTCATTGTTAATTTTGGATCCTGCTCATTGTATGAAGTAGAACTGGTCAATAAGTTCATATAGAAACTGTTTATGCTATGCATTGCTCCATTGTAACATTGTTTTAGATAGCCATGCCATTCTGTCACTCTTTGGGGTAAACAAGCAGTCAGAACTGTTCTCAGTCATGTTTATGATTCACCAGCATCTATTAGGCTAAAGCTATAAACTGCTTGCAATCGCTGTGCGCTCTCAGCCAGCTACCGCCCAGACCCGCTGCTGAAGCTGACTGCCCTCAGTCTCTTTTTAGCTCCTGAAGGGCAGGCAGCTTTCTGTGCACATGCTCTGTTTCTGGACCACACTCTCTCTGTGTCTCAGGAACATTCACTGACCCTGTGACTCCAGAGGAAAGACAGTGTGGGGATGGGACTTCCTTCCCAGAGTCCCCAGATCTCAGCCATGTGGGTACCATTTACTGCTCATCCGCAATTCATTGCACTCTCATCACTGCTGTTATGAAATCATGCATAGTCTCATCTAACCACGCCCCCACCCGTAGATGTCAGGAGTGTACACGGAGATTGAGAACATGTTTCCCGGGAAGAGCAACCAGTCTCTCCAGAGTCACTCCTCACCCAGGGCTGTCGGCATGGGCCACGCTGAGAACACTACATACACTCAGTCTTTCACACACAGTAACGCAGGTATTCTGAGCTTATTCTGACATCCACAATTGACACATGGTGCAGGCTGTGCAGGACCTGTGTGACAATTTGACACTAAATGTGCTTGCTTATGTAGATAATTTAAGATATACAGTAAAACAGGGGTTTTCAAACTGGGGTCCAGGGAGTCACTAGGGGTTAAATGTTTTTCTTTTTTTTCTTTGAGAGTTAAAGGAATTACTAAATATTTTTGGAGGGCTTTTAAAGTTAACACACTAACTGAAGATATTAATTAAATCTGTTTTATACATAATTTTGGCAACAGTTTATATGTTATTTCTTTAACATTATTACTGTTATTAACTATTACTACTTATTTATTGATTGATTTATTGACAATAATAGCTTTTAAGAGTAAGACATAAAAAAAAATCTAATTTGGATATTATAAGTTGACAGAAAAAAATGGATTTGGATAAATATTTATTGTGCAAATGATTATACAAAAAAAAAAAATTGTTCTTTAGATTTGGATGATAATTCTAAGTTTTAAAGTGGGTGTACTCTCCAATTAAATTTAAATATTTTACAAATAATATTGTAATTGTTTGTTTTGCAATGACAATATAAAAGCCAATTATGTGTATGGCCTTACAAGTAGGGCCATGGCATCAACAAGTTTGAAAATCCCTAGTTTAATGTATTAGCATGTTATATTTCTTTATCTTGATCAATTTAACAGTTTTAGAACATTTAGAACAATAAGATCTCTGATAAGTATTCCTATGTAGTACAAATGTTCCTCATGATTTTGTTCATTTTGCAGGGAACAGTAAGTCAGGCCTCTCTCTTTCATGGACTGAATCTTTTCCTGGCCCTCAGTTTGATTCTTACCAGCAGACTGTTCCTTCTCCAGACAGTGTGGACTCTAATCCTTATGTTAGTTTAGACAGCCCCCCGGCCTCCCCTCTGCCTTCTGATGAACCCAGTCCTCTGCCCCAGCGCAGGAAGCTCTTCACCTTCTCACGTCCACCTCGCAGCCGAGACACCGACAAGTTCCTGGACGCTCTGAGCGAGCAGTTGGGACACCGGGTGAATATCGTAGATGACTTTAAGGGAGGGGAGAATGACTATGAGGAGGTTTGTGTCAGACACAGAAAGAGGTTACTATATCCTGGCCAATTAAATATCACAAAAAAATAATAATTTTGTTTTTGGTAATAATGCTTCTGTCCGGTGCTCCAAAACTGGAGGGTCGCATTTTTTGTTTTGTTTTCCAAATCTCTTGTCCTCTAAGGACACATTGCTTTTTTATTTTATTTTATTTTATTTTATTATTGTATTTTATTTTATTTAGTTTTATTTTATTCATTTTTCCAAACCTCCTGTCCTATGCTAGGTCACATTTATTTATTTATTTTATTTACTTATTTATTTATTTATTTATTTTATATTTTTGATCTATACATTCTTTAAATGCTTCCCATATGTGAGGTTGCATTTATTTATTTATTTAATATTTACCATCTCTCCAGTCTTTAAACATTTTTTAGAAAGAGCATTATATACATTTTTGGTACAATATACTGTTGTTTTTTTAAGTCCTAATTGTTTTTGTGACACTGGCAGATGAGTTTCCAGGATGAACAGGAAGTGAACATGCTGCCTCATGAGTTAAGCAGTGCCAGCAGTGAAGACCACAGCAGCAGCGATGACTCCACCTCAGTCTCCTACTCCTCAGGCTCTGACCACATCCCTCCTCCTCCTCAGAGTCCTCCGCCTCCACCACCTCCCATCCAGTTCACCGACCCGCCCTCGCCCCTTCCCCTCACCCCAGAGCACTTGCCCCAACCTCCCCCAGCCTTCCAGCACCACCCCATCATAGCTCCACCCCCACCCCCACCTCGCCCCTTCCTCACTAACCGCCCCTTGTTGCACAAGGTGCTCCCCACCAGTGAGAAGCTCAGGGCCCAGCACACCCATACCCGACGCTCCTCTCCCCAGCCCAGCGCTCCACCCATTCTCCAGCTGCACCAACCGAAGGCTCACCCCATCCTACAGTTATCCCCGCGCACCTCCCCTCAACCACCGCACGCAACCACACAGCACACTCACCTACGACATCCCACCCAGTCCATCTACCAGAGCCAGCAGACCTCTGCTCCCAGAACCTCCCCTAACCTGACCAAACAAAAGAGCCTCCATTCCCAGCATTCCCAACAAAGCTATGATGGTACGCTCTCGACCAAGGTTCCCCCACCACCGCCACCTCCTTTACCCCCACCTTGTGATCCTCCACCTTTGCCCAAAGCCAGCCCGAAAGCCTCTGACAACAACCACATGAGCGTGAAGAGACTGCGCTGGGAGCAGGTGGAGAACTCTGAAGGAACTATCTGGGGACAGGTTGGTTAGGGATACATAACAAGCACAGTGTGCATCAGAACCATGTTGAAGTGATGAGATGTTATTAAGTACAGATGATCTGTTTTCTAGCTTGGAGATGATCCTGATTATCATAAACTCAGTGACATGGTCAAGTACCTGGATCTGGATCTGTACTTCGGCACACAGAGGAATTCCAGTAAGTTCTCTGTTTTGTTATAGCTGCTTCAGTGTAGTATTGAATGTATAATTCATCATCCCCTTTTCATACAGTGCTGTGAAAGAGTGTTTTTTGCCCTGTCTGATTTCTGTGTTTTTACACTAAATGTCTTTAGATCATCAACCAATTAATTTTAAATCAAAACCCTTTATGAACAAAAAACACAACAACATATATCTTTCATATATTTAAATGCTTACTGTATTTAGTTTCTGAATGTAAGAAAATAATTATGTAATTATTTAATGCAATGCTACTAGTAATTTATTAAAATAATGCAATTTATTACAGAACCGCTCAAAAGTTTGGTAGTGATTTTACTGCTGTCGTAAATCCTGCTTTAGATAAATCTCAATCTGATACAACAGCCAATCCATCCTCTAAATTACTGAATAAATTTATCACTGAGCTCAACTTAATTTATCTTTGGAGAATTCAGAATACTAAATCTAAAGACTTCACTTTTTTTTCTAATAGACATAAGACTTTCTCTAGGATAGACTACATATTTCTCAGCCCATCTTTAATTTCATCTAATTCCTCCATCTCTATATATGGTTTTTTAATGTTTTTGAAAAAGTCTATTTTTAAATTAACTAAATTTAAAATAACTCTTTTCTATTTTAATATATTTTAAAATGTTATTTATTCCTGTGATGGCCAAGCTGAAATTTCACACCTTCAGAAATCATTCTAATTTGCTGATTTGGTGCTCAAAATGTTTTCTTTTATTATTATCAATGTAGAAAACAGTGGTGCTTCTTAATAGATTTCTTTGTAACATTACACGTCTTTACGTTCAGCTTTTATTTAATGCATCCTTGCTGAAAAATTAGTACATTAGTATAATAATTAGTATAATAAGTATTCATTTCTTTTTTTTAATCGGTAACACTTTAGTATAGGGACCAATTCTCACTATTAACTACTTGCTTGTTAGCATGCCTAACATATAAGCTGTTTATTAGTACTTATAAAGCACATATTCTCCATAACCATATTCCACATCCCTAATCCTACCTAATATCTAAACTTAACAACCTTACTAATTGTTAATAAGCAGCAAATTAGGAGTTTATTGAGGCAAAAGTCATATTTAATGGTTTGATAATAGCAAGAATTTGACCTTAAAATAAAGTGTGACCAAAAAGTCTTATTGACCCCAAACTTTAAATGGTAGTGTACTGTACTTTATATATATATATATATATATATATATATACGTATATATATATATATATATATATGTATGTAATGACATATCATTGGCACTAGAAATTCAGACGGAGGCAAAGACTTTTAGGAACATTTGACATTTGACATTTATCTCAACATTGTCTGTATATTGCTGTCTCCATCCACATGTGGCATCCGTTTTGTAGCTTGTTATTTTGATGGTGAAAATGAACGCAATTACCTTGTCTATTTTTGTACTTTTCAGCTCATCTCTCATGGAGAGCTACTGTATGTCTGTCTCCGATCCCATCATTCTCATCCAGTTATTGGCATCTTACAGCCTCTTTTCAGTCTCATAACCCTCCATACAGTTTATTGTCTCCACTACTGGTGCGAGAAGAGCTCATCCTTACACTGTTATTAAATGTGTCAGTCTCTCTTCCAGAGCCCACTTTCCTGCCCGAGAACTTTAAAAAGAAAGACGTGGTCGAGATTCTCTCCCATAAAAAGGCCTACAACGCCTGTGAGTATGAGTAGGGTTGGGTTGAAGTGCTCTGGGTTGAGTCAGGTTTGTCATCTTGTGTGACGTAGATGTGTAGGAGTAGGTTAAAGAGGTGCTGTAGGTATTTGCTGCTGTAGCAACTGTGTGGGAATTTTCCTAATGAGAAGGTTAAGAATCCATGTCTCATCACATCTGGCTGCCCTGTTCAGCTATCCTCATAGCGCATCTGAAGCTGTCCCCGAAGGAGCTGCGAGAAATCCTCATGACCATGAGCACTGAGCGTCTGGAACCTGCACACATTAAACAGCTGTTGCTTTACGCTCCTGATGACGAGGAGGTCAAACAGTTTCAGCATTACAACCAGGACCCCACCAAACTTAGTGAGCCGGACCAGTTCGCCCTACAGGTGCTGTTTTACTTGAGTTCCAGCTGTTTTATCAGAGTTCTGTTATAACTCATGTAAATATTAATGCATTCTTGTGGGCTTGTTCTACAGATGCTACTAGTTCCTGAGTATAAAACCAGACTGAGGAGTCTTCTTTTTAAGACCACTGTGCAGGAGAAAACAGAAGAAATGAGAGGCGCATTAGAATGCATATACAAAGCATCATTAGAGCTTAAAAACAGCAAGAGGTTGGCCAAGATCCTGGAGGTAAAACACTTGATTCAGCAGATATGACTGAATTATAAATGTTATATCTTTTAGAAATCTTCTGCAGAGGAGTTGGCGTTTTCAGAGCCATTCATTTTTAAATATTTGCTCTTTATTTAAATATTATTCTTACGGTATGTACACTTTTTGTGTGTTTAGTTTGTTTTAGCAATGGGAAATTATCTGAATAATGGTCAACCCAAGACGAATAAAACAACAGGATTCAAAATTAATTTTCTTACCGAGGTATGTGTGCAATAATTACAGACTTTAGTATAGAGACCAATTCTCACTATTAACTAGTTGCTTATAAGCATGCCTATAATTAACATATTGGTTGTTTATTAAAGCACATATTCTGCATGACCATATTCTACATCCCTAATCCTAACCAATACCTAAACTTAACAAGCAGCAAATTAGGAGTTTATTGAGACAAAAGTCGTACTTAATGGTCTGTTAATAGTGAGAATTGGACCTTAAAATAAAGTGTGACCAATGTTTTTATTAAACGTTCGTATTTTTTATGTTTCTCCTAATAATGGATTAAAATACCCCTCAGCTGAACACAACAAAAACAGTTGATGGAAAGTCGACTTTCCTCCATATTCTTGCCAAATCATTATGCCAACACTTCCCAGAACTCCTCGACTTCGCCAGGGACCTCATAACAGTGCCACTAGCTGCCAAAGGTAAGGTATCAGAACAACTTCCTGTTAGATATTTGTATATACATATCTGATCAGAAGTTTGGGGTCGGTAAGAATAAATAAAACAAGTCACTTATGCGCACCAAAGCTGCATTTAGTTGATCAAAAATACAGTAAAAAATAATATTGTGTAATACTCTAAATAATTTTTTTTTCAACATTGATAATAGTAAGTGATGCTTAATATTTTTTGTGAAAACCACGGTACATTTTTTCAGGATTGTTTAAAGAATTATAACATAATGAATGTCATTACTGGTACTTTTGATCAAATTACTGACCTCAAACATTTTACCTCTGTTGGAAAGTTGGTTTAAATAGGAACGCAGACATAAAATTTGCAACTGTCAATTAAATGTATTGATGAACGATTGATGTTCTTGTATTTTCACTGTTAATGCAGTCAATCAGAGGACCATTACTGCTGAGCTCAGTGACCTTCACTCCACCATCCAGGACATAAGAACCGCCTGTGTGAAAATCCCAGCTACTGCAGAGGATCGCTTCGCATTGGTTATGAGTGTATCCACCAATCTCTTTTGAATGAGTTTGGTATCCTGTGAGAATATATGTGTATTGAACTTCCGTTGCAGTGTATCAGCCCTTAACTCTGATATTAGAGCTTTCTGGAAAACTGTCATCCAGCTGTGCAGTCCCTAGACTCCTTGCAGCAAAGAGCAATGGATGAGTTTCATAAAGTGGCGTCCTACTTCGGAGAAGACAGTAAGGCCACGACCACAGAAACCTTCTTTGGCATCTTCGCTGAATTTATCTCCAAATTTGAGGTGAGTTTCTTAAATGCTGCCATTTTCACAGATGTAGTTACACTAAAGTTGTGAAGTAAGAGTTTGCTGATTTTGTATTCAACAGAGAGCACTGAGTGAGACACAAGGAACAGAAAACCCCAGAAGCCCCCGAATATCCTCACCGCTGGCATGGTGAAACCAACAGCATCTGCTCTTTCTAACCCAGAACGCCCATGTGCCAATAAAAACAGAGAACTTGATAGCGTGAAGGGAAATGAACCTTACTTTAAACGTCTAAGATGAATTAAAATATCTTTAGAATAAAAATATATATTTTATACAGAACTTCAGTGTGTTTATCAAGAAAGTATATTAATATAGCCTAATATGAATAATTTTGTTTTGAGATTTCCAGCTGCTAGAGAATGTATCAGGAACATGCACACTTCAGGTGAAGAGGATTGATGGTATTATTGATGGTATATTTTGGTACCGAGGTGAATGTATGTTTTCATGATGAACTTGCTCATCCTCAAGCCAAATGTATTTTAACACACACAAAGAAATTTCAGATGAGTTTTAAATTCTTCACAGTATTAGTGTTTTATTGTTGTACTCCGTTGTGATATACTGATACTATAGCAGAACAAGAGTGCACCCTTCATAAGTGAAGATAAACCTATTTTCCAAATCAATGATTATTTGTATTTTATTGCAATATTAGTTGTACAATTGATCGGTGGTTTTTATCCCGCATGAGAATCTGTGGTAGGTTTTACATCATGAAATTGGTTTTCAACTATGAAAAGAAGATGCAAAAGCTTCACATTATTAAATGGCAGAAGGGTACACATATCATCTGTGTTCTTTTAAAATGAGTATGTAGCTTGTCTGACTTTTTTAGGTACTATTGTTTAAGATAACCCAATGCATTTCTTCCTGACATCTGTTCTTGAACAAATGCATGATCTTCCTTATTGCCTGTTTTTGTCATTTTTGTGTATTTTTCTTAGTTTCTTGTCAGAACCAATCAACAAGGAGAAAACCTACAATTTACATTTGCATGTAGCAGAGTATTTCTATTTATGTAATGTATTCCTGTTTTAATTGTTTCTGTATCGATTTGTTATATTGAATATGTTTTACCAAAATAATTAGTTGTAAATTAATATTTGTGTACAAATTGTTGGTGTGACTAACCTAGTGTTTTCCTCAGCAGTTCTATATCGGCTTCAATGTCGAAGGGCCACATATTGCTGCGTTTTAATCAGATGTCTAATTCGTTTGCCTGAATAAATACGCTTTTGCGGAAATTACATCTCTGTGGAGTTATTTTGTACTGTAACTGTATCCACTTATGGAGGTCTTCTTTAAGAGGTTCACTTATGGAACTGGCCTCCAAATCCCACAGATCTCAATCTGACTTAGAATCTGTAGGATTCTACTAAATTCTTATACTTTTTACTAATGGAAAAAATGTAAAAAAAAATGGTTTTATTCATTCCTAAAGTTATAGGCTATTTATTTATTTACAGCTGCTTTACTGTTACATTTAACAACAGTTTTAAATCTGATTTAAAGGTGTATCTTCTAATCATGTCAGATGGTAGTTTTTTTTTTTTCTTCATTTTCGCAATTATACAAAATGTTCTCGTTACCAGGCAACACTATAAGTGCTTCAAATACCAAATATCTTAGATATATGCATACAGAGTAAGAGGATACAGGAAAATTGCTAATAATAAACCCCTGCCTGTCTCTTCATCAAGAAACTTGAACCATCTAATGATTACACATAAATACACAAAAAAGTAATTTACTGAGAAAAAAAAACAGCACATTACAAGGCTAAATTCTCTCTTCATAAATAAATTATACATTTTAGAATGAGATCTGGTATATATCAGTCCTTTTCACCAAGGAGCTCAAAAATCAGAATGAGAAGAACATCTAAAAACAACTAACCGAAATTAAATGCATGAATTAGTCATATCTGTGAAACTTGATTCTGGTTGGCCGATTGTGATTATTCACTACATGATTGACTAGTGTCCTCATTGATTCCCCAAAGCTGTGCTGCTTGTTTTTCACTACACTGTGTTACGTCCATAGGGACATAAGTTATTCTATATTGTATGATTTAACTAACAATTGTGTTTCTCGTGTGTGTATACTGTGTTCCTATCTCTCTTGCTCCTCCTGCTCTCTGCTTGACAGGCTAATGAGTGCCACCTGACTCCCGTTTGAGCTTGTTAGCTGGAGTATAAAGGAACCTGCAGAACTGCAGTCCAGGGAGAGAGGCTGAGGTGTTCCGTCCTTACAGCTACCATCTTCCAGTCCCAGCGCTGCTGTTGTTGTTGTTGTTGTTGTTGTTGTTGTTGTTGTTGTTCTAAGTGTTTGTTGATTGCGTTACCTGTAGTGTTAAGGTAAAGTTGTAAAAAGTGTCCATAGCAGAGTGTTTCAGTTTTTGTTTGTAATTACTTAAGTGGAAAAAGTTTGTAGGGAGGTGGATGCCATTTATTTTAGAAATTACCTTTTTTCTCCTGTGTTTGTGTTAGAGAGGAAGTCAGGGAAGTATCTCTGTATTTATTTCATTTTCTTTTGATGGGTAAGTTATTTCTTAAAACCCTAGTCAGAGGACCTTTTTGTTTATTGTTTTGGCCTTTTCCCCCTCCTGAAGCCTAATTTTAGTATTTTCCACCTGTTAAATAAAATATCTTTGCTTTATTTGCTTTAAAACTGGTGTTGCTGAGCATTCTTGTGTACGTGCCCTGGGACTTGGAGACGGCAGTTCTCTCAGCCTCTCCCCACTATTTTGTTACACCCCTTACACCCCTAGACTTTTAAAAGGGGTTCGTAACAAGTGGGGGCTCGTCCGCCCGTGTTTTTTTTTATTTAAACGGCTGCGTTGATTTGGTGAGTATGATTACTCTTTTCTCTCTTAACGTCTAGTTCTCGCTGTCTTTGCTTTAGGGGGGAGAGAGTCTCTGAGGTGGTTGAAATGGAGTTTGATCTGTTGGCGTTTACTCTTTCTCCCACCACAGCGGTCTTTCATAAATGTAGAAAAAAAGATCTGATTTTGATTGCAGAGTTCTTTAATATAGAAGTAGCAAAAGAAGAGAAAAAGCAAGTAATTAAGGATTCTCTGTTTGAACAGCTGGTGCGTGATGGTATTTTGCCAGAAGTTGAAGAGCAACCTGCAGTTACGATAAATGCCGTGGCTGAAGAGGTTGCTTCTGGTGTAAATACCACTGAAAGTGCGAACTTTGATCCAGTCTTATCCATTCGTCTAAAAGAATTAGACCTTGAAGTTAAAAAGCAGGAGAATGAGAATTTGCATTTAAAACTCAGAGTGGTAGAGGCAGAAACTGATAGAGAGGTTAAACTCCGTACTTTAGCGCTACGTTCGGAGGAGATGAGCAGGAAACACATTCCCCTTCCGCGCTCCAGACCTCCCTCTGTTTTTTTCCCCCATGTCTTCTCCTCCTGCACCTGTAGTCTCAAATGCAAGGGATGCACAGGAATTTGATGTCAGTAAATACATCAAGCTTGTGCCTCCCTTTCGCGAGTCTGAGGTTGATGCATACTTTGTTGCTTTCGAGCGCATCGCAGGTAAGCTTAAATGGCCGAATGATATGTGGGCGTTATTGCTGCAATGTAGTTTGACCGGTAAAGCTCAAGAGATTTGCGCGTCATTACCAATTGAACAGTCTCTCGATTATAATGTCCTTAAAGCCGCTGTTCTCAGAGCATATGAACTGGTCCCTGAGGCGTATCGCCAAAAGTTTCGAGCACATGCAAAATCAGCGAGACAGATGCATGTGGAATTTGCGAGAGAAAAAAGAGTTGTGTTTGAAAAATGGTGTCTATCCAGTAAAACTACTACTTTTGAGCAGTTGCAAGAGTTGATCTTACTGGAGGACTTTAAAACCTGTCTTCCCGAGGGTGTCGTCGTTCATTTAAATGAGCGAAAAGTAACTTCGTTGTTGGATGCTGCTGTGTTGGCAGACGAGTTTGTTTTGACACACCGCAATGTGTTTGCGGCTGGCCGATCGTCAAATATTCCGCTTGCTAATAAAAATACTATGCGAGATTTGTCACGTGTATCTCCGTATATGTCAAAAAGTAATGGAAATAGGGACAACAATTCTGCCTTTTCAGGTGGAAGAGACAAACGTTCCTGTTTTTACTGCCTTGACCAAGGTCATCTGATTGCTGAGTGTCAGGCTTGGAAAAAGAAAAATGCTGAGGCTAAAACTAAAAAGGCTGCATTTGTGCAAACTATGTCTGTAACTAAGGATGAGTCTATGCAACCTTTTCTCCTTTCTGGCACTGTTTCCTTGTCTGACACTGAGCATCAGCCTGTTGTGATTTTGCGAGACACTGGCTCAGCGCAGTCCTTTGTCCTAAAAGAATTACTGCCCTTCTCGCAAAGCTCGTACACTGGCACTGATGTTTTAATTCGTGGTATTGAGATGGGGTGGTGTGATAGTGTTCCTCTCCATAAAGTACACTTAAAATCTGATCTTGTGAATGGATTAGTTCATCTTGGTGTGCGGGAGCAGTTACCGTTTGAAGGGGTGGGTCTCATACTGGGAAATGACCTGGCAGGTGGTCAAGTTTTTCCCCGACCTATTGTAGGGAACGACGGTAAATCTGATACTTCTAGTCTTTCCCAAGAGTTTCCGTCCACATTTCCTGTGTGTGCAGTGACCCGAGCCCAGTCCAAAAAGTTTGAAGACGTTGTAAATCTTACTGACTCATTCTTACAAGTGCCCTCTGAACCTCTCAGATGTGAGTTAATGGTAAAGCCTGAGTTTGGGGAAGGAGTTGACGTAAATAACCCACATGAGACTCTTAGTGTTGACCGAGATCAGTTAAGTGCTGCGCAAAAGGCAGACCCATCTCTTACTTCATGTTTTGATGCTGCCCTTGACTGCAAGAAAGTGCCCGACTCTAGAATTGCCTACTACTGTGATAACGGGGTGTTAATGAGGAAATGGAAACCAGAGGATGATTATTCTGACTGCTGTGAAGTTCACCAAGTCGTCCTTCCTGCTGCTTATCGTCCACAAGTGCTGAAGCTTGCACACGAAAATGTACTTGCAGGGCATTTAGGTATCAATAAAACCTTTCACCGTATAACAAAGTACTTCTTTTGGCCAGGGTGCAAGTCCTCAATAGCAGAGTTTTGCAGAACTTGTGGGACATGTCAGAGGTCTGGCAAACCAAACCAGAAGGTCCCCGTTGCTCCTCTGCAGCCCGTGCCTGTGATGGCTGAACGGTTGATATTGGACTGTGTAGGTCCACTACCTAAAACCAAAAGTGGTTACCAGTATGTGCTGACCATCATGTGCACCGCAACCAGGTTCCCTGAAGCAGTTCCTTTGCGCACAATTAAGTCCCCTCCTGTGATTAAGGCTCTTGTGAAGTTTTGCACCACGTTTGGGTTACCCAAAGAGATCCAAACAGATCAAGGATCAAACTTTACTTCAAAGAATTTCAAGCAAATGTTAATTGAAATGGGAGTGTCACACCGCATGTCAAGTGCATATCATCCTGAGTCGCAGGGTGCCCTCGAGCGGTATCATCAGACCTTAAAAGCCATGATACGTGCATACTGTGTTGAAACTGGAAGAGAGTGGGATGAGGGGCTTCCCTTCCTTCTGTTTGCCACTCGTGAGTCTGTGCAGGAATCAACCGGGTTTAGTCCTGCTGACCTTGTGTTTGGCCACACTGTTCGCGGCCCGATGAAAATGCTGAGTGAACAGCTGCTTTCTGAGAATCATTCGCCTGTGCCAGTGTCAGAATATGTCAGTTCTTTCAAAGAGCGCCTGCACCATGCCTGGGACATTGCAAAAAGGCATTTGAGTGCTACCCAGTTAAAAATGAAGTCCTGCTTCGACAAAAGGAGTGTTAACCGTAAATTTAGCCCTGGTGACCTTGTCCTTGTCCTTTTACCAGTTCCGGGTTCTGTGTTTGCAGCAAAGTTTTCGGGCCCATATACTGTTGAAAGAAGACTAAGTGACACTGATTATGTGATTGCCACCCCAGACCGGCAAAGACGTAAACGCATCTGTCACATAAATATGTTGAAAAGATATTTGAAACGTGGAGATGAAACCTACTCCCCTACTGCAAGTGTTGCCCCTATAGCTGCTGTCTCGACTGCCAGTTGTTGTCTTGCCGAAGATGGCTTGATGGACAAAGTTCCTGTCAGCTCATGTGGAAGGCTTAAAAATTCAGTGATTCTGCAAGACTTGCCTAACACTCTTCCCTATCTTACAGACTGCCAACGGAAAGAACTTTTGCTGCTGATAACCAAGTACCCTTCACTGTTTGCTGATGTGCCAGGCAGAACTTCAGTGCTGACCCATGATATTGATGTGGGTGGTTCTCTGCCAGTTAAACAGCATGCCTACAGAGTGAACCCAAGTAAACGTGCAATAATGAAGGAGGAGGTAGAGTACATGATATGTCATGATATTGCCGTGCCCAGTCAAAGCCCGTGGAGTTCCCCCTGTTTACTGGTGCCCAAGCCAGACGCATCTTTTCGTTTCTGCACAGACTACCGCAAGGTGAATAAAATCACCAAAGCTGACTCGTTTCCGTTACCACGTATGGAGGATTGTGTAGACAGGGTGGGCTCTGCAAACTTTGTGTCGAAATTGGACCTCCTTAAGGGCTACTGGCAAGTCCCTCTCACCCCCCGTGCCTCTGAAATTTCTGCGTTTGTGACACCAGATAATTTCATGCAGTACAAGGTTCTAGCGTTTGGGATGCGAAATGCCCCCGCTACCTTTCAACGCCTGATGCAGAGGGTCCTGGCAGGTGTCACAAATTGTGAGGTCTACATCGACGATGTTGTGGTCTATTCAAGCACATGGGAAGAGCATGTTAAAACACTTGAGAGTGTATTCAGTAAGTTGGCTGCAGCGTCACTAACTTTAAATGCTGCCAAATGTGAATTTGGAAAAGCAGTAGTCACTTATCTGGGGAAACAAGTGGGTCAGGGATGTGTGAGACCTGTTGTTGCCAAAGTGGAGGCTATCTTACAGTTCCCTACCCCCAGCCATAAGCGTGAGTTGCGCCGATTTCTCGGTATGGCAGGCTACTACCGAGGGTTTTGTAGAAACTTCTCTGCAGTGGTTTCCCCACTCACTGATCTCTTAAGCAGTAACCGAAAGTTCATCTGGGATCGTGAATGTTCCCTAGCTTTTAATGCAGTGAAAGACCTGTTGTGTAATGCACCTGTGCTCTCGGCCCCTAACTTTGAAAAGTCATTCAAATTGCAAGTAGATGCCAGTGCCACAGGGGCAGGTGCAGTGTTATTACAAGAAGATGAACATGGTATTGATCATCCGATCTCCTATTTTTCAAAGAAATTTACGTCCTATCAGAAGCAATATAGTACCATCGAGAAAGAGGCTCTTGCTCTCTTACTTGCACTTCAACATTTTGATGTTTATGTAGGAGGTAGCGCTATTCCTCTTCTGGTGTACACCGATCACAACCCCTTAACTTTCCTCGCCCAGATGTCTAATGCAAATCAGCGCTTGATGCGATGGGCATTAATTGTTCAAGAATATAACCTTGACATTCGTCATATGAAAGGCTCTGAAAATGTGATTGCCGATGCACTGTCCAGGGCAAATAGTACTGAAATTTAAGTGTTATACGTGTTCCTTTGTTTTTTTTCCCCTTTTTGCATTGAGTGAAATGCAAAGTCGAGAAGAAAAAAAAAAAAAAACTTGGTGATGGGGGTGTTACGTCCATAGGGACATAAGTTATTCTATATTGTATGATTTAACTAACAATTGTGTTTCTCGTGTGTGTGTATACTGTGTTCCTATCTCTCTTGCTCCTCCTGCTCTCTGCTTGACAGGCTAATGAGTGCCACCTGACTCCCGTTTGAGCTTGTTAGCTGGAGTATAAAGGAACCTGCAGAACTGCAGTCCAGGGAGAGAGGCTGAGGTGTTCCGTCCTTACAGCTACCATCTTCCAGTCCCAGCGCTGCTGTTGTTGTTGTTGTTGTTGTTGTTGTTGTTGTTGTTGTTGTTGACCTAAGTGTTTGTTGATTGCGTTACCTGTAGTGTTAAGGTAAAGTTGTAAAAAGTGTCCATAGCAGAGTGTTTCAGTTTTTGTTTGTAATTACTTAAGTGGAAAAAGTTTGTAGGGAGGTGGATGCCATTTATTTTAGAAATTACCTTTTTTCTCCTGTGTTTGTGTTAGAGAGGAAGTCAGGGAAGTATCTCTGTATTTATTTCATTTTCTTTTGATAGGTAAGTTATTTCTTAAAACCCTAGTCAGAGGACCTTTTTGTTTATTGTTTTGGCCTTTTCCCCTCCTGAAGCCTAATTTTAGTATTTTCCACCTGTTAAATAAAATATCTTTGCTTTATTTGCTTAAAACTGGTGTTGCTGAGCATTCTTGTGTACGTGCCCTGGGACTTGGAGACGGCAGTTCTCTCAGCCTCTCCCCACTATTTTGTTACACCCCTTACACCCCTAGACTTTTAAAAGGGGTTCGTAACACTGTAAAAAATGACTGTGATTTTAACGGTAAAAAACTGAAAATGCTACAGTGAAAACCTGTTAAATGGTTAACGGTAAGTTCCTGTAAAATTTACAGGGAAAAAACATAAACTGACCTTTCCAGAATTCTCTGCATTGCATTTCAAGTTTTGTTTGAATTTGATGTTTTTTCTTTGAAATAACTGTTTCTTCTTAGTTTTTTCTTATCAGTTATGTTTATTAGGGTTGTATGTTACATCTAATGTTGTTAAATTAATGTTTATTGCATATTTCAGTTTAATGAGTCTCACCATGATGGTGTTTAGAGTTTGTGTGAATGATACTGTGCACCTTCTATATATGTTATTATTTAAAAGCTGCTTGTGATAGGCTTTGGTTCATCATGTGACTTTCTCATCATCACCTGCATTTGGTGGTTATCAGTGTATTTCAAAGGTACAAAACAGATTTCAATACTTCAGTAGGTTGGTATATTAACATTATATCAGTTAATGAAATTACGGTATTTAACTGTCAATTCAAGTAAAAACCGTAAAACCTAAAATGTTGTTGCCGTATTTTTTACAGTAGAATTCCAGCAACCACAGCTGCCAGTTTTTTTTACCGTAAATTTTACGGATTTTTTTTTACAGTGTATGGTTTCTTTCTTCACATATAAAATAAAAAAATAATTATTTAGTAAGTTGGCCTGTAAGCAAAATAATCAAAATAACAGTCAGTTGGTCCCTTCAGGCTGTATATGAGTAGAGAAGATGCAAAATTCTGTTAAATGTAATTTCACACAATGACAGCTTGCACTCAGTGTGCAAAAACACTAGAATAGGTTGTTAAATTAATGAGCATACAATCATTTAGTCAACTGAATGATGGCAGGTGTGAGGTGTCCGCTGGAGAAATACTGTCATTCTCTGATCATTGTCACATTCTCTCCACATATGCATTCAAGTGTGTGTAAAACCATTAATGGACTGTAATTAGAGGCATTGGTGGTGTTCATTTATAGCGTAGGTGGTCACAGTTAACTTCAAATGGTGTGATGTTTTAGTGTTTTTTTTCACTCGCTATACATCCAAAACTACTGGTGAAGAAATACATTTCCAAAAATAAATAAACTAAATTTGAGAAGACAACAACAATACAATGAACTGTTGAAACACCGGTTCTTGTTTCACTTTTTTATTTCACTTTAAAGCAGTAATACAAAGCATTATTGTCTTTTTCCAAATTCAATAAAGATGTAGTCATCTAGACGTGAAGCCTCTGAACTTCAAATGCACCATCAACTATTCGTTTCATAAGTGTGAAGTCAGTTTACTCTCCAAACCTTGGTAAAATAGCTCTTGTAAGTGTACTTAGGTAAGGCAGCATGGTAAAGGCAAGGAAAATGTATAAAGAAAAGCTAACAGTGAGCATGATCGCCTACATTTTGCCCTCACACGTGAATCGATCAGAATCATATTCCAAATGTTTTGTTTTTGAAAGAGAGTTTATGGAAATGAGACAAGGAGGGAAAAATGTAAGCAATTATGTCTGCTCTTAGCTATTATACAGTAAGACTAACATCCGCGTGGCACATTTTCCCCCTCTTTGGTACCATATCAGGGGTAAAAGGAGGGAAATACAAAGCTATCCTTGTCAAGGCCTGGTAAACATACAAACAAAGACATAACAAAGTTTCCAAACCAGAATATCACTAAAGCACATATTTTGACCTTTTCCGTTACATAAACTGACAGCTGAACACTTAACTTCTAATTTTAGCAATCAAATGTCCAATAACAAATGGCCTTTTTCACATATGATCCAATCAGGATTACTTTTACACATAGCTGAGTAGCGCTCTGCCACATATGTTTAGGTCCAGTCATTTTAATGCCACAAAATTATAAAATCATCAGCTGTCAAAGGCAGAAAACTAATCATTTACATACCTTAAATCAAAGTATTGCATGTAACTAGTTTCCAAACTAGAAAAGTAAGGCTTGCAAAAAAAAAAGGAATGTACTGTATTAGATGACTGGAGACCTGCAGTCCACAAGCTACACATAA
Source organism: Schizothorax lantsangensis (assembly GCA_027422415.1). NCBI lineage: Eukaryota > Metazoa > Chordata > Actinopteri > Cypriniformes > Cyprinidae > Schizothorax > Schizothorax lantsangensis. The sequence continues at coordinate 16,446,321 of CM049860.1, forward strand.
AGCCACAGTTTTCCACCTTTTAAATTGAGTAATTGCTTTGTTTAGCTAAGGCCACTTAAGACTCACCTCCAAGTACCTCATTCACCAAATTCACCCCATCACCGTTCAGACACAGTTCCTCATGCAATACAGGTCATTTTTTTGCTCCCATCACAATGAAAAGGCATGTTTAAATAAACGTGCAATCTCTCGGGGCATCTGTTTCCCTGGTGCCACTGGGATTGTTGATTGTATTAAGTGTAGGGTATTCGAGAAATACAGCCAAGATGATAAACACTTTGGTAATGGTGAGAAGAGCAGCCTTTTAGCAAACCTTTGGTTAAAGGAAAAGGTGTTTGGGGGTCAAGGCCATTTTTACAGGACGGTGCTCTCTGTGTCAAGGTCTATGTCCTTGAGTTGGGTAACAGGATTCTCAATGGCGATATCAGGAACAAGAGCTCGAGCCAGTGGTTTAAATGTCATCACCGAATCTGTAAGACACGAGATTAGGGAGTCAGACCATGCTAGAATTACTATTGGATTGTTAATAATCAAAATACAAAATTAAGCTTAACAGTGCTTACATTTATTAGACCACCACCACCCAATGCAAGGTTTGTGCCACAGCTGCCCTAAACTAACAGTATTGGTGATTACCAAAATCATTTTTTATGTTTCTGTAATGGTTAATCCACCAATATGTGTAAGCTCTTTAGTCACAGTAGTGTTTCTAATGATAAAATATAATTGTTGTTATCCATGAATTTTTGAATTTACTGATTTACAAGAAATTCAGAAAAAAAAATAGTAAAACATTTTATTATTTTTTTATTCAGATGCCCAATTACAGTCAATAATAACAGAGACTGTGGACTAATGCAAAAATGCAAGCTATTATATCAAGGCCAAAGGCGGTCATACAAAATAATATGTTTTTGGTTATTATGTGTGAATAAAGACTATTTATTGTTTAAGTTCAGACAGCTAGTCTAATAAATTTGTAAGACTTTATTTATTGACAGTAATTGGGCAATCTGAATAAAAAATAATAATAAAGTGTATTTTTCTGCATTTCTTGTAAAACAGTAAATAAAAAAAATCATGGATTAGCTTTAAAATGAGGATTTACAGTTTATTTTAGAATGAGGATATAAGGGAAAAACTCACCCTACATACTATATAGTTTTCTTTTAACAGTTTTTTATGGAACCTATTCCATGACTATAATAATAATTATAATAAACGAATAAATAAGTAAATAATAATATTAAATTATTAAATTATAAAAATTAAACAAACCAATAAAGAACTATTACTATAGTAATAATATTACCGTTCTGTAAAATAAAATTATATAATAGTATATAATATTTATAATAAAAATAATAATACAAATTTTATTTTACAGAACAACAAAAAGTTACAATACTAATATTCATACTGTCTTCATTTCAAAAACTTGTTACATTCAAACTGGCATTTCTTGTCAAACAGTGACAAGCTTGTATCCCTGCTTTCACTAAAATGCTGCACGTCAAGGATATATGCAACATATCTCACTCAAACATAAATGTCAGAATTAAGTAATACTATTAATATAATGTTAAATGTTAAATAAGTTATAGCAGTGTATTAATTTGAGGTGCTATTTTGGTTAAAATCCTTCAGGTTGCACTTATTGGTTGACAAAAAAAAATAAGTAAAAAAGGGTAAATATTGTAAAAATCCATTATCCACTGAATCCACTTTTTAAACAACTATTTCATATGTAGCTACATTTAAATTCCATTCAGCTTTCAGACACAAACTTCATGTGCCCTGAAACCTTATGCAACTCACAGAAACACAAACAATCAGGCAGTTAAACAGAAGCTTAGAGTGACGGAAATAAAAGAGCTTCACCCATTGTTTTGAAAGCAGCACTGCAAATTCCATTGCTGTCGCTTCCTGTGGCTGGAGGCTGGGGCGGAGGGGGAACAGTAGGTCTGTTGCGTGGTTTAGGCACAGGCCTCGGGCGAGGAAGCGATCCTGACTGGAACACTGGGGGAGCGGTGGGATTGGGACTGTCATGAAACACTGCCGTGGGCGGAGGGGTGCTCGGTGGAGTTGGAGTGCTGGGAGGGGAGGGGTCTTCTCCGGGGTCAGCTGGAGCGCTGTGCTGGGGAGGGGGCGTGGCCTGCATGGGAGGCTGCGGGGGCGGATGATTGGGTGCCTGAATGGGAGGCTGGTTACTGCAGTGGCGACGAGGGGTCGTGTTGGTTTGAGCCTGTGGTTGTGTGGGGCTCAGATTGGTCGGAGAGTGACTAGAAAGCGGTCTAGGGGAGGGGCTGAGGGACTGAGACGTGCCTGAAGAGGCTTGCTGTGCTGACTGATTGGCTGGTTGGCCTGGTGGAGGGTTGGCTGGTTTAGGAGGAGCAGGGGCCGGCTTCTTGGTACCTATAAATAAAAAGAGAATTTAAAACAAGCTCTGTCTGGTGTTCTGAGCTGTTCTCATACAACACCCTGTCTACACCGGACATGGCCATTGTTGCATTACACAGCACAGCGGCCGTTTTCGTTTATTTACCTTCTGAGGTAAGTCTACTGACCTCTGTGTGCCATGTGAGGACTGGGTCCTGTAGATCCAGCCACAGGGGTCCCCACACTCAGCTGTCCTGATCCTCCAGTGCCATTTCTCTGAGCTGGAGGAGTGGACGCAGGGTCTCGGGTCTTTGAACTTCAGCAAACAGAGGAAAAAATATACAAAATCAGTAATATTTATTAAATAATATTTATTTGACATTCTGCAACATGCAAACTCCACAAATACAAACTTAAGCCTTATTGTGATGGAATATTTTAATATTAAGTTTGAAATGGTTAAAGCTAAACTCAGTATTTTTTTCTTTAAAGTGGATTTTTTTCTCAACATAAAAATGAATGAAAAAATATGTTTGTATTTCAGAATTTTTTTTGCAAAAAGTAAGCTTAAGATTGTCAATGAGGCAGCAGGTAGACATATGTATCATATCTACACCTAAAGCAGTGGTTCTCAAACTTTTGACTCCAAGTATCATCCTAAATATCCATATGTATATTTAAAGATTAAAAAATTATATTCAAAGCTCCCCCCGCCCCGCCCCATATTTTTTATATATATATATGAGACCCTGGACTACAAATCCAGTCATAAGTTAACAATAGCCACAAACACATTGTATGGGTCAAAATCATTGATTTTTCTTTTATACCAAAAATCATTAGGATATTAAATAAAGATCATGTTCCATGAAGATATTTTGTAAATTTCTTACCGTAAATATATCAAAACTTAATTTTTGATTAGTAATATGCATTGCTAAGAACTTCATTTGGACAACTTTAAAGGCGATTTTCTCAATATTTAGATTTTTTTGCACCCTCAGATTCCAAATGTTCAAATAGTTGTATCTCGGTTGTAACCATACATCAATGGAAAGCTTATTTATTCTGCTTTCAGATGAAATGTAAATCTCATTTTCAAAAATTGACCCTTATGACTGGTTTTGTGGTCCAGGGTCACATATTATATAAATATACTATATCTAACTTTATCCGCATACACCCACATAAAACCATATAACAAATCTCTACTGCTTGATTTTTTTTATTTAGTTGCAAAATGTAACTATATTATCGCCCAGCTCTTTGTATAAAGTTGAATAAGTATATTCTACTTTATCCACATACATACAGTATACTTGCGTAGATATACTATAGCTTAACTAATTTACACTTTTCTTCCATTTCATTTATTTTCTGTCTTTTTTTTTTAGTTAAATAATTTGCTAGTATTTTTCTCTACTTTGTATTACCACAGTCTTGCCTTGGCTAAAGCTTATTTGAAACAATGTGTATTGTGAAGCCCCCTAGTTGGCCCCAGCCCCCTGGTTGAGAACTACGGCCCTTAAGGGAACCCAAGGTGTCAAAAATTGTTGTTTATTACTTACGTATGTACATAAGTTATTAATATGGACCCTCAAGGTACTTAGTTGCTTGGTTGTATTTAAATTTACTGCCATATCAGCTTCACTGGCTATTACATGACAGATACAGATTAAAGAGTCAACAATATAATAAATAACATTTAGGTAACACTTTATTTTAGGGTCTCTTAACTAGTTGCTTATTAGCATGCATATTACTAGAATATTAGCCGTTTATTAGTAGTAATTAAGCACATATTAATGCCTTATTCTACATGACCTTATTCTACATCCCTAATCCTACACAATACCTAAACTTAACAACTATCTTACTTACTATTAATAAGCAGCAAATTAGGAGTTTATTGAGGGAAAAGTCGTAGTTAATAGTGAATAAGTGTTCCCTATTCTAAAGTGTTACCAAAATGTAATATATATATTTTTAAACTCAACTTAGAATTGTATGTATGAAATATTTTTTTTTGTCTATCAAAGATTCTTTAAATGTATGTGTGATAAAAATGAATATTAAGTTTCTAATATCTTAGAAGTAGATAAGATACAAAAGGTCCACGTTTTGAGGGTACTCTCCCAGTGATTTCGCACATTTTACCTTTCAATGTAAGCCAATAAAAGTGGTTTTGTTTTAAATGGAGGAGCATGAGCAGTCAAATACTACTCTCTTTATCTTGTTAAACTCCCCTTCACTCACAAAATACATTTATCAATCATAGCTACTTGCCATCTGTTGCTGAAAAGCCATATCAGTAAAACTAATTTAATTTTGGGGTTGTTATAGATCACAACAATGTAAACCACTGGAAAAAAGGGAGTTGAAAGATCTGTTTTGTCCCTCCACCGCTATTCCATGTGCATGCAGGGCAGATTCATTCATGCATTGCACTTGTCCGGCACGGTCCGGCACATGCAGAAGTCTTACCTGATCTCCTCAGTCTGCTGAGCTAGAAGCTGCTGTGCTACTGCCAGGGCAGCCATCCCCAGCGCCAGCCCGGGCTGACAGCTCTCTAAGCCCAGGCCCACCTGCGCAGGCTGCTGGAGCAGGAGTTCAGCCATAGGCTGACCCCCTGCACTACCTGCAGCCTCCACCGGTGGCAGCGGGGGCTGGAAGGCAGGCGAAGCGTGCTGCTTTCTAGGTACAGTATTGCCTCTACGAGGATTGTGGTCCATTAATTTATTAGCAGAGCTACAGAAAGAGGAGACAGCAGAGACACCACTAGTGCTAATAAGTTCCCAGGAGAGTGACACCACAGAAACCAAGAGGGTAATCTGCAGTGGTAGAAATCCCACTTACACCACACACATGGCAGGGTTAAGAGGGAAAAGCAAGAGATTTATCAGTAGAACGGACAACACCGGAGTGGTTAATGGTGAGTGTAATCTGATCCGCTATTTTAATTGCTCGATTAAAGTGAATTGATCAATTAAATTGCATTCTAAATCAACTTTATTGCAGATCTTAATTCCAGCAAGAGGAAATAACTAGTGTGATTGATTCAGGGAATCAAACTGTTTTTGTGTGAAGTTTTACCTGTCTCTCCGGGGCAATTCACCATCTGGGACCACCATGCTGCCAGGTCTCTTCCTCTCTATGGTGCCCGAGTCATAATCTGGCGGGGTCAGGTGGTTGACGTTGTTTGGCAGGGGCGCAGGCATAGAAAACATGCCGGATACATTAAAATCCACATCTGAAGGAATAACAAGAAACAGGTTAATCTTAAAACTGACAGCAATACTTTTTTCATTGGTAAATACTATATACTTAAAGCTTTATACCCCTACCCTCAGGGAAAAACCAATCTGCGTGCTGAAGGATGGGTTCAATTATAGTAACCACGTGCACAGAGGTTGCAGCAGCCATTTCTGCTAGACTCCTGTAGGTAAAGAGAAAAAAAGTTTAAACAAGGAACAATTAAATATTTTAACTTGTTTGCTGGATATTTCAAAATATTCTGACCCCTCGGTTTTGGCCCACAGTAGATTGGGTCCAAGGACAATGGCAATGTTGCTGGGGGTCATCTTGTTAACGTCACTTTCCTGTGCAAGCTTAGCAAGGAACTTAATAAGGTATCTGTAAAACAGAAAAAAATAGTCTAAATGAGAAGATAGCAATTTAGAAACAATTTTTTTTATCACCATCTGAAACTGCTTTTTACTGTAGTCATAGTCCTGATTTATAAACAAGTTCTTTCAGTGATCTACTGATATCAGAAATTAGTTTTTTCTACTACAAATTAAAATAAAAGAAGAAAAAATGAATTAGGAGAGGTTTATGCTTAAAACAAAAAAAATAAATAAACCACATTTACAGGATAAATAACATGCTTATATTCAAGATATATTCTTGAATATTAAATCTTGATGTCTTCAGTATTTTTGGGGGGTATTTACATTTTTTGTAAAATATTTTTTATAATTTTATTTACTATTATTTACCATTTTATTTATTTTTATCAGCATACATTACATTTAAATGCTCTATTTCTCTAGTCTCTAATACAGTTAAACTTGGACGTATCATTTATCTGCACATGAATAATCGGCAGATGATTTACAATAAAATTGCAATAAATCTGAAACCTATCTGCATACACATAAGTTTACAATTTGTGCCATTTCACACATGGAGCCCCAGAACTTTGATTACACTTCACATTAAAATTCAGTTGAAACCCACCTGAAGTTTGCCTTGTTGTTTTTTGGTAACTGATCGCAGGTAACCCACAAAGCTTGTAACCGTTTGTCTGGATCAGGGACACTTGACAAAATAAGAGCCCAGTAATTAACAACACAAACTCTACAAGATTCCTTTAAACCTTTATGTAAAGTACTGCAAGATGTCTTACTTGGATGCCTGTATCCACTCATCATACAACTGGTAAGTCATCAAAGGTTCAGGCAGCTCTCTGAGATATGACTTTAATGCCCCTTAAATCAGGAGAATGTGGTTTTAAATTAACATTCATTAAGTGTGAATGACATAACTGATACACACAACAAAACAGGACTTACCAGCAACGGCATGCGGGTCGGAGTAAAACTCCTCCAGCTGTGAGGTGGAGCAATCCAGAGCTGCCTTCAGCTTCTTCAGCTTAGAGGCTCCTGCAGCTATTCTGAAAAGACCCTGGAGAACGATGAATTTAAAGATCCCTTTTTAAATGTTTTGTTTTGTTGGATAGCTGCAGCAGCAGTTTTAGAGATGTGTCGGTACAATGTGGACACTGTTAAAGGTTGAACAATACTTGTATTGTGGTTCGATAACTGAAAACATTTGCCGATCTGTCTTGAACGGATTGGAAAATATTACTGTGGCAGATCAACAATACAGTATTTGATGTGTATGATTGATGTATTGTTTAAACACTGTAGTGGTCCCGCCGTACCTCCTCTTTCATTCCAGTCTCCAGCAGCATCATGACGCAGGCCTCTATAGGCAGAGCGATCTCTCTGCTACTGCGCTTCAAGTGCTCGTCCAGAGCCGTTCCAAACGCTGGCTTCTCAGTCCACGAATCTACCAGGAAAACAGAAATACCTTTATTTTAAAAAATGTTTACTAGCAGCATCAATTGAAAGCATCACACTCTTAAAATAAAAGATGTGAATTACAGAATGAGCATTCATCTGTGATTCATCAAGACAAACTACTGTAAACACTACATCCTGCTGTCAAGCCCCCTTCTTTTTCCATCTTACCGTTTCTAAAAAAGGCAGATGAACCAGGTGGGTGAGATCTGAGAAATATTACTCATGGCCCACATGCTGGGACACCAAGTCTGTTTGCCTCACTTGTGCTCGCAGGAAAACATCACAACAACAATTTATAGCACTCAAGTGCCAGATTTCCAGGCACAAATGAGAATGAAAACAATTAAGAGTCTCTAAGGACTGCACAGAAAATCACTGAAACACACCATTAGGCTAAATTCACTTCATTTTCGTTTGATATATCTACATTAGTCACTAGGGATGGTCACAATGGTGCAGTACTCAATCAACAAACAGCTACTGTAGCTGACTAATCTGGTTGATAGTTCATGTAGTATGTTTTTTATTTTGTATATTTTTCCCAGAAGTGATTTAACTAGTCTCAAAAAAAACAAAAAACAATTAATTTCGTAAAAAAAAAAAAGAGAGTCTCTATAGATGGACGTCTTTATCTGAAACCAGTATAATTATATAAGGTTTCCTTAAAGGCATAGTTGACCCAAAAAATGAAAGTTGTCATTATTTACTCACTTTCATGTCATTCTACACCTGTATGACTTTCTTTTGTCAGCAGAACATGTCAGCAGAGCAAGAATATATTTATCAGTGTTTTTTTTCCACACAATAAAAATCAATTGATGTTGATTTTGAACCCCACTGACTTTCATTGTATGGACAAACACAGTTGAAACATTTTTCAAAATATCTTGTTTTATGTTCCACAGAAGAAACTTTCTGAAAAACATTGTTTCGAGTAGTGCTGTCAAATCGATTAATCACATTCAAAATAAAAGTTTGTTAACATAATATATGTGTGTGCGTACTGTATATATTTATATATATATATATATATATATATATATATATATATATATATATATATATATATATATATATATATATATATATATATATATATATATATATATATATATATATATACTATATATTACACACACATACATACACTCCCCTCCAAAATTATTGAAACAGTGAGGCCAATTCCTTTATTTTTGCTGTAGACTGAAAACATTTGGGTTTGACATCAAAAGATGAATATGAGATGAGAGATTAACATTTCATCTTTTATTTACAGGTATTTTCATCTGGATCTGATACACAACTTAGAGGATAGCACCTTTTGTTTGAACCCACCCATTGCTCATGTTAATAAAGGAATTGGCCTCACTGCTCCAATACTTTTGGAGGGGAGTGTACATATTTACACACACACAAAAAAAAAAAATATATATATATATATATATATATATATATATATTCATATTGATGTATGATTTATTACATATAAATAAATATATTAAATATATTAAATTTCTTAAATATATAATTTTATTATTCAAAACTAGTACTGTCAAATCGATTAATTGCATCCAATATAAAAGTTTGTTTTTACATAATATACAGGTGCATCTCAATAAATTAGAATGTCGTGGAAAAGTTCATTTATTTCAGTAATTCAACTCAAATTGTGAAACTCGTGTATTAAATAAATTCAATGCACACAGACTGAAGTAGTTTAAGTCTTTGGTTCTTTTAATTGTGATGATTTAGGCTCACATTTAACAAAAACCCACCAATCTCAACAAATTAGAATACTTCATAAGACCAATAAAAAAAACATTTTTAGTGAATTGTTGGCCTTCTGGAAAGTATGTTAATTTACTGTATATGTACTCAATACTTGGTAGGGGCTCCTTTTGCTTTAATTACTGCCTCAATTCGGCGTGGCATGGAGGTGATCAGTTTGTGGCACTGCTGAGGTGGTATGGAAGCCCAGGTTTCTTTGACAGTGGCCTTCAGCTCATCTGCATTTTTTGGTCTCTTGTTTCTCATTTTCCTCTTGACAATACCCCATAGATTCTCTATGGGGTTCAGGTCTGGTGACTTTGCTGGCCAGTCAAGCACACCAACACCATGGTCATTTAACCAACTTTTGGTGCTTTTGGCAGTGTGGGCAGGTGCTAAATCCTGCTGGAAAATGAAATCAGCATCTTTAAAAAGCTGGTCAGCAGAAGGAAGCATGAAGTGCTCCAAAATTTCTTGGTAAACGGGTGCAGTGACGTTGGTTTTCAAAAAACACAATGGACCAACACCAGCAGATGACATTGCACCCCAAACCATCACACACTGTGGAAACTTAACACTGGACTTCATGCAACTTGGGCTATGAGCTTCTCCACCCTTCCTCCAGACTCTAGGACCTTGGTTTCCAAATGAAATACAAAACTTGCTCTCATCTGAAAAAAGGACTTTGGACCACTGGGCAACAGTCCAGTTCTTCTTCTCCTTAGCCCAGGTAAGACGCCTCTGACGTTGTCTGTGGTTCAGGAGTGGCTTAACAAGAGGAATACATCAACTGTAGCCAAATTCCTTGACACGTCTGTGTGTGGTGGCTCTTGATGCCTTGACCCCAGCCTCAGTCCATTCCTTGTGAAGTTCACCCAAATTTTGCTTGACAATCCTCATAAGGCTGCGGTTCTCTCGGTTGGTTGTGCATCTTTTTCTTCCACGCTTTTTCCTTCCACTCAACTTTCTGTTAACATGCTTGGATACAGCACTCTGTGAACATCCAGCTTCTTTGGCAATGAATGTTTGTGGCTTACCCTCCTTGTGAAGGGTGTCAATGATTGTCTTCTGGACAACTGTCAGATCAGCAGTCTTCCCCATGATTGTGTAGCCTAGTGAACCAAACTGAGAGACCTTTTTTTCAAGGCTCAGGAAACCTTTGCAGGTGTTTTGAGTTGATTAGCTGATTGGCATGTCACCATATTCTAATTTGTTGAGATAGTGAATTGGTGGGTTTTTGTTAAATGTGAGCCTAAATCATCACAATTAAAAGAACCGAAGACTTAAACTACTTCAGTCTGTGTGCATTGAATGAATTTAATACACGAGTTTCACAATTTGAGTTGAATTACTGAAATAAATGAACTTTTCCACGACATTCTAATTTATTGAGATGCACCTGTATATTATGTAAAAACAAACTTTTATATTGGATGCAATTAATCGATTTGACAGTACTAGTTTTGAGTGAACTATCCCTTTAAGACCAATTAGTCAACTAGACATTGATCCTCAAAATATGTAGTTTTAAGGATGCCTGTTAGTCACTAGAGGCAGATTAGGTTTCACTGGTAGTTATTTCAGATACACAGTAATAATAAACTGTGCCATCACCTTGTTGAGCTTGAATGGTTGGCAGGACGCTCTCGAGCAAGGTGAGAGATTTTCGATGATAATCCGCTTGTGCCTCTAATAACTGAGAACAGAGCAGACATTGAGGAAGGAGAGACACACACAGCAGTATGAACAATGGCCAATAAAAACATGGAACTGAACAGGAATAAACATAGCAACTGAGTTATTGAACAAATGTATGACAAAACAAAAAAGCTTCTTACCATTACATAGTAGCTGGCATAGTCTGCCTCCTTTGAGAAGAAATTGTACATGTCTGCTGAAAGTTGATCCTGGAAGAAAAAAAAAACTATTGGTTTTGTTCTGGCTGTACAGACAGAGAAATTGGATATTACAGGAAACAAGCACAGCGGTTAGCCACATGCTCTTGATACATTACATTATGCATCGGCAGATGCTTTTATCCAAATTGACTTATATACTCATTGCTATACATTTTATCAGTAATGTGTTCCCTGGCAATCAAACCCATGCCGAACAGAAACACACATGCTGAGCCTTAATTGCTCAAGTGATGATGCAGGTTCGAGACCTTATTTCACATCTCCATTTACCAAAAATGACTATTCAGTCAGAAAGAAAAAAATGTCTGTAATTACAACACTGATTACACATCAGGTTTTTGCACTTATAACAACCGCTGCATCATAAATCAGTCACCATATGGCTGACTAGCAGCTCAATGGTTCTGCCACAGGGTAGATGAACTTTGAATTAAGCAGACTGCTGTCTAGATTTATTTGAGACTGACTTGTGATTAGAAATATCATATTTTGTTATTTAAACAAGAAAAAACATTGTAGACTAAGAGCCACGGTTTTTATTGAACAGATCAAATAAAGACATTAATTTATACAATAAACTCACCTACAATACCATTCAAAAGTTTGAGGCTGGTTAAAATACAGTTTGGGGTTTGATGAAAAATATAGTAAAAAAGGTAATACTGTGAAATATTATTTCAACTTTTTTCTATATTAATATCTTATAAAATAGTTTATTCCCAGTGATGGCAACGCTGAATTTTTAGCAGTCATTACTGCTATCTTTAGTGTAACATGATTGTAACATGATCAGAAATCATTCTAATATGCTTATTTGCTGCTCAAAAACATTTCTTATTATTATTATGATAACAGCTTACTATTATTCTGGAAACCCTGATACTTTTTAGGATTCTTTGATGAATAGAAAATAAAAAAATACAAAAAAATGCATTTATTTGAGATACAATGTCACTCTTGATCAATTTAGTGCAGCCCTGCTTTAAAGTAATTTCTTAAAACAAAAAAAAAACTAAAACAAAACTTCTTACTGACTGCAGACTTACAGTATTGCAAGTTACTTTTAGAAAACTCTGCACACCATTTATAAACATTATATATTGAGTTCAAATATGCTTGGCTGAACGTTCTAGCAGTAATCCTCCTACGACTAGCACCCACTTACCTTACCTCAGCAAATCAGTTAAGAAAACTAAGCAAATGTTATGTCATCTAACTGATATTCATCAACCAAACTGATGAGGTGTATGATACGATCGCTCTTACACGCTGCTACAATATGTTGCTGTAAAATTCATAACTAAGCAATTCATAAGGGTAAGGCATGTTTAGGCATGTTGCACATCAGTACCTTACACAGCTCCATTTTGTTCATAGCTTCATCGACTTCTTCTTTAAGCGAGTCTGCTTTGGCTGTCAGTGCTTGTGTGTTTGTTCCTGAGATTATGGACTTGGTCGCCTGCAACCACCTGTGAAGAGACCGTTTCAGTTATAAACTAGGTGAAACATGATATAATGAAACCTGATGCATGACAGAAACCTCACCTTGCTCGGGCAGAGTCATAGTCCAGCACCAGCTTGGCTAACTGTTTCCTCTGTTTCAGGATGTTAGGAATATCCACCTGAAAAAAAAACAATGAGATTGCATAAGCATTGTTATTAACATTCTGGCCTATATCAATCATTTTTGCCATATTATGCAAGGTAATTGTGGCTAATAAGTGGCTGATATTAAAATTCACCAAATGTGATCTAAATGTTAAATTGGGGAAATGAGCATGCATATTCTTTTATGTTTGTCTGTACCTCTGCTAGCTGATTGAGGGGGTCTAAGATTTCCTTTTCAATGTTCATCTCATGCTGCATTAGTTCAGAGGCCAGTCTGTTCTCGGCATCTCCGCACATCTCCATCATTTTCCTGCACAGAAGATACTGAATATAAATTACTGTTCAAAAATTTGAGGTCTCTTATGCTCACCATGATAAAAAAAAAAACACAGTAAATCAGTAATATTGTGAACATTATTAATATTTAAAAAACGTTTTACATTTTTAAAATGTTTTGAAAATATAATTTATTCTTGAGAAGTCAAAGCTAATTTTTCACATGATTCTTCAGAAATCAATATGGTGATTTGCTGCTCAAGAAACATTTCTTATTAATGCTGAAAACAGTTGTGCCGTTCAAAATTTGAGGAAATCTCAAAATCTCTAAAAAAAATTTTTTTTTAGAATTTACTGATGAATAAAACGTTCAAAAGAACAGCACTTATTTCAAATGGAATTTTGTAACCGTATAAATGTCTTTGCTCTTATTTTGACCAATTTATTTAATCTTAGCTCAATAAAAGTATTAATTTCAGTAACACTGAATCAATTTTCACTATTAACTAGTTGCTTATTAGCATGCCTATTATTAACATATTGGCTGTTTATTAGTACTTATAAAGTACACATGAGCATATTCTACATCCCTAATCCTACCCAACACCTAAACTTAACAATTACCTTACTAACTATTAATAAGCAGCAAATTAGGAGTTTGAGGCATAAGTCATAGTTAATGGTTTGTTAATAGTGAGAATTGAACCTTAAAATAAAGTGTGACCTTAATTTCCTTATTGAACAAAACCTCTAATATTTTTGTTTTATACTGTTTTTTAAATGCATGACACGAGTGCTTTTATACACTGCGCTTTATTGCACCATCGTCTCATTTAAACGATACAATGAACTAATCCATTACCAATCTAAACAATAAAGAACCACATTTAAGCAGAAATTGATTAAAATCTATTTAAATGTTAATGTCATCCAATTACCCAATCAGAGACTCCTCCCCCCCCAACTGGTTTCCACCATCCTGCATGGCCTGTGACAGCGCTGTCAGTGGAAGCTTTTTCTGTGCCAGAAAACCAGGGAGTTTTTGTGAAATATTACATGCAAATTCAAGCAGACAAAATATGTGGTGATGACTGACATTTTGTGCAGTCATAAGCACTGTTATGCCCTTACATGTCTCTTCTCAGCATCAGTGCCGATCTGCCCCTGCAAACAAGCGACCATTCTTTTTTGCGTGTTGTGCGAAACGACTCGCACCAACTCCATACGCCGCTCAATCTGTGCAGAGTAAAACAAAACATCAATAACAACCCACAACCCATACTGAGCTGCAGCTACCACTCAATGCAAAGCCTGTATGCATCGTGTTCAAAGAAAACAGCCTGTAAAAAAATGCCTAAGGCATGTTATGTAATATCGCATGGGAAGCTTCTGTGATATGAACAGAATTCATAAATTCAGCATTCATCTTAGCTTTAGAATAGACATTAAAGCCTGAGTGTTTGTTTCAATCAACAGGTGTTGCAGGTGTTAGAAAGGAATAAAATACTTTTCATAGTCTTGAGGGTGGGGTAAGGTCAAACATGATTTATCACACCACTCCCTGGAGAGGCATGAAAAAGATATGTTACTTTACATAAAGTAGATAAGTATGACTCATCTGCCCTGTTGGGATGCCTAAGATTTAAATGCATGAGCTCAGCACTGGGATGCCATAAATAGAGAATACAGATGCAGACCAGACTCTCTTTTTCTACTTCATTCTGTTATGTTGAAAAGGGGGTGTTGGAGCATGGTTTAGTTCACCATAGATACCCATTCATTTCTACGGGGAAAATGAAATCAAATAAATGGGGCGATTTTTATAGTTTAGAAAATAAAAATCTAAACTATATTCCATTACATAGAATAAAAATTAAATGCAATGGATACAAGTGGATTTTTTGACAAAAATTATAAACTAAAATATGTCTGCAGCAGGATGTATTTGGCACTGATCCAACATTTATAATCTGATCATATTAATAATATCGAACACTAGAGGACCTGGCAAAATGCGAAATTAAATTCTATTGTATTAATTTTTTATTTGACTGGCATTTACTTTCTCATTTATTATTTAGGCCTCTTATTTCACCAGCAATATGCTTAGAAAAAATGTAGGGTGTCATCTTGTATTGTTTTGTCGGAACAGAGATCCATTGTCTAAGACTTTGAAAACTACCGTCAGGACAGATAATTCAGCTTTTTGATGCGAGCAGGGCGGGCCTGCTCGAACACATGTCAGCCCTAAAAACAACTATGAAAAGAATGTCACTTCAGAACTGTGAGAGCGGTATGACTGAACAAACACTGAGGAGGAGAAAAGAGATCCGAAAAAAAAAACTGACTCATGTTCCAAAAACAGCCCAGATCAGGAATTCCACAGGCTGGGAGAGGAGATAACACCTCCTCACACTTCTCTGCCTCTTTTACGTCATAACATTCCCTCACAGCCGTCCCAATGCAGCTGGGTCAAGTGTACATTCCGCTCAGGCGTCTCCGGCATGAGAACGCACAGAGGCCCGCCACCTGGCAAGGGAACAAGGGGAATCACTGACTGTTATTGTCGGTGCTTTTCTGCTGAGGGAGATCCTGTTCTAGGGAAGTTGTTTGGATAATCTGGTGTGAGAGGTCTTTAAATGTTTTCCTGTTGCCAACACAGACTAAAAACTGGCGAGCCAACGACAGACTAAACATGCAGAAACAATGAGCTATAGTTTTTTGTAACGGAACATATTATGCTATGTTCAGAAATCTGGGAAACACCACTATAATACTGAATAGTCACTGGCTAAATGAAAGCTGCAGGAACGTCCTGTCCGGACAAGCGTTTAGGGAAAACTGGATGCAATTCAAAATGGGAGGATGCCACTATCTAGATGCTCAAGAATGTTAAAAGTGTCCCCTGAATGCATCTGTGAGTGGCACGAGCATAGCAGCCCTGAGGTAACACGGGTGTCCAGACAGCTGAGAATGGGGTGATGGGATACCGCTGTGATCATCCCTGAGCACCATATAGAACCCAGAATAAAAACCAAGCCCCTCTGAGTGCCACGGGGGGATGTCAGCATAATTCTCACTTGATGTGTCCAAACATCTCATAGAGATAATTTTAGACACAGTCGTCCAAGAGGAATAAACAAGCTGTCACGAACACAATATTGGTGGAAGTTCAGATAATGACTCTCTATTTCATGGAGTCAAGTCCCTGCGTTTCTAGGTCATTTTGGCACTATTTCCATGGCAACCAAACTTTTTGACAATTTCACTGGGGACAGTTTCACATAAGGAGAGCAAAAGCGCCGTGACGCAATCCATTCGCTCATTTTTCAGAAAAGAACATTCTTTCTAATGTGACAAAAATAAATTGAATGGAATGTATTTGTTTGACATCAATGACTTCACCTTTCTCTACCCAATGACTCACTAGTTTCCCACCATTTGATGTAAAATGGATTACAGCGAAAGAAAAGAACGGCTTCACTGCAGACAGAGATGGAAATAAAAAGCAGTCACCTGTAACAGGTCATCACTAAGGACCTCTGTTTTCTCCGCTCTGTAAAAGAAGACAACAGATCATTAGAAACGAAACCCATATCCATTTAAACTGCTCAAAACAACACATTTAAAGTAATAGGGCTGTATGATTTAGGGGAAAATCCAATTGAGATTTTTCTGAGAAAAATTGTGATTGTTATTTTTAAAACAATAAAAAAGCCTCAGGTTTGCTGCAGAATTTACAAATATAATTTCAAAATAACTAATAATAATAATATAAAAAAACATTATTTTTTTTTACTAAAATTAGAAATATTAATTTTGTAATATTTCACTGTAAAACAAAAAAATAAAGATTTAAGAAAAATAAAACGATAAAATTAAATTTTACAGCACAACTGTAAAATTACAATACTAATATTTATGGCTGTCTTAATTTATTCATTTTTAAACATTAAACCATCAAGATTTTATTTGGGTGGAAAACCACAGGAAACCTTCAAAGCTTCTCTTTTGTCGACAGCAGCTGGTTTATAAGCGCTTCTGATTACAACTTTGGAAAGATGATTGAAACATGTTGGTTCTCAAATGCATGTTATACTAAACAAACTCAGAGCAGATGCTGAGATGAGTTTGTGTGGTGCAGAATTTAATGGTGAATCAAACCGCCCTGAGACACTACTGTAGCCTTTCACACAGTAATACCAGTAAATTCCCGTAAAATTACTGGAATGACTTTACAGGTAAATACAAAAATGTGCCGTTCACACAGGCAATGATGTTCTGTCTTTTTACCGGTAAAGAACCATTCACACATCAGTTTCAAACTACTGGTAAATTCTGTCACATCATTAACCAGAAATTACCTTTTAATAGCTGCACCTCCCAGTGTTGTGTGTCTAAACATGGAGGGGTACACGTGGTCAGTGTTTTTGTTGATGTTTTAATTTTTGTGTCAAACTTTCACATTTATGCATCATACAGACATCATATTAGACTACTTCAGACATTTCTTTGACTTCTGTAAACTGTGCAGCCACACAGTAAATCCGTCATCCGTGTCAGAATGCTATGATTGGCCCAGAGTAGACATCTTATGTCAGCAAATTCTGAACTCATACGTACTCATACCAGTAATCTCATTCTGCGTTCACACAGAGCACATTACTGGTAATTTACTGGTAATGTTACAACTTCTCGTACTGGCAAATTACCAGGGTTGTGTTTCCCAAAAGCATCATAAGCCTAAATTGATCGTAGCTCCATTGGTTTCAATGGGTCTACGATGTACTTAAGCTTACAATGTTTTTAGGAAACGCAGCCCAGAACGAATTTACCATATTTTTGAAAAGGTCCTGTTCACACATGATCTCTTAATGGTAATTTACCGGTAATTTGTGAGAAAGGTGCTACTGAAAGCACTGGTTCATGAGCTGTTTGCGAGTAAAAGTACACTGCGCCATGCTTCACTCTAAAACACATACAGTGCACAATACTGTATATACAGTCATGGCCAAAAATATCGGCACCCTTGGTAAATATGATCAAAGAAGGCTGTGAAAATTAATCTGCATTGTTAATTCTTTTGATCTTTTATTAAAAAAAAAAAAAAATCTAACTTTTCATTGGATAATAAGAATATAAAATGGGGGGAAATATCATTATGAAATAAATGTTTTTCTCAAATACATGTTGGACACAATTATTGGCACCCCTCGAAATTCTTATGAGTAAAATATCTCTGAAGTATATTCCATTCATATTCACAATTTTGAGCACTCCAGGGTGATTATGAACATGAAATTATCCAGCCATGGCTTCCTGTTTCACAGAAATATAAATAGGAGGGAAAACAAAGCCCAAATTCCCTTAATCATCCATGACAATGAGAAAAACCAAAGAATATATTTCTGATGAGCAGCAAAAGATAATTGAGCTTCACAAATTAGTGAAGTGGCTTTAAGAAAAGAGCTAGAGCAGTGAAAATTCCCATTTACACCATCAGGGCAATAATTAAGAATTTCCAATCAACAGAAAATGTTATGAATCTGCCTGGAAGAGGACGTGTGTCTATATCGTCCTAATGCATGGCGAGAAGGAGAGTTTGAGTGGCTAAAGACTCTCCAAGGACCACAGCTGGAGAATTGCAGAAAATAGTTGAGTCTCGGAGTCAGAAACCTTAAAAAATAATTGTCAAACAGCACCTACATCACCACATGTTGTTTGGGAGGGTTTCAAGAAAAATTCTCCTAGCTCATCCAAAAACAAACTCCAGCATATTCAGTTATCAGACACGACTGGAACTTCAAATGGGACTGGCTTCTATGGTCAGATTAAACTAAAAAATGAGCTTTTTAGCAGCAAACACTCAAGATGGGTTTGATGAACACAGGGATAAAAAGTACCCCATGTGTACAATGAAATATACTGCTGTATTTTTAATGTTGTGGGCCTATATTTCTGCTGGAGGTCCTGGACATCTTGTTTAGACACATGGCATCATGGATTCTATCAAATACCAACAGATAAAAAATCAATAAGTGACTTACTCTGTTAGAAATCTTATAATGGGCCATGTTTGGATCTTCCAACCGTACAATAATCCAAACACAAACCTCAAAAACAACACAAAAATGGGTCATGTAGAGCTGTTAAACTGGCAAATGGAGGTTTCAAAAAGTATTGAATAAAAGGGTGCCGTTAATTGTGGCCAATGTGTATTATACAAAAACATTTATTTCATAATGATATATATCCAATGAAAGGTTAGATTTTTGTGATTTTTTTTAATAAAAGATCAAAAGGATTAACAATGCAGATTAATTTTCACAGCCTTCTTTGATCATATTTACCAAGGGTGCCGATATTTTTGGCCATGACTGTATGTATCGTTAAATTGCAATTGTAATAGTCATGTAGCCATTTCAGTTTTACTCTAAATAATTGTGAAGCCTATAGTATGAAATAGGGCTGTAGTCAAGTCCACCTTTGTCGAGTCCAAGACAAGTCCAAGACCAGGACTATCGAGTCCGAGTCAAGACCGAGTCCAAAGAGGTTCGAGTCCAAGTCAAGTCCAAGTCCAAGAGGTTCGAGTCCAAGTCAAGTCCAAGTCCAAATGAGACAGTCAAAACAGAGAAAGAAAAAAATAATCTTCTTCAAAACCACATACTTAACTATAATTTATGTGATACAAGAGACAGCATATCTTCTATTCTAAGATAATCATTCTGCATTATTATTTGTAATGATCTAAAAGCATGTGCAGCAACACTGTAGGATCAAATAAGGCTATTTTCTTTACTTTAGGTTTAGCAATTTCACTAAAGTCACATAAGCTGAAGTGCAACTTCACATTTTTAGCATTTTTATTATAGTGTAACAATCACATTCTGTGCTGCCAATGGAAAATATTACAAATAACAAGCAACATAAGTTCCCATTCTTGAACTTGTTACTTGTTCTAAAGCTGGGTGTCCAAACTCAGTCCTAGAAGGCCAGTGTCCTGCAGAGTTTAGCTCCAACTTGCCTCAAAACACCTGCCTGAAAGTTTCTAGTATGCTTAGATTAGCTATTTCAGGTGTGTTTGATAAGGGTTGGAGCTAAACTCTGCAGGACACCAGCCCTCCAGGACCAAGTTTCAAGATCCCTGTCCTAAAGAAACCACAGTACAATATAACCCTCCCAAGCAAGGCTGTATAGCATATAAACACCTTCAGGTCTGTGTGTCTGTGTGTGGCCGTGCATGCATTTGTTTGCTCTTTGCCTTAGGCCATATAATATAGGTGCTATATAATATATACATCCCCCGGGGATGGGGGATATAGACAGTGTTACAGGTGTTCATTTAGTTCAGTTATAGAGAAATAGAAAAATAAAGAAATTAAAAATTGGAAGGTTTTTTTTATTTGTTTCTATTGCTGGGCGATATGGCAAAAAAAAAAAATCTTTATTGTCTCGGAACATTTGACCAATTCTCGATTTTGTACGATTTTAACTAGTCAACTTGAAAATATAACTACAAAATGATTCAAGCTACTTTTTCTTTATTAACCCTCTAGTTAAAGAAAACTCTATTCTAAGTGCACCACACATGAAGTTGTCAACATGATTTAAATGTTAAACAAATCGCTAAATATCTTTGCAGAAAAGATGCATGAACTACAACTACATCTTGTACAAACTTTTCTTATGCATGTTATATGTTCAGAAATAATACAAGAAAAATACTTAATTTTTTTTTCAAGTAATTCAAATTCAAAATGACTGAAGGTATAACACCTAGAGTGCTATTATTAACTATAAAGGCTCCGTAAAACAGAGAACAGCAGTTTTCAGCCTGTCACCCTGAAGCAAACATGAAATATCAGACAGAGTAGTAGTTCTTCACAGGTTTCCGACATTGCGTCTGTGGCCAAAATAAAAATGATTTATGCCTCCGCACAGCGCGCATACTCGGAGCCAGGCATATGACACAGGCACGCAGCTGTGCATTTACCAGGCGACCAATGGCAATGCCCGTTCTAGATGGAACTAAACCAATTACATTACCCATTTTCTGAACAAGCGAGACAGATTAATGGTTTTGTTTTGAAAGAAAAAAAAAAGCATGTATAGCTGGACTCGGTCGAGACCAACTAGAACATTTGGCGAGTCCAATGACCAAGTCCGAGTCCAAATACCAACGAGTCCAAGACAAGTCCGAGACGATAGAAAAACGTCTCGAGTCCGGACTCAGTACTACAGCCCTAGTATGAAATAATGTTTATAAATTAAACTGTTGACTTTAGTAATTATCAAGTGTAGGAGTAGCCAACAGCTGACAGTCGGTCTAATGAAACCAGCTGTCCGAAACGGGAGTCACGGGTATTTACTTTCCCAGGGAATTTTAGCAGTCCACTGTCAGCCTTGTGAACAAATAGTTAAGACCCTATTAATAGTAAACTAATAGAGGGCTTTGACCATGGCACAGATTATGTCCTGTCTATCTGAGACAGAGAATGTGAGAGGACAACACCGGCTCAGTTCACACAGCTTACACACACATGCACACAAAAACATCCATCACACTACTGTTTCAGAGCAATGACTCAGAGACAGGTTGTGTGACCTCACCTCATCTAAAAATTGTCTTTGTTAATTAACTTTTTATTAATTCGTCAGTGTTTGTTACCCAAGTGTTTGATATACTGTGTACAGTGATATACAAATATACTGAAGTATGCAAGGAGAACAGGTAGATATTTATGATCTGAATGGATTTATGATCCTACGAGTTCACATCAACATAAAAACTAGCATACAGCAGTCTGTGGTGGGCCTGTCTCTGTGTCTGCACCTTTTGTTGTGGCAACCGTAACATTCGAAAGCACGGAGGATGTTATGCATTATACAATAGTGTAAGCTTGCACATCATAACCTGCAGTATAGTTTCACTGTACACTCACAAAATATTATTTGTTCTCCAAGAGGTAGACAGCAATTATGCTATTGTTTTACAGCTAAGACCTTATTTTACCATTAAACGTGAATGTAAAAATACTGCAGTAAAATCCTTTTAATTACTGCAAGTAACCACATTTAAGCAGTTTGGTGTTTTCAATGTTTTTGAAAGAAGTCTCTTGTGCTTATCAAAGCTGAATTTATTTACTCAAAATACAATGAAATGCAGTATTGTGACATTATTACAATTTAAAATAACCATTTTTAAAATTATTTTAATATAGGTATAGTTATAATTTATTCCTGATGGCAAATCTGAATTTTCAGCAGCCATTGCTCCAGTCTTCAGTGTCAAATTATCCTTTAGAAATCTCTCTAATAAGCTGAATTAATGAAACATTTCATATTATTTTTTATGTTAAAAACAGTTGTGATTCTTAATATTTCTTGGAAACCATCATACACTTTTTCAAAATTCTTTAATAAATACAACAAATTAACATTTTTCAAATGGAAATGGTTTGTAATACTGATTATAGTAATGAATGCTCATTCCCAAAGCTAATGAGTTGTATTTCTTTTTTATGATTATTAATTTCATAAGTACGGAGCCCTTTAAAGGACATGGTAGTGGGGAAAATTCGGGGTGAGTGAAAAAAATTCGGGGTGGGAGGAAAAAATATTTTTCAAATGTTTTGCTTTCTCTCGCAAAACTTTTGCGTTCTCTCGCAAAGATATTTGCGTTGTCTTGCAAAACCAGTTGAGTTCGGACAAACACTTCCTGTTTACTTTACAGCTTGCAGTGGTTCATACAGCTCTGTATGTTCACAATGGAGCGGTTCATAGAGTTTTATTTTGAACTTGGACTCAAGTATAAAGAAATAGGTACAGTCAGTGCTTAGTTCAAGGCATGGTTTTGGGACATTCTAAAACGCATAATGTGGCTTAATGTTTTAAAACAGTGACATTGAAAAGCTGATAAAATTACGCTTAGCACATTGCTTTTCTGTGCATATAGTGTATTTTTAATAAAATATAAAACTTGGGCTTTTTATCACAGTTTTTTTATTTACTTATTTTATATTAAGCCACGTTAAGCGTTTTTTATGGGGGAGAAAATGCTTATCGTGCAATTCAGCTCATATTTTGGGCTAGCATGTACACACATTTTTAATACATATTAAATGTATGTATATGTCTATAGCATATTTGGTCTTTTTTATTATCTTCATTAGGCCGCATTAAGCATTTTATGAACCACTGCAATTTCCGTTCTGGGCTCATCTGCTTTTCTGTGCATAGGCCTAATATAAACTGTAAACAGATTTGGTATTTTATAAAAATCACCGTATTTGTTCATATAGCATAAGCGTTTTCTATGGGGGAGAAAAAGCTTAACGTGCAGGGCGTTGCATTCATATTCTGGACTATTCTGCTTTATTAATAGTAATATTATTAATAAGGTTATTAATATTAGCCTAATAATTTTATTATTAGTTATTATTATCGAATTTGGTCCTCCAATGTCACTGTTTTAAAACATTAAGCCACATTAAGCGTTTTAGAATGTCCCAAAACCATGCCTTAAACTAAGCACTGTATTTCTTTAGTCCAAGTTCAAAATAAAACTCTATGAACCGCTCCATTGTGAACATAAGGAGCTGTATGAACCACTCCAATCTGTAAAGTAAACAGTCCGAACTCAACTGGTTTTGCGAGAGAATGCAAATCTTTGCGAGAGAACGCAAAAGTTTTGCGAGGGAACGCAAATGTCTTTGCGAGAGAATGTCGCAAAATATTTGAAAAATATTTTTTCCTCCTACCCCAAATTTTTTTCACTCACCCCGAATTTTTCCCACTACCATGTCCTATAAAGGGCTCCGTATATAAGGCTCCAAATGTAAAAGCATGCCATTATCTTTTATATATTTACTGACACATCTGTCACCAATGCTGGCTTGACAGTTAATTATGTTAATTTTAAGACCTTGTGTTTTCTTTTTGTAATCAAAAAAGTAATAAAACCATTATTGCCATTGTAATTATTGAGGAGCAATCAAGCAGACATGATCGCCATTAGCTTCGATTGGAGCTCGACTAATGTGGTTAAAGCAGAATACAGGGTCTGAATTACTGAAAAATGATCTGTCAAAGCTCAAGAGTCTGATTCTCTACCGTTTCATGTCTTCCTTTAGTCTGCCATGTTACCCACAAATCTCAGCCCCAGTTCCTCCTTCTGCCAAAACTCCACGGTTGTAACCTCGTGACAGTAGAGAACAGCTGCCTTCAATTAACACAGGACAAGAAAAAGGGCCTACAAGACTGAAACCAATCCAGATTGAACTCCAAACATCTTGAAAGTGTGTCTGAAACAAGCTCTTTTCACATGTAAAGATCTGAAAATAAACGGTTTCCAGAGCTTTCTCCAGACACTGTCAGGCTAGCAATTGATCAAAAATACAGTAAAAATGGTACACCAAAATAAAGAATATCCAAAAGAAAAAGGAACATTTAAAACATTTTAAATAACTGTTTATTATAAAATATAAAATTAAAATGTAATTTATTTCTGTGAAATCAAAGTTGAATTTTCAACAGCCATTCAGTCTTCAGTGTCATATGGTCTTTCAGAAATCAATCTAATATGCTCAGGAAACATTTAATATATTATCACAGTCTAAAATCCTAGTGACTCCAGTAGTGTACTTGATCTTCACTGGGTCACAAAG
Organism: Schizothorax lantsangensis; assembly: GCA_027422415.1. Lineage (NCBI taxonomy): Eukaryota > Metazoa > Chordata > Actinopteri > Cypriniformes > Cyprinidae > Schizothorax > Schizothorax lantsangensis. The sequence goes on from CM049860.1 coordinate 16,471,023, forward strand.
TAAAAAAATATTAAGTATAGTAAGCATAAAGTAAAGTACAAAGTAAAAAAAAAGCTATTTCAAACAACATTGTGTAAAAAGTTACATTTATTTTTATATATTTTACTGAATTTGTTTTACATTTTTATTTACTTTTTTTCACTAACATTTGTAATGTTCTCCATGACAGCTAAGTGCATAAGTACATTTAATTGTTTATAATTTTTATTTATCAATTTTCTAACTTTGAAAACAAATGCCAAAGACTCCCCTTTGTTAGCCATATATAATGCTAAAAACGCAGTATTATCCCCACAGTCACTCACACTCATTAGGCACGTTCTTACCACTGATCCCTGTTTTCAAACTAAATTATATGTTACATTTATCTTACATTATCCTTATCTGTACATTATATTCAGTGAAGTGGCAAGTGTGACCTGAAGCATATTGTCCATTCATGGTTTGAGCTGAGCATTATTACACACTGATATCAACAGTATTTGATAAAGAAGCCTGATTAAGAGCAGATAGTAACCGTAAAAACCTTTGCACTGACTGCTGATTTCTGTAACCGTCTATTAAAACATCCATGCTTTTACTTTAATTACTACAATCTTGCTTTTCCTCTCTGCTGAACAAACACAGCACCCGAGGCCAGTGAAAAGCCTGAGCTGACAATAGATCTGCATCATCAGCAAACTGACAGCTGGTTCTAGTCTTCTGATAAATTGTGAGGTAACGTGGCACTAATGTACCTTGGGATGGTGTTATGCACAAGCGTGCCATTTATATTGTCGTGCAGAATCTTATATCACACGGTTTAAACCCCAGATCATCGCTGGATCTGCCTCAGAGTTGATTCTTTGATTTCATTCATAGAAATGAAACTTCCTCAGTACGACTTCCTGTTTAAAAAAAAATAAGGAGAGATTTCCTTTGAGGGGTTGCATGCCGAACACAGTGTACTGCCTCCTCACAATCACAGGAACCATGGGACCAGCTGAGCCCTGCGCCCAGCCAGCTCGACACCCCCCCTTACGTCCGTCCGACCCTCAACCGCTTCAAGTCTGCATCACACTAAAGTGATTTATTGTTCTTAAAATAAATTCAGGAAGAGATGAGAATTCCAGCTGAATCTCTTTTATCCACATGTAAAAGGTTTGTGTTTACAAGGCAATATTTAATGACTGGCTTTGATGTTTTCATGTTATTTAGCAAATGACTCCGTTTACAAAATTGTTAATGAGAAACAAATGTAAACTATATTTATATATATACACATTTCAAACTGCAGTAAAAAATTTGTGTTACACTATGATTCAAATGTTTTTTTTTTTTTTAAAGCAGGCTTCATTTATTTAATTAAAGGGGTCATATGACGATGCTAAAAAATAACATTATTTAGTGTATTTGGTGTAATGCAATGTGTTTTTACACGGTTTAAGGTAAAAAAAAAAACACATTATTTTCCATATACCTTACATTATTGTTGCTCCTCTCTGCTCCGCTTTTCTGAAACGCGTAGATTTTTATGAAGCTGATCATTCTGAAAAGCAAGATGTGCTCTGATTGGCCAGCTATCCAGTGCGTTGTGATTGGCCGAATACCTCAAGCGTGTGATGGAAATGTTATGCCCCTTACAATATTTGGAAACAGACAGACAGCAATACTACAGCGAGAATAAAAGTTACACCTTCTTTCTTTGCATAAAACATTTGGGCGGTGTTATCCAAATCTTCCAACACAATGATGTAGATATGTGGGGGCGTGTTTAAATGAGGTGTTTTAGAAAGGCGTGGACGAGTCTTAACTTTTATAAAGAATATCTCTTTGGGTTTGAGACTTTAGTCTTTGCAACGTTACGGATCTTATATATGCATGAACAGCTTGTAACCCTCCAAAGACAAAGGAAAACTTGAAATCGCATCATATGACCCCTTTAAAAATACAGTAAAAAAAAAAAACATTATGAAAAATATTATTACTATTTAAAATGACTGTTTTCTATTTTAATACATTTTAAAATGTTCTTAATCCCTGTGATGGCTAAGCTGAATTTTCAACAGCCTCCAGTCTTCAATGTTGCATAATCATTTAGAAAATCATTCTAATATGCTCATTTAGTGCTCAAGAAAGATTTCTTATTATTATCAATGTTAAAACTGCTTAATATATTTGTGGAAACAGTGATACATTTTTCTGGATCCTTTTTTTTTCAAGAAGGTTCAAAAGAACAGCATGCATTAAATATAAACATCTTTTGTAGCAAAATTGATTTACTGCATCCTTGCTGAATAAAAGAAAACTACGTCTACCTTTGCTATTTTTTTCCCATATATTATACACTGACTAAAAGAAGGGACCAATACAGGTCACAGGTCAGGTCAGATGGACCTTGTCAGATCATAAACAGTTCAGCAGTGTGATTTAATAACAGATAGAACACTACAGAGCTTCATACTTCACTAATAGCTCAGTTAACCCAAGGGCATATGTGAATAAATATTTGAGGCACGGCATGAATATTATTCATTCACTGTGCCTGATGCTTGATATTTGAAATTAAATTACTTTAAAACCAAATGATGCTTTGTAAGTTCATTACTATATACTGTAGATCTTCATTTAGAGGTATAATTTGACACCTCACATATTGTGAAAATACTCTGTCTGGGCTGTCTAGTGGTGGATGTACTGCCCTCTTTATAGCAGACAGTAATTTTCTGAGGCCTAGAAAGATTGAGGGGGCTGTAAAGTTCCAAAATTATAAATCACCTTGGTTATCTTCTTTTAAACTGAACAGGGATGACCTTGCCCCAGTTTGACTCAGTGTGAACACTAGTAAACAGTTAGCTACTGGCATTTCTCGTTGTCATCAGGCTAGCCAAATGTCTCTGGTGGCTGATCGAATTGCACAGACATGGATGCTAAAGGTCAGGTTAACCGCCAGTTAAATGAGCACAGCTGATAGGTAGGTGCATCCCTCCTTTTTAAACGTGCAATGATTGGTTAGAAAACTAAAGTGAAAGGCATGTCATCTCTGATACCATCTATTCAAGCAAGAAAGTAATTATCTGCTAGAAATGTTACAGTTCATTTAGTCATGTGGCCTGTTCAATAAAGTTAGTATGATTGATACAAACTTAAATTTAAAGTCTGTTTTAGGCGTACTCAAAAGGCTTAAAGTGAACAAAACATTGTTTGACGTGAGGATGTACAGGCCCATTTACCCTCAAGCAGCTTGTGCAGAATGAAGAATGCAGTTTGAGGCTTTATCAACTGTCAGAGGAGTCAGAAGTGATGACCGTGCACATGCCATTTCAATGTAGGATACAAAGTATGAGCTCAAAGGACACGTTGGCTGACAAACAAACATTAGAAAATACAATAAGCACACATAACATCCAAGAACTGTATTTTCAAAAAGAGCCAGGATGTTCTTAATGTACCTATGAAGAAGGAATATGTGTGGTAGTGATAGGAGGCAGACGTGTTCATCATGATTCGGTTCCTAGAACCGGTTGAAAAAAAAAATATTCAGCGGTTATATTACATTCTGATCCCTGACATCCCCAACATGATGTATTACAGTACATGTACTGAAATGTTCCAATAAAACAACATGTTGTCACATATTGCTGTCTATTACATTTTTTTGTTTCACTAATACATGTTTTTTTGTAATTGTATGTTTGTTTCAGTCATGACTCAGTGGAGTCTGTTAGAACATAAATATAATTTTCATTGAATGAGTTTGAGAACTGAGAAGAACCGCTCAGACTGATTCATGAGTGATTCGTTCAGTCGATTTGTGAATAAATAGTTCAAATTAATTATTGTTTGTACAGATCTGACCAACTTATTTCAAAGACCCAACTCCAAAGAATGATTCGTTCACAAATTAGACATGGCTAGTCTTAAGGTGCATTAACTGCTTAGACTAGTCTTAAAAGTTAGTCATCTTTCTTTTTTTTTCTTAAAGACTGGTCCAAGTGCTAGTTGGTCAAACTAGTCATAAGTGGCTATGTTTATGCAACTGGCAACAAGTAGTTTATCAGAAACTTTATTTTACAGGCACAGCATATACAAGGCCGCAACGAATCCTACTAACAGTCATTAGTGCTACTCTAAAGTAATTATGTCCAAAAAGTAATATATCTAAAAGAATCGGTGGTCAAAGAACTGCATAATCGCTGTATACAACGAAAAATATTTACCATTTAAATACTTGCTGTTATACAAACTGGTAAATTGCTCACACTGACTCATGAACGAATAGTTCAATCGATTCATTAACGAATTGTTCACACCAGTTTTTGAACAGATCAGACCGATTCATCGCAAAGATCCGATTCAATAGAAAGATTCGTTTACAAATCAGACATCTCTAATCTTCAGTAGTTTATCAGATAGCTTATCTTAAACCATTTCCCATTAAGATTTAGTATTACATAGTAACGAGGCCGCAACAAATCTAACAGTGTAACAGTCAATAGTCAAATCAAAAGTAGCAAAAAGTTGAGTTTGTAGCTGTTTTTATACAGGTTTGTAGTCAAACAATTACGTAATCTAAATATATAATGTAAAGCAACGAAGAAAGTTTGCTCTTTAGATAATTGCTGTTATCGTTAAATCGAACAGATTTGTTTAAGGCAGCAACCGCCTTGACAACATAACATAACAACATACCAAACCATGACAGAGCTGCCCGTGCCCATCCGTGAGAGGGCAAAACCGAGTAAAAACTTGAAATCTGTACTCGCCTGCCAACTGTTTGATTGGCGAGCTGTCTCATCCGATTGAACTGTTTCTTCATTTTAGTGGCGTCGGCCTCAAAACCCAGTTTTAAGACGAGGAGAGTGTGTTCGCCGATGCCTCATGAGCCGAAAGATCCTCAAGCACGATGGTGAAGTCGTGTGGATAATTACATTAAAACAGCAGCCCGGTGTACGGTTAGCTCGAGCAGCTAGAAAACTAGCCGATCGGGAGAGAAAAAAACAGTAGTGTGGAAAAAGTTAGCTCCGGTGAATAGCGGTGCTCGTTTCATGTCATTCCGTGTTGCAACTGTTCTCATAAGCGGGAGTGAGCGGTGTTTCCACGTATGCCAGCCCGTGACATCTACGGGAGAGAGTGGAAGTGCACGGCAGCGGGCTGATCACTGCATCCGTGTCGGTACTGAGTGTGTGTTTCACAGCTCGGATCAGCGCAGCTGATCGTGATGGCATTAATGTGGACACAGAGGCTGTCTCGAAACCTAGTGCGCTGACTTTACAGACAGCATTATTGAGCGTTTGTGAAGTCCAAAAATGCGGTCTGTGTAGGCAGCTCCAAAGCTTTTGAGACGCAGCCTACGAAGACTACGTAGAGTTGAGTGTCCACTCATATTACCGACTGTGATGACCACACACTCCCTGGATGGACTGTAGGAATTTTTAAGGATTCTCTTCGTGTTTGGCCAAAACTGTTTTTTACTGTTTACAGCGTAAATAATTATATATTCATTTTTAGTTTATATAACGTGATTTTTTTATAAGATATTTTACCATATCCCTTTCCTTTACATTCCATTCACTCATGTTACTTGTTTGCGTCACACTATTGATTTTATTGTCTATTTTAATACTTTAAGTACTGTATATGTTTTGGAAATGTTGTAAAAGCTGAAAATAGTGCTAATAAAATAAAATTTTGTTTCTGTATTTCAATTTATAACTTTCACTCATTGACAGCTGCAGATCTGATCCAACCCAAATCTACAATAACGCGGTTAATACTGTATCTAGTTTGTTTGTTTTATGTGTGGCATTCGTCTAAATGGAAGATTAAAGTGATACGTTATAGTCCTTAAATCCTTCTAATATCTATAAACCATCTGTAGCTAACGGGACATTTTCCCGTTATCATTTACATGAGTGATGCAGGGGTTTAACATTGTTGTGAACAATAATATAAAACGACGGAGTATTTATAAAACAGATTTGATTACGATTTGCAGAATCATAAGCGTAAACATCTACACATTAACCAATGTGAATGTTACACATAAATGTGAATAAAAAGCACTGTCATGCGCAGTAAGGTCTCCTCGCTGCCACGAGATGTATTATGGGAAAGTTTCGTCAGCGGAAGTGACGTTAGATGTAAACATGTGATTGTCAATCGGAGCGCTTGGTCCAGTTTTGCTTCTGTGAAAATCAGTATGCTTGATTCAAATAAATGTGCTTGAAAAAATATCTGTTGATAACCTTGGCAATGAAGAATTGAATCTTAGACTGCGGCGTTTTTCGAAAGTCGATACCTTTGGCTAACATTTAGCATTTGTGTTCATACAAATACAGCATGTATATGTAACGCTGTGTTTATCTGTATTGCTTCAAATAAGTGTCCATGGCATCCAAACAGCCATTTACAGATTCTGACACTGCTGATGAAGCAGTCAGATCAACTTGCGACGATGCATCGATATGCAAAAGGTAGCACGGCGTAGTGATCAATAATAAAATTATTAAACATGATATTCTGTGTTCGTAATACTGTGCTTCTCTCTTGACATTCAACTGCAGTGTTATTGAGCATCCTGTGGATCATCAAAATGGGGAAATGTCACTGATATGAATAGCTGTACTGTTTGTTATCACCTTACAATAATCATTTAATATTTCACATAACTTTTTATTTTGTTTTATAGGTTTGCTACCAGTAAAGGTTACTGGACTGACCTCTACGTCCAGTATTTTGTGAGACAAATAGGTGAACGTAAAGCACCTGAGATCAACAGAGGTAAGATTGTTGAAATATCTCCCCCTGCTGGTTAATGTTGGCAGCTGCGTTTAATCAAATGCGCTATTGTTTTATTAATTGTGCTGTAGGTTATTATGGTCGTGTCAGAGGGATGAATCTTCTTATTGATGCTTTTCTCAAGAAGACGCAATGTGATTGCCAGGTGGTGAATCTTGGGGCAGGACTGGATACTACTTTTTGGAGATTAAAGGTTGTTTTTTACATTTATTTCACATTTAGCTATTTCAAGATTCAAAAGGAAAACAATAATAATACATATATTAGTTATCTATCTTTTTAATAAGGAATAAGATATATTCTTATACAGACTCCCATAAAATATTTTTGATAAACAATCAAAGTATCTTATGTTTGCCTAAGTGCATGTACTATCTAAATTTTTAGGATGAAAACATTATGCCAAAAAAGTTCTTCGAAGTTGACTTCCCAATGATTGTTGCCAGAAAAATACACCACATCAAGTAAGGTGTTTTTACTGTTATAATATGATTATTGTTATTATTTTCAGTAAATTGCTTTTTGACGATAACATGAATGATTTTGGATGTTTAGCATGTTCTTTTAGTCATAGTCCTGTAGAGGGAGACAGTGTCTCTAATGAGCAGTTTCTAGGACCCTCTGTCTAAGTATGTCCACCCTCCAAAGCATGGTTGGATTGTATATCTGTCATCTATTTTGTAGTATATCAAATTTTATCAGTCTTTTGGTGCACTTTATCATTTTAAAGTACCCCACCTGAAATAATACTGTTCAATACCTGTTATGCATATGAATTATACTTGTGGAGGAGGATGTTTTGTCATGGGTTGGGTGTTTATTTTTTAAATGCTACATAACAGTCAGTGGACATTGCTGTAGGTGTGGCTGTGCAACATACACAAGACTGCATTTACATTTAGCAGTGCATTTGCATTGCATTGAGCAAACACTTTTTATTCAAAGTGACTTACAATGGAGGAACATAAGCAATTTGTCAGAGAGCCAACAATATTCATCGTCTACAATGCCAGGTTTATTAGAAAGCTAGACTAGGAAACAAGCTAGAGCGGACGTGAAATGCAAATAAAAGGAAGATTTTTGTATGTGTTTAAGTGCTTCGGTTTATATGTAAGTGACAGAAAAGAAATACACACACTGTGTCCAGAGGGAATTACGCAATACTATACAATCTGACCCTCAGTGCGTTAGATAACAGAATACCAAAGTGTCATCTGCAAACAAATGATACTAGACCTTTCTCACAACCTTTTTTTGCAGTTGACTCTGCGTTGTATAAAGTCAGTTCCCCTGAAGTTCACACAAAAAGTGCCTGTGTTTTTTGAGTAATATATTTATTATGTAAGTATATTTTTGAGATTGCTATACAATATAGTACAGAGGGTTTGTTATAGAATTCAGGGGTCAAGCACGTGTACTTGCTACAAGTTGTGTGATGATAAAACATGAATGCCTTTGAAGAGTGAAATCTGATAACTGATAGTGATCATGAGATAAAAATAATGTTTTCCATAAAACAATTGATTAAATGATTAACTATCTATCTATCTATCTATCTATTACAGGACGAAACCGCCACTGTCAAAACCTTTGATTGAGACCCACTCCACTGATTCACTCCATCTGGGTATTGAAATCAAATTATAATGTAACAGAGCATTTTACTTTGCTGTTGTGTAGTGATCTTTTTCACTTTAACCTTTCACTTGTTCAACTGTGTGTCTCTTTGACAGATGGTCACAGCCTGAACTCGGACAGATATTGTATCATCGGTGCTGATCTAAGAGACCTTCCTGCTTTAGAGGAGAAACTAAAAAAGTTCCAGATAAATCCAGAGTAAGTGCTGTAACATCACAACCTTGGCTGAGTTAAATATAAATTCAATATTTTTTCAGTTTTTCTATTGCACTGCTTTTTTGTGATGTTTTATCTACATGGTTATCAACGTAGATTATGTAGTAAGTGCGTGCCAGTTACAACATCAGGATGAGACTCTTATCTTTATTGTGATGTACAGATTTGTCTTCTGAAAGGATCGTGTTTAATTTGTTGCCTCAGTTACATTAGTTAGCGACTAAAATTCATGGTTGAGTATCAGAACAATAGGTTTTTGAGATTAAACTTGATTTACTAGAAAGTTAACTTCACGATTCTGTGCATCCTAGATAGGGTTGATCCATCCTGTTTGGCATCCCAATAGGAGTTGCACGCATCTGTTGTTTTGTTTTCGTGCATCTCTGCTGATGCCCCTGACGACAATAGTACACTCGGGAGCATTTAGAGTTTCCTCAGATGCGTCAATAAGTGCACGTTTTCTTTGATGTGAGCTGATGAGACCCGAAGGAAGCTACCGTTATAGAAGGTGTATGACATCAATGGCATCATTTCCAAGGTCTCTCACCTTGAGTTTTTTTGGTTTTGTTTTGCTTTTTTTTTTTTTGCAACTTCCTGTTCAGTCCACCCTAACGTGGCGTCTTGATGTTTGCCAGCTTGTCTGCAAATCCCATTAGTGTCTCAGATGCTGAGTAAAAAATCTGGAAAATCTATTGTCATAGCACGCAAACCACTCTTCCAAAAACGTGATTTCCTGCTATGTACTTTTAGATAATATAACATAATGATGTTTTCAGGAACAAACTTCTTGTTTTGCTTTAATGTGCGAGCTGAACAAATTGTGATGTTCTCACAAGAAAAAAAAAAACAGATCTCGGAAAAAAAAAAAAGATTCCAGAAAATAACTTTTACTTTTTTATACAGGAAACATGTTTTTGGTAATAAGATTCGATTTAGTTAATTCATTAGGTATAATAAACTAACAATTTTTTTTTTTCCCACAATAAATACAATAACATTTAAGAATTTTCTGATGTTTTTGAAAGAAGTCTCTTATGCATTTATTTGATAAACACAGTAAAAACCATATTATGAAATATTATAACAATTTAAAATAATACAATTGTAATAAATAAACTTTTTTCTAATTTAATACATTTTAAAATGTAATTTATTTCTGTGATGACAAAGCTGAATTATTAAGCAGCCATTACTCCAGTCTTAAAGGTCACATGATCCTTCAGAAATCATTCTTATATGCTGATTCTGTGCCCAATAAACATTTCTCATTATTATCAATGTTGAAAACAGCTGTGCTGCTTAATATTTTCAAGGAAACTGTGATACACATTTTTGACAATAGTTTGATGAATAGGAAGTTCAAAAAACAAGCTGTATTTCAAATAGCAATCTTTTGTAACATTATAAATGTCTTTAAAAAAAAATGTTGGTGGTGTAGGTAGTGTTAATTTAAAAATATACTATTATTTATTTATTCCTGTTTGTTTATTATGCATTAAATAATGTTAATTTATACATAAATTGCATTAGTATATGCAGAAATTGATATTAACATAGATTATTAAGTGCTGCTGTTCATTGTTAGTTCATTATACCTAACGCTTTAGTTTTAGTTATGAATATGTTATTGAATTAAAAATTTCTTACCCATAATTCATAGTTAAATTTAGCCTCTATCTAGAGGAAGCTTAATCATGGGATGGGTGTTGTAAAGAAACACTTCCCCACCATTGATATGAACTGTTTAACAATTTCTTTATCCGTGTATTCCCGCTTCTCTCCACCCAGGCTGCCCACTCTGTTTCTGTCCGAGTGTGTACTGGTGTACATGTCTCATGAGCAGTCCTCCAAACTGGTGCACTGGGTCGCAGACACCTTCTCCACGGCCATGTTCATTAACTACGAACAGGTGAGTTAATTTCGTTAAACAGCTTCATTACTACAGTCATGTAAAAATGTGTCGCGAGCGCTTGCTGTCTGCACCTCTAACTGTCCAGATCTTTTCAGGTGAACATGAATGATCGCTTCGGGCAGATCATGATTGAGAATCTGCAGAGACGACAGTGCAATCTGGCTGGGGTGGATGTGTGTCAGTCTCTGGACTCTCAAGTATGACATCTTACATTTAGGACTAGCAACTTTATTTATAATGTCATACTGTATGATTGTCGATTGTTCTACTCCATACAGTAAGACAGTGTCTTTCTATGTGCAATCAAAACATTAGACTGGGTTGTACTTGGAATTCAAAGTTGTTTTCCTGCTCAAAATACAATGGGTGATCAAGACTCCGGAAAACAGAGCAGTTAAGCACAAGTCATTGTTTACTGCGACCAACGCCAACACTTAAGTCTCACAAGCAGTATCAGTGCTCAAGGTTAACACCAGCATAGTGTACCTTCTGTAGACACCCTAGAATATCAATGTCAACATTGCTTGATATTTGTGTTTAGATTGAAAATGTGGTAGTGTTTATGATGTTTATGATGTTATTTCAGTTTCATTAATGTATTGTGAGTCATATCTTATTTTAACATTTTCTGTTTTAATTTTAATTTTAAAGATTTAATAATTTTGTACCACCACAATGATCTTAGAATATCTGGTCAACATGGCTTGGTCTGTTCAATTTGCGTTCAGATTGAAAATTAATATACTTATATAGATTAATTGATATTTTGAACTAGTTCATTCTTTATTATTTTCTGTTTTCATTTTAATTTTAAAGCTTTAGTAATTTGTAGACATGGCTTGATATTTGTATTCAGATTGAAAAGTGTTTATGATGATAGCGTGTCATTTTAGTTTAATTAATAAATTAAAGTAAATGTATTAATATTTTGAATTAGTATTAATATTTTCTGTTTTAGTAATTTTTTACCACCATGGTGACATTCTGTAGACGCCTCAGAATATCTGGTCAACATGGCTTGAAATTTGTATTCAGATTGAAATGTGTTTATTATGATAGTGTGTTTTTTTTCATTAATATAGTAGTATAGATTTATTAATATTTTCAATTCATTTGAAATTGAAAATGTGGTTTTTATGATGATAGTGTGTTATTAGAGCTCTTGTAATTAAATCTTATTTTAATGTTTTCTGTTTTCATTTTAACTTTTTTATATATTTCTATATAGTTTTTATTCATTTTTATTTAAGTTTCAGTTATTTTAATACTTTGAGTTACTCTGAACAATAATTATAAATGTTGCCTTGGCAATTAGCTAAAATAAAGTCTTTTTTATATTCAATTTTATTTCAGTTAACGTGCTTCAAGTAATGAAAATCAAATGTTTTTAAAGGTTTTAGTAAATGATAATCATGTGTTTCCACAGAAGGAGCGCTTTCTGTCAGCAGGCTGGGAAAGTGTAAACGCACTGGACATGATGACGGTCTACAGCATGCTTCCTCAGGAAGATGTAGCTAGGTACACAAGCCAACACTCAAGTACAGTTGTAATCAAGCGAATATTTATAACCGTCCAACCTGTGCCAGGAAAGTCTGAGATCAGAATCTCTACAATGACATTCTTTGTTTTACAATCACAGAATTGAGCGTCTGGAGTTTTTAGATGAAAAGGAACTTCTCCAACAGCTTCTCCAACACTACTGCATCTGCTGGGCTGTAAAAGATAAGCTCAATCTAGGTGAGGCTTCCATTTTAACCACTTAACTGCATTCTAGAGGTTCACGGATCGTTTGACGTCACCTGTAACTAATAGAGGGCTTCTCTTTTCAGGCCTCTCGCAAATTGGGTTTTAAACGTCAATAGGGACTTGGTTGTAAAAGTTTAATTTGAAACGACATCACCAAGAGTGGACAGGACGCGCTTCTTGACGCTTTTCAGAAGACAGGAAGGGGAAGTCATTTACATCTTTAGTTCCATTTTTGAGCACAATAAAAATGGAGACTACTGGCATCAGCGTCTTTTCTTCTGTTTTACTGGTCTCCTTCTGTCTCCCATGTGACCGACATGTCGCACTAAAGTGCCATATTAATTCAGGCATGTTTTACAAATGTATAGCATAGCTGTTATTAAACAATCATGAAACATTCATAAGATTAATTATTTTGTTAGCTATATGAATAGTAATGGGTTTTTGTAAAAGCACTGAATATTCATGAACGGTGATGATGAATAAAGACAAATAAGAGTATAAAATGATGGTGAAGTGCATGATTTTATTGTTGCACTTAAGAATACCTTTTATTTGAAAGCATTTTACACAATCTACATTGTGAAAAAATACAGGATCAAAATCCTAAGGAGAGAGATGCCCTTATCAATCCACATAAATTTCTCATAAGCAGCCCTCAATTAAATTTTTCATGATTATGATGTAAAGTTGGTTGATAATTATAGGTATAGAATTAAAAAACAACAACAACAAAAAAGACTCATAAGTTTGTGTCATACAATGTTTGTTTGTTTTTTACTATATAGTAGCATTCAACACTTTGGGGTCTTTTTTTCATAGTACCATTCAACAGTTTATTTTATTTTTTTTTTAAGGAAATTAATACTTTTATTAATCTAGGACGCATTACATTGATCAAAAGTGGCAGTAAAGACATTCATAATGTTATAAAATATTTCTATTTTAAATACATGCTGTTATATTGAACTTTCATCAAAGAATCCTCATTGAAAGCAGGACAATTGTATTCAACATTGATAATAATAGGAAATGTCTTACAATTAATAATTAAATTAATAATTTCTGAATGATCATGTGATATTGAAGACTGGAGTAATGGCTGCTAAAATTCAGCTTTGCCATCACAAGAATAAATTACATTTTAAAATAAAATATTAAAATACAATAAAAAAGTTTTTAAATGGTAATAATATTTCACACTTGTACTGTTTTTATTGTATTTTTGATCAGATAAATGCAGCTTTGGTGAGCATAAGAGACTTCTTTCAAAAACATAAAAAAATCTTACGGTCCTAAACTTTTGAACCGTAGAGTAAGTGTTTCTTCAACGTCACAAATAATCACAAGGAAGTAGTTTTAGAAAACAAAAGGCAATTAAAAGACACAAAAAAAGGAAACGTTTCCTCTTTAGCCATCAACGCCAGGCATCCTGCAGCCTTTCTCTGTATTCATTTTTGTCAGTGACTCCCTGAAGCGAAACATTAACCCAAACCGACCTTGTGCTGTTATTTACTGCCACAGGAACCCTGATTTAATGCATGAGAGTGAGAGCAAACGTGGTACCACGATAAATGCAGATGACCTGCTGCAGGCCATGCTGAACTGCAGAGCGATCTATAATATGCCATTAAATTTGTAAACTTTGAGAAACTGCATTAACTCAGATCAATTCAGTTGCATAAGACAAGTGAGCAGACCTTGAGTGACATGAGAGTTTGATATACACGTTTTTATTGTGCTCAGTTGTGTAATAGCAGACTGATGGATGATAAGCTGTATCCTGAAGCCATCAAAGCCGCCCCCAAACAATGCTCTCTACTGCTGTAATCGTGAAGTGTTTTTCCCAAGCCACCAAGAGTGATGACGGGGGAGACTGTTGGCCCGCCTTACCACCACTCCACCCCATCCTCTGTCCACCTTTATCAGTACGAAGCCGCAGTGTGTGAGCACAGATCACCTGAAGTTTCACACAGGCAAGATGACCTCAGCGGAGTCCAAGTCAGAGCTCTTTACAGTAGCCACTGGCGATGGAGGGGATGCCCATCAGAATCAGCCTAAGTTGTCCTTCTATGAGCACTACATTCAGCCGTGCCTGGCGGAGGTCCTCGGCTCCACTCTCTTCATGTTTGTGGGCTGTGTGTCGGTCATGGGTAACGTGGGCATCAGTGGGAGCATCCAGCCTGCCCTGGCACATGGACTAGCACTGGCTATAGCAATTGCCATTTTTGGAGAAATCAGGTAACTGCTTTATGTTCTGTGTGCATGATTTAGAAAATGACTAGACTTCGAAATAGAGAATAAAAATGAAAAATAATATATTTAAATGTTAAACAATGTTTAGAATAGTTATATTAGGTTTAATATATTTATAATATTAAACATCTCAATTGAACAATGAATAATGTAACCAAAACTGTAAACTGAAAGACATTTATTTTGCATTTACTTAAAATATCTGATTACTCTGCAAAAATCATATATTTTTAATTTCATGATTTTATAAATAAGAAAAGTATTAAAAAATTATAATTTCATATTTTTGTTTCATTTAAAAAATTAACTTATTTTTAATTTAAATGTAAACATTTTTACATTTAAAAGTATTTAATATTTTCTTGTAGGATTTTGTTTTATATTTTATTTTATTTTATATTTTATCTTTTTTTAAAAAATGTATTAAAGATTTGAACCTGTTTTATTTGGAAAAAAATTAAATGTAGCCATTCATACTGAACCAAAACTGTATAATTTATGCTTGATTGCTTACATTTGATTTCCCTATCTGATCTTGTTTTCCAGTGGTGGTCACTTCAATCCAGCTGTGTCTGTGTGTGTTTACCTCATTGGAGGAATGGAACTGATGCTCCTGGTGCCATATGTGCTGTCACAAATGTTAGGTGGAGTGATTGCTGCCAGCCTCGCCAAAGTATGTGTCTAAGCTTCTCTATTAATATTTGCAACTGTATTTGTGACTTGAAATGGTGAAGCCTTGTTGTGCAAATTACTAAAAGTGTACAATCATTAACACTGATGACAATGCAGATAAAACTTTCCTATCCCATGATTCAAGAGGTTTTTCTTCTTCTTTTTTTCTTTAGGCGGTCACTACGAATGAAGCATTTGCAAATGCAACAGGAGCAGCGTTTGATGCCGTTCAGTCCTCTCATGGCACTGGCTCTGCGACTGTGGCAGAGATGATTATGACGCTCTTCTTGACTATGGTTGTGAGCATGGGTGCCGTGAACGGAAGGACCCGAAGTCATCTGGCTCCTTTCTGTATTGGACTCACTGTGACTGCAAATATTTTGGCTGGGTAGGAAGCTAATATTTCACGCAAACTACAAAAATAAATTACATAGCCTATTGTACAGAATACAGTATACATACTTTAAAATGTATAAAACAATAGAAATATAAAAACAGAAATCTGTAAATATCATGGCTGAGATATATATAAGAGAAAACAATAGAAATATAAAAACAGAAATCTGTAAATATCATGGCTGAGATATATATATATAGAGAGAGAGAGAGAGAGCACTTGCACTTCATGCACTTTTATAAGCAAATGTTGACAGCCTGTCACAATCAAAACTCATGTTCTCACTTGTTTTAATGTGGAGACAGAGGTGTCTTTAATGAACATGGCAACCAAATGAACTGAAAATCACAGGATATGTTACAGGAAACAAAGACAGTAAACAGCCTTAGAACAATAATGGCAATAGGAAATAATGATTCCTAACAATAAAATGTGCTAATGTGCTGTATTGGGGTCACTTTTTAAAAGCCAGTCTTCCAACCTCTCAGTTTTCAGTGATTTGACTGATTTTGTCTTCTGTGTTGAACAGGGGTGGAATATCAGGAGCATGTATGAATCCAGCACGGGCCTTCGGGCCAGCAATAGTGTCCGGTCACTGGGAGTACCACTGGATATATTGGGTGGGACCTTTGACTGGTGCTCTGGTCACTGTCAGTCTTGTGAGGTATTCCTGCTGCTCACTTTTACCTTGCACAATGAATGATTGTCTTCATTTAGGAAGAGTGTAAAGTATAAAGATAATTGACTTTGAGGCTGATCAGATTGAAATAAGAATTAAAAGTTCATTTGGATTTACAGTTTTTGTGTTTGAAACTTTCAATCCTGATATGTTATATGTGAGTATGAGTATCTGAGTATCTATAAGTATCTGAACAATTGCATTACTTGTTCTAGGTTGGTAGTGGGAGACAAGAAGATTCGTGTTTTTTTCAAGTGATGGAGAAGGGCCCTCAGAGGATCTCATGTTGCAAGCTTTTTAAAGTCAAGAAACTTGTAAAGCATTGTATGATAGTCAAACATTTATATTAGTGCAGTATTCTAAATCTTTCTGTATTCTGATGCTTTGTTGTCTCTTTGCCAAATGTATTTGTTGTTTTAGTTTTTATAGCCTGCCATAATGTATTCTGATGTTTTCTGTTAATAAACTGTCTTTTGTTAGAAATTGCCTGCATGTATTTCTTCACTTTGCATATCATTCATAAAGTAAACCTAAAATTCTTACTTACTTTATTTATTTATTTAATTTTATTTTATTCATGGACTATATATGATTACTGCTATTAACATTCTTATTAATATAATATTATTTTTTTATTTAGAAATCAAAACATGATCTCTCATATATAATTACTACTATTAATATTCTTATTAATATATATTTTTTTAAACCAAATTATGATCTCTCTTCTGAGAGAAGATTTTGGTTTCTTTTTTAATATATGACCCCCTGAGCATATTAATAATATTTGCAATACCTCTATATTTAAATATCACACTGCAGCTCAAAGTTCACCTTGCGTCAATATGTTGTTTTATAATGCCATGTGGGTTGATGACATTTACAGCCAAGGTCAGTGAGTTATCACGTTATCACATACCTGACAAACAAATAAATATCACAGAGATAATAGTGAAAACAATACTGTTCAAATGTGAAGCACCTTACATCTGATAAGGGAACAGCTATGCACTCATCTAACTCCAACCTGAAAATGTCTGTAATTATACTTGGATACCTTATTGTTCTCACCAAATCTTTTCATTGTCTCCTAAAACTTGATCATATGTTGTTGCGGCATCATTCATATATAATCCTACGATAATATATCAGACCTTTCAGGGATAAAGAATGATTTATGGTGGAACAAGTTAGGTTGGCTCTGTTATCATAGTGCTTCCCTCTGCCACAGTCACAGAGTTACTCAATGCACTGGATGGTGCACAATGTCAGCGGAGGCAGAGAAGCTAGAGCTTGAAGAGCTGGACAAAACCTTGTTGAAGAAGAATGAACCCAAACCTCTGGGCAAGTACGAGAGAATAATCCAGCCATGTGTTGCCGAGCTGGTGGGCACAACGTTTTTTGTCTTTATCGGCTGTGTGTCTGTCATTGAAAATGTGGAAGCAGCAGGACGATTACAGCCAGCTCTTGTGCACGGATTGACAGTGGCTGTGCTGGTGGCGTGTATGGCAGAAATCAGGTAAGATGTAAAAAAATCAGATAAATCCACACACACACACACACACACACACACACACACACACACACACACACACACACACACACACACACACACACACACACACACACACACACACTCACTCTCTCTCTCTCTCACACACACACACACACACACACACACACACACACACACACACACACACACACACACACACACACACACTCTCTCTCTCACACACACACACACACACACTCTCTCTCTCTCTCTCTCTCACACACACACACACACACACACACATACTGAATATATATGGATTGCTTTGCTTTTTTAAGAAGTTTTAATTATTTATGTGCCAAAATACTTTTTATTTATATATTTTTTTAACATTTATTTACTGTAATAATCAAAGGATGTGTACGTTTTAATTGATTGTTATTTAGTCGATGCTTTACAGTACATTTATGTTCAGTTGCATCATATTCAAGAATTGTCAGGAAACCAAATTATGGGTTTGTTAATTGATTTCTGAGTGCTCAAAGTGATTTTCTGATTCCATTTCTGAAAGCAAATGAGTTTGTGTCTCACCTGAATGTTTCTCTCTCTCTCTTTGCAGTGGATCACATTTTAACCCTCCATTCACCATCGCTATCTGGTTATGTGGTGGAATTCAGCTGACGATGGCTGTTCCCTACCTAATCAGTCAGCTTATCGGAGGTGTGCTGGGAGCTGCAATGTCAAAGGTGTGAACAAGAATGCATTTATTACACAAACAGAAAGTGATATTATTATTTATTCCCACAACACTACTCAACAAACAAATGTATTTTGAAGGTTATGACATCTCACGAGAACTATGTGAACGCTACTGGAGCGGCGTTTACTATCCTTAAATCTGAGGAGCAGCTGGGGAAGGTTGTGTTTGCTGAAATGGCCATGACTTGTCTAGTAACTATGGTAGTGCTGCTGGGAGCCGTCAATGGAAAGAGCAAAAGCCCCCTGGTGCCCTTCATGGTGGGCTGCACTGTTATTGTCAATATTCTGGCAGGGTGAGTCTGGAACGTAATAAAACTTAATAACAGGCATTTTTAGTTTGAGGTATGTTTATGTAACATGTCTGCTTTGTAACATCATTTTTGTCCATCCGAAAAGAAAAAGTCTGAAAAAAATTTTTTTTTTTTTTTTATTAAAAAGAGGAGACGTTTCTGGCACCTGTTTGAATCCTGCAAGAGCTTTTGGACCTGCGTTGATGGCTGACTACTGGACTTATCATTGGGTTTACTGGGTCGGTCCGATAGGAGGAGGTCTTGTGGCTGCTGCTCTTGTGAGGTCTGTTTGCCTTGATATCAAATCTGCCATTCCTTGTTTAAGTCTTCCATTTCAAGAAATTATTTTTACAGCAGACTGTTACTTTATTGTTTTAACAGGCTTCTGCTTGGAGATGAGAAGATACGAGTTATACTGAAATGATATCGGAGCACCTCAACATGTCAAAACCTCTCAATTCATGATGCCATCATTAGCCTACTTTTAACCAGTCTGAATATTTCACGTCCAGACTAACAGCATATTGCATTTAAAACTGTGAATTAGTGTACTTGACTTTTATAAAACATGACCAACCCTTTTCTTTTTTTCCAGTAGATGTCAGTAAATTGTCTTTTGAGAATGTTTTACATAAAAGAGTATGTTTTGCCTCAGGCTGTAGTCTACGGTTTACTCTATTTCATATATATTACTAATGTGTGTTATAAAGTATTGCAACTTTCCACAATACAGAACAAAGAAAGACATTTTAACTCATATCAAACAAATGTCTAAATGCAATGTTTTTGGGCAGACACTAAACAAATGAAGTCCTCTACAGTATATAATTAGCTATGTTTCCATCCAAAGATTCGAATTTAACTTATGCGCAAAACTGGAATAGCCTATCGCATAAAACATATGCGAATAAAGCACCGTTTCCATCCAACGAGTCAAAGAGAACAACATAGTCACTTCCTGGTAAACTGTGGCACTAAATATCACTAAGAATATAGGAGAAGCCACTGAATATAATAATTTTCATATATGATATAAATTATTTGCGCCTCAGAAAGAGCAGACGTAACACAATAAATGCTGTCACTGCGTTCGGAGGTGGATGCAGCTGTTTGGGAACGCAGTCATGTAAGACAATTATACAGAAATACTTTGATGACAGACTTTCCTCAGGCTTTTCAGAATGACCATAACAACTTATAGATGCTGTGAACGAGATCGGTCCGCTGGTTAGTCAAGTTATCCCGTCTCATAGCGCAAAGTCACATGACTTTTTTGATGCGCATGGAGGAATTTATTCGGTAAATGTGTTTCCATCGTAGTTTATGCGCATTTTTTCTTACCGGATAAAAAGTTTATCCTACTCAAATGTGCGCATAAGTTTTTTATGCGCATTTTTAGAATTTATGCGCATCTTGCCGTTTCCATCCAGCGTTTTTTAATGCGATATTCTAAAATGCGCATAAAAATAGGTGGATGGAAACGCAGCTAATTGATCCACTATATCAGGGTTACTCAATCCCGTTCCTGGAGATCCACCTAAAGAGTTGCAACCCTGATCAAACACACCTGTATGTAGCCTAAGTATCAAGTGCTCCTGAATTTCTTTAATTAGTTGGTTGAGATGTGTTTAAACTTTGCAGGAAGGTAGATCTCCAGGAACAGGATTGGGCACCCTGAAATATGGTCACACTTTATTATAAGGTCCAATTCTCACTATTAGCCTAACTAACAATTAATTATGACTTGCGCCTCAGTAAACTCATATTTATCTTATTAATAGTTACTAAGGTAGTCGTTAATTTTAGGTATAGGGTAAGATTAAGTGATCTTACATGGTCATGCAGAATAAGGCATTATTACGTGCTTAGAAAGTAGAACAGCCAATATGCTAGTAGGCCTAATAAGCATGCTACTTAAAGTGTTCACAAAGGCTCAATGGCAGATATGTTTAATTATTTCAGTAAAATGTCAACTATTTTTTTTCCGAGACAAAATATTGTTAGTTACTACCATATGTGTAATAGTTTGTAGCCTATAATGCCCATCTGCTTTTCTTGATGTTTGTGCATGAGGCTCCTTGATAAAGTGTTTTTTCTCTCTCTTCAGACAATCAAGATCAGCTTTGAATGACCGTAAATGCCCTATCCAAGACTCACGTGATTCAAAGCTGCTGGCGCGTCTCACTCAGTTGAACTTGTTCATGTTAGTTGATGGGATTTTTTTTTTTTCGTATAGCAGACTATATTTTAATGGGATAATGCATCTTATATATATTATATTAAATATTGTATATAAAATATGAAAAAGTAAAAGTATAAATATCCTATAAGTTTATAAAAGTATAAAATAAAGCATCTAATTTTAATATGTTGTATAGTCTCTAAATAAACCTTGACTGTGTACTTAGTATAAAAAGGCACACACATATTTTATAAGCTTAAAGAAACAGAATGTATAAGGGTATCTTAGCTTGAGTATATCCTGATGTGCCAAAATTAGGCTATTTAATGTTTTTTTTTTCAAGCAACAGGCTTAACTTTAATTCACAATTAAAAATTAACTTAATAACTGTAAATTTGGTGTACTCTCTGAGTTTAGTGATTTAAAGCATTTTGCACAATTTTAATGGAATTCATAGATTTGCGTTTTAGATTTGCATGCATTGCAAATTAATTTAGATTTTGTTCTGTGTTAGGGGAAAAACAATGCACAGGATAAGTGTCTCCAGATTTGTTTTTATTGACATGTTGCTGACCAAATCGACAAAACAACATTCAAACTGCTTAACAAATATCAAACTGGTTAACGATATTTGTCAGACAAAGCCAGGGCCAGTCTTGCAAGGAACTTGTCCATGGCCAGGTGGGCTTCAGGTGTGAAGTCATCAGGGAAGAGCATGGCACACACCACAAGAATATTGTGGGACAGGATCTGTTCAATGAAGATTAACAGGCACCAAATTGAGTAAGACAATTTCATAATGAAAACTGTGAAAGTATGGCTAAATTATTAATAAATTAGCGTCAGACACACAGCAGTAGATTTACCTTGAAGTTAGCAGGATCGACTCTCAGCTGAAAGGCATGCAGCTCGCTAAGAGTGAGCAGGCCGGCGAAAAGGTCGTCGATTTTCTCCACAGCCAAACCGATT
Source organism: Schizothorax lantsangensis (assembly GCA_027422415.1). Classification (NCBI taxonomy): domain Eukaryota; kingdom Metazoa; phylum Chordata; class Actinopteri; order Cypriniformes; family Cyprinidae; genus Schizothorax; species Schizothorax lantsangensis. The sequence continues at coordinate 16,493,014 of CM049860.1, forward strand.
CCACCGACGACCTTCTTTCCATGCTTCCTCACAGGAGCGGATCCGGGGGTCAGGTCGCTCCAGTGAGAGAAATAGGTTTTGGTCTGAGGGTAGACATAGAGCATTCTGCAAATTGGCGGGGAGATGTAAATTAGTGACATGGTATTGAAGGTGGAGAGTCAAGTTCATTCACAATCCCCACCTTCAATTCCTGCCAGTGCGAGAATTGGTGCTCTGCATTTAACCCATCCGACCTTCACACACACACACACACGGAGCAGGTTACAAGCCCAACTCTCTAACCATTAGGCCACAACATGATGCCCATTTTCCTCCCTCTTCATTTTAGGGAGAACGTGATGATACGCACGTGCACACTTGAGTCACAAGACATAAACAGATATGGGATATGTAAAAGCTGAATTAGTTTTAAATCTGCAAAATGTGCATTAGACATATAGGCTAGTCTATAGAAAAAACTGATTTGACTTACTTACCTGGACAATGCCTCATTGCCGATATCCTCAGCCTTTGGGGAGATCTTTGCCCAGAGGGCCTTCACAATTGCTTTGTCATTAGTAGAGAGACTCATTTTGAATCGATGTCTGAAATGAGCAGTCGTGCTAGGGTCAAATGACTTGCCCACCTAAACGTTGGTGCTCTTTTTAAGCGTTTAGTTGAGTGGGCACACCCAAGATATAGCCTAATTGCGTGTCAGATTGAACTCCTGCCAGTTAACACTGAAAGTTGACATGATGCCCATTTTCCTCCCTCTTCATTTTAGGGAGAACGTGATGATACGCGCGTGCACACTTGAGTCACAAGACATAAACAGATATGGGCAGATCCTAATCAAAACACGTCCGCATCTTCAGTTCAAGTAACCCCACAACATGATTTGAACTAATTTATTTATTTATCAAGTTAGTACGTTAGTTAGTTTAGATCTTAGTAGGCCTATTTGCAAGATATGACCTGTTATGACCATATGTGCTTCCTGCACCCAATATCTGTGATATATATTACTGTTACTAAATAATAATAATTATTATTCTTTTTATTACTATTTTACTACTATTGTTATATTTTAATATAGGCCTATTATTAGTATTTCATAAACTATTGTTATTAATATTATTATTAAGCATGTACAGTTGTTTACTTACAAGGCACTTTTTGTGAATAAAAATGACCAAAAAGGGAAGGGCACAGTTCTTGATTATTCAGATTATTATTTTTTTAATTCTGAATTGATTTATAAATCATTTATTTCATTTATTGGCTGTGAAATAGTGCATGCCTGGTGAATCGATAAAATGACCACACCCTTTTAATTTGGTATTTGATGAGACTGGTTTTTTTTAACACACATGCGTTTCATTTTGAGATCTACGTGAGTGGAGAGTCTGTGACTAGAGATAAGGCAGAGTCGTTTTGAATGTGTGTATGTGCGTCAGATAACCAGCAGAAGAATAATTCATAGTCTCTGAAAGTCACATTTCCCAAGGATTTAGCTAAACAATTAAATAAAGATGTACTCTACAATCCTATATGCTTTATGTTTTTATCTGCAAAGACATTATATCATTGCCATACTGTTGCTCCTTAAGTGTCATACTAAGTTTTTTTTTTGTCTATTCACAAAAAGGGGGCGTATGTTATGCAACAAGTCTTTTGCCACTTGCATTAAACGTCAATGCAAATATGAAAAATCACTACATCTTTAGTGTCCTGCCCATGAGAAGTTCCAACCAATCAGACGAACCCTCTTGTATTGGCGATGCAACCCAATGACATAAATAGTGTCGACACGAGTGCAAAGGTATGATTTATATTCCTAACGGAGAAAAAAGCATAAACTGACAACATGGTTGTGTGGACCGACCAGGAGCGGGCCTGCATCCAGGACATTTTCAGCAAGCTGAATTATGAGGACGCTGGCCCCAAAGCTTTGCAAAGGTACGGTACCCATGTTATTGTGCTCATCATTATCATAATTTCTGCAAGTTTATAAAACACAAAACAGACATGTTATTTTCTTTTTATTTTACTCACTTTTTGTATGTTGTGTATTGCAGGACCTTGATTGTGTATCCCTGGACTCAGAGGTACTTCACAAGTTTTGGAAACCTGTACAATGCAGAGGCCATCATGTCCAATCCAAAGGTCGCAGCCCACGGAACTGTTGTTCTCCACGGGCTTGACAGAGCCATGAAGAGCATGAATGATATCAAGAACACTTATGCCCAACTGAGCATGCTGCACTCCGAGAAACTGCACGTGGATCCTGACAACTTCAGGGTATGCAAACACATCAGCATATAAAACTCATGCAAATACAGTCAGACACTATTATCTAGTGACTCACCTGCTGCACGACTCTCTTCTGTTTTTTTTTCTTCCGTCTCAGCTGCTGGCCGACTGCCTGACCATCGTGATTGCGGCGACTATGGGTATCTCTTTCACAGCTGATGTGCAGGCTGCCATGCAGAAGTTCCTCGCTGTTGTCGTTTCTGCTCTGTGCAGACAGTATCATTAATACCTAACATATGGGTATACTTAGAAAGCATTGTCTAACAAAATAAAGAGGAATTGATACGCACCTGAGCCATGTGTTTAAACTGTTCATTGTGCAAGTAGCAGGTCTCATTAAACAGATTGTTAACCCAAAACTGAAAACTCTGTCATCATTCTGTCAAAAGACTCCAGGACATTTATCACAAAGTTGTCATTTCAAACAAACAAACAAATAAACAAACAAAAGAACAATTGGAATTCTTTAATAAAGCTTGTCTATTGAATTAATTAGACTTAAATGAACAAATGAAGATTTCTCTGCTGGGCAGTAGGAAGCCATTAAAACTACACTAAAACCTCTCTGAAATATCTAGAGGGATGAACTAAAATAATATGAACACAAATAAATAGCACTGAGATTTTCCATTTAAACAATAGCCTAGAGTATTATAATATAAATATAGCCTATAAATGAACATATTTTAAACGAAAGTAAACGAGCTAAATCTGGCAGTTGAATATGCCTCAAGTACAATTTTAAATGCCTTGTTTGAGGTCTTCATCAGACAGACTAATCAAAAGATTGATTGTTTCAGGACACAGCTGATATAGGTTGGGTGTTTCCATTGCAAATCCTGCTTTTAATGTCATATTAATGAACTTGTAATTTTTGTATAGCCTAGGTCTGGTGGTAGTACAGTAAGGGAGGAGCAAAGAACTGGAGCCAAATTTGACAGAAAACATGGGCGTATTAAAAGGGGGTGTCTGCTCGGCTAAAGTGCCACTCTCAGAAAAAAAAGCTAAACGTTTTTCAAAAGGTAGCCTACACTTTGTACTTTATTTACCCCAAAGGGTGCCTATAAAAGTAACTCATCGACAAAGCAATGATATTGTTTATTTAGTGTTTCTTTAATTCAGGAAATGTGAAACCTTTCTAAGTTGCTGTCCTGAGCATGTTGTTAATTTGTTGACAAACTATCTGTAAGTGTGACTAATAAACATACAAAGATAATTTCAAAATGTCAAAATTACATGTATTTATCTGTATTTTTGAATTACTTCTCTGTCTGCACTTTTTTAATTTCATGAACCACTCAAGTCCCAATTCATAAAGGCTTGATTTATTTCAAGCCACTTGAAATAAACAATAAGATGCCTATATAGTATATATATATATATATATATATATATATATAGTTCAGGGGAGCTATTGGGGGGATGACCCACAGACTCCCCAAACAGACCTCAATTTCAACCGAAGGGACACAATGATATACATTTTACAAGGGGCCCAGGAAACCTGGGATGTTTATGGTATAATAAGGCCGGCTTCCCCGTTTTTGTTATAAAGACAATTAATGAAAAAGTTATTAAAAGTACACACATAGGAATATTATTTATGTGACGAAAAGAAGATCTTTATCAGCCTACGTCAAGTACAGTGACACATCAAATAAGGAATCCTCAAAGGAAGATCACAAAAACTTCATTATGAAAAACCTAAATAAACATTGTTACTATTTCTAGGGTAGTGACAAATGTTGATGCCAATTTGTCAGAGAAGGGAAACTCTATTTTTGTTGAAGCTAAGGGTAATGCATCTATTGATACCAATGGACAAGAAATCAAACTAACAAGAGGGTGGAGATGTTGACAGAAAATAAAAATGTGAAAAATTGTACCTTTAGGCAGGGGCGTAGAATTTCCCTTCCCACATCCAGCCACTACCAAACTGTCCCTAGCAATATTTTGATCAAATAATATATGTATATGTTTTTGTCATTTCAGACGCATCTGAAACGTCATATCATTGATATTACCTAACAAGTTAAAGTAAATACATTAGAAAACTGCGCGCTCTCAAGGACGCGCATTTAATACATGTGCGGAATGTAGTGACACACCGGACGAGAAGCGCAGCCGCGTTTAGAACAACTCACAGGTATTGCACCCAATTCAAGACAGCAGTCTAAAACAGTTAATATAAAAGCCCACTTCAGGAATGAACAAAGGCGCATCGATGAGTTTGAAGTGGTGTTTGTTTGACAAAACAGAGCAAAAGGAAAGAGAAAGCGCGATCTATTATTAGCTCCCTATATAAAGCATTATACGGACAGAAAGACAAACGTTGTGCGGAAAGATACACAATCTTTCAGCCTAGGATAAAGTCATGAACATCAACAATAATTTGGGACAAATATAATGTGATTTTTTTTTTTTTTTGTAAACTATGTAACTGGTGCAGCAGGATTTGGAACATGCGTCCTGAGTCACCGCGGACAGTCTTTAACTTTAAATTAATGTTGTTCAACTGAATGTACAAATCAAACTGAAATATCCACAAAATAAAAAACAACACTGATATAAGAGCGTGCAGTTTATCTGTCAATCAGATGCGCACGAGTTTCGTTACTACAGCAACAGCAGAGTATTCTTTCAGAATCATCCTGGGTCCAAATCGATTAATATTAAAATAAAGTGATGCATGATTAAAGGGATAGTTCACCCAAAAATGAAAATTCTGTCATCATTTACTCACCCGGAAGTAGTTCCAAACCTGGATGAATATCTTTGTTCTGCCGAACACAAAGGAAGATATTTTGAAGAAAGTTTGTGTTTTTTTATGTCCGGGACATAAAAAAACACAAACTTTGTTCAAGATATCTTCCTTTGATATGGGACTCCCCACCAATGTCGAAAGCAAACCTACGCCCTTGCCTTTAGGGGTACAACAGCTTGTCACTGGGCCAGAACCTGAGAGTGTATATAAAAGACTCTACTTCCATCATTTATTGGCTTCCATCATTATACCACCTCATTTCAAGCTTTGTGACGAAGCAAACCTACACTAATCATGAGTCTCTCTACCATAGACAGGGCTTTAATGGTTGAACTGTTTTCCTTCAGATGACATTGGAAATAAGGCACTGTTTAAATCACATAACACAATGTAGTTGGATCGATTTGCTTCAATAAACAAACTGTACTTTTTACCTTAACAGGATGTTGACTGGTACACCCTTAGACAAAGTCCTAGTTTTCCCACTGGAGTCCACGATCGGCACCTGTCCAGAAGCATGCATCACTGTTATGAGTGGTGTATATGAGGCAGCTAACAAAATTGACAACCTTACAAATGGTGAGCGTTCATGCCTTCATGCTCAGAATTGATCCCATCAACTTCCAGGTACAGTAGGTGATTCCATCTCAAACCTCTACACACTATACGCAGTTTCGCGTACACATGATACGCATCTACCCACAACCCTCCTAGCATATACACGCCAAAGTCGATTTTTGCGTATCTATATCACGAGTTTTTGTTTTTATTTGGCGTAGCCTACTATTTATACGCATTTTCATGAGACCGGGCTCTAATTATTATAAGAACATCCATCCGTTCTTATGGAGATATATTACCCAAATTTGTTATTTTTTAATGATTTCAAAGATTATTTCACTGATGATTTCAAAGTTTGGGTTTCAAATGAGGCTACTTCATTGAGAACATTTCGATTGTTTTGCGATTCCCTCAGTTAAAGTCAAAACCTGAGAAATAAAATTATTGCATGCAAAGGCAATTAATTACACTTGAGACCACGTGCAAGATATGGAGATCTCTACGCAAATATGATAGACTACGTTTGTTGATACCTTTATATAATTTACAATCTAGCAAGGAACTCACTCTCTTCAGGTTAAAAAAAATAAACAAACAAACTAGAAACCTAAATAAAGAACCACACTGGCGATGAAACACTATCAATGTGCTACTAAACTTAATTCACATGGACTATGGGTTTATCGGTCAGCTGCCGCCTTTGTATCTCCGCATATCGGCCAAACACATCTGGCCGAAATACATGGGCGGAGGCCTAGAAGGGCCCTATTTAAACATCTGTCCAGTTGTAAAGCCACAAGACACGATGGTTCAGTGGAAAGCTGAGGAACGCGCCGCGATAGAGGCTGTATTCGCCAAACTCGACTATGAGTCGGTGGGCCGCGAGAGCTTGACGAGGTAGGCTAATCTTATTTCTGCCATGCTTCAGTTGTTTGATATATTTTATTATATGTAGCTATTTCCTCAAATCATTTGCTAGTAATCAGCCATTAGCTTCTAACAATTAAGGCCTGTTCTTGTTTTAATTGTATGGTCTCAAGACTCTTGGTGGTCTACCCCTGGACTCGGCGGTACTTTGGTGGGTTTGGAAACCTATTTAATGCCGATTCAATCATGGCTAACCCAAAGGTCGCAGCGCACGGGACTGTAGTGCTCCAAGGTCTGGAGATGGCTCTTAAAGACATGGATAATATCAAGAAAACCTACGCTTCCCTTAGCGTGCTTCACTCGGAGAAACTGCAAGTCGACCCAGGCAATTTCCAGGTTTGCGTCTCAAAGCAGTGGCTATGAAATTGCCGATTATGTTGGAGCTGTGCTTTACTTTTCTCAACTTCTCTTCCAGCTCTTTGGTGACTGCCTGACCGTGGTGATCGCTAAACGCATGAGGGCCGAGTTCACCCCAGACATCCAAGCTGCGTGGCAGAAGTTCCTGTGTGTTGTTGTGGCAGCCCTAAGAAGGCAGTATAATTGATTCATCGACTGAATGAAGAAATTATGTAGCCTACTGGGATTGTGTAATGCACAGTAAAAATAAATAAATAAATAATTGACACGATTTCGTTGTCCATTGAGTCATTTAAAATCAAAAGGGGCAACACAATGAATCTCACATTAAATAGGCTATGATTAAAGTGCTAATATTCACATTTTTAAAACTTACAAGAATTTTGCAAAGTTTTAGGTAAGGCCAGTATTTGATGTCTTTATTCATTCTGATATGATTTCCACTTCCTGCCCCTCCCTTCCTCTTTTTTTCCCCACACTTGACAAGACCGAGGCTAAAGCTAACTGATGCAAGCTTAATGTCCAAAATCCCCTCAATGAAGATCCAAAATGCTTTATAAACACTAATTTAGCCTTAATATATACGTATTTGAATTGCATATTTTCATTCATTTGGATTAGGCACAGTTTTAACATAAACTTATGTGATGCATATTTGTCAGTCAAATGAAACCAGTTAGAAACAAATAAGATTTCTGTACTCCAAAAAATACATTTCTTTATTATCATTTATTTTTATTATGATCTATTTCCGTTTATTTGATTCTATTTAAATCATATTTTTATGCTTTTATTCAAATTGCTTTGCACCATACAGTATGCTTCAAATAGCCTATAAATGTTTGACTAGCAAAAGTCAATTAGTTAAAATGTGTAAGATTGAAACAAATAAGATTTATTGATAATAAATATATAAACCAGCACATTTAAAAAAAAAGTGTTTATTAGTAATAGCCTATTACAGAAATCCTACCTGTTTCTTTCCTGTTTTATTTAGGCCTAATAAAGCCTAAGGTACTAATGTCATCCACAGGTGATGACAGGTCTACGGTATAAATGTTTTCAGCACAAAGGAGAGCGTCACATTTCCTTTGGACTTCGGCCAAGATTTCAGCACTTCTGTCTGGACAGCACCACACCCACATCAAACATCACGGCTATGACCGTGCAGCACTGTGGTTGCTGATTGATTTCTTTCCTTTTACATCAAGTAGGCTATTTAATAGCCAGTTTCATAACTCAACAACGACGATGACGTCGGAAATTCAAGTACCTAATGATGAGGATGACTTTGGAAGCCAAAAATATTAACAAATCAAATTGCATTGACTGCATCACATTAAAAATCACACACACACACAAATATTAGACATTCATACAGCTAACAAAAAAAAAAAAAAGAAAATACATTTTTAACACTTTTTAATTTTTAATTGATTTTTAATTGATTATTTCATCTCATTACATTCAGACAAACAACAAAGACACACATACTTTGTAAAACATGTAGGCCTATTGTTTATTTATTAAAGATAGAGTTCTCAGAACCATCCCATTCTTCTTCGGAGGCCGGGTCTTCATCGAAACTTTTCGGCTAAAACAGCTGAGAACGCCGAAAGAAACTTGTCTATCGCCGCGTGCGCAACAGGTGTGAAGTTTTCACCCATATGGCAGGCTAACGTCACAAGGATGCAATGATTGAAAATCTGGAAAATGTGAGAAGTTTACGTTAGTGAGCTGAAGGAAAAATATCCCATCATATTTGTACTGGTTCAGGTGGACAGATAGACATTACATGAACACCTTGAAGTTTGTAGGATGTATTCGCAGTTGATAGGCATGGAACCTGCTTAGTGGTGCCAACGTAGTAGTGAGAGTGCTTATGTTCCTCGCACCCTCGGATAAAGCCTGGACGATTTTCTTCCCGTGGCAGCGTAAATGCTCTGAACTGGGGCTGATATCTAGATGAGAGAAGTATGTCTTTGTTTTGGGGAACGTTGTGAACATCCTGTAAACCAGTTAACAAGGGAGAAAAACAATGTCAGCAAGACGCAGACGGCACGAGACCCCCACAGTATTTCTGCTTGCGTCACCACTCATGGGAAAGTGCCAGATATACGACAAGACCATCAATCATTGTAAAGACTTTGATAGCTATTCAGAAAACTGAACGGCGAGCTATCAAGGAGCCACCAAAGAGTAAGTCAGACCAAGTTATGTATAATTTAACGAAAAGCAACATCCCAGCCTGTCTGTAAAAATATTTTGTTTATATATCGGTTTGTATTTGCCTGATCTAAGACAGCATACCTTAAAAGAGCCTCAGATCCAATATCTTCTGCCACTGGAAGCATTTTGTCCCATATCTGTACAATCAACTCTTTTTCGGTGTTCGAGAGCATTATAAGTAAAATATATTTACACTAGGCTATCTAAACACAGGTGAATATCTAAATATAAATAGTTTCTAAACAAAGCGAATATTTCGTCGGGTTTACTGCGGTTCGGCAGCTTTGACATATATTTTCGATCACATAATTAACCACAAACTCTGCCTATCTCGACTTAATAAATTTAGCACAGAAGAGAGCAGTTAGTAGAAATGTAGTTCCCTGCGGTCGCTGTCTTCATCTCACCGGCCAGCGAGAGGAGCCTAATCACGTGACAGTTGAAGCTGCGCAATGTTAAGCGTTCTCTGCGTCATATGAGATCATGCCGGGATTCCGACTGGAGTCTTGAGTGAGATCGTGATGAATGGCTACGCTATTTTTCATTTTGCCATTTCATCTGAATATCAACATTAATTGATCTAATTTTGTGTGTCTGGAAAATAGTGATTTATGGCATTACATTAGGCAGTTTACAGTAGTTTACATTATCAATGTTCTTAGGTTTGTGAAGTAAAAGTTACAGTTTTTTATTTTGAAGCCTCCTTCTTTTATATATATATATATTTTTTCCTATAGTAACACATTGGCTGATGCATCATCATCCTGCACATGCTTATCTTATATTAAAGGTTAAAAGTAAATCCACATTGCTCTTAAAGGGGTGCATCTTACTCTATATTAGATGTATGTTGATAACATTAATTTGATACTAACATTTAAAAAAAAATTAAAATGCTTACATACAAAATTTCTGAAAGCTGACACTCAAACAGCAGAACCACCAAATCAGCAAAACCATACACTAATTTTCATAAAACACTTTTTGCAAAACAACACACACTTCTCTATGTAACACTCAAAAATCTAACAGGAATTAATATTATGGCAAAGGTGTTTGCAAATGTTTGCTTTTGAGATGCGTTTGTGATATTTTGAATGCAGTGCTTCATTTTGCAAGAGATGTGAGGCATTTGGCATTTTGTGTGTGCAATTCTTGGATTTGTGTGTAAAGTTTTGAAAAAAAGAGGCAAAGTTTTGAAAATGTGTGTAAGCAGTTTAAAAAAACTGTAGACCAATTAATTACTTATGCAGATGATTTACATGTCCAGTATGCAAGTGTTAAAGCTGTATTGTCAGCAATTTACTGTTGTTGTTTTTTTAATTTACCTACCAATCATACTCCTCATACTATTTCAAAAGAATATAAACATGTAGCATCTGCTTTCTTTGTACACACATAATGCCAAATGTGGCTCAAATGCAGCAGCAAGAAACAATAGCAAAAACAGTACAACTGTGAAGTGCTTATGCATCTATGATGTTAAATGACATTGACTCTCATTTTTAATGGCTATGAGCATGCACTTCTGTGATAGGGAGGGGTCAAGGCATTGGGTCTGATAAACCCTCATGGCTGTTCATATCAGTGGCTCAAGCTGGGGGCTGAAAGGGTGGAAGCTGAAGAGCAGCGTAATCACCCGTCTCACTCCCGTGGCAGCATGACCCAGCTAAACTGAACGCCTACGTCTTTAATAGAATCAACATCCTTTTGCATTTTGTGGAATGTGCAGTTATGACAGGTACATGATTGTGCTCAGGTCTGTTCTTGGTTCTGTGTGTGTGGGTGTTTTTTTAAGCTGATGCAGAGTTACAGCTTCATTGCATATTCTATTTTCTTCTAATAATTATTTGTATATGTTTTGTTATTTTGTATAATAATTTATTCTGTGTGTATCATTGCAATGATAAAAAGCATGCTTCCAACCCTTTATGTGTTCAAATTTTTATGTTTTGTTCAATTTTGTGTCTGTTTCGATCTGGAAACAGCTCCATCCTCACAGACTTAAGTGACATATCATTATTATTATTATGTAGTATATGATAATGTAAAGTGTTTTATTAAATATTTTGTCAAATAAACACTAGTTGACAAAAGGGTCTTGTCACTTTAAAACAAAAATAAAAGTTTGTATCACTTTTTTATGTACCAATTTGACTTGATTATAAAAGTTTAAATAAGTCATGTCAAAAAATGGCTTTATTAATATTTTTATACGGCAAGGTTTCTTTTTGATTAAAATAGAGAGAAAATAGCATATTCACCTGTAATACATCCCCAAGTGCAGTAGCAGAACAACAAGGGATGTTTATGAAAAAATCATTAGGAAATGATGAGGTTGACAGACAAACAGAAAACTCAAATACAAAAAACAGCTCTGCAGATGTTTTGCTATGATCTGAAAACACTGTCCCCTGGATAACCTTGTGTCCTTAAAAGACTTTCTCAAATGAATGTGTAATCATTTTGAAAAATATAGAATATAATTAACATTTTTACTATATTTATTATTATTATTATTTTATATTCAATGAAGCAACTTTTTATGCCATGTCACATACAGTACACCACCAGTCAGTATTTTTTTTTTTACAAATAAATTAATACTTTTATTCATCAAGGATGCATTAAATTGATCAAAAGTGTCAGTAAAGACATTTACAACGTTATGCTTTAAATAAATGCTTCTTTCTATACCATCAAGAATGATCAAGAATCTTGAAAAAAGTGTCAGTTTCCACAAAAAGCACAGCTGTTTTTAGAAATGTTTCCTGAGCACCAAATCAGCATATTAGAATGATTTCTGAAAAATAATGTAACATGAAGACTGGAGTAATGATGCTGAAAACTCAGCTTTGCCATCACAGGAATATTAGTCAATATTAATTTTTACTATATTTTTGACCGAATAAAATGTAGCCTTCGTAAGCATAAGAGATTCCTTTCAAAAACATAAAAAAAAAACAAAAAAAAAACAGTCATAACATTTTGAAAGGTATTGCAATTGTTTGATAACAGATTTAGCTTCTTAAAGTAAAATGCCTGCCTACCAACTGTTTAAAACAATTAGTTGTTGAGCTTGCTGTCCACTAGATGGCAACAGCGCACCGAAAGCAAATGTATCCTATGCAAACGACATACAAACACAAGGGTATTAGGAAAAATGACATTTGTATGGCACATATATGTACCCATTTGTTAAAAGCTCTGCTTTCCAAACTGTTACAATGAATAGCACAATATGCATATCAAAGCATGTAGGCTACTGAATCATTTTGCATAGATGAAGAAAATTAATTTTGAAGAAGTGCCAGTTTTGCTAAATAAAGAAGCCTATGGTTAGCCAAAGACGGAACTGCATGTCATCTCTTCAAAAGACACAAAATACAGCAAACAGGATAACAGATTAATTATTTTCCTCTTCTTTAATCCTATTGATGTGTTGTTTGCTTGAGCACTCACTGGTAGATCACACATGGCACCCACACACTGTCTAGTCTCAGCCTGCCAAATATTTAGACGTGTTATATTGTGACTGGATGGCACACTAATAGATTATAACTGCAGTTTACATTAGATTAACTTATTTAGGAAGCCTATGAGTTCTTATGAGGGCTGTAATTATGGTGAAAGAAGAGAGGAAAGGACTGTGAAACATCAATAACTTATTTAATCTGGATTGTTCTGCACATGAAACAAAATATTTGAGTGGTACTTTGAAATCTTGCCAAACAGAGGTCATAAATCATGTGCACATCTTTCAACAATACTATCTATTTGCTCACCTCTTAGGTCATGTCATGTCTCCTCATCCTGTGAATGCCCCCATGAGGGCCTTTAAACATCTATCATTCCATGACAGTTAATCCTCCTTCCCAGGACAAAAAAAGTCTCAAGTGTTTAAACAGTGACACAGACAGCCATTGTGATGTGGAGCTCGGTGGAAGATATCTGTAAGCTTATCTATAATGACAAGCATGTGTGAGTCTTGCTGTGAAACATGTGCTTCTGAAGAACATGAGCATGCATCTCAATCATATCAAGCAGTGTGCAGAAAATGATCATATATAAATGTATAAACATATACTATATATACACTACCTTTCGATTTTTTTTTCAGATAAATGCTGTTCTTTCTAACTTTCTATTCATAAAAGTATCCCTAAAACATATCACCGTTTCCACAAAAATATTAAGCAACTGTCTTAAGCTGTGAAATAAGAATTGTTCTTGAGCACCAAATCAGCATATTGTATTATATTATATTTATTTATCACTAAATTATCATAAAAGCCTGACATACATGCAAAATGAATCAAATATAGTATCAAATACAGCCTATTTAGATCCAAAAGATCTAAAACATTGACTGTGGAGTTTTCCTTCTCACAGTTGCACTTGATCTTTGCATTCAAAAAGTTCAATGTTCAATGAAAAGCCATTTGCTCTTAGCTACACAAAAGGGAGGAGGCTTTTGTATTTCCTGCACGTATTGGACAGTCAACATGGCAAGTTAGAAGCTGAAAGGAAGGAAATAAAACAGCACCTTTTCAATGAGAAAGCTTAATTACAAACTTCTGAGGCACAAGTGGACTTTACAATGGTCAAATTAAGTCCTCTGGGCTGGCAAGTGTACAAAAAAAGACGGTTCATACATGCACTGAATTGCTGTTACTGTAATTCCTGCAAATTTATACGCATTTATCATGTTTTAGATAGTTGTAGCATAATAGAGATATATGCCGATGATGATTTGTTAGTTAAAGTATGATGCATCGCTTCAATTCAGGTTCGATTGTATTTTGTGTACACATACACATACTCTTATCCTAATGCACCAGACTGTCTAAAATGATGAGGAACGACCTCAGCAATAAATACTGTAAGTCACCAGGGATCTGGAACATCTCCCCTGAACAGTATGTCAATGTATAGTTAGAGACAAGCAGTGGATTTACAGTCTGCACTGCTGTTTAGATAAAAACATCAGCAGCAGCCCTGTCTCTCTCAACCCGGAGGAAAGAGAAAGAGCTCTTGTTTCTGGCTGCTCTTGTCTGTTAAAGGTCAGTGATTTACAGGAGATCCTCCTACTTTTGCTTTCAGTTGGAAACGAGTAATGGAATAATTGAGTGACTATTGAGTGACTACATGTTACTAACAGGAACCAATTTGCGGCTTCTTTTTATATTATACAAAGCCATAGCTACGTTGTTGGAAACAAGCAGGTCTCACAGTCAGGTTCTCTAAGGGAGTATGGGCATGTCATCAGGTGGAGGACTACTGTAAACTAGTACTCCCTTCTGGCCCTCATAAACTAGAAGGCCAAAGGGGAACACAAGAGAGCAGAAGTAAAACATCCAGTGCTCCTGTGAACAGCTGCCAGCTGTGCTTCCTGCTCTGGGCCTCTGCAGGAGAACAGGAACCTTTGAAGTGGTCATGGTGTGTACAGTAGGTGAGCAACATGCAGTGTTAAGACGCTGTAGAGAGGAAGTACTAGAGTGAGTGAAAACAAGGTTTTTAGCATGGTCTGCTCTCTAAACTAGTTATAATCCAATTTAAGATACCACATAATTGAGAGAAGAATATGAAAGTATCAGTGATTCAGCTGTAGGATGAAGCCGCAAAATTGATATTTAGGCATTGTGAGTGTAATATTTATTTTGTACAACCTTTCAGTAAACATGAAGGTAATATTTAACAACTTATATTTTAGATACAATATTGGCTATTAATTTGTCTGTTTTTGCTTTGTCAGTGAAAACAGTCCCAAACAAACAATTCGGAGACACATCCTGGCATCTTATTATTTCTGCCATATGAATATCTAGTTGAAATTTACATGGCACAAGCTGATAGGTCCTTCACAAGCAATCACATCATTCACTAGGCACAAGCTGATTGGCCTTTGCTGATTCTGCAGCCAATGAGATTGCTTGCTCAATATCTAAATAGTATGTTCAGTGCAGAGTTCCTCTGAAACCTTCTACCTCCCCCAGCTCCACTTGTCTAGATCTGCTAAGGGATTTATGTACGGAGCCCCTAAAGGGACATGGTGGTGGAAAAAAATTGGGGTGGGAGGAAAAACTATTTTAAATTTTTTTTGCGTTCTCTCGAGAAACTTTGCATTCTCTCGCAAAGATATTTGCGTTCTCTCGCAAAACCAGTTGAGTTCAGACAAACACTCCTGTTTATTATACAGCTTGCATTGGTTCATAAAACACTTAACGTGGCTTAATGAAGATGATAAAAAAGACCAAATATATTATGTATTAAAAATATGTACTGTGTACATGCAAGCAGATGTGCCCAAAATATGAGCTGAATTGCACGATAAGCATTTTTTCCCCATAGAAATGTGGTTTAATACAAAAAACAGTGATAAAAAACCCAAATTTTATATTTTATTAAAAATAGCCTATACACTATGTCCCAAACCGTGCCTTGAACTTAGCACTGACTGTATTTCTTTATACTTGAGTCCAAGTTCAAAATGAAACTCTATGAACCGCTCCATTGTGAACATATTGAGCTGTATGAACCACTCAAGCTGTAAAGTAAACAGGAAGTGTTTTTGCGAAGGAATGAAAAAGTTTTGCGAGAGAACGCAAATATCTTCGCAAGAGACCACAAAGTTTCTTGAGGTAATGCAAAAGATTTGCTAGAGAATGCAAAAAAAAAATAGAAAAATATTTTTTCCTCCCACCTCAACTTTTTTCCACCTCCATGTCTCTTTAGGGACATGTATTTATGCATGCCTATTCATGCAGCATCATCTTACATGTTCACAGCAGCATTTCTGTATATCTATTGGCAGTAGCATGCATAGGGTTTTATGCTAGTACCCAGTTATGAATTTATCTAAAAGGTGATAGTGTTTTGAGAAATACGCATTTGCAAAACAGCATTTGAAAAAGTACACGGATAACCTACAATTCAGTCAAGATCCTATCCTATAAGGCCTATAATAATAATCTATATATATATATATTAATATATATATAGAATAATAAATATATAATAATCCTAAAAGAATTTGTGAATGGCAGTGAAGCGACATGACACATGACAACATAGCAAATATAGTGCGCATATATATATATGCGTGTGTGTGTGTTTTACATTACATCAGGACGCACAGGCTTATGTATTTCCGTTATCTAATTTTTATAATCATCGAAGGGATAATCATAACCAGACGCTGCACAGTGTATCGGGGATTACACAGTCCACCCAAAGGAACAATAATGTCTGTAGAAACTAAAAGCTGGGATATTACTCACAGGCTCATGCTGTCATGATTGATCTGATGATAAAGATGAAAGGAGCAAGAGCATAAAGCAAAAATTGCTCAAAAGAATTTCCTGGCAGGTGCAAGCTTTGACTATCAAAAGGATGAAACCATGATGATCTATTTTATTGTTGTATGTTCCAAACAAAATCAAGGTGTCTATTGGCATACTTTTTGTGTGCTGAAAAATATTAATTTATGTTATTCTGTTTCCTGCTTTACTGAAATGTCTGATGATGATTTAACAATACCACCTTATGCTTAACTAATATTACAAAATATTACATGATTAAGAGTATTTTGAATATGGGTCTTTGAGATCCAGAGTCATGGGTCACAAAAGGCCATGTCTTGTGTACCTAAGGCTTCTGTAGTGACTATTCAATCATATGCATTGCACACAATTCACTATAGACAGTCTATGTGAAATTGCAATGGCTGCAAAAGCCCTGTCCATGCATCTTAATAATATACAGTAGTGTTTAAAAGGAGCCTGTCATCAGCTGTGATTAACTCCTGTGATTCCCCTCACCTCAACATCCTAGTTCACAGGGTCAATGTCCCAGCATTAAATCCTGATAAACACTTTCTCTACTCAGCTTACACCAACTTTGAGTAGCTTTAAATTGCCAGAGGGATGAGTCTGAAAACTTGAATCTTCTATAGTTTGCTGGTGACTCCATAGTTTGCTGGGGTTTTTTCTTCTTCATGACTATGATGGTCCACCAGGCAAAACAACACCAAACTATTCTGGAATGTCCCAGTGAGCTAAGACTTTCCCCCTATCATGAGTTAGAATTGGTTCCCTGTCGATACTCCACTCATACTGCGTCTTGATAAAGACACATATGGGAAAAAAGCCTTTTTTCTCCTGAACTGAAGCCTTATTCAATCACGCAGTGAAACGGCACGGCCATTGGTTCATGCAGTGTGTTAAAAACGAACCAATGGCTTGTCGATACAGAATGCCACTCGTACTGCGTCTTGATAAAGACACATATGGGAAAAAAGCCTTTTTTCTCCTGAACTGAAGCCTTATTCAATCACGCAGTGAAACGGCACGGCCATTGGTTCATGCAGTGTGTTAAAAACGAACCAATGGCTCGGCAGCGGAGCCATCCACTTTTATGAAGTGCATGGACGTGGCTCTCTCCCCTCTAAGACAGATGGGAACCCACATTCTCAACTACCTCAATGACTGGCTCGTTCTGGCCCAGTCAGAGGTGGAGCTAATATCGCACAGAACCCACCTCCTCAGCCACCTAGAGCGCCTGGGACTCAGGGTCAATTTCGCCAAGAGGACGCTGTCCCCCAGCCAGCGAATATCGTTCCTGGGAACAGTTCTCGACACAGCTCAAATGAGAGCCGTAGTCACGTCAGAACGTGCTCTGGCCATGCAAAAACTTGCGGCTTCCTTCTAGATCGGTGCCGCTCACCCTCTCAAAACATTTCAGAGGATGCTGGGCCTCATGGCCGCAGCATCGCCAGCACTACAGCTGGTCCTGCTTCGCATGCGGCCCCTTTAGCACTGGTTGAAACCACGGGTTCCATCCCATGCATGGCGTCGCGGACGCCTACGTATCAGGGTGAGCCAGGCCTGTATAACAGCCTTAGCCCCCTGGAAGAACCCTCACTGGATGGAAAAGGTCGTGGCCATGGGAATGGTTTGCAGGAGAAAGGTTGTCATGACAGATGCCTCCAACACAGGTTGGGGGGTGCTGTGCGAAGGCAAACCGACTTTCGGCCATTGGTCGAAAGAGGAGAAAGGGCTCCACATCAACTGCTTGGAAATGCTAGCAGTATGTCGAGCCTGCCAGTTCTTCCTGCCAGACCTAAAGGGACACCATGTGCTAATCCGCTCAGACAGCATATCAGTGGTGTCCTACATAAATCACCAAGGAGGCCTCTCCTCGAAGCGCCTCTGCCTTCTGGTAGAGCGCCTTCTGGAATGGGCTCAACCCAACCTGCGCTCGCTAAGAGCAGCACATATACCGGGCAAGTTGAACCAGGGAGCGGACATGTTATTTCAGAGCAATGTCCCCTCAGAGGAGTGGACGCTCCATCCGCAGATGGTTCAGAGGATTTGGGAGATCTTTGGCAAGGCCGAGGTAGACCTCTTCGCCTTAGAAGACAACTCTTACTGCCCAACTTTTTATTCAAAGGTCAGAAATGCGTTGGCCCACGAATGGTTCAACCTCCTCCTTTATGCGTTCCCCCTGATCGCCCTGATCCAGCAGGTTATCAGGCGAATAAAGGAACGAGGACACAAGGTTCTCTTGGTGTCCCCCCTGTGGAAGAACCAACCTTGGTTGTCAGAGATAACTCAGCTGCTCATGGCAGCCCCATGACCCATTCCCCTGAGACGGGACCTCCTCTCTCAAGCGAACGGGACAATATGGCACCCTCGGCCCGATCTGTGGGCCCTGCACCTTTGGCCGCTCGACGGGAGCCTGCGAGCTTCCCAGAGAGCGTGTTAAACACCAATTCTGAGGCTAGAGCCCCATCTACAAGATGCCTCTACACCCTTAAGTGGTCTGTGTTCTCCACTTAGTGCCTAGACCGCGGTGAAAACCCGTCTACCTCTGACTTATCGGTGGCTCTGTCCTTCCTGCAAGAGCTGCTGGATAAGGGATGTTCCCCGTCCACACTCAAGGTGTACGTAGCATCTATAGTGGCCTCCCACACCCCTATAGCAGGCCAATCAGTGGGCAGGAACACTTCGGTTGTCCGCTTTTTGAGGGGAGCCAAGAGGCTGAATCCGCCTCGGCCCCTCACAGTCCCTACATGGGACTTTCCCACTCCTTTTGAGCCGCTACAGTCTACTACCCTTCCGTCACTGTCGCTAAAGACTGCTCTGCTCCTAGCACTAGCGTCGGTCAAGTTTGTATCAAGAATGTACAGCGCTCTCTCCACCCTCAACACCACGACTGAGGTGTCCTTGAGCAAGGCACCGAACCCCCAACTGCTCCCCAGGTGTGTGTTCATGGTGTGTGATTGTTCACTGCTGTGTGTGTGCACTTTGGATGGGTTAAATGCAGAGCACAAATTCTGAGTATGGGTAATCATACTTGGCCGTATGTCACGTCACGTCACTTTCACTTTTTTATGTGTCCAAAGTTTTTTCCACTCCATTCAGAGCTTAGGTCATCACGCTCTCCACACTTCCTCCCTCTGAAGAGGACCGGGAGTTATCTTTGCTCTGCCCTGTCAGAGCTTTGAGGATTTACTTTGAGCGTTCCACCCCTTTAGGAGGTCGGAACAACTCTTTGTTAGCTTCGGTAACCGCGCCAAAGGGCATCCGGCTAAAGCTCTCTGGTTGGTTGCTTGCATGCTTTCGGTCCTGGAGTACCGAATATGTAAGAGTCATCTAGAACAATCACCCAGGCCGGGTGTAACCTCTATGAGTTTAGCCCGTTTTAGCCTTGGAGTATACTATTATGCTTCCCTATGGGCATTGAATGCTTAAGGAGGTATATTATGCAGTCGTTCCTCTACCATAGCACGGCGTGATTGAATTGAGTTCCCATATGCGTCTTTATCAAGACGCAGTATGAGTGGAGTATTGACAGGGAATGTACTCGGTTACTGTCGTAATCTCGGTTCCCTGAGATACGGAACGAGTACTGCGTACTTTGCAGTGCTAGGTAGCTGCACGACTCAGTCGTCGCTTCAGTCGGAGTAACCTGAGGATCCTATGGCGAAACGGCCGCTTATATAGCCAGATGGCTCTGCTCATTCTGGCGGGCTCTGGCGGGCTTCGTCACCATAGGCTTGTGCAGCTCCGCTGCCGAGCTATTGGTTCGTTTTTAACACACTGCACGAACCAATGGCCGTACAGTTTCACTGCGTGATTGAATAAGGCTTCAGTTCAGGAGAAAAAAGGCTTTTTTCCCATATGCGTCTTTATCAAGACGCAGTACTCGTTCTGTATCTCAGGGAACCGAGGTTACGATAGTAACCGAGTACGTTACTTACATTTAATTTAACCATTAATCAGTTAAACTTCAGTGAATCACTGTCTACAATAACTTCAGCTTCTAAAATAATTATTGGCATTTTTGGATCAATATCATCTGTTTTACCACTCTGTAGTCTCTCACATTCCAAAAGCATCTCTGAACAGTTTATATTCCCAAGTTAATGAACTAGAGTGGAGGGTTTATGAAACATCATCTTGGCGCCCCTGAGCTACTACGAGTTTAACAGTAGTGTTTGGGTCCCCGGCTGTCTTTATTTGCTGCTAATAAACAGAGTTTGTGGGGAGCTATGGAAGCACTTACCCCTCTGACGTGTAATAATTTCCGTTCTCTTTTTGGTTTAGCCTGGAGAAATGGCACAGTAGATCTTGCCAGTATTGGTTAGTGGGGATGCAGACACAGAAACCACAAAAACAACATTTAACCTCAAATCCTTAATACATTGTGACAGATGACTGACAATATAGAGGAACAGACTCAATGGCTTTTGTATAAGCTTTCAAAATGTCACATACAAATTGAAGCACATGTGCCTGATGAATCAGTTTTGAGCACAAGCTACACATTTGCTCTTTGGATAGACACATTCTGGTGATTCTGGTGTTATTTTGAGTCCAGAATGCTTAGCACTTAAAAACACATTCTAAAAGTGGACAAAATATCTGCTGTCACAACAATGTTTGTACACCACAGATTTGCATGTTATAATTAATATGACTTGAGCCAAATCAAAGCTTTTTGAATGTGCCTCTGACATCTAGGTTAAGATAATTGGTAAGATACATATTACTCAATTATAAGTCAGATTCACGAAATTTCATTTCAGTTATGATTTTAATTTAAATCCAAATCATTTATCGTATACTGACATGAGAATTGCTAGAAATGTTCCCTATTATTCCCTAAATGTATATTTTCTCTCAGATGTTTCATTAATGTTCATTTTGCTTACATTGTCTTGCATTAGAGATATAAAGATAAAACTGTTTTATTGTTGCTAATACTGTTACATAAATTTCACAACAGTGATTCAGACTGATTCTATAGAAACTTTTTTCAGCCATTGGATATTATCTCACAATTCTGAGATTCCTCAAATTTTGACTTTAAACTTGCAATTCTGAGAAAAACAAGCACATTTATGAGATATAAACTCATATTTGTCAATAAATAAGAAATGTGCATTAAAAATGTTTGTATTTTGCCAGTGTTTTTTGTTGTAATATGTTCAGGTAAAATAATGCTGTGGTGCAGAAGATTTATCAGCAGGGTGCTGAAAGTGTTTTTGAGATACGAGTATGCATGAGTGTGAACCATAAAGCAAGAAAACACACAGGGTTCAGACAGGGTTAAATCTCAGGTCAGGACATAATGTCTTCCATATGCTGATAGAGCTAATGACATGTGTGTGCTATTCTCTTTCTACCTGCATTCCTTCATCAACACAGAGCACTAAATCTCTGATAGCTCCCCCATGCAGGGATTGATTCATTGCAAGGGCGATCCTAAGATATCTGTGCCTTTTCTCTGCTTCCTTTGTGTAGCAAATGTGCCCTTATGTGGAGCTGCATATCTGATTTGTTCTGCTTTCTGTTGTAGGCTGATTTTGTTGCTTAAAGTCATATCAATTGTGTGGAATCAAAGCTCTCCACACCTCATGACAAAAGTGTAAGGTTGAGTGGCAAGGAGCTACTGCTGCACTCAGGAACAGAACAGAACAAAGCTCTCTGGCCTTTATAACATGTATGCACATATGCAAATAAGATAAACTAAAAAAAAAGTATTTTTAATTGTTTCTATAGAGGCGATTTAAGGTAAATCCTCTTGTATTACATTTCTATTGATATCAATTATAAGTCATTTTTATTTTTGAAAATTCAGATGTAAAATATAAGTCTAAAATGTGCAATTTCAGCCCAAGTTAAGCACTGGAAAATCCCAGCCGGAAGTTTGTCCATCCTGCAGGAGGAATGCTGTTCATTTTCAGGAAGGGGAAGAGGATGCAACCACATGCAGATCCAATCAATGTAGGGATCAGCACTGTCTGGTTCTTTAGGGACAATCCTATCGTTCTCTGTTTACTTTTGTTTCCTCTCATCAAATATGTCTCACAGAGGTTTTATATGCCAGGAGGAGTGTATACCTGTCTGAATTAAAGACATGCACCACTGCCGGTAAAAAAACCCCAAAAAACAATCATATCCATCCAGATGTTACATCCAAGAAACATATGTTAAAGTTTTCTAGCCAAACAGTGGCTCGTCTACTATATCAGCATTACCCTGAATCTTCTGAAGGTGTGTGAATTCCTGCTGAATAGTTGGTTTTCTCTTTTTAGATTTCCATCATTATCCTCTCATTTGGTTAATTTACTATGTGACAATCCTGTTATGGTTGTTACAGTTACTGTGTCCAAATTCAACAGTGAATACACTGAGCTGGGTCTCTGTTCTGAAAAGCAATTATAGTAACTTTGAATTAAACAGCCTAACTGGATCCACGGATGAGAGATCACATGTTACATCTCATTACAGTGACATTTAGTCCATGGCGGCACAATAACACTGACACGAGAAGCTGTCCGTTCACAAGTACTTCAGTTTCCCTCATGTGCAACTGTAAGTGATATGATTTCTACCTTATTCTTTCCACATAATAAGGCAAACGGAAAATATGACCAACAGATATCAGTAGAGTGTGAAAGTCATATATATAATAGGATAATTCTTTCTATATGGCTGATATATTGCACAGCTTAATGCTTCTGTATTGTCATTTGTAATAGATTATTTCTGTGGTACCACAGGTCTATTAAGTGCAAGTTGCAGACTAAACTTTAAGAATATTTGTGCAAGAATACATGGAAAATGTGTATCAGCTGATGAGTTTGTGGTCCTAAAACCTAAAAGACAATTAGCTGAGGGTTTCCTCCTGAGCAGTTTTGTTTGTATGAGTAATTTATGTACAAAAATGTGAAATATCATCAAGTAAAGTTATTTTACTTGATGGTATTTCACATTTAAGTACATAAATTATACATAGTCACGATTAAAATGTAAATTTGGATTTTTTAAACAGGTTGCTAAGTATTTGACCATATAAAAAGTCTGGAACTGCAACAAAGATATAAGCAGTATGTTTAAGGGCATCATGAATGAAACCTCTTTTTTTTCTTCTTTTTTTATCACAGTGGCTTCAGAATTCACATTTGACCTAGGGTGAATTGCCCTAAAGTGGGACACTGCCTAATGTGGGACACCTAAGCTCTAGTGTTTGTAGCTCCCCCATGAATGCCAGTGAAACTAAGGTTTAGCAAAGCTGTGGTGTTATGTGATCAAAATTACATAACCTCTCAAATGTCCAGTCATATATGAGAGTGGAGCGGTCATCAAACATGAAGCACCTTGTATAAAGACCACCCAAAGGTCAGTGACATAGAGTTTTGACAAACTTGATATTAAGGAGTATAAATTAATTTTTAACAAAACAATCCTGATACTTTTTGGCCTAATGCGCTTATGAAATGTTTGTCCATCAAAAAATAGTGTAACTTTGTATGTATAAACTATATATTTGATATTTTAATCAAATTTCCTAGTGTCCCACTTTAGGAGATATGGTTTCGAAAAGTGGGACAGTATGATTAGCCTAATGTGGGACAGTACTTCAGTCAGTCAAAAATGTGTGGTGGGGCCAGGTTTGTGGGGAAAAATTGTTATTTACAGGGTTTTAGTGTTGTTATGCAATATTAGAATGCTGTTTCTGCAGATGGGGTTATAGATGATGATGATGGTGTCTTGACATGCAAGGACTGCTTGTTTCTAGAGATGTAATTAGTTAACCTCTGCAGGTTGTTTTATTAAGGTAGTTCTAAGGTTTGTGCAGGCTGGTTTTCAAAAAGATTGTTATAATTGTATGTGTTTGTTGTTTAGTAAAATAGAAAACATTAGGCAAAATGGTCGTGAATGATTTTAAAAGCAGTTCACTGCACGTTCATGAATTCTGACTCAAGGTTGAATCTAGCCTGAAGATTGTTCAAACTGTGGTTTGATGTTTTTTTTGCAAGTTGCAAGATTTTATATTTTGC
This sequence comes from Schizothorax lantsangensis, assembly GCA_027422415.1. Taxonomy (NCBI): domain Eukaryota; kingdom Metazoa; phylum Chordata; class Actinopteri; order Cypriniformes; family Cyprinidae; genus Schizothorax; species Schizothorax lantsangensis. The sequence continues at coordinate 16,517,496 of CM049860.1, forward strand.
CTTCAAATAGGCCTAGGCTATTGCCTGCTGTTAAGTAAAATTAACAAGATAACAGTCAGAAATCTAATATAACATAGGCCTATATGATAATAGTTGCTTAATATCTTTATAATAAATGCATCAAAACTATCATATTGTATTATTTGTCTGATGATGTTCAGTTATCCATATTTTATCCATCCATAACCAAGAGAATTACTAACTTTAAAGATTTTACTATTCTACATGAATAAAGCTGATTTTGGCCTTTTAACATATAATTGTTTTTAGTGTCCCACATTAGGAAACTGCAGATTTTCTCAGACGACTTGCACTTAGAGCACTAAAATGTCTATAATTTTTTTATGAATGTATTATTTGTCTATTCTCTTTTGATTTGATTAGGACACATCCTGGGGTTTTTTAATTTGTATTTGGTGCGGGTTTCATTTGTTTTGGAAACACATCGCAATATGTCACAGAAGTCTGAAATGCCAAAAATGTCCCACATTAGGGCAATTCACCCTATAATTATTTATAAATTATAATGTAGAACAAACCCTCATCAAGTAATGTTAACCAAATACCTTATTTTACTCTTAAACCAAACCGCTATGCCTACTCTAAAAACCCACTGGGAATTATCAAGGAAATTATTATGACCTAAAAATTGGCATTATGACTGAATAGCTCTATTAAAAAGGCCTAAAAAATCCATAATCCCTAGACTTTGTTACAGATAAGATTATATTGTGGTTAAATTATATTAGAGGTTCTAATGAAGACCCAGATTTTATTACGAGTGCATAATGTGGAAAATATGTCCTAAAACATAGGGATGTATCTTAATTTTATCTCAAGGCAATGTATGTTTGTTCCACACTTGTTGTTTCTTGCCATAAATGACGCACAGCAGCGAGCACTACTTGGGGAGGATTCTGCATCCTTTTGCGGTGAAGCTAGAAGACACCAGTAGGCTTTTGTTTTACACCCATGAGTGGCGCTGATTGGTTAGTGACATCTGCTGCACGTCTCTGTAGTCTCCGCCCACTCTCTCTCTTGCAGCGCGTGTGGGCGTGTTTACAGCTTGAAACTGAACTACAGATTTCAGTGTGGGAATTTACGGGGCGAGCAACATGAGTTTTATCTGCAGCGGTGTTGCAAACTTTGGATTTAGGATTTGACTATGTAAAACCACGTTGCTATTTAGTTATGCTTTGACATTACATATCCTCTGCGAAGAAGGTGCCTCACACTAAACGCCGGTTAATGAACAAACCCTGCTGCTAAGATCTGAAAGTCCATCAGAAGGTATGGCTTTATTTCAATGAGTCTCTTTACGTTAGTTGTTTTAAAGTTGTACCCATAGTAACAAATGTAGCATCTTTGCTGTTTGAGACTAGAATGTGTGTCAACTCACGTGCAGCTGAATGCATCCTTAATGCATTCCATAGAGAACAGCATATTGAGCATGTTGCGTTATGCAGCTATTGGAAATACCACATTAAATTTCTGAAATTATGACTGTGTTTTAAAAACTAGTGAGCTGCCTACCTAGACGTGTGTTGACCCAAAAATGTGCTGTGATGGCCAAAAAGATGTCTAAGTAGGCAGCTCACGAAGTTTTTGGAGACAGCCCGTAAATATGTGCTTGTGTAAAATGGTTTTGCAAAGCGATTGCATGCATCTGTAATCTGACTGCATGATAATCTGCAGTTGGTGGATTAAGTGCTACAGCGTCACTGCTTTAGTCATTTTAATGGACGTGGATTCTCCTCAGACAGGGGTTTTTCTTCATGGTCCAGAAGAATTGACTACTGTTTTATATTTTACACTGTATTTTGCCATCTGTCATGTTCTCAAAACAAGAATATTGCCCATAAATGTTCAGGCTGGGTCAAACGGTCACATATTTTAAACGCTATAATGTTAAATAAGTTTGTTGCCAAAATGTTGTTTTTTTTAAATCCTTTTTTCTGTTTTATGAATTTTGTGTATAATATTTTTTTTTGTTTGTTAGCTAACTAACTCCATTATATAGTATACATTTACATTTACATTGAATCATTTAGCCGATGCTTTTATCCGACGCAAGTTACAAATGAGGTCGAAACAATCAAACCAATAAAAAGCAACAATATGTAAGTGCTCTGACAAGTTCTGGTAAGTCACATGCATTACATGTAGCCAGTGTTAGTGGGTCAAGTTATTATTATTATTTTTTAATTATGATTAAAAAACAAGTAGATAGAATAGAAAAAGAATAGAGCACGCTAGTGCTAGAGGGTCAAGTTTTCTTATAGTAATAAATAAATAGATGAAACAATCTTTTTTTTTTTTTTTTTACTGGGCAATTATTGCAGAAATGTTATGTGGCTATGCAAAAAAATGGCTTCACAGACTATACGGTTATTTTTAGCTATTGAATTCCTTACAGTAAACTATGAATTAACACAGAACAGAAACTGTCCTCGTGGTTATGAAAGTTTCTTCAAATTTTAGTGGTTACAGCTGCAGGAATGTGCTAGGTGCACATGCAAAGTCAATTGAAACATCTGACTTTCCTGAAACTGATCATTTTTTTATTTATTTGAATGGCTACAAATCAAAAGCATACTTCTAGAAATAACATTGCAAAAAAAATCAGTGAAGCGTTTTCCACATGAATTCATTCTCACTTCTATTTTACTGACTGTCTTTTAATGTCTTACCGGCGGCACTGAGTATTTAGCCCATGAATGCTATTAAAGTAGCCATGAAGGTGAAAGTGTAGCCAAGGGAATACAGGAACACATCCCCGAGTCAGTGCTGTATAAGTTTCCTGGTTTAAAGAACAGGTGCAATTTCCTTCCCAGTTGACCTCAGGGAAGTTACTTTCATTTACATTTGTTGTATCTGCCAATTAAAATGCCTGCTCAAAAAATCAATAATTATTCAATAGTAGACACACAGAGACAGCATGCTGCGTGCAGACTTTTGTGAAGATGATGGGGCCAACATTCAGCCATCTGGTGATTACAATGCTCACTGAATCTCATTTAATACATCATAGATTTGCATAAATATGGTCATTTACTTCTATTGAGCGTGGCCATTTTAGAGTTCTTGTTCTGCAAAAAAAAGATAGGTTGCTTTCTCATGCATGTTAACAGTTAATACATGTCAGTGGCCTTTTTGGCTTTTTAGAGATGCTACAGTGTGAGGTAAACTCTGTTCTGAGATGAGGCTGTTGTGCGAGTAGTATGATCCCATTTGTGGATTTATCGTTAGATGGGTGATTTGGATCCACACACTTTACCATAGCCTAGCGTCTCTCAATTTGGTAATAGCTTGTCACCGTCAGATAAACACAGCAATTGACTTTTTCTTGGAATAGGTGTTGTATTATGAAATCACAGCAGACTGTATACGGATTTGTTCCAGTAGGCTGTCACTCATCTCCCTCGAGCTCATTTTAAGTTGTTACACCCCTTCCTTACACAAGATCATATTTCTTATGCTTTTTAATCTTTTAAGATTCCAGTTTCATTCCTAGGTGTTTGGTAATCAGTGTGCACACCCTTTTTGCATCTGATTGGACTGAATTACCTACTTCTTGACAGCATTGACAATATCGCATTATATAGCCTATCGATCAGAGTTCTGGGGTCAGTAAGATTGTTTTTAAATGAATACTTTTATTCAGCAAGGATGCATTATATTGATTAAAAGTGACAGTAGTAACATTTATAATGTTATATATTTTTTCAAATAAATGCTGTTCTTTTGAACCTGTTATTCATCAAAGAACTGAGAATAGAAAAAAGTATGAGTTTTCATTAAACATATTCAGATTAAAGATAGATTAAATCTTTATAGATTAAAGATTAATTTATTTTTAAAGATAGATTAAAATATTAAGATAGAATAAAAATATTAAGCAGCACAACCGATTTCAACATTAATATTAAGAAATGTTTTTTGCCAAAACAGTATATTAAAATGATTTCTGATGGATCATGTGACACTGAAGACTGGAGTAATGGCTGCTTAAAATTGAGCTTTTCCATCACAGGAGTAAATTACAATATAATAAAATAGAAAAGTACTATTCTGAATTGTAATTATTTCAATAAGTAAATGCATCCTCAGTGAGCATAAGAGAATTCATTCAAAAACTTAACAAATTCATAACCCCAAAACATTTGAACATTAGTGTACACCCATATATATACAAATAAATACCATTTGGTTTGATATTTTATTTAATGCATTTACGTTCATACAATTTTAGGTGTGCATAAATACTTTTTCGTGTGTGCAACATACTGTAGCAAGTATACGAACAGTCAAGTGGAGAAAAAAAAGTCTATGCTTTCAGGAAGTATAGACTAGTTCAGACCTATCCCAAACTATCATACAAAAAAGTGAGACATAAGAGCTGTCAGCTGGGAGTGCATTCACTTCCAAATTCCCTTTGAGCAATCCATTCAGTAAATAAGATTCCCAACACCCTTGAACAGATCTTATTTAGATTATTCCTTTGTCAGCAGATTTTTATGAGACCTTATTAATGTTTGCTTTGATTTTGCAAAAGACCTGTCAGTCAGCCATGTGCAGATATGGTCAAATCTTTTCTGTGACGCTAATTGAGCACCAGCGTATTGTGTCTGGAAATTAAGAGATGAAAAAGTAGATCGGGGATTTGTTGGATGTTCACCAAAAGTAGAGAGAGTGACATTATGACAAAAAGAAATGGAAATTAAATGAAAACTGATGATCCTGCTCTTGTGGAGAATCAAATTACCTTGATTCCTGATATTTTTACCTTTATTCTCTCATTCTCTCTTTCTTTCTCTGTTTCCTGGCTGCTGATTGTGGAAGAAAGAGCAGACTGTGGCGGGTAAACCCCATGTGTGCATAACCAGCTCTTTCTCTGCTCCTTCGTGTCTCTCTCAATCCTGCAGGTCCTATCAGAAAACCGCAGGCCCCTTCCAGTCTCTGTCTGTTGTCAGGCACTTTTGAAAGGATGCCACATTTGTATTAATTAGTACATCGCTAGGCCTCATGCTAACACAGGGAACGGGATTTGACTGTAATTTTATTGTTATTGCAAGCTGATTTATTTTCCACTTTGCCTTGGAGAAGGAAAAATTATGAAGATTTGAGTTTATCCTGAACAAGCGGGGGGTTTATAATCCCAGTAGCCTTTGTGTGGTTGGGTGGAGCAGCAGAGACATGGGTTGTGTCCGGGCCTTAGGACATCATTACGTGGCAGGACAAGTTCATCTGCTCTCAGGCAATCTGTGCGTCATCATATATTGCTGAGGCTTTCAGGCTCTTGTCAATGACCTGATTATATCTGATCATTCGACTTAATGCACATAACTCAGAATGAAAATGCTTTTAAAAAAAAAAAAAGAAAGCCACTCAGTGAAGGCAGGCCAAAGTTTACACTTTACACCCCCACATGCACTTTTTGGCTTCAGGACTTTGTTGCAAGTGTTAATAGTAAAGATCATCAGACATCCCTCCAAAAGGATGGCTGTTTATGTGTAACTGAGGCTTTAAATCTCACCTGAAAATGAAAATTCTGTCATCATTTATTCACCCTCATGTTGTTCCAAACGTGTATAATATTTTTTCTCCTGTGAAACACATAAGGAAATGTTTAGCAGGTTTCTGTGCTGCTTTTTCCATACATTGAAAGTGGATGAGAACCAGGGGCTGTCAAACTCCAAAATTGGCAAAAAAAAAGCATCATAATAGACCTTAGTCAGACTATTAAGTCTATTATAGCTTTATGTGATTAACTTAATTGAAGTTGTTATTCATTGTAAATCTCAGTCGAATGATAACTCCTCCTGAAGGTCCTTTAATCATGTTGATGCATCAAAAAGACAAATCTTGAAGGATAGATGCAATTACCTCAGAGACATTCACAGTGTCTTTTTCCATGAGTTTTTGCATTTTACCTGGAAATATGCAGTTTGGAACTGATCTAGTTTTTCCCTCCATAAATATTGTGGAATTAATATAAGAACTTTTTTGAAAGAGACCTTTTAGGTGTTACTGCCAGTAATAAGAATTATTGGTTATACTCATAGACAAATCATATTAATCTATATTAGCAGTAAATATACAAGAGCATGCAGCTACAATAATAATAAACTATGAAAAACTTTAATAAGTTGTGGTCTAATAAATGGAGCCCAGTATTATTTAAAGCTTTTGACAGCCTGCTACTTCTTGACTGTAAGACTCGAACCTTTCCTGTTCATATAGGGAAGAATTTCTACTAATTCCTACAGAAATAATCACGTCTTTCTGTTAAAACCCTTGTAGAGTCTAAAGTCTTTTGGGGGGTGGGGTGAGATTTGGCTTTCATGTGATTTGAGACCTTGTGTGTCTTTATTTGATCTTGGATGTCAGATGTTTGAAATTTTCATTTAATTGTCTATTTTCTTTTCAAACCCGCGCACCATCTGCGTACAATTAACATTTTATTTTCATACAGTGTGATCCAACAGAGGAAGTGTTCATATCAAATTCACAGCATGAAGATGCTTCATAATGAGCACTATTGTGAAAGCAGCCCCTTCTTAGACAAAGGCGACGAACCACCCGCAGTTCTCAAATAGCCCCTAATACAACACCATTTGACCATCTGCAGTGCTACAGATTCTCATTATCATTCTTGTGCCTACCTTTGAAAATAAACTGTTTTCACTGTATGGTTGAAAGATTTTTTATATGAGCACAATTCATGTTCTGCTGTGTAATCCTGGAGCAAGGCTTAGCCTGTTTGTGTTACATGTTGTTACATGTTAATGGAAGCTGGGATTGTGCAGTATAAAGGAAAGCTTAGATGTCTATTAATTGGGTGTGTTGGACTCACTGGAATTGCAATGTGAACACAGACGGCATTCTTTGAATTATATCCCAAAGTCAAGCTCTTGGCAGACAGGTGTCAGTTAATGGAGCCCAGACAGGTTATTTTTAAGAAATGTACAAAGAGAAGACTATGCACGTGGTATTTCTCTATAATTTGTTATGTGGGTCAAAGACATGTCTAAAAATATATATTAAAAATGAATTTCAGACATACAATAAAAGGATGGTCCTCCCAAAAATGAAAAATCTGACATCATTTACTCAACCTCATGTCATTTCAAACCTGTATGACTTTCTCCAAAAGAAGATATTTGAAGAATGTTGATAACCAAACAGTTTTGGATCTCATTGACTTCCATTATATTTTTTGTCTTTAATGGAAGTCCAATGGCAACTGTTGGTCAACAAAATCCTTAAGAATAAAACCTTAAGTATATTAGCAGTATTTATTATTATTATTTTAGTTTTTTTTTACTCCCTTGGTTTTAATATTAAAAACATTGTTTTATGCAAATCTAAGTCATTGTTAATTCAGGTTGTAAAATCCCCAAACATTAATTACATTTATAAATGAATAAATCTTGATACTTATTTTTTTCAAGATTTAATATTTTATATTTAAGCTATTTGTAAGGAAAATATGTTATTATTTTTTTATTTGACGGTTACATTACATGACATTTTAAGAGTCATTACGTGAAAACCTTTTTTTAAATAGAAAAAAAAAATCAAACCCATATAATTTTTGCTTCTAAGTTAAAATTGTAGAAACCAGAGCGTTAATTGTGGTTTTAAACTCTTTATGGTCAGAACATGACAAACACTTCATATTTTGAATTCATATACTTTTTGAATGACTTTTCCAGTCATTTTTCCTTAACAAAATAAATATCTTATAGAAATTGTATAGAAATTAATTTATTAGTTGCTAATGAGTGAAATAGTTTCAAATCATCAAACAGGTTTGTGCTGTTTGTGTCTAACTTGAGTTAGAATGCAGATTTATGTTTATTATCAAAAACAGTAACGTGTAAAAATTGTAACAACCTCATTTGTTGCACTGTTTCATCTGGCTTTAGACTAGATTAAATCACAGAGTCATTTGTGTTCGCTGAATTTAAGTGCTTCACATTGGATCTCACAAGATCCAGTAAGTTGCGTAACCGAGCCTTATCAACGACTAAACGCATCTACTCTAGTGAGCTCGCACTGCGCTGCCGTTTGAACTATGAGCCACGCGGATGAACTGTCCGTGTGGTGCAGTTAGCGCTGTTTTGTTCCACTTTTGGCGCATAAACATTATATGTGACCCGTGCTGGCAAAATGAGTCAGAATGCACACAAAAATTTAGTTAATTAAAGGGGTCCTATTATGCTCTTTTACAAAGTCTTGATTTTGTTTTGGGGGTGTACTAGAACATGCTCTCATGCTTGGTGGTTCGAAAATCGCATTATTTTTCACATAATTTACATTATTACAATACCTTTCTCCCCAGCCTGACACAAACAGATCGATTATTTCCGGGTTTGATGAAGGCCCGCCTTCCGAAAAACAAAATGTGTTGTGATTGGTTAGCTGTCCCAGTGCGTTGTGATTGGCGAACAGCTTAGACGTGTTTCAGTACAGCCCCGCCCCTTGCCAAAACAGCAAGTTCGTCAATATTGTTATATCAATTCAGACCTCGAGAATATTGAGGATCACGCAGAACCTTTGCAAGACATATTAAAGTGGTAATGTTATTGTTGTTGTTTTTTTGGCTAAATCACGTTTTAGATAGGATGTCAACAACAGCTTAAAAATAACTGCATTGACTATGTACAGATAAGTGCAATGGTAATATGTATTATGTTTATTGTTCTTTAATTCTAACATTATAACATGAATTGGACTGAAACTGTTATACAGTTGAATTTATTTATACCATAGTCCCACAGACTTACACTATCTGTGGCGGCATATAGATGCAAATTCATTCTCTGCCAGCGGGAGGCGCTGTTGGAGCGGGAGAGCTCGAGGTTTCCTCGGTAACGCTGTATACAAAGCAGAGCTCTGCTCACAAATGCTGCTTTATCAGACATTATATGCAAGATGAAATGAAAATTACATCCAAAATTTTCTGAAAACAGTTGGTTTCCATCAGAAATACAGTGATATAAAAACACCCGCACTGGGTTTCGATTTTGAAACGTGCAGAGCTCAACCAAGCGTTCTCCCCACCCGCCAACCATTCAAATTTCGTAGGCGGGATTTACAATTTGTGATGTCACAAATACAGGAAAACAACTTTGTAGTCCAAACGAGCCGTTCGTTGTAGTTCTTGAAAATGGATTTTTTAAAAACGAAATATCTCCCTTTGGAGTGGACTTTGAGATTTGTAACTTTGTAGATCGTTTTATGCTCAAACATACACTCTACACACTGACTAAAATTCAAAAAGTGAAAAAGCATAATAGGACCCCTTTAAGCCCTCGTCTAGCGATCCCAGTGCTCCAAATAGTAATTAAACATCTAAAAGTAACTTTATTTGTACGTTTTCTGAGAGGAGTACCTTTTTCTCCACTTGCTTCTCGCGCTGAATATTTAAGTATTCACGCAAACATAATCTGTTATATCTTAAGTGAACGTTTAGGGAACTGTTGGGGAAAAACATCTGATGTGTAATTTTATATAAAAACCTTGCATTACACTATGTCTTAATACAGGCCGCCTGTCGCATTAATGTTAATCAAACGATAAAATAAATTTCAGTCTCTGCTCTTGATTGAACTGCTTTTGTAGTTTTAAATAATACATTTATTTGCAATGAACACACTTGAGTGATCTTTACATTTTACTATTTGTTTTTCTTACTTGAATGCTAATGTTTAGATATAAAATTAAAAAAGTAATACACTTTACACTTCTTTCTATCTTATATTTGTTATTTTTTGCATCGGTTCTTATTTATAACAACAAAGATAAAATAAAAATGAGCTATATTGTGATTATTAATCTAGTAATGATTATTAAGAAAAGAAGTGGGGGAAAAGATGTAATGTTGCTGGGTGATTTTGCTTTGGAACCTTGAAAAAACTTTAAATCAGTTTTTCTCTAAAATGACTTTGCTTACTCCATCGAATTCAAACAGGTGTAGCTCAGTCATTTGTCGTCTGATTCCAAAAAAATCATACATCATTTTAAAGGACTTTTAATGGAGAATGTAAAAATAAAAATAACAAATTTTTGAAAATTTGCTCATTGTGATTCATTTTGCCAGCACAGGTCACATATCGAACATTTATCGAACTCTTGTTATCATTTTATCGAGGAGAATTATATTGCGATAATTATCGTTATCATTTTATCGCCCAGCCTTAAAAACATATGAAACCAGCATGAATACAAAGAAGGCTTGCCACGCATTTAGGTTTTCTCCTTTCTTTACTATGGACACTCTTGTCTTTGACCCATAAGTATACCACAGTCCTACAATTCTAGTAAGTTTGGCACTTTTGTGTCCATCTTACTGGAAGAGACTTAGATCCGCGTGGCTTACAGTATATGTAAATCAGGGACTGGTTTATGCATTCTCTCTTACAGGTTTATGACTCCTGTTTCCTGGCAGTTCCACGCAAACAACGTCAGCCTCAGGTTTGAGTTGTGTGCCATTCAGAGCCAGATTTACTCATTTATGACTGTGAGTTTTGGCTTGTTTTAGCTCATAGTCTACAGTTGTGTGTCTACTGTGCCCTTGGAGAAAAACCTAACCCACCAAATGAACAAAGCATTCCGCTGGTTCTGTGAATAAAGCTTGAAGTTCCCTCTATTTTCAACCATTATTGTGCTGTCACAGCATATTAAGTATAAAACAGTCTGCCAGACCAGCCGTTCTGGTAAAGGTTTGTCTGTTTTTAGAGTTGAGACCTATATTATTCTCAAACAGCTTCTTTGGCAGTTGCAAAGACTGATTCACTTGGGAGCTAATGCATAATTGAAGGGATTTTCCAGAAGTAAATTGCTTTTGTGTCTGAAATATTGCAATTTTCTTCCCTTAAGTGATGTTATGGAAGTGTGGAGCCATTTTCTCCCTCTGAATTAATGACACAGAGCCACTTTATTAGCACGGCTTTGACATTTCCATCAAAAGCCAGCAAGGATTTTTATCAGCCCAAATCAATACTGACAGCCCACACAGCGAGTCCTCTCTAGTGGGAAATGCTCCAGGCGGCCATCACCCTGGAAAGTATTTAAATGGAGATCACATGTTGTTTAGGCATGCACTGCTGAAAGTCCTCTTGGCTGGCGACTGATGCAACCAAGACAGAAAGATGTTTGTTGGCAGGTTGGAAGATGGATCTGGAGTCTCCTAGCAGGACCATTCAACACCTCAGCTTCTCCCAGCATGCACTCTGGGATCAGCACCAGTGCCACTCTGTCAGCACATTGAAATCCAGGGACACATATTCTGATGTTTTCAAACCGCATCAAGCTGAAGCACAGCTATTGAGTTTTAATGGACCGTTTTCTTAATTAACAGAGTCTTTAAAGAGCCGTATGTGTGTTCAGTCTTTAGCATAGAAAAACAGAGGAGCCCTGTTGACTCTGAATAGATTAGTTTAAATGAATTTCTGACTGGTTTTTGCTGGTTTAGAGTTGATCTAGCTGGTCCACCAGCATAAGCGTCAGTAACATGACACAGTTTTTTGTTTGTTTGTGTATGTTCATTAATAAATAAATCAAAATGAAATGCATACATAAATTCAAAAATACAAATATTAGATGTTTTTAAAAGATTTTATTTGATCAAAGATACAGTACAACAGTAATGTTGAGAAATGGTATTTAAAATAATCATTTTTTATTTTAATATATTTAAAAATGAACTGAATCATTCAGAAATCGTTTAAACATGCTGATTTTTTTATAATAATAATAATAATATTTCTTATTATTAATAATATTGAAAACAGTTGTGCTTCTTAGTATGTTTGTGGAAATTGTGATAATTTGTAAAGGATTCTTTGATGATTAGAAATTTCAAAAGAACATTTATTTGAAATATAAATGTTTTGTTGCGCCATAAATGTCTTTATTGTCACTTATTGGTCAGTTTAATGCATCCTTGCTGAATAAAAGTGTTTTATTAAAAAAAAAACTTACTGACCATAATGTTTTAAAAGTATAGTGTATATTAAAATAAAAATTACATTTATTAAATTCATTAAAATTTAATTTATTATTGACAACATTTTGGTCTCATGATCTTCATCAGGCATATGAAACATTGTCAATAAATTATTGTTTTTGATACTTTTGCAAGTATTTGTGACAACGTTTCGGTCTCATGAGACCAAAACGTTGTCAATAAATTATTATTATTAATTATTATTTTCTTTTGTTTCTTAGTTGTTGTTTTTTTTTTTACTTTTTTGGTCTTTTCTTTTGGTCTTTTATAGCGATTATCTATTACCTTCAGGTGTGCGATGATTGATTGCTAATTAAATGTTGTAGTTAAAATTATTTATTATATGCTTCATTGCTTATTAATTTGTATTATATATGAGGCATATATGAAACAAACATGAATACAATTATAACATGAGTGCAATTATAAGAACTTGCCGAGTTTTATATATAAAGATTTTATTCCTTTTCTTTATCAAGGACACTCCTGTTTGTCACTGACTGATGTTAACCGGCAAACTTAGACTTTCAACCATTGTCTTCTATTGAAGCATATTGTCCATGCTAGAGACCTCCATCATATTATGACGACGACAACATTGTGCTGATGACTAGCTGAACAAGTTAATTGTAAAAGCAGGCTGACCCATCATGCAGAGGTCAGCTGAGTCATTATAGTGGACTCTCTCCAGTCTTAACCTCATTGGCCAACCAAAATATATGCGGTGAAATAGTGCAGAACGGCTCTAGCAGTCCAGTGGTATGTGCGGCATTTCCCAGAATGTGCAGGGAGCGCTCTGCCAGGCAGCATGCCCGGATCAGTGGGATTCATGCCCATTCCTAAAGGTACAGGCAAGTTCTTCAGCATCAGCAGTTTACTGATGCCAAATGTGCCATTAAAGCTGAGGAACCATGAGACCAAATACATGGATGTTTCTTTACCTCTTGTGGCTAATTTTTGAAAAGCAACTGCACAGCGGTTATCATTAGACATTCGATTATTTAGTCTTTCTCTGTTTAAAATATTAATCTGGATCACTAACTAGAGTAACCATCACAACAGGCTTTCAGTTATTGGAGATGAATGAATGTGTCTGTTTTGTGAAGCTTTCTATTGACGTCAAAAGGATGAAAAACCCAGATCAGATTCCTGTGGCTTCTGTATGTCTTTGTCGTCCCTCTTTTCTGAGAGGAACTATTGTGTCTATTGTTGCTCATGGAATGAATTTGACTCAGTTGAGCCAGTGTTCCGAACAAGACCAACGTTTTTTAGGCATCTTTTGCAGAGAAAAACGTGTGTCCCATGAGTCAGTCAGCTATGGGTTATTGAGTTACTGTAACCATTTTAACCATCTAATTGGTCATAGATTTCTGATAATTATCGATTGAATCAAAGCATATGCGCAGCTTACAGATAGCATTCACAAATTTGGACATAAGGAAAGGTTTGTTGACTCTAAAGCACATCTTTGATAGAATTGTGTATGTGAGAAAGAAAACAGAGCAAAAGCATCCCTGCTCAGGAAGGAAGTGCTCTTCAAATGAGGTCATTCATCACCGGCCGACAACACATGGACATCTGCCTTCCAGTCCTGTCCACAGAAACCATCTCAGTGTCCTGCTGCAACATCTGGCCCAAGTCAAAACATCACCCATGCCCTTTCCAACACTGTAGGAGGACTTCAGAGAAAGGAGAACTACAGATTGCAAGGGGGGGGGGGGGGTTTCTGTGTTCATAACAAGCAAAAAAAAAATCAGTGTTTACGGTGAGTCACTTACAAAGAAAGTAATTTAGGACCATTTTTGGGAGACTTAAAAGCAGAAATGTGAAGCTTTTATGTTGCTGTTATGTTATCATGGCAACAATACTGTAAAATGTTTCTTATTTCTACTCACATTCTACTCAGAGTTTTTTACTTAGAGTACTTTACGTTTGTTAATGGCATCTAAGAGCACTGAAAATTGTAAATCCAATACAAAACCTCTCATTTGTGGCTGGTTAAGGTGGATTGCGGGCAGCATGTGAGTAAGACGCAGGGTTTTATGCTGAACCGCTGCATGCTGAACTGTTTAGTGAGTTTGAGCCTCAGATAATTTAAGAATATTGAGGGCCCTGTTGTGTGCTTTTGATGTTATAAATGTTTCTATACACCACAGTTCTCTGGAAGAATCGGTGCATGCAGTATTTTGTTGTAATAACAAACTTTACAAACACAACAGCCAACTCATGTGGGCTCCTTATGTCACTTCCTCTGTTTATGAGGAAAAAGTAATGCTTCTGATTAGGTTTACCTAAGGAGGTTTCTAAGTCACTACCATTGAATGGTTTGACTAAGCTGTGACTTAATGAGTGAATTACAGACAGAAGAATATATTTTGCTTTAAAAACAGCAGTTGTTTTGTATTCTTGGACAACCAGGATAAACAGCTCTGTTTTTCATGTAATGAATAAGACATAAACACAGCCAGAGTATCAACAGTCACATCTGTGCGTAGGAGTCATTAAGAGAGGGAACATATTCCCTTTACTGTCAGTATAACCGTAGTAAACCATATTTTACATCATTTCATTTGAGAGTTTCGATTGTATTTATTAGTCCTCTGAACATCCTGATTAATATTATGTGAAGTGTTCGCTGGGAGACGTGTATCAGGTCAGATTCATGCTAGTTAGTGTTTTTATTGCAGTTTACTTGTTGCAAACAGCTTTGGGCGGAACGTCTTTATATGGTACTGGCAAGGTTACTGCATTCAAGTGGATTTCTGGGAAAATCTTGGTTCCTCTGTCTTGTTTCTGTGTTGGTTTTCAGTCAGTCGCTGTGGTTTTATTAGCTGTGTAAAAGCAAAAGGTTACCAATTCTTGTCATAGAGAAAATACAATATATACTGTATAAATGAAGAGCTATATTTTAGGGGTTGTATCTGTTAGCAAGCTAATCATTTGCCAGCTGTTGCTCTAAAATGCGCTCCAAATACACAGTAAAGTCAACAGATGAAATAGTTCTGGGAAATACTGCATACTGATATATAAATATAAAGGAACGCTTATTTTGGTTTATAAGGGTCAGTGCTAACCTTTTGCCCAAACCTGAAACCTGCCCAAACTACATTTGAATGTGTTTGTTTGGATAAAAATGTGGTCTGCAGTAGGATGTGGTGGGATTTTTTTTCACACGGGGTGTTATTTGAAGGATTATGTTTAACTTTCTGTAAAAGTAGATGCCCTTATTTTCTTAAGCAAAAAGTGCTGTTCATTCGCTGTGTTTCTGCCATGCTTCATGATCCAAACTGTCTGTAGTCACTGAGAGTGGCTTGTCAAGAGGTGTCAGATGCTTATGGATCTTTTGGAGAAAGTCATTTTAAATAAAGTCAATGGGTTCGGTAATAATATTACATTCTTTCTATAGTATTAAGCCACGGATATAAAAAAAAAAAACATTGTAAACTGAATCGAAAAAGGCTTTGATTTGTCCTCTGACCATCTGTCGCGTTGAAAAGTTATATTTTCACTTACAACCGAGTGGTAACGCTTTTAAATGTGTTTATGAAGTCTTGAAGTCTGGTGAGCCTGCAGAGAACAAATTCTGTACTTCAGTTATTTGTAGAGAATCATGCTTTATGAGTGTGCCTAGATTTACATTGGTGTAATAAAATATTGTAATTTAAAATAAAAAACATTCTTTATTACTTTTTTCTATATTTTATGTGATTTCAAAATTGATTTGTATTTAATATGAATTTAATGTGTTTAATGAAAATTATAATGTATTATATTGTTTCATATATAATATTATCTATACTGTAAGTGCCTTGACAGTGTAGGACTGTGATGTTACTCTGCAGGTATAGTTACCCCAGTTTGAAATTGAACGATGTTTTAGTAGACCTGACCGCCCCCATCCAACATCTTTGATGAGACACAAATACAAACTGCCCTGCTTTGAAGGGTAAAATAAAAACTTTTTCATAATGAATGAGTAAGGGGAGTCCCTATAGCACACTACAAACTGTGAAATAATAGGAGAATTTGCATCCTCTGCTGGAGGAGTAGGGGCACTGCACTTTTATCATAATTTATATTTTTAACTAAACTGAATTACTGTATTGCCCATATATGGATATATTCAAACCTGGCTATTTCTAAAGGTGATTTTAATGTCAGAAGGTGCACTGAAAATATACCTCAACTGAGCATTAACGGTGTGAGTGCAGAGAGCACAAATGTAGCTGTAGTTTTACACTGATGTGTGCAGTGTGGATGGAGGACAGCACACTGCAGTCTCAGCAGTGCACCATCATGTCACAACAACCAGATGGAAATGCGGATTATCATGGCGTGTGTCTTATGTAAGGCAGCACTGCTGTGTGTGTGCATTGTTCACCCATATCTGTGTGTTTATTTGACTCTGTCTGATCTTACAGCTGGCTGGTAAGGGGAGGGGCGGCAGTCATGGCCGAAGCTGAGGACGAGAGCAGGAACAGCAGCCTGCAGAGAAAGAAACCGCCCTGGCTCAGACTGGACATCCCCATTGCTCCGAACCCTGAGGAGGAACATAATAACTTTCTCCAGGTGGATATTTGATGTTACACATTTCCTCGAGATATTTTGATTGACTTAAAATAAATGACTATAAAAATCATTAAAATATTTCACTATTCACCACAGCCCGTCATGCGTAATAACTTGTACCTGCGGAGTGCCAGCGTACCTACTGAAAACATCCAGCTCAGATGCCCGCCGGTCGATCCCAACGCCTGCCGCAGACCCTCTGTCCTGCGCAAACCCTCCATCTCACAGACCATCAGAAGGTAAGACTGCACACATACACTACCAGTCAAAACTTTGGGGTCAGAACAATTTTCATTTTTTTTAAAGAAACTGCTTTTTTTTATTCAGCAAGGATGCATTAAATGAATCAAAAGTGGCAGCAAAGACATGTATAATGTTACAAAGGATTGTGGAAAAAAATGTATCACAGCTTCCACAAAAATATTAAGTAGCACAAATTTGTTCAACATTGATAATAATAAGAACGGTTTCTTGGGCACCAAATCAGTATATGATATATTAAAATAGAAAACTGTAATTTTTAAAGTGTAATAATATTTAAAAATATGACTGTTTTTACTCTATTTTTTTATCAAATAAATTCAGCCATGGTGAGCATGAGGGACTTTTTGGTCACACTTTATTTTTAATAAATATTTGCTTATTAATAATTAGTAAGGTAGGTGTTAATAAACAGTGCTAATAAACAGCCAATATGTTAATAATAGGCAGGCTAATAAGCAACTAGTTAATATTGAGAATTGGTCCCTATACTAAAGTGTTATCGACTTTGTTCAAAAACATCTTACCAACAAAAATCTTACTAACCCCAAACATTTGAACAGTAGTGTATATAAGGTGAAGTGTGTGATTTCACTCAATACACTGAACAAAGGATGTTTACATGACAATGATGTACTAAAAATGGAAAAGTTTTTCCTTTTGTGTTTTTGAAAAGTTTTGCGTACAGACAGCAAAGTTGTGAAAACAAATCCGTTCACACATATCCACAAAAACGTCAAAAAATGCTGTATTATGTATTCCAGGCCAGTAGTTGGCAATGTCACTTTGTGAAGAAACACAATGCGCCTGCACACAAACCTATAGACTGAACATGTAATACACATGCGCATGATGTCACCGTTTTCACAAATTTGCATTTTTTTGTAGTTTACATGGGAAAATATTAGTTTTCAAAAATGTGTACTTTGAAACCCCAAACTTTGCAAAGGCATAGCATTTACATTTTACTGGCTTACTTAAAGTATTTCAACATTGTTTATTAAGTGTACTTATATTCCTTTGTTGTGTATATGTACTGTTTTGCATAGTTGTGTCATGGTCACAAGCTAATTTGCCTGCAGGGATGTAAATAGTTACCTGAAAAGTCATTTATCTTGTCTTATTGGCAAACAAACAGATACACCCATGCAAACCCACATATACAGTAATAGCAAAGATTTACATTAGCATAATTCTAGGTGACGCACTAGCAAAACTGATTGCATAATGTTCACAGCCTTGTTTATTTCAGTGTCATGTTTAATTTGGTTAAAAATCAGACCTTGTTTTGATGCCAGGCTGCTTTGCTGTTTGAAGAGGAGATCAGAAGTAAAAGATTTCTGGTCACCGTTGTTGACCCATTTCAATTCCATGGGGGAAAGATGTTTGTGAAACATATACACAACTTATTCTGAGCTTTATTCTTTATTTAGTACATATGCTATCTTTAATAATTAATTAGCTTTTTGGCCTCCTTTGAAAATCCATCTTGCGCTTGTAACTGTGTTTATAGCTGGTCAGTCAGGCACTATGTTGCAAAATCAATTTGACCTCCTGAATCTGGTATGACTAATGGTTAAATACTAGTTAAAAACCAGCTACCAAACACTGAAGCTGGATTTTTCAGTAGTGGCTTTGTAGTCTCTGATACAATGACATACTTTTATGTTGTGACTGAGCTAAAAGGCTAATGCATTATTAACGTCGGTATATGTGCTAAATAAAAAATAAAGGCAAGAATGTGTTTTGTATCCGTCTTCCGTGCTTATTCTTTTTAAATCGCTGACTGCTCTCTAGACTCCCGGCCGGTAACAAGCACTGTTTATCTTAATGGCTTTGGATGTTTTATCTTCCTGGTATGGCTTGAAGTCCTCCACTGTGAGGAGACACAGCAATAAATCACGCTAATGTATTTATGTTCCTTTTGACTGCATGTGCGCATCTCTTTTTCAGCATCTGTTCTTGTGCTCATATTTTACAAAACCAGTATGATATAGAGTCTGTCCTCCTCTTTGTTAACCTACTGCTTTTCTTCTGCAATTAATATGATCCTGTCAGCTTCTTAAATGCATCTCAATTTTTTCCAGCTCTGTTTTTCTTCTGTTACTAAACTGGTTGCTTTTCTATCTTTTCTCTTTTTCTGTTTTCTCATCTGCCTTTCCTGATCCTCCTCACCTCATCCCCTCCAGTCCCACGGGGAAGAGGGTACGCTTTGAGCAGATGAGCACCGTCCTGGTTAAAGGCCAGTGTTTCTCACGTCTGGAACCCCCCAGACGTCAGTCACTGCCTCAAATCGTCCTCAGGTACCGTGGAACCAATATAGACCCACTGAAGTCGAACTTCATAAGAGTATGCAGTCAGATTAAACGGAGAGAATGCAGAGATATTTTTTTCCATTTTTCCACATACTGTAGTTTAAAGTAATGATCAGTTTGGATTAGGCATTTGTTGTTGTCTTAAACTCTTTTATATAAAAAAAATCATAAATTGTTGTTTTCAACAATATATGGAAATATTGAAAGACTTTTTAATCTGGTTCGCCCATGCTTAGTTTAAAATGAATTATTTAAAATAGCATAGTCCCTGATCAGCCATAATACTGTCAGAACACACACAGACTCCTACACAAACTTGAAAAAGCTCCTTTCTTCCTCTGCACAAAAACAGGAGCGCATCAAAGCCTTCACATCTGCGTCTATGGGTTTGGCTGTGTTTTAAGATAATCAACTGATAGCGTATTGACTCTTGAGTCCACCATGTGTCTGCCATCAAAGGAATATCTGAGCTGTGGGAGAAGAGCATGTCATGACAGAAAGTGTTATTCACAATGCTGAAAAAACTGCTATGTGAGCCTCTTTTGGCTATTTTCAACTCTGTCGCTGGTTGTGACTCATGCTTTATTAATGTAAACTTTGTTGTGCACAGGTTTGATGACACTAGTATCGATTCACAGTGTAGCAGCGAGGGTTTCTGGAGTCTTGGGGTTGTAAATGCTTTATGTCTATATTATGATTCATTCAGCTTTAGAAAAACTGTATTAATAATGGATATTTTAATTGCATTGACACTACACAGTGTCAATTGCATTGACTATACTCTAAAAAAATGGTGCTATATAGCACTAAAAGTGGTTCTTGGCTCGTAATCATAGGGGAACCACTTTTGGTGCTATATAGCACCATATCTTTAAAGGTGCTCTACAGTACCTTTGTCAAATGGTGCTATGTAGAACCATAAGAGGTGCCATATTGCATTGCATATCTTCAACAAAAATGGTGCTAAACAGCACCAACAGTGGTTCTTTGGCTAGTAAAGAACCTTTAAAGCGGCTTAACAGGTTCTTTGTACGGCAGTGGCGCTATATAGCACTTTAACCACCCCAAAGAACCACTGAAGAACCCCTGAAGAACCATACAGGAGCTTAACAGGTTCTGTACAGTAGTGGTGCTATATAGCCCCTCAGTCATGCCAAAGAACCGCTGAAGAACCCCTGAAGCACCAAGATTTGGTGCTATACAGAATATATAATAGAAAGACAATATATTATTTATTTGGTAAATTCTTTAAAAAAACATTACATGAAAACAATAATTTAGGAAACGTCTTATCTTTATAATATTATGCTTCATTTTATCTAACACAGTGGATCCTTATGAAGATATAAAGCTGCCTGTGTTTTATTAAAGGGATAGTTCACTTTGAAATTAAAATGTGGTATCTATCAGCTTACCCCAAGGGCATCGAAGATTTAGGTGTCTTTTTTTCTTCAGTAGATCCAATTTTGATGTTTTAGGTCAAACCGTTCTAGTCTGTCAGTCATATAATGGCAGGTATAGGTCACTGTCTCTATAAGAGGGAAAAAGAACATGCACAGAGAAATCCAAATTAAACAATTCCCCATCGTAACTACACAATTGATGGCCTAAGACACGAAACGAGCGGTTTGTGTGAGAAAACGAACAGTATTTATATAGTTTTATACCTCTTGTACACAACCATGTCCAAGTGATCTGAGTGAGCCCACTCATCCAGTGTGTGACGTGTGTGTGCGCGCGCTCTGGCTCACGCTGCATTCACACAGGGCGTCTGCGTCAACGCTTGACGGAGGGCGTGTCTGAAGTGTGGTGCTGACGCAACTTTTCAAGCGCCAACGGAGGCGTCAGCCAATCAGATCGCCTCATGCAAATACCCAATCCCGTTCATGCAACACCAGAGAAGTATGTGATTGGTTGTTGTAATTATGACGGCGTGTCAGCACCACGCTTCAGACACGCCCTCCGTCAAGCGTTGACGCCGACGCCCCGTGTGAATGCAGCGTGAGCCAGAGCGCGCGCACACACATGTCACACACCGGATGCGTGCGTGCACTCAGATCACTTGGACATGGTTGTGCACAATTAACTATATAAATACTGTTCGTTTTCTCACACAAACCGCTCGTTTCGTGTCTTAGGCCATCAATGTGTAGTTACGATGGGGAATTGTTTAATTTGGATTTCTCTGTGCATTTTTCCCTCTTACAGAGACAGTGACCTATACCTGCCATTATATGACTGACAGACTAGAACGGTTTGACCTAAAAACATCAAAATTGGATCTACTGAAGAAAAAAAGACACCTACATCTTGGATGCCCTTGGGGTAAGCTGATAGATACCAAATTTTAATTTCAAAGTGAACTATCCCTTTAAGGGGTTCTTTATTTTTAGGGGTCCTGGTCATCACCATCAACAAACCCCTGCTCTATAACAGGGTGTTATTGTACCATCTCCCCATTTAAATCCAGGAGTCCACCTCTCTGTCACTGACAAAACTATCCACAAGTTAATTGACTCACTGTCCAGACTAATAACTGTTCAAAATCACTGATGTGCATGATGGTGCTTGTTGGGAGTTGCATGTCTTTCTGTTTTTAAAAGACAGAGTAATTTGCAATGGACTGTTACAGAGGAGACTGTATTATTGTTTGAGGTGTGTGTGCTCATAATTGAATTGTGCAAACTGGGTCTTTTAGTCCCAGTTCTCACACTTATCTCATGTTTCGGCACGTTCCCTACTCTCTCTCTCTTTCTCTCTGTTCTCTATCTCTCTCTTTTAGTCAGATGAGCTGGTATTTTACTGGGTGTTTACACACACTCCTCAAACACTATTTGAGTAAGCGGCAAGAGTAAAGTGGAGTTGCTGAATCACTGCCGTATGGTCTCAGACACATTAAGCGTTTAAGCAAGTACTGATCCTTCAGACTTACTTGGAGTATAGCAGGTTTTCTGCCTGAATTCTGACATCAAGGAAATGTCTTGTTTGCCTCTCTGACATCATGTGATATAGGGGGGTAGAAGAAAGGGCAAGCCAATATTTCACTCAGTGTGAAGGCTTCTGTTCCCCCTCTGCCTCAGACATGACCTTCCTTGCCTCCTGGGATGAGATAGACAGGTAGGTCAATGGATAGTTTTAATGATTCACAGTGTCTTTATGAGAGATTTTTTAATCAAATATTTGATAAAATATTTTTTAAACAATCAGACAGCTTTTAAAACAGAACATTTTTATTTAATGTATTAGTTTAATTTGTGTTGTGAATGGATAAACTTGATTTTGGAAAGTGTATTGTTTTTAGTAGGGTTGTAAATTAGTGTGGTTTTTGGTCTTGTTTGGTTTATAGATCATCTCAATGTGTCTGGTTTATTAATTGGTATAGTATTTGGGTTTTATCGGTTACACACTGCTATGGAATACTTGATTTTAATTGGTAAGTTGCTGTATGTGGTATATTTAATCGTTGTCAGGTTTAGTTTTGATAGTTATACCTTTATTAATTAATCTCACTAAATTTTGTGAGCTTTCTCCAAAAACAAATCATTATCATATGCAATTACTTATTTCATTTTACTTCTAAAGTCAGTGAATCTTGTTTTTTTTTTTTTTCGGTGCATAGTAGTGCTATGCTTAGCAGTGATTTTTTTTCATCACCATATTGAGTGTTTACAGTTAAGGTGTTTGTTCAGTTATTCATTGGATAGTAAAACAGTTCAAGTTATTTTCTTGGTTGATTTTACTGAAAATGTTCTTTCTGAAATCATTCCTCCAAAAAGAGGGTGACATTAAGCTGGTGACTCCCCCTCTGCTGCCTTAAAAGGTCTTCCCTCAGCTGGCCTCCCTTGTAATGATGCACGATTCTGTTATTACTATGTGTCCTTTACTCTAAACACTGCTGATGTCCTCACTGTACTACCAGCGTTTACACACACTTCAAACACTTGAAGACTCTGTCCAGGATTGTGTGTTAGGGGATACATACTAATGTATTTTTGTCTTGTTTTCCAGTAAAGTAATATCTAAACATCCCTTAAAATAAGACAGGCTGACTTGTGAAGCGATATTGCATAAGATATTCAGAGATTATTATATCTTGAATTATATCTTAACCCAGGGGTTTCCAAATATTTTTGTCAGCTGAACACCTTAAAATCTTAGGGGGTAATTTTAAGTTAATATTTCAGTCATTTAATGATATACTCATATGTTTGTGTTTTTTGATGTTGGTTAATGCTCACGTGACCTGCAAGTGAACAGATAATTTTTTTTATATTTATTATTATTAATACATTTTGTAACTCTAATAATAAAAATGAAGATAGAAATGTATTATTGTTGTAAATTACACTTGTCTTGTAAAATAAAAAAAAATAAAAAAATGCTCGAAAATTATGGACCCATATTTAATGAAATTGCTGACTTTGATTTGATAATAGCACTAAGCTATATCATGATTTCAGTTTTATTTTGATTAATTGTGCAATTATTTATTTCAATTTTACAGTCAATGTAATTATAGGCATTGCATCAATTACATTTTCCCCCATTTGGGAACCCCTTAACACAATAAATGTGACTGCAGCGGAAGAGCCTTCCTGCATTTCACTGCTGATTGTACTCTGTATGATTGTGTATGTGACAAATAAACCTACCTTGATAAACCTACCTTGACCTATTGGTAAATAATTTGTAAATAGTTTTTAGTGAAAAAAACAAAATCTTAATTCAAAATCTGAAAACAAAATCTTATTTTTACTTTTTTTTTTTACAGTTTTGCATCACAAGTGAATTTATTGTGTCTTAGGGATATTTTTATTTGTACTTTAAAACAAAACAGAAATACAGAATACAGAAAAAAATCATAGTATGATTTTATCATATTAAAAATTAGTTTTATCCATTAATATTAGACACTCGTGAATCATTCTCTCGAAAAGAGTTAATTCATGTGATTGCAGTCGACCACGGTTGTTTTGGAGGTCTCAGAAGGTTAGTTTATTCAGAACCTCAGACTTGTTTTGACTCTTTACTCAGATTACACAGTGGATTTGATCATGTTTTTCCATTCTCTCACTTTGTACACATGGTGTTGTAAAACTGTTGTATTTACTATTACTATAATTAACAATAAATGTGACTGCAGGGGCACAGCAGACTGGTTTGGGGTCAGCAATGATGTGGATGCCACTCAGAAATGGCAGCGGAAGAGCCTTCGTCACTGTACCCAGCGCTACGGCAAACTGAAGCCTCAGGTGATACGCGAAATGGACCTGCCCAGTCAAGACAATCTCTCCATGACCAGTACTGAGACCCCTCCTCCTCTATACGTCCCCCCTGCACAGCATGGCATGCAGAGGGTAAGCTGGACACATGCTGATCCCTTTATAATGGTACAATCCAAAATAGCTTAAACTGTTCTATTTGAAACCACTTTGTTTCTATAAAACATTGGACTTCCATTAACATTTCCCATTAGCATTTACTATTGCTGTTGCACATTATGGTGGTTTTGATGGTTTATGATACAGATGGGGTAATCGTGACTTACTGTTTAGGCTTTTTGTGGTTGGTGTCTGCAGATCGTAGACCCGCTGGCTCGGGGTCGAGCGTTCCGTAACATAGAGGAAGTGGACGGTCTTAGTATACCTCAGACCCCCATCACCCCCTGCGCCGCTTCCCTGTGCTCCTTCACCAGCTCCCGCTCCGGCTTCAACCGACCTCCCCGTAGACGAAAGCGTGAGTCTGTCGCCAAAATGGGCTTCAGAGCAGCCGCTGCTCTGGTGAAGGTAAGAGCCGATAGATAGACAGCAGTGTAAATCTCCATTGGGTATGTTTTATAACAGTGCTTCTCAACAAGGGGCCCGGGGCCCACTGAAGGGCCTCAGCAAACTTCCAAGGGGGACTTAAAATTATTTAATTATATATACTAAAACTTAATTAAAATACATTTATTTTTTTCTCCTCAGTAAACAAGTTTTTATTGAACAACATACTGAAAGGGATAGTTTACCAAAAATGAAAATTCTGTCATTAATTACTCACCCTCATGTTGTTCCAAACCCGTAAAGACCTTCTTTCATCTTCGGAATACAAATTAAGATATTTTTGATGAAAATTGATGATTTTTTTGTATTAGCATTCCCAGTTTTATGTTAATAAAAATGTTTGAAAATTGTCATAATTCAAGCAAAAATCCCTGAGGAAATATCTTGCCCAATTTGGGTGGCCTTCAAGTCAAAAAGATTGAGGACTACTGACTTCTACCATTGTAGAAAGTCTACTTTAGTTGCATAGAACTGAATAGCTCCAAAAACTGATTTCATTTCCCGGGATTTCCAGGGAAATCATGCTTTAGTTTTATTATCATCCCCCAGACATGAACACAACAAGTTCCCAGACAGGAACAAACAACAGGATAAAGCGACAGACTCAATTTCTGACATTTGCTGAAAAAAAATCACCTTTTGATTTGAGTCAATAATCATTCCTTAAAATTCGGAAATCTCCTTTGAGCTCCAGCCCCTTAATGTCAAAGTGACGTGAATGCCATTGAACAAGGCATCGGACGTCCAGTAAACTCAGCTGTGGTGATTATCATAGATTACTTCAGAGGCTCATTTTGACGTCCTTGTAAAGATTGCAATAAATATTACCCTCCCCCGTATAATCTGTTATGTAAAAGTTTATCTCTGGCTTGACTTGTTGGCTCTGGATTTGGCCCAGTTCCATTTAGTGCCTGAGCCCATTTGACCAGGCTATAGGCCGGGAACAACCCTAACAGATGGCTATGATAATTCCACTGGAATGTTCAGCTGTTAGTTCGATAGAATATTCTGGAGCAGGTTGAGGTAATCCCCTGCTTGGCCACAGAAGCTGCACAGCTGCATTGGAAAGGACATTAGGATCTTACCCATTGTTTGTGATGTATAACGTGATCTATAATTTCACAGTTGTTATGTTCATTTCTATTCATTATATGAACACTGAGCATAGTAGTAAGCATGATGCTGTTAATGAGGATGATAGTAAAGATTATAATGATGGTGGTTTTAGGGACGCTCTCTGCGGGAAGGTGCCGCTCAGCGAGTGCATCGGCGGAGTTTCGCCACAGCTAGTTTTCTGGATGAGGACACTGTGGATTTCCCAGATGAACTGGACACCTCCTTCTTTGCCAAGGTGAAAATAAATACAAAACCTGAAGTTTAGGACCCAGACCATCTCAATGCTGCCACCTAGGGGTTGATATATGTAAAGTTTATTGCAAATGATCTAATGAGTCATAATTTAAATTGTTGTTAAGCTGAAATGTAAAATGCACCACTAGCATTATCAAACTGAAGAGCATCATAATAGTTAACCGTTAAGTGGGATTAGTGTTATTTTAATGTTATTAGTATTCATTTTATATATATATGTATGCATATATATAGTAGTGTTTATTAATATTTTGAATTAGCTTTTATTTTTTATACTCTCAGTTTTCATTTTAATTTTCATTTAAGCTTTAGTAATTCTATGTGCTTTTGTCATTTCTTATAAGTTGTGTGTGTGTGTGTGTGTGTGTGTGTGTGTGTGTGTGTGTGTGTGTGTGTGTGTGTGTGTGTGCATGTGTGTATGTATGTATCCCACAATCCCACAAAAGACTCCGCAATATATGTATGTTTACATGCTCATGCACTACAAATCATCTTGTACTGTTCCCCAGCCAGCTGCTTGACTCACAATGTTTCTCTCTGCACATGTACAGTATTTATGTGAAGCATTCGTATAGTTTGTATAGTTTGTATTTTTTATCTTTTATCTTTAGTTGTATAGGGTAAACATTTATATATAGTATACTTAGTCAAAATCTGTCAGTAGGTTAGTTGTGTATAGGTTTATAGTGTTTTACTTCATTGTTGTATGTCTGTATTTATGTAGCACCGTGGACCCGTGATGCACGACATCTCGTTCCACTGTATGTCCCCACATGTAGCGGAATGACAATAAAGCTCAACTTGACTTGACTTGATATATATATATATATATATATATATATATATATATATATATATATATATATATCTTGTTGTTTTAAGTAATTTTAATACTTCAACTTAGTTAGTTGCCAAAGCAACATTTCTCATTTTTGTTATTTCTGATTTTTAATTATTTAGTTTTTCAGTTAATATCTATATTTTACTATATGTTAGCATTATTTAAATTAGAAAACTATTTTTAATTAAAAAAAAATTACAATAACAACACTGGCTTGGTTAGGGAAAATGGCTGTTAAACTATTTTAACCTTTTAAAAAAACACACACATTTAACCTAAGAAATTAGACAGTTATTATTTTTGTTGTACACTTAAATGAATCCATTGTATGTATCCAATGTTGCCATTCTGTCATTTTAGGATGGGCTTGCACATGAAGAGCTGTCCACATACGCAGACGAGGTGTTTGAGTCGCCTTCTGAAGCTACCATTAAAGAAACTGATGCCAGTATAGCTGGAGACGAGAGGGACCTGACAGGCAGTGCCTTAGAGAGGACAGAACTAGAGCGGAGCCATCTTATGCTGTGAGCCACATGCACACATGACAAACATGTTTGAGCTTTTAATATATTATTCTGAATGCTTTTAAGTGCACTTCTCAGTCTGTTTTATTAAAAGCTCATTTTTATGTCTCTCCATCTCTCTTCAGGCCTCTTGAGAGGGGATGGCGTAAGGGAAAGGATGGTGCTCTGATTCAGCCTAAAGTGCGATTACGGCAGGAAGTGGTCAGTGTGAGCGGTCAGCGGCGTGGACAGCGCATTACTGTGCCTGTTAAGAAACTCTTTGCCAAGGAGAAGCGTCCTTATGGGCTTGGCATGGTGGGCCGACTGACCAACCGCACCTACCGCAAACGCATTGACAGCTATGTCAAGAAACAGATAGAAGACATGAATGACCACAGGTATTAACAACAGTATTGTGGGTGGGAGCCTTTTTAAAATGTGTGATATAGATGATCTCTGGATATGTTTGAGATACTGAATTATAGGTGTCTGTACAGGGTGATGAATTGGTGTTTTTTTAATCCCACAGGCCTTTCTTCACTTACTGGATCACATTTGTCCATTTGCTGATTACCATCTTGGCGGTCTCCATCTATGGCATTGCACCTGTGGGCTTTTCACAACATGAGACAGTTGATTCTGTAAGTAAAACAATGTGTATTTGGTTTTGTTACACTGTACTTCTGTTTAATATGGTGTGTAACAGGTTATGTCATCTGCTGTAGGTCTTACGAAACAAAGGAGTTTATGAAAACGTCAAATTCATGCAGCAAGAAAATTTCTGGGTTGGACCAAGCTCGGTAAATATATACATTACTTTAATTGTGTACATGGTTATTAAAAGCAAAAAAAATTAGGAGTTGTTATAGAATACAGTTATGAAAGGCCAAAAGTGGTTATTTTAAAGTATTAAACTAAATATTGCTTAAAAATGATAATGCTTTTATCAAAGTATTTGCATATGTTGATAGATGTGCCATGGTAAGGGCCCTTTATGGTTTATTTTCAAACTAATTGTTTTGCTACATCCATATTCAAATACAACAAATCTTTTTTTCAATCATCATAAACTTAAAAAACACATTTTCTTTAAAAGGAAAATGCGTATGAGGCCATAACTGCATGTGTAATATTTTGAACAGGAATTATTAGGCTATAAAATACTGTTTTAAATAGTCTTGGATAAATAATATTCTTGGTAAGTGAAATTAAGCGAAACTAAAATCATTAAAAAAATAGTGAAATATTATAAACATATAAAGTTTAAGCTTCTAAAATTACTAAAATTTAAACTGAAATAAAAATAAAGCTAAATATAAATATTTATAAATAAAAATAAACGCTAATAAAAAAATTACAAAAGCACAAAATTAGTTAACTAAAATGAAAATTGAAAATATGTAAATAAAAAAGACTATTAATAAATACTATTACAGTAAATAAATAATGCTAAAATAAAATAGATTGAGTTTAGTATGTTCCCATTGTGCTCTTGTCTAACATGCAGTTCTTGTTCCTGGCCTGCAGGAGGCGCTGATTCACCTCGGGGCTAAGTTCTCCCCCTGCATGCGCCAGGATCAGGAGGTGCACCAGCTCATTCAGGAGAAGAAGAACAGTGAGCGGCACTCGGCCTGCTGCGTCCGCAATGACCAATCAGGCTGCTTGCAGACCTCTCAGGAGGAGTGCTCGGTCAGTTCCTGTGTGACCTAAGATATCGACATTAATGTCAACCTATTTTTACACAAATGTCCCTGTAATGTTCTCAGAGTACACTGGCATTATGGGTAAAGTGGCCTCAGCACCCAAGTGCTCCATATCTGGAGGGGAAAGTGCGTCAGTATGGTTCTGTGTGCCATCAAGACCCCAGGTACAATAATAACCCTCTTGATTTGTTACCCATTCACATCTCCTGTGGATTTAATTATCTTGTTTAACACATTTATACCTTTAGGATTTGTCTGGAGCCTGCCTCGGTTACTCCTCACGAGTGGCCTGATGACATCACTAAGTGGCCGGTGAGTTTGCCACAGTGACGGTTTCTTGATCGACATGACTACAACATTTATTTTTTTTGCTTCACTGTAATACTGTTTTTGCTCTCTCAGATATGCACCAGGTACAGCACAGGGAACCACACTAACCTGCCACACATTGATTGTGCCATCACTGGCAGACCCTGCTGCATCGGAACCAAAGGAAGGTGAGGAAAACCTGCTGAGATCCATTACACCATGAGATACACTGGGAAAAAAAGGCTTATCTTACTTGGTATTTTTGTCTTGTTTCTAGTTAAAATATGTAAAAATTCTTAAATCAAGATGCATTTACTAGATAAGCAAAATGACATAAGATTTACTTTTTTTTTTCTAAAACAAGTAAAATGATCTGCCAGTGTAGTAAGTAAAATAATCTTGTTTTTAAGAGTATTTTACATACTCCACTGGCAGATAATTTTACTTGTTTTAAGCAAAATTCACTTAATT